>JAGIQG010000018.1:15320039-15920039 GCA_024679065.1 Sphyrna mokarran
TTTTGGGGTAGCACGGTGGCATGGTGGGGTTCAATTCCTGGTTTGGGTCACTGTCTGTGTGGAGTTTACACATCCTCTCCATGTCTGCTCTGATTTTTCCCACTGTCCAAAGATGTGCAGGTCAAGGTGGATTGGCTTGGCCAAGCTAAATTGCTTCATGTCAGGGGACCAGCAGGGAAAACACGTGGGGTTAAGTTTTAAAGTTTATTAGTGTTGCAAGTCGGCTTACGTTAATAGTGCAATGAAGTTTCTGTGAAAATCCCCTAGTTGCCAATTTCAGCACTGTTAGGGTATACTGAGGGAGAATTTAGCATGACCAATGCACCTAACTAGCACATCTTTTGGGGAAGGAAACTGGAGCACCTGGAGAAAACCTATGTAGATACGGAGAGAACGTGCAGACTCTGCAAAGACAGTGACCCAAACCGGGAATTGAACCTGAGTCCCTGATGTTGTGTAGCAGAAGGCTAACTACAGTGCTGCCAGGATAGAACCTGGATGGGAATGTTGTTGGTGCAGGCTTGGAAGGATTGAGTGGCCTTCTTCTGCATTGCTGTTTGACATGGGTGGGGGTCTGCCTCTGTTGGCCAACTTGGGCAATTAAATTCATGAGAAAGTCTTATAAGAAGCCTATAGCATGTCTTTAAACCATTTGGTGTACATTTCTCTGCTCCTCCTAATAGAATATTGTACAGATATATTGACAACACTATATTTGCAGTGATGATACTAACTGAAGCTGGCAGAACACTTTTCATTTGTTTTTGTGGTGAATCCTTGTTCTGCTGAAGTAACATTTTCATTGACTTCTGTGTGTGACATGGAGCTGGTTTTAATCATTGCAACAGGGTACTGTCGACAAGCTTGAGAACAGTGACTCCAGCAACAACCCGCGGGACTCAGGGGTTCATTTTACAGGCAGAAACCAGTTAATTAGTGGCTGTTGGCTATCCGGCTCCAAAAGCTGCTTGCCAATTGGAGAATTAGCAGCTCAGTAGCGCCATCAAGTGTGGTGGCCACTGTTGGGATTGTACTTGGGAGAAAATGATCTTCGGAAAGGTACTATTCTCCCAACCAGGCAAGCATAGACTTTGGGGAATGGGCACCAGGGCAGTTCCCAGCAAGGAAGGGTGGGGCAAGTTGATGAGGGCAGGCCATGCGGAAAACGGGGAGAGGGATTGTCCTCCATGGACCAAAGAGTATCTGAATAGGACGGCCCTGCCTAGAGACCACCAGGTGACTACCAGCTAAACCCTGGTGGCCTGCCCACTTGGTGGAGAGCCCCCACTAGCAGCAATGGGAGGAAGCCTCAAATTGGACAAAGCGATAACAAAATGCTCACATCCCATGAAAGAATTAAAAAAAAAACTAGCTTCTGGACAGATGGGCTATCTGTCACCTTCCCCACTGCAGGCAAGACGGCGTGGTGATCGATGAGTGAGTCCCCTTCCATCCCATCCCCATGACATTTTATGTCTGCAAAGGGCTAATAGAATCCCGCCCATGAGGCTAATACTAATGTTGATTAAAAAATGGTGACATTCATGTGACTTCAGTGGGTTAAAAAATGAAGCATTTTCCATTTCACCTTCCAGCACCAATGGGCATTCTGCTCAGGTTAAATGTAGCAGCAGTAGATTCACGGTGGCCTTATTGTGAAGTTTCTAATACCCCTCCCTGCCAGCCGTCCCTATGTGTGAGACATAGTGAATCTAAATAATGGACAACACTTTATTCATATTGATTGAGAACTATTGATTGAGGTGGTTTCAAACTTATCTTCCTAGAACTGCATTTCTTTTCTTCTGCTAGTGGTATCAATCCCAGGTCTAGATGGTGCTACAACTCATTGCTCCAGTCAATCACTTGCATTTTTAATAAAAATTCTAATTGCACTCTGCAATTTTAAAAAAATGTTGTATGTGAATTATGTCAGATTGTGGTGTTAGGCGAAACAGTCTTCGGACAAGCCGGTTTTCTGTAAGCTTTCAGATATAACTCTCTTTTATTTACAAAGCAATGACAATAAATAGCATTGAACTATTTTGTACTGTTGTGTCTGATCTAGGAACTGTGAAGATAGCTATGTATCTACAAAACCAAGATTACCATTCGCACATTAGTTAAAGATGACACCACATTATGATCAGATGGAATGGCAGCAGTGAGAAATGGTACATTTGTCCATGTGTGAAGCCTTTTGGGATATTGTCGACTTTGAGGTGTCTGAAGAGGCTCAGTTGTGGAGATGTGCACTATAACTTGCCTCCCAAAAATTGACTGAGCCCGTTTACATCACGGTGGCTAAAGATTTCCCAACAGTTTACTGAGAGTAATCCACAGGCCTTGGAACAAGTCTCGTGCTGAGTGACATGTGCATGGGACACTCAGCAAAGATTTCCTTCCAGATGCAAAAAGAAATCATTCAGTTGGTCAGCTTCAGTTGAGTAACACTCAGAATGGTGGCTGGAATTCACAGGCCACCTCGATTGGTGCAACTTATCACAAATGGAAACATTCTTTGCTCTTGTGATCACCATCAGCCGTGACTTTGGGACATGCAAAGGGCAGACATTTGGATTTAAGACCTGACCCACTGAGTGTTTTTTTTATTGTTACTAGCCAAGCAGAATGTTTCGGCTGTGTCTGATACAGGCAAGCCTGGCGATTTGGTTCCACCGTTTCTAGAGCTTGCACGTTCCACTGGCTGCTGACATGGCTTCAGATGCTATTAAATGTTAAGAACATTTAGAAATATATATTCCACTGCTGGACTGAGTAGTGAGATTAGGGAATTGGTTAATAAAGGCCAGTGCAATGTTGTACCATGAAATGATTTAGGATCTCTACTGCCTACAGGGCTCCCGTTAGAATGAAATTGTACCCCCTTCTGCAATAGCTAATGTCAATTGACAGGGAATGTAGAGCCTAGTATACCAGTACTGCAATATTTTTGTTGTTCCACCTTGATTTGTGAAGAAATATACCTTTTGAAGGAGCCTTAACTCAAAAAGACTTGCTGTTGAACCACTGAGTGCTGGTGAGCACATCCTTCAGTCCGACAATCCAGTTTTCTGACGAGCTGTCTCAGTTTGTTGGTGAAGTTCTTGTGCATGTAAGTGTAAAGCAGTGGTATGACAAAACTGCAGGAATAAGCCAGCAGCTTCGATAAGCCCTTAAAAAATTTGTAAATGTGATCATGTATTATCAAGTTTGATCCCTTAGGGTTAAATGTGATATGAACTAACAGTGTCATGTAATAAGGGGTCCACATTATAAACTGTGTACAGACCGTAGCCATCAGCAGCTTGTGCATAGAAGGATCCAGCCTGGCAGAATCTTGATCAAGAAGGGTAGACTGGTTCCGTATTCGGAGAATCAGGATTAAGGCATAGAGCACGGCAATAGCGGGCACAAAGAAACCAATAAAAACCATGATGGTATCTGCCACCTCTTTATTCCGTATCTTTGAGCACTCGATTATCTTGGGGACATGGCTGCACACGTAGAGTAGAAGGGATGAGAAGCTGGTAAGCACAGCCCCTCCCCAGATGAATCCACAGACGTGTTTGGTGTTGTAGACACTGGACATGTAAGTTCTTGGCAAAGCTTGCTCGATGTAGTAGTCCAAGCTGAGCAAAGTGGTTGAGTACGTGATCACCAGAGCAGAGATGTTAAACAGAATGAGCAAGGTGATGTAGACCTCTCTGTTGAAGTTCCACACAGCCCACTGCGGATTGTCGGGGCCCAGTAGCTGTACCAGGGCCACAAGGCTGAGGATGAGGCCCGCGACTGCGATGTTAACAAAGTAAACGTCGGGCATGGTCATTGCTGGCTTGTTGTATAGGTTGACTAGGATGAGCAGGGAGTTGTAGCAGATACTGAAAGGGAAGCAGATGATGAGATAAATGATGGAGAGGATGGAAAAGACCAGTCCCAGGTCGTAGCAGAACTGCTGGTCCACACCGTTCACTGTTCCATTAGAACCTCCACAATTCCACATACTGACTTCACTCGGCCTCCTTCAGCAGATTGCTAGCTTGGCTGTGGAAACAAAACGTAATTACAGTTAGAAATGCAGTCTGTCTTTTGGGATGAGGGGAGCTTTGTAAAAAATAAGAATCCTAAGTTTTATTTAGAAACATCAATTCTAAGTGGATAAAGTCACAGTGTTGGATTGGTTCAATTATATGGATCTCGGAGCGATAAAAGTTGGATAAATCTTATGATTTCCCTCTGAATTACAAGTGGGAATTTCACAGTAACTTCATTGGAATGTTAATGTAAGCCTACTTGTGCCACTAATAGAAAAAGTTATAAAATTGCTATTGTGTACAAAGAGACCATTCAGCACATTGAGCTTGCACTGACAACAACCTCACCCAGCCCTTTCCAAGTGTTTACCCTGCTAATTTTCCTGACCCTAAGGGGCAATTTAGCATGGCCAATCAACTTATTCTGCACACTTTTGGACTATGGGAGCAAACCGGAACACCCAGTGGAATGCCACACAAACAGGGAGAATATGCAAACTCCACACAGACAGTCAGCCTAGGCCGGAGTTGAACCTGGGTTCCTGGTGCTGTGAGGAAGCCGTGCTAACCACTGTGCTAAGTCATATGAACAGGTGCTAGATGAAGGAACACTGGCTATGTCAAAAGTCAAATAAAGCACCAAGGATCGTTAAACGTGTATCATGAAGAATGTAACCATAGTCACCTCCCCACTAATCATTTGTGCTTTTTCAGAAGTCTTGTAAAGCAAGAGCCATTTGACACTATCAAATATATTGTAAATGTGGCTACTTTTCACCTTAAAAAAATTCAGAAACATACAGTTCATTTCCTGTACCTATTATTGACGATGAACAGAAGAAGGAAATGAGTCACTTATTTTTATCATGTTCTTTGCTTGTTCACATTCTCTATTTGAATATGTATGCTGTGATTCAGATTCCTACTTCCACCCCACCATATTTCTACGCTTTCTGGAAACAGTTGTATTTGGATCAATGGTTCCCCAAACTCTTCATTAGGATTTTCCTCACCTCGTGCCTGGATATGATGAATTGATAGATATTGATTGCTACGATTAATAAACAGCTCCATTATTGCATTGCATTATGCACTGACAAAAATGGTGGGCAAGATGGAAATTGTCTTTTTGTGTCTTGCAGTTCCTTGATGATAAATAGAAATATATTTCTTGACTGTGAAAATATAGCATGTCTGTAAATTGCGTGCTCATTGGATAACGTGTAAATTGCTTTCCTGTCATTTTGTGAGATTCTATTTATGACTTCTTACACAAATGTGTAATTCATTTAACAATTCCAATAATTGGAATCGCCACTGAGTGATCAAGAATGTTTGTATGTTTTGCACACATACTCTATCCTTCACTCACCAATTTCCCAAGGACTTGTACAACAATTTTTGAATACAAACGAGTTACAATGTCCTCCTCCTCTTCTGCTTATTTTTAAATTTTGTCTCATATTTTCTTTGTCTCATTTTTCTCTCTTAGCTACTTTCTTTTCTGCCTTTATTCTGACTCTTGCCCTTTCTTTCTCTATCATTCTCTCAGTTTCTTTCACTATTCTTTCCTGTCATTATCCAGGTAGATGGGCTATTGGGATGTTGCCCGATATAGCGTGCACATTGCTGCTCCGTTACTGAATTGACATTCCAGGAGTTGCAACGGAAATGTTCTGAGATATCAACTATGAGCGTGGCAGTCCTATTCGCCATCAAAACTGTCATTGCAACAATTTCTGACCCATTGTATTTTGATAATAAAACCAATGAAACTTATGACTTACAGGGCATCTCATTTTGGCATAGCCCTAGAATCTCTACAGTACGGAAGGAGGCCATTCAGCTGTGACAGAACATCCCACCCAGGCCATATCCTGTAATCCTATGTATTCCACACACCCCCCACTACTCATTCCCCCTAAACTATCCATCTTGACACACTAAGGGGCAATTCAGCATCCTCAATCAACCTAATCCACACATCTTTGAACTGCGGGTGGAAACAAAAGCACTCGGAGGAAACCCACACAGACATGGTGAGAACATGCAAACTTCACCAAAGTCATCTAAGACAGGAATCGAACTTGGATCCTGGTGCTGTGAGGCAACATTGCTAATCACTGTGCCACCCTGTTGCCCTGATACAATCCTCTCCATAATTTGATTCCTAATTAGATGAGGCGTAATCTGATTCCAAGATGTATTGACTGACATATAGCATTGAAAATGTTTCACGTACTACCACAGTCCAGTAATATTGTCATTAGTTTGAGTGGAATCTCTGACTCGGTCTTCCTCCTCTGATTGTTGGACAGGTCAACAGTTTGTGCTTAGCTATTACTATATCAGAAACAAAGCTGCCTCTCCTTTCCCCCATCAATGCTTCGCGACTGAGAAGGCAGCTCACAGATTTCCAGCTCCGCAGCAGTTGAGATTCAACCATATTGCTGTGGCTTTGGAGTCACATGTAGGCCAGATTCAATTAACACAGCAGATTTCCTTGCCTAAAGAACATTAGTAAACCAGATAGGTTTTACGGTTATCAATAGATTATTAATTCCAGATTTTTTATTTGTTTATTTAAATTCCACCACCTGCCATAGTGAGATTGGAGTCCAGATCCCCAGAATATCAGTTGAGTTTCTGCATTAATTGTCTAGTAATAATACCACTAGGGCATCACCTCCCCTTTTACAGTAAGGTGAATGGGTTTACCTCAGTTCATTCTCAATGCTACAATGCACAGACTCTTATCCTACTCCCACAGATTCTGTCAAACTAGCTCACCAACAATCTGATGATCCTTACGTTTCATAAAGCCAACCCGAAATGCAGAAGCTGGTAGCCTGGAAGAGGACAGCGTGACTTTTAATCTTTTGCTACAAAATAATTTTCAGGTGCTCCTACAAGCAGATTTCGCTATCTCCTGCTTGCAACAAAATAATCCACATGGATCATGAACAGGTCAGAATTAAATCATAAATTGCGAACGTTTCATTTGTACTGTCAGAAGTTAAATTTGTGCAGTGGGTCACATTCCGTCACATAGTCCTTGTGTAACAATGTGCATGAATTTACCAACCTCTTCAGTCATACAAATTAACCCATAAACAACAACAACTTTTATTTATATAGCGCCTTTACCCTAGCACAGTATATCAAAGTGCTCTATATGTGCCTTGTCAGGCAAAGAAAATGTCACCGAATCACACAAGGGGATATGGGGAGAAAAGAAAAACATTTTGTACAATTATGGGGTTAAAGCAAGAATAATGGGATTAGTTATATAACTTTTTCAAAGAGCCAATGCAGGCACAATGGGCCGAGTGGCCTGTTGTGCTGTGTAATTTTAGATCACTACATATGCTTAATCATTACAAATTGCTTGATTGTGAATTTGAAGTTGTTCAAACCCTGTACCAGGCTTTGGTGCAGAAGACAGGGAGTGCTGCATCCATGTAGGTATTGTTTTGGTTAGCCCATCAGTTCATAATCCCTAAATTCAATGTTTTATGGAATCTCTAGCAATGTCAAATGAGCTGTGGTGACTGCCTGTTGGGAAGGTATTCCTTGGACCGATCCTCTTGAGGGAAATAATTCATTCCCACAGATGACTGCTTGCAGGCTTCCTTGCGCTGCATTAAAATCCAAAGAGTTTTGATGGCTTTAGCAAATGTTGCTTAGTCATTTTGTCCATTATACTACCATACTGTCCACATTATAATAGTGTTAGTCAAAGCCGACTCTGTCCACTAACTTGTTGTGCATTGTCTGGACAAGCCAAGTTTTACTAATTGTTATGATACATTCTGTTATTTTGTATTGGTTTGACTTTGAAAAGGGAACAATAAGCTCATAAACTAGCTTAGTGCCAAAAGTTTATTTTAATTCCTTTTTCATCACATAACACTTGTGGCCTGGAGGCTGGAAGTCACCCTTTTTGGAGTTTATTGCTGGCATAAAGCTTTTCATCAGGAATGAATGGTCCAGAGTTCGTCACAGAATCCGTAACAAAACGTTAGAATCATAGAATCCCTACAGTGCAGAAGGAGGCCATTCGGCCCATCAAGTTTGCACTGACCACAATTCCAACCAGGCCTATTTCCATAGTCCTATATATTTATCCTGCTGATCCCCCTGACACTAGGGTCAATTTAGCATGGCCAATCAACCTAACCCGTACATTTTTGGACTGTGGGAGGAAGCACACGCAGACGCAAAGAGAACATGCAAACTTCACATAGACTGACCCAAGGCTGGAATGGAACCCTGAGTCTCTGGCATTGTCAGGTAACAATGCTAACCACTGTGCCACTGAGCTGCCCTTTACTTTGTATCCATGACTTGATTAAAAAATGAATTGCTATCTTTCAGTTTGACTTGTACCATTTGTCAGTGTATTAACCTTAAGAGAGTTTGGGCAGCACACACCATTTCCAGTGTCTTTACAATAAGCTTTATTCTTAACTCTAGGCAGGCTGCCTCATAGGCATTATTTGCATAGGGTCACATTTCAGCCCCTAGAATGTGAGGGGCTTGACTGTGTGAACAGCCTTTTGTAGTGTGTGTGAACTCAGGGCAGCACTGTGGCACAGCGGTTAGCTGCTATCTCACAGCGCCACGATTCAATTCCGGCCTTAGGTGATTGCCAGTGTGGAGTTTGTACATTCTCTCTGCATCTGCGTGGGTTTCCTCCAATTTCCTCTCACTCCAAAGATATGCAGCTTAGGTTGATTGGCCATGTTAAATTGCCCCTCAGAGTCAGGGGGACCGGCAGGCCTCGTGGGATAGAGCCTGGATGGGATTATCGTTGATGCCGGCTCACTGGACCGAATGACCTCCTGCACAGAATTTTATGATCAAAGAAAGTTTTGAATTGTTATAGCAAATCATGGTACTGTCTGCTTGTTCTAGAGGTTTAGTTGGATATTAAAAATCCCACGGGACTATTTATATAAGACTAAGATATTCTCTGACCATTGTGATCATTATTGCTCTCCCAGTCAGTACTCTGAAAAACATTTATCTCATTGTGAGCTGGAGGACACCAATGTCCACTTGCCATTGAGATGAAATTTGCTGTGTGAGATGTTTTGGTGCATTAAGGTGGCACAGTGGTTAGCACTGCTATCTCACAGTGCCAGTGACCAAGGGTTCAATTGTGGTCTTGGGTCACTATTTAGAGTTTGCATGTTCTCCTCATACATGCATGGGTTTCCTCCATCCGGGTACTCCAGTTTCTTCCTACAGTCCAAAGATGTGCAAGTTTGATTGATTGGCCATGTTAAATTAGGGGCTGAGCAGGGTAAATACATTACAAGGATAGGGCCTGGGTGGGATTGTTGTTGATGCTGACTTGATAAGCTGAATGGCCTCCTTCTGCACTGTAGGGATTCTGTGATTCTAAGATGTTATAAAAGTGCACATTGCTTAGATGGCTGCCTGCTGACCATTTCATTCTATCCATTCATTGCAACAATCTGGAGGAGTAAGAGAGAGTAGTGTAGTGTTTGTGGGACTGTACTAACAAGTCAGAGGAAGAGAGTTTGAATCCCACCACACAAGCTATCAATTGGATTAAGTTATATGATAGTGCAAGAAAACTGCTGAACTGCAACAATGATCCAGCTGGGTTACCATTAGGAAAGGGAACCTGCTATCTCCAGTTGACATGCTGGATACCGTTGTGCTTGGAAAGGGAAGTGATAAAGATAATGTTGGAGGTCCACAGCAGAACCCTGAGATTTTACCTTTTAGTATGAGGTTGTCTTTGTCAGTCACCGACATTGTGAGATGCCCAGCTGCATGGAGAGCAATGTGAAGATAGTTTGAGAAGAAAAATGTTTATCCTGAATTGTTGTCCAGTTTTATAGAGGTAATGGACTAGGTCCAACACTAGACCTTCTACCTACTATGAGAATACTGGAAAGCACATGGAGAATTGATCAGAGGTAAATATAGCTTTATAACTAACAAAAAAAATGTAAAGTCTGCAGAAATTAAAAAGGAAAATTGTCCAGATATGATTTTTATCCAGATATTGGAATCTGAAACAAAAACAGAAAATGCTGGAAAATCTCAACAGATCTGACAGCATCAGTGGGGAGAGAATACAGCCTCCTCCAATTTGCATTGAGATTCACTAGAATATTGCAAAAGGTCAAGATGGATATGTGGACAAGAAAGCAGGGTGATATTGAAGTGATAAGCAACAGGAAGGTCTGGGTCTTTCTTGCGGACAGATCGAAGGTATTCAGCAGAGTGGTCACCCAGTCTACGTTTGGTCCCTCCGATGTAGAGTAGACTGCATTGTGAGCAGGGAGTTTAGGTATTTGAAATAATTAAAATAGAAGCATATCATTAATTGGCTTTCATTCCTGGTTGTTGCATGTTTGAAATCATAAAGCAGCGTAACATGAACTGTTAAAGGACTCTGGTCACATAGTAGGCTGAACTGAAAGCTTTCAGTTGTACTATTGATGCTCAAGAATATTTTAATTGCTAGAAGTAGCCATTTCTATTTCCATAATTTAGAATCATTAAACTGTCAAATCACTACAATACAGAAGGAGGCTATTCAGCCCATCAATTACACACTGAATCTCTGAAAGCATTTTATGAATGCCCATTTCCCTATCTCTGTAACCCTGCACATTTACCATAACTAATCCCTCTAAACTACATGTCTTGGGACACCAGGGGCAATTGAGCATGGTCAGTCTATCTTTGGACTGTGGGAGGAAACTGGAGGAAACCTAAACAGATATAGGGAGAACATGTAAGTGCCACACAGTCACCCAATCTGGAATCGAACCTAAGTCCCTGATGCATGTGCCACCCTGATGCCTTTTGCTGTGAAATTCATCAATCAGAATTATTTTTGCTTTTAAATGAGATTTACGAGGCAGATTTTTTACACAAGATGGTGAGTGCCTGGAACTCGCTGCCGGCAGAGGTAGCGGAAGCAGAATTGGCAGTGATTTTTAAGGGGCGTCTTGGCAAATACATGAATAGGATGGGAATAGAGAGATATGGTCCCCAGAAGGGTAGGGGGTTTTAGTTAAGTCGGGCAGCATGGTTGGTGCAGGCTTGGAGGGCTGAAGGGCCTGTTCCTGTGCTGTAACTTCTTTTGTTCTTTTTTGTACAAAACCCCCCAGTTCAGTTAACACGAGGTTCCAACCGTAAATCCACTGATGTAAATCCGAGTCAATAAACAAAATAACAGTTGCTTTGAAAAGGTGTTAATGGATTTTTAATAAAACCTTGACTATTCCCATAGTAGGGGAAGATCAATCAGGAAAATTGCTGCTCAAATATTCTTTTATTTTAAAAACAATTTTGTTGAATGTGAGGACTGTAGGTTCTCTACAACAAACTTGCGTTTGTATAGCACCTTTAGTGTGGTAAATTACCATAAAGCAGGGATGGCACTGCTCCCTCACAGCCCCGGGGACCTGGTTCGATTCCCAGCCTGGGTCACAGTCTGAGTGGTGAGCACCTTTGGGTGCTCTGCTTTCCTCCTGCAGTTGGAAAGACCTGCTGATTAGGTGCACTGGCCATGCTAAATTCTTCCTCAGTGTACCCGAACAGGTTCCCGAGGGGATTTTCACAGAACATCATCGCATAAACCTACTCGTGACACTAACAAATAAACATTAAAACGAACAGGATTGTTACCGGGCAAGATTTGACAGAGACCACGTCAAGGGATGTTAAGACAAGTGCGTGTCAAGAGGTAGGTTTTAAGGGGTGTCTCAAAGGAGGAGAGATGGAGCGGCGGAAAGGTGCAGGTAGAGTGTTACTGCTGTCTACAGATGAGGTCCCTGCCTCTCCTCTTGACTTGTTAGGGTGGTTAGCCGCTGGAGTGCTGAATTATTCAGCCTTTCGCCCAAACAAGCATTTCCCTCGGGGGAACTTTAAATGTGAGTGCTGATGTGCCATTCTGACTGTCTCTATTCTTGCGATTCCAGTTCACTGACTCTCCTTTACAACTGTCTTTAATCAGCCTGTAAAACAACTGATGCAGCAATACAGTGCACAGTTAGAGTCTTAAAATATTCAATCTCCAAACAAAAAGTCTCTCCTCTGTACTGCTGCTAACCACTTGGTTCAGGTAAACATTTAAGCAGAATTTTCTTTGCGGCTTATACAAAACTAATATGCGACATATTTAAAATGCCACAAAAGATCAACAAAGTATTAGTGGGGAGAGATGCGGAAGGATTAGTAAGTAATACTGCGATGGGGAACAAAGTTCTACATTCTACATACAAAACTCTCAGAAGTGTCGATCGCTTGGAGGAGATAGGTATTTTTGAATGGGTTATGAACATATTAAGCCAAGCCAAGAAGCTGCTTTCCTGATAGCAAACAATACAAGGAATGTGGACAATTGTTTCGCTGCTGATCCGGCATCACATACAATAAAGACTTCACTGTAATTTCCTGTCTGCTTATCGCTCTGATATAATTTCTAATTCCGTAAATGTGAGTACATCCGTACATTACCACAACAGCCAGTTTGTTGTTTGCGAACCAGAAAATCGTTTCATTTTGTCTCCTCCCCCCCCCCCCTTTTTTTCGGTGGGCCACCGGGGGATGTTATCACAAGTGCTGGTCAGACTGAACCTGCTACAATGTAGGACAGCAGAGAAATAACCCCGCGGGAAATATTAAGCTCCCAGTCTTGCAGTTTAAACAAGTGCAGCCAATCCAGGTCCAAGCTATCAGCAAGAAAAAATGTAACAAGAGCGCGGTGAATGTTTACTACCTGTCCAGGCGGTATGTTCAGCTTCATCATTTTAATCCCTCCCGAAAGCTCCAACACGTGCCTCCTCTGCCTGTCCTCACGTCTGCCTTAAGCTGAAATGCGTTGCCACCAACCTTCACTGCTCAGCGGTTAACGTAGACGACAGTGAACCTGACACTGGACGGAAGTAAGTTGCACTGAAGGTTTTTTCCCGTCAATGCTGCTAACCCATTCTTCACACTCACTATCAGCTGGCACAGCATGTTGCGATGCACTTGGGGCTGTGTTTGTGTGTAAATGTGTTATTTTCCTCTGTTAATGAGTCATAAATATTTTAAGGTTGGCTTGGCAGATTACACATAAACTCTTCCCTTTTTTTGTGCCAAATAAGCGCAGAACAGTTGAAGGAAATGATAATGGGACTGAAGTGTACTTTGACTCTATTGGTTTAAAAATTTTTTTTCACGCAGCTGACTTTTCAACAAAAGTTAACTCTTTTGGTGCTGAATGTCTCTGGGTTTTTTTTTCTGGGAAGTTCAGCTCTCATTCTGATGAATAGGCTTGTGCCTGTGCCAAGTACAGATCTACAAAGCCAGAATTCGGGGTACATTTTTTCCCTCTCCCTCCCCCATGCGTCTCCCTCTCATCATGAGACTCACCACTACCATCTGAAGGGCAATTAGGATTGGGCCATGAACACTGATCTAGACAGTAATACACCCTTTTTTTTATTCATTTGTGGGGCATGGGTGTGGCTGGCTAGCCAGCATTTATTGCTCACCCCTAGTTCCTCTTGTTTAGAGGGCAGTTGAGAGTTAACTGTGGCTCTGGGGTGACATGTAGACCAGACCACGTAAGGAAGGCAGATTTCCTTCCCTAAATGACATTAGTGAACCTGATGAGTTTTTCCGACAATTGAAAATGGTTTCACGGTCATCAGTAGATTCTTGATTTCAGATTTTTTGATTATTGAATCCAAATTCCACCATCTGCAGAGATGGGATTCAAAGCTGTATCCCCAGCACTTTAGCTGAGTTTCTGGATTAATTGTCTAGTGATAATACCACTAAGGCCATCACCTTCCCTAATCCCATGAATGAATTTGAAAACTGCTCCTGTTTGTGTATCTACTCCACCTATTTCCAACTCTGTAATACCATTTGACACCACTCAGCCTCAGCTCATCTGCTGCTGAGACCCTTATCCTTTCTTTTGTTTCCTCAAAACTTGACTATTTCCTGGCTGACCCCCTCGAATTCAACCCTGCTTAAATTTGAGGTTAATTGAAACCTTGCTATCTGTGTGCTTACTCGCAACAAATCCCGTTCACACATCACTACGTTACTTCTGGTTAAGCAATGCCTCAATTTCAACATTTTCTCACCTCCTCTATCTATTTCTGTAATCTGCCCCAGGCCTCTAACCCTCTGAGATATCTGCGCTGTCCCGATTCTGGCTTTCTGAGGATCTCCAATTTTAGTTGGCGGCCATGCCTTCAGCTGCCTAGGCCCTAAAACTGTGAAATTTCCTTCTTAAACCTCTCAGCCTAACGCTCTTCCCTCAGTTGAGGTACTGCTTAAAATCTAACTCTTAGACTCAGCCTTTGGTTCTATCTGCCATAATATCATCTTATGTGGCCTAGTGTCAAAAGTTTGCTCCTGTAATGCTTTGTTTTACCTTAATGGCAAGATGAATGGAAGAGGCCAAGGATCATATGTATAATGGCTCACACGTGAAACACTGTAAGACTCACCTAACATAGCCAACTGGAAAATTCTGAAATATTAATATGCCATCATGTTTTTTGATGAAATATCAACTGCATTATACAAGTGCAAGTGTACTTGTGAAGTTTTGTTCTCGCACTCGAGGTTACACTGATGAGTGGTTAGTGGAGTCAGAGTCTTCCTCTTGTGTCACTTTCCAATTCTGGCTTCTCACACCAGTGAGAAACTGTGCCTTCAGGTGTTGAGTTTTGACATTCCTTAAACCTCTGCCCCTCTCTACATCTCTCTGTTTCTATAAAGCCTATCTCTTTGATCAAGCTTTTGATCATCAACCCCAATAGGCTGATAGAATGGTTGCATCACAGAGGGAGACCATTAGGCTCATGGAGTCAGTGCTGGCTTTCTGCAAGACCAAAACAGAGTCCCCCTCTTTCCGCCCATTGCATTGTTGAGGGTATTGTGATATTCACATTGAAATGATGATTGTAGTTTTTAAAAATTCTTCTCCTTCCTGGCTTTATGCCGATGTTGATCCATTGAGGCAGATGACCTAATTCAAAGGATTCTGACAATGACATTCAATCCAGCCAACTGTTAGAAAGTATACAAGGATGGTCTAAGGTTACTTACAGCGTGCCTGAGCTTGGTATTGTGATACTCTTTTCATTATTTGATGCATGTCATCAGGTCAGTAAGATTGTTCACACAAATAAAATCCCTCTTTTGCGTTTTACTTTTACTGATTTCAGAATATTAGCCCACATCACAGCAGCTGGAACGCACCTTCCTAATGTCCTTCCGCCACGTTTCCTGTGTCGACCCACGATATTAAGAAGGAAGAGGTGAAGCCCACAGACATTTGTTTCGTGTGCTACATTTCAGTGGTACCAATGGTGCAAACATCTATTTAACCAGTTTTAGAAATACAGTATATATTGGACAGGTTTCTCCGGCTGTTCACACCAGCAGGATTCTCTGAATGTACATTTATGAATGTAGATTGGCTGAGTGCAAAATTCTCTGTCCTCGCTGGCAGCGATGGCAGGATGTGAATGGCCAGAGAATTTTGGCCATAGGGTGAAATTTTCCTGTCCTGCCCATCATGGGAATCATTGCAGACGGGACACGGACCACGCAAAAATCCATTGATCTCAGGTGGGCGCAGCCAGAAAATCCCACCCCTAATCTCAGATTATCCAAATCAATGACTTAGAAGAGACTGTCAGTACAGTAGAGCAGGAGGAAGTTTGCAGCAGTCACATTAGTCAATTGTCTTTTTTTGCGCTGTTTATGAATGATATTCCAATTTCTTGATAAGGTGAGTTGAGCATTAGTAGCTGGTGCTTACAGCATCTAAGGGCAATAATTCTAACCATTCAATTTCAAATCTACTTATTCCAGTTAAAGAATATTCCAGTTTTAACCCCAGGCTCCTTTAGGTAAACTGTGAAGGATTTCCTAATTCATATTCTGACATGCTTTACCTGGAGAGAATATTCTTGGGATGATGCCTACTCAAGACCAATATATAGCTTAGAAGGAAAAAAGGCTTGTGTTTCTCGCACACGTTTCACTGCATCAGACACTTCCAAGATACCTTACAGCCAAAGTTTAATCACTTTGATAATATAAGATAAGAACTAGGAGCAGGAATAGGCCATCTGGCCCCTTGGGCCTGCTCCACCATTCAATAAGATCATGACTGATCTTTTTGTGAATTCAGTTCCACTTACCCGCCACTTACTGTAACCCTTAATTCCTTTATTGTTCAAAAATTTATCTATTCTTGCCTTAAAACATTCAATGAGGTAGTCTTAACTGCTTCACTGGACAGGGAATTGCATAGATTCACAACCCTTTGAAAAAGTTCCTCCTCAACTCAGACCTGCTCCCTGTTATTTTGAGGCCATGCGCCTAGTTCTGGTTTCACCTGCCAGTGGAAACGACTTCCCTACTTCTATCTTATCTATACCCTTCATAATCTTACATGTTTCTATAAGATATGCCCTCATTCTTCTGAATTTCAATAAGTATAGCCCCAACCTACATAGTCTGTCCTCATAAGCCAACCCTCTCAACTCTGGAATCAACATAGTGAATCTCCTCTGTAGCTCGTACAGTGTCAGTATATCTTTCTCAAGTAAGGAGATCAGAACTGTGCACAGAACTCTAGGTGTGGCCTCACCAGCACCTTATATAACCTCGCTATTTTTAAACTTCATCCCTCCAGCAATGAAGAACAAAATTCCATTTGCCTTCTTAATTACCTGTTGCACCTGCAGACCAACTTTCTGTGACTCATACACAAGGACACCATGGTCCCTCTACACAGCAGCATGCTGCAATTTTTTACCATTTAAATAATAGTCCATTTTGCTGTTATTTCTACTAAAATGGATGACTTCACATTTACCAACATTATGCCCACTCACTTAAATTATCTATATCCCTTTGCAGACTTTCAGCATCCTCTGCGCACTTTCCTCTGCCACTCATCTGCAAAGTTTGACACCGACACTTGGTCCTAACTCCAAATCACCAATATAGGAAATCTGTCCATAAACAAAAATGTGATAATGACTAGGCCATCCAGTTGGCTGAGGGATCAATATTGGCCAGGACACCAGGGACACTGCCCTGGCTTTCTTTTAATAGTGCAGTGGGATCTTTCACGTACGTCAGCGAACATGCACAGATCCTGGTTTTGACATCTCATCTGAAAGAGGGCAATTCTTGACAGTTCACAGTCACTCGTTACTGCACTAGGGTGTCTGTAGAGATTATATGTTTGAGTCCCTGGTTCCACATACAATCTGGTTCAGAGGTAAGAGTGCTAACACAGAGCGATGGCTGACACCTGTTTGGGAAAATGGTCAGGAAAGGAGATGAATTGCTTAAGATTGCAGAATCACTAAAATAAATAACCTGAGCTAATACAGTTGGAAACATAACATGGTTTGTTACAAATTGATTCAAAAATAATTTGATGTAAAGTGCCAGGTCACTGTGGCATACAGCTGGTACTCCCTGAATCCTTATCAACTAGAGTCAACACAGGGCCATTTTTAGAGATGCTCACAGCTGCTAAAGACTTGGGAACAGAAAGAGATGATTGCAATGTGAACCAGTATCTTCACACTTAATACAGTCTCACTTTCTATACTCTGAAACGTGAGCTTGATTTTACTTTGCAGCCTTCCTGAACAGGATCCAAACCATTGCACTTTTGTAACTCAAGTCTAGAGTACATATTTCATGGAAAACAGGATTGCTTCATTGTTGTGTATTTTGCCAGTATTTGAATTACTTTGATTCTCTCCTGAGATTCTAACGGCATGAATTGACAAATTAATTCAGAATTGGTCTTGTCAGAGGCACCCTATAGTATCCCCGATGAGAGGATTATGTCCTTTCTGTTCCCAAGTCTTTAGCAGCTGTGAGCATCTCTAAAAATGGCCCTGTGTTGACTCTAGTTGATAAGGATTCAGGGAGTACCAGCTGTATGCCACAGCGACCTGGCACTTTCCATCAAATTATTTTTGAATCAATTTGTAACAAACCATGTTATGTTTCCTACTGTATTAACCCAGATTATTTATTTTAGTGATTCTGCAATCTGTCTTGTTCTCGCAAATAAATCAGCCCTGTTTACTGCACTCTTTGCTGTAATGAACTTTGCCTTGTTCCGCACAATGGTTTTTACAATTTCTGTCACTAAATATCTCCCATCATTCAAATCCGTTTGCAATTTGACTTGATCGATTTTCCTCCTGATAAAGTATCATTGCTACAACTGTCGTGACCTTGAAAATGAAAGAGGAAGAGTCAGAATTTAGTAATTTAGGTCACTCCATTTATGAGAATGAGAGAGCAAGGTTCATCAAGTAAATGGTGGCCAGATGCTGAACAGGCCATTCATCTCCTGTCTGCTGACCTGGCTTTCCTTTGGGTTGAGACCTGCAGCTCAACATCTGTATTATGGTCATTGCAATAGGGTTTTGAGTAAAATGTTGCATTTTATTTTCAGGAATGAACTCTCCATCTAACACAAACACAACACTCATTGAACTATTTGATTTGTTTATCTAACTGTAATGCTTTTTCAATTCAGCATTTTTAGAGATACTGTACAAGTTTATACTGCATTTCTATATGATGTTGGGCCGAGGAAAGTGAGTGGAGTTCACTGCTAATGTTGATCTCTCAAGACACGATTAACGTCACCTCCAATCAGTAAGTTAATGCAAAACAATAGGGAGAAAGTTTGTTGTTAACCTTACGAGCACACTGGATCATTAACAGAAAGAAAACAATTTAATTAGGCTTTCAAATGCTTTCCTCTAAACTATATGTTAAGTTGATGTATCCTGTGACCAAGATGTGTTGCACTGGAAAGTAGATACTTGTTTATAACCAACTGTTACTTTTCTCTTTGAAAACAATTATAAGCTGTTGAAGAGTGAATTCCTTTTCCTGGCAGGCATAAAACCATGATTGGGCAGGGGACGAGGCTAGCCCATTGCACTGGGAGTGTGATGAGGCTTGTGATCGTGGTTTGCCCAGGCTAGAGTGGGATAGAGGGTCAGGGTGAACATGGGTTTACCTGATACTTTTTTTCAGAGTCATCTCGACCTTTTGGCTGGAATGAAGCATTAGATCAAGCCTGAGAATGGGCGGGTGCAATGTCTCATTGTTCCTCATGTGAAGACCAGTTTTGAACTTGGCTTGAGTAGGCATTTTGATTGGAATTTGCTACCGAAAGGTTAAAAAAATTTTTTTGGAAGTTATAGCATTTTGGAATTGTAACACTGTCACCTCAATAAAGCCACGAGTCCAGGCCTTTATTCTAGGACTGCGCATGTACGTTGACACTGCATGTATCTTTGTGTGCATTTCTATTGTGCCATTAATATAGTAAAAATGTCCTGAAGCATTTCAAAGAGAGTTAGCAAGCCACGTAAGGAGATAAAATGTTTTGTCAAAGAGCTGGATTTCCAGGAGTGTCTTAAAGATTCTGTACTCAACAATGGAATGAATTGGAATAGATTTTTTTGTTTTTTTTTAAAAACAAGTTGAAATTGCAGTCCATTGCAAAACAGTTATTTTGAGAACCCAGAAGTTCCCCAGATTGTTTAACCACAAAACAGCTTGCTGTACAGCAGCCAGCGAATTCCTGGGGGCGGGAATTGGGAAAGAACAGATTCTGATTGCTATGTTCATTATGGAGGAACAATGAGTTATTAGCGACGACACTGGAATGAATGATGCCATTGTTTTGTGCTTTGCCACGGAGATTACACAACTGACCATCCTCTGTATTTTTTGGTGTGCGGTTGCTATTTCTGGTATCTGGCATCACTTTGGAATTGTTGAATTGGAAATACGATATGGTATTATTGAAGTAAAGAATGGCTTGTATTTATTAGCACCTTTTGTGGCCTCGGGCACCCCAGATTGCTTTACAGTCAAAGAAATACTTTCAATTACAGTGGATGTTGTAGAAAAGGCATCAGCCAATTTGCACACACCACGCCCCTACAGATAGCAATATGGTAATGACTAAATAACCTATTTTTAGTGACGTTTGTTGAGTAATAAGTGTTGGCCGCAGTAAACCTCCCTCTCTTCAAAGTAGGATTCTTTAAATCCAACTGTGAGGGTGAACAGGACCTTGGTTTAACATCGAATCTCAAAGATGGTATCTCTTGACATTAAATACTCGATCAGCAGTGTTACATGATTTACGTACTCATTAGCCTGAACACTCAACTGTCTGATTTGAGATGCAACTAAGGGAAGGCTGGCAGCTAATGGCAACGTCTTAGGCATTGAGGTGGGGGGCGGGAGGGGGGTGGCAGGCGGAGGGGTGGGAAGGCGGGGGGTGGGGGCGACCTTGGGGTTTCAAGGAGGTGCCCTATATTTCAGGCCATTTTCTATCTCAAGACATCCCTGAACCATGTTACCATTGGTCTTAATGTTTATAATCCTTTTATGGAGTTTGTATGTTCTCCCCATATCTGCATGGGTTTCTCCAGGTGCCCCAATTTCCTCCCACAGACCAAAGATGAGGTGGAGATGCTGGCATTGGACTGAGTTGGGTACAGTAAGAAGTCTCACAACAACAGGTTAAAGTCCAACAAGTTTATTTGGAATTGCAAGCTTTCGGAATGCTGTTTCTTTGCTAGATTTGTCTGATGAAAGAGTGGCGCTCCGAAAGCTTGTGACTCCAGATAAAACTGGTGGACTTTAACTGGTGTTGAAAGACTTCTTATTGACTCTGAAGATGTGCAGATTAGGTGCATTGGCTATACTAAACTGCCCCTCAGTGCATCTGAACAGGAGGCGGAGTGTGGTGACTTTCACAGTAGGGGATTTTCACAGTAAATTCATTGCACTGTTAATGTAAGCCTTGTGACACTAATAAAACGAACTTTAAACTTGTTTGAGTTTTTACAGTAGTAAATCGCTGTCCAGATCTTTTGCTAAGACATCCAATATTCAGATAAACTACAGTGAGATTCAAGGACTGTAACCAAGAATCCTTGCTCCATTCATCAACTACTGGAATGTATCATGGTTCCTCTGCTTCTGAAGCTGTTCTCTATTATAGTGACATTCAAAATCTAAATCAACAGTTGGTTGATTTCAATAAAACAGATAAGTGTAAGTATGTAGTTAAAATCACTTTGTTTTCCCCATGATATATTCAGTAATAAAAACAACACCTGTTTTCTGTCCAAAGAACAGAAGTTTTTACAGATTTAACATAGCCCAGAGTTGCAGCTGATTGGCACAAATTTAAGGCAGAGAATGCTGCCATAACTGGCTGGAAGCTAAGAGTCTCTCTCCTGGGTAAAATGGGTTTCCATAGAAATGAACTGATGTTACACAGAAAACAAAAGAGATCCCTCATAATCACATTAGATCCACAACAAGTTGCGCTGTGACTGGTTGGAAAATCACTTCTGTCATTGAAATAGAAATGACTTTCCAGCAATTGAATTGGAGTCAATGGCATTGTTGCACAAAAACAGGCCATCTGGCTCTTCATATCTATGCTGGCTCTCCAGCTAGTCCTTTAAATCTGCTATCACCACTTCCCCCCTCAGTAAAAAAAAAAACATTTATCCCAATATCCTAGCAAACTACTGCCCCATTTCCAACCACCTCTCTGTCCCCCACGTTATTTCTGCAAAGCCCTTGAACATGTTATCACGTCTTAAATCCATTTCCAATCTTCCTGAGACTCAATGTTTGAAGCCCTCTAATGAGGTTTCCACCCCACCATTGTATCAAAATGCCTCTTCTCAACAGTCACAACGGATGAAATTTGTGACTTTACGAGGGGAAGCTTTTCTTCTCAACCTCGTTGCAGTTTTTGACACAGTTGTCCACGCCATCCTCTCTCAACGTTTCTCCACTATTGTCCAGCTGGCTGGAACTGCATTTTCCTGATTCCTTTCTTATCTATCTCGTCATAGCCAGTGAGTCGCTTGGAATGGCTTATTTTCCTGACTCTGCATAATTACTCTTGTTCCTCAAGGATCCATCCCACCACCAATTTCCAATTGACATGCTGTCCCTGTCATTGAATCATGGAAATTTTAATTTGATTTATTATTGTCACATATTATTATATAGTGAAAAGTATTGTTTGTTGCGTGCAATACAGGCAAAGCATACCGTATATAGAGAAGGAAAGGAGAGAGAATGTAGTGTTACAGTCATAGAAAGAGTGAAGGGAAAGATCAATTTAATATTTTGGATTATGAGGAGAGACTGAATAGGCTAGGTTTGTACTCTTTGGAGTTTAGAAGGCTGAGAGGGGATCTTATAGAAACATATAAGATAATGAAGGGGATGGATAGAGCAGAGGTTGAGAGACTCTTCCTGCTTAACAAAGATAGCAGGACTAGAGGGCACAGCCTCAAGATTAGGGGGAGGGCAGTTCAGATCGGAGTTGTGGAGGGGTTTCTTCATGCAAAGGGTGGTGAATCTTCGGAATTCTCTGCCTGATGAGGTGGTGGAGGTTTCCTCACTGAATATGTTCAAGTCAAGAAAGGAAAGGTTTTTAATTGACAAGGGAATTAAGAGTTACGGGGAGAAAGCGGGAAAGTGGTAATGAACCACTACAGATCAGCCGTGATCTTATTGAATGGCGGGGCAGGCTTGAGGGGCTGTACGGCCTACTCCTGCTCCTATTTCTTATGTTCTTAATATGAGGTAGGTCCATTCAAAAATCTGATGGCAGCAGGGAAGAAGCTGGTCTTGAGTCGGTTGGTAATTGATCTCAGACTTTTGTAATTTTTTCTCAACGGAAGAATGTAGAAGAGAATGTGATAAAAGAGGACATTTGGCCCATCATGTCTGCACCAACTCTTACCCAGGCCCATCCCCCCACCCCACATTAACTCCATAGCTTCCATGATTACACCCTTCTCTTTCTCTGTAATATCCTCCAGTCCCACAACACTTTGAGATATCTATGTTCCTTTATTCACAACCTCTTTTGCATCCCTGATGCTAACTGTTCCACCTTTGGTGTCCATTGCCTAGCCCGCAAACTCTTGGAAGGTCATCCATAATTTTCTCTGCCTGTCTACCTCACTTTCTCTCTTAACAACATTCTTCAAACACTGTCTCTTTGACGAAGCCTTTGATCATCTGACCTAATATTTCCCGAAGTGATTCGGTCCCACTCATGTGGATATTGTATAAGTTATTGTTGTCCCACTTCCTCGCCATTTCCACGCAATCTCTACAGTGCAGAAAGAGGCCCATCAAGTCTGAACTCCGAAACAGCATTCTACACAGACCCACTTCCCTACCCTCTCCCTGTAACTTATGCATTGATCATAGCCAATACACCTATTCAGAACATCATTGGATATAAGAAGAAATTAAACATGGCCAATGTATCTAACTTGTACGTCTTTGGAGTTTGGGAAGAAACTGGAGCACCTGGAAGAAACTCAGGCAGATAAAGACAGTACAAACTCCATACAGTTGCACAAGACCAGATTTGAATCATGGTCCCTGGCGCTGTGAGGCAGCATTGTTAATGACTGTGCTACCTTTTTCTTTTCACATACTTATACACTTCTCCCTTAAAGTCATGATTGAATCTTCCTCCACCACACTTGGTTCTCTGGGACTTTTTCTGAGCTGCCTGCTCAATTGCTGACTCATGCTCCCTATCCTCCCCCCATGGTCCCTAACTTAATTCATGGTACCTTCATAGCCATTCACCCTGGATCCACCATGGTTAGATCTCCAAAGCCATGTGGAGATGAAAAGAAATCATCTTTTCATGGAATCTCTACAGTGCAGAAAGAGGCCCATCAAGTCTGAACTCCGAAACAGCATTCTACACAGGCCCACTTCCCTACCCTCTCCCTGTAACTTATGCATTGATTACACCCTTCAAATATTCCCATTCAAAAATTCGTTTAATGTTTTAAAATCTCCTCAGGTGATCAGTCTCTTAGAAAAGTAGATAAACCTGTATTCAGAAGTCACATTGAAGCCACCTAAGCCTTTAATAGACTATTTAAACTATCAATAAAACTGTGAATTCAGAACCTCTTAGTGTTTCAAATTCAGCCAAGCATTCACAATGGCACAATAAAAGCACTTGAGAAAATATCAACATAGAACTTATTGAAATGTCATAATTATTGGTACTGTATTTTCCAAACCTGTAGCAGGTGGTCTCTCAATAAAAGCAGTCCAGCAGAGGGACTTTTAAGACTCTCAGTGACAGATGCAGCCTATTTTTAAATTTAGAGAGCAGGGGATTTAAGAAAATAACTTCAGATAATGTCAGGTATACAGACCTTACCTACCCTTCAAAAGTGTTCACTCCATCAATTTGTGACTCCCATTCGCAACAGCCCAAATGAAGCATTAGCACGGAGTTCAAATTGCCCTACTGAGTTCGAGTTTCTCTCCTGTGTAAAATCACATTTCTTCCCTGTCCCTCGTCAATTAAAATCTGATCTGTCGGAAGTGGGGGCTCAACTTATCCATCCAGATCCAGCCCACCATTTTAAAAAGCCCACAGAGACGGGAAGACATCCTAAAAAATCCTGCCATGTGCCTCTCTTTTTAAAGCCTTTCAACTATATATTTGATTCCCTTTTGCAAGTTACCACTGAATCTGTTTTGACCACCCACTCAGGCAGTGGATTGCAAATTCCAACAACTCACTGTGTAAAAATATTTTGCCTTACCTTCCCCTGATTCTTTTCCCAGTGACCTTGAATCTGTGTTGTTTTGTTACTGATCCTGTCTTTATTTAGATTCTCCTTATTTTCCTATTCAATACACCTCATGATTCACCGGGAAGTCATTTAGTCTTTCCCTCACTAAGGTGCACGCTGCAAGTTTATCGAGAAGCGCACCCATCCTGAATTGCAGCCAACTCCCAAGTCTATTTAACGGTGTTAAAACCAGCTAAAAAAGGTATGCTTTGTGATGTATAATTAAAATTGCAAGCTAATTAGTTGCAAAAACTAGTTGCTGCTAAAGGTAATTTTAGATGATTTGTTTATAGCCTCAGAGGCTGGAAGGATGATATTTATAATTGCTCAATTCTGTGCCTTCCTGGCTGAAGGGATAGAAGTGCAGATGTAAATACCGCCAGTGGTTACAGTTTAGCTTACTTGGCTGTTGAAATCTTCAAGCTGTAGCCAAGCTAGCTCTATATAAGGATCCAATCCTAATCTTAAGTTTACCCAAGCAATATGTAACATGCCCATTTTAAAGTTCAGCATGCCATGTGACTGACTGAATGAATGATAATTGTATCGAGCTAACAATTACTGCGTAGTGTGTGTGACTCTTCAATTCGCATCAACCATTTAAGGCATTGCCAAAAAAATTCTAACCTCTGAGGTTAACCTATTTTCTTGAGCTCTGTAATCATTCACAGTTCCATTATGTTCCGTACGTGCTTCTACTGAGATGCGGCACAATGTCTGGTGTAATATGACTGCGTCAGCTTCTGCATTTGTAACAGATGTCATATCAATTTGGGGATGTTTGTAAATACATCTTGGCCTTTAGGTTAAGATCAAGCCCAGGTTTATGCCCAAGATTGGGTGTAATGCCTTTTCTTGTCAGCTTGGATCTTGAATGTCTCTTTTATGGGGACGATGGATTGTAATTTGTATTTTTGGAGCAAGCGAGGAGTTGGATTAAGGGTTTACCCTGTCTGCTTTGTAACTCTGAGGAAGGAATAAGTTTTTTCTTTACAAACTTCTGATCCTCAGTGGTGTCAGCGGTGGCTCGTTGTGTAGCAGTCTGGCTCTGTTGGAGGGTTGTATGTTCGAGTCCCACTGTGCAGATCTGAACATAAAATGCAGGCTAAAACAGCATAGTATACGTGGAGAGCTATGTTGGCTGAGGTACCACCTTTCAGATGAGACTTTAAACCAAGGCTCAGTTTGCCTTGTCAGATGAACGTGAAAATTCCATGACATTATTTTGAAAAAGAGGAGGGGAGTTTTTAAGCAGTGACCTGACCAATACGTAAAGAAAGGTTATCTTGTCCTTATCACATTGCTGTTCATGGAATCATGGTGTGTGCAAATTAGTTGCTGTATTTCCCACGTTACAACAGCAACTTCACCTCCAAAGTATTTCCTTTTCTCTGGAGTGCCATGAGATGCCCTGAGATTGTGCAAGGATTCCATAAGAATTCACATCTTTAATTTTCTTTTACTTTACAATGAAACAATTCAGTTTGTCAGTGTTATAACCTAGTTGGAGGCTTACAATAAATGTCCCTGTTTTACTTTGGAGGTTTACAATAAATGTCCCTGTTTTACTTTAATGTCCAATGGTTTGCAACCATCTTGAAGAGCCAAATGCTATAATATCTAACTTTAGTACTTTGTGTGTCAACAGAAGTGACAATTGAGTTAGAGCGACTCGTAGGCTGGTACACTGTTCCTAGGTTCTGAAATGTGGGTATACATTTCAGTATACCCACAACTGAAATGTGCCACCTGAGCTGTCTCGAAACCTTAGCCCCACTGCAAGTCCCAACATTCCCTGCAGGATCTTCCTTGTCTCTCAGTGTGTGAATAGCCCAGCTCAGTCACTGGGTCATGATTTGTTATTGGGGTGAAGTAGTGGCACAGTGGTTAACACTGCTGCCTCACAGTGCCAGGGACCCGGTTCAATTCTGGCTTCGGGACACTGTCTGTCTGGAGGTTGCACATGCTCGTGGGTTTCCTCTGAGCGTACGGTTTCCTGCCACAGTCCAAAAGACATGCTGATTAGGTTGATTGGCCATCGTAAATGGCCCCTTTAGTGTCAAAAGGATTAGCAGGATAAATATGTTGGGTTACATGGATAGGGCCTGGCTGGAATTGTTTTTCAAGCAGGCTCGATGGGCCAAATGGCCTCCTTCTGCCCTTTAGAAATTCTATTGTTCTACGATTCTGTTGTTCTCAGAATGCGGACATTGTGGCATTTATTATCCATCCTGAGTTGCTCTGAGAAGATGGGGGTGAGTTGCTTTCTTTTCTAGAGGTTTAATGGTGAATGAGTAGTCTCTTGTCCACATTTAGCAGACATCAGAGTCAACTCTGTGGAACTGGGGCTAGACTGGAGATGTTGTTTGAAGGGCTTTGGTGAGATGGTTAGATTTTTAATGATATGATTTTTTCTATACTCCTGATGTCTGGATTGCTGAGGCCCATAATTACTATTATATCTTGCATGATTTAACTGAAACCATCAGCATGTTTAGATTCAGTCCATTCCATATAATTGTGCTGTGACAGTTTCTTGGCTTAGCAGCCCAAGCTCCCACTGGCAATCAGATACCTTGAAGTTCAGTAATCCCACACTCAATCAGACTTTTGACTCAGCCAATTATTAGATCTCTCACCTCCTGCACTTCAATAGCCACAAGCAAGACATGTTAATCTACTGCATAACTGTGTTTCCGTTCAAATGTGCCCTGTCGTGAAACTGTTGTTAGGAAACATAAAGCAAATAAAAGGTTCTTTTTTCGCTGTCTGCACGCTGTATTAAGAGGTGTAACAATGCCACATAGGCATGCAATCAGACAAAATGTGACATAGAGCCACATAAGGAAATATTGAGACGTGGCAATTCTTGATTTAAAAAAAAAGGCTGATTCTTGATTTAATAAAAGGCTGAGAACTTTGCGAATGATAAAATCTTGTGTTAATTTTCAGTGCACAAAGAATTTTGACTGTATAGCTTACCTCTCAGCAACCTAGTGGAAGTTGACGAGTTAACCACCTACAGTTTACATTGGCGTTGCCAGTTGATGTTTAAACAATTATGGAATCAATTTGCAGTTGTCACCTCAGCACGCCAGCGTAATTAACACTGACATGTGCATTGTACTCCCCCCAATACCATGCACGTGAAAATGCTGAATAATACTGCAAAATATCCGGAAGAGATATTGGATTTCAAACCGATCCACAACATGAGGATGTTATCAGGGGTGGCATGGTGGCACAGTGGTTAGCACTGCGTCCTCACAGTGCCAGGGACCTGGGTTTGATTCCCAGCTTGGGCCACTGTGCGGAATCAGCACATTCTCCCCGTGTCTATGTGGGTTTCCTCCGGGTGCCCTGGTTTCCTTCCACAGTCCAAAAGACTTGCTGGTTAGGTGCATTGGTCATGCAAAATTCTTTCTGTGTACCCGAATAGGTTCCTGAGTGTGGTGACTAGAGGATTTTCACAGTAACTTCATTGCAGTCTTAATGTAAGCCTACTTGTGACCATAAATACATTTTAAACTTTAACTTTGCATAGCGACTGGCCAAATGCTTTATTCTTTTTCCTTTCCAAGCAATGTAATTGCAATTTTTATTTCTTTCCTTGAACTCTAAGTATTTGTAGATGTGCCACCCCAAGTTAAATCAAACAAATTGCATGGAACAGTACAATGTGTAAAATATGTCACATAAAAGAATTCAGAAGGAGGAAAACCATGCCTGTGAATACTGTATTATGGGAAATGTCTATGCATTTCTAAATCACAAAAGTTGAGTATAACTTTTTAAAATATCAGTATATATAAGAATTTGGCTTCACGGAGCAGGCAGACCAATAAACATTGTAGATCAGTAGATGATGATGATGATGATTTTTACTTTATTCATTCAGGGATGTATCCATTCCCAATTGCTCTTGAACTGAGTGGTTTGATAGGCCATTCCAGAGAGTGTTTGACAGTCAACCACATTTATATGGATGTGGAGTCACATGTAGCCCAGACCAGATAAGGATGATAGATTTCCAGATGGGTTTTTACAATATGGTCGTCATTAGACTTTTAAGTCTGGATTTTTATTGAACTCAAATTTCACCATCTGCAGTGATGGGATTCGAACCTGGGTCCCCAGAGCATTACCCTGGGTCCCCGCAATACTGGCCCAGTGACAGTGCCACTATGCCATAGCCTTACCGAATGAAAACCTTGGCACTGTTTATGTTTTCAATTCCTCTGTCGCCCAGGAACATGAAGGCTCGTTTCACTGTCCCAACCCATCCCCCCTCTTAATACTACTGCCCTAATTTAGATTAGCTAACCTAGCACATGACAGTGAATTGAATTTGGTCTCTCATGGTCTATCTAGTTTAGCAAGATGCTAATCTTCGCTTAGGTGACAATAGAGTCATTGAAATTAACCTCACTGACTTGGACAGAACTAGGGTCATTATTCCACAATATAAATGAATAAGATGCATATGTGGATGAGGAAATGAATATAACATTTGGGTTGGGTGTGGCTGTGAGGGTATGCCTGAAGGACACTTTAAATAAACATCAGCAGAGGCACCAAGACATGGAGAGGGTGGATGTCAAGGAATGGGAGCTATTCCATCAATATCTATAAAGAAATAAAATAGGTTCACCTTGATGTCAGAATCCCGACTGAGGAGACCAGTGTCATAAACTCTTGATGAACAATACTTCCAAGTGTATCACAGGTGAAGTTTCCCACCTGCTCCATTCACAAACAAAACAACACCATCTTCTACCAGGAGATCCTGGTGACTAGGTGGTGACCAAGCTCTGAATAAAACTCTACAATATACTGAGAGAAAATTCCCCAGCTTTCACCATAGTAGTTGTTTCTTTAAAAAGTTATTTGGGGTGTGGATGTCACTGGCAAGGCCAGCATTTGTTGCTCTTTCCTGATTTGCCTTCAGCTGAGTGGTTGACTAGGCCTTTCACCCTTACACATTTGCAAACTTAGCAAGAGTGCCTTCAGTTCCTTCCTCCAAATCGTTAATATATATTGTGAAAAGTTGTGGTCCCAGCACTGACCCCTGCAGCGTGCTACTAATCACAGACTGCCATCCTACGGAAGACCCCTTTATGCCCACTCTCTGCCTTCTGCCAGCCAACTAATCATCTATCCATGCTCTACTTGTGCTTCTCCCACCCTACCACACTTTGTTTTGTCAGCAAACTTTCTATTTCTTTCTCATGTTCATAACTAGCTTCCCCTTGAATGTATCCATGCTATTTGCTTCAACTACTCCACTAGGTAACAAGTTCCACGTTCTCATCTCTCTCTGGTTAAATAAACATCTCCTGCATTCCTTTATTGATTTATTGAAAGCAATCTTATGGCTGCAGTCTCTACTCTTGATCTCCCACAAGTGGAAACACCTCTCTACTTCTGTCCCACTGAACCTCTTTGTAATTTTGGTAATCTTCAATGATTCCTACCAAAGTCTGTGTCAGATGCGATGGTGAAATACCAGAGGATGTGCAGTGTTTGTAGACGTAGATTCAGCATCAGTTTCTTTAGAAGAGGGTGGGAAAGGGACGAAGGCTGGTGCATTTAAAATTTGCTGACGATGCCCATTTCTTACACCTGTCCAATTCCAGTAACTAGGCATGTTCAGCTAGCAACCAGTGTGGTCTCATCACTGCAGTGTCTGACCATCTATTACCCATTTTGCTGATCTCATTCAGCTAGCTCGAAGCAACTTGACAGAGTGACTATCTATTTCCCATGAATTTCCCCAATGTAATGCTCAGTTTTTTTGAGTCTCTAGTCTCGCCCGATTTCACCAGGGGGTTTAAATATTCTGTTTATTAGGTGACTCTGCCACCCATGTATAGATCTTGCTTCAATATTCGTATTTCAGTTTGTGTTTGATATGTTGGGAAATATTTTTAGTCAGGTCAGTCACGGCTCGGTTCTGTGAAGCAGGAGTTTGTGTTGAAGTCCCCCTGGCGAGATTTGAAGATGTAATCTATATCGTGACACTATCCTGCCTCACTGATGATATGTTGCGCATCAGAGCTGCAGTTTTAACCTTAATCCAGAAAGATGTAAAAGGAAGCAGAGATCTCCTTGGCTGTTCTTCAAATAGTGCCAAGCTGTGTTTGGCCACATCGCAAACACACATCTTGTGGCCATCAAGTGTTGGAGGCGGCATGGCTGTGAATTTAATACAGCTCCTATTTTAATATCATCTGTAGCATACAGAAGTCCTGTGCCCTTTTCACATGCCACTCCCCAAGGACACCATCTTTTAAATGCTCAGTTTAGTGAGCATTACACTTAAAGAAGACAAAGTGGTTAATAATGGGAGCAGCAACAACGACTGAACTACACTTGAGTTCCCTGTCTGACAGTTAGAATCATAGATCTCTATAGTGCAGTAGTGCAGAGAGAGGCCATTCAGCCTATTGAGCCTGCCCATCAAGCCTGCAACCTGCACGCTTCCATCCAGGGCCAATCTTGTCACCCCTTACATTTAGCCAATATGGATGCTGGGGGCAATTTAGCACGGCCAATCGACCTAATTCCCAAAGGAAGCCGGAGCACCCGGAGGAACGTGCAAACTCCACAAAGACAGTGACCCAAGACCAGAATTGAACCTGGATCCCTGGCACGGCAAGGCAACCTACTCTGTGAGAAATTCAAATAGATGTTCTCTAATTTGATGGTTTTCTTGCATGCTGGATAACTGATGTGGAGATGCTGGCATTGGACTGGGGTGGCCATAGACAGAAGTCTCACAACACTAGGTTAAAGAAAGAGCAATGCTCTGAAGGCTTGTGATTCCAAATAAACCTGTTGGACTTTAACCTGCTGTTGTGAGACTTCTAACTGTGCACAATAATGGGATCAATAATAGTGTTTAGAGGACTCAGATCTTTGAGTTCTGGGAAGATGTTCCTTGGATCTAACTGTGGCATTAATGCAGCTTTTTGAACCCTTAGTATTACACAAAGCAACCTTTTTCTTGGTGCATAAATAATCAGTAACCGCTCGGGGACAGAACAAGCCAGTGATTCATAATTTACTTGCAAAGTTTTATTTCTAATTAGTGAACATATTAGCATGCGAGTGAAAGTAAGAGTGAAGCCAAGCCTATTAGGCTTGTTTGGGAATTGCACAACCCATTGCCATTGCCCTCTTGCCTTCGTGTCAAGCCTGCGACCCCATGGTGTCAAGGACTTCCACTCTGCTGTGCCAAGAAAAGGTCCCTTTTGCAAAAGCAGCAGCTGCCTGCTTGATAATGAATTGATAGTTCAATGACTTGCCCTCACCCTTTGACTGCCAAAGAGTAAATTTGCTGCTGCTCCACAAACCAGATTTGAACACGCGATAACAGATACAGAGAACCCCATCCAGATTAGAGTTGCCAACTCTCTGGGAATTCTGCAGGACTCTCCAGGAATGAAAGGTTAACATCCAGGATGTTTGCTGTGAGTGACCCAGGAGTAAACGCATGATGGACGAGTGATGGTGGGGGTGTGGGAGGAGACGGTTTGGTTGGAGGCAGGAATATATGAAGTCAGAGCTGATGACCCTAAACCAAGAGCGAACACCCCCACCTTCTCTCCACCATCACCACCCACCCCAACCCTGTCTGCTTGCTCAGTTCAGATCCTGATTACCAAGTCAGCTTTTCAGACAAGCCAAGTGTTAACAGCAATTACAGTACTTTGAAAATAAAGTTCCAGCCTGACAAATGAGCTACTGTATTAGGCAGGCAAGGCTCTGACTACAGCCAAACAAGCACAGTAAAAGCTATCATTCAAACATTAACTTAGTCAGCCACTTCGGAGCCAATCATACTTTTTATCTGATCCAGAAGTATTTTCCTGTGGGTAGTGTGTGTGTTTCCTGCAGTGTTTGCAGTTAAGAGTTCAAATAATGTTGCACATAGAGCAGAATTCATTTCTGATTGTACATGTTAATGGGTAACAAGGTGCTGTGGCCTTGTCAAAATGCTGGACTATGAGCACAAAATGCAACTTTAATGCTTCTAAGCTGAGTAAATACTAAATTTACTTATCCCAATCGTCCCCGGCAGAGTGCGATCCTTTAGGCTTCCGGTTGGCTAATGCAACTTTGCCAGCTGTTGCAAGCCAAGTTGACCAAGTGTTGAGTCACCTGACCCCATATCTCCTCATCTGGATCAGTGTGAAATACTTGCTCGATTACACACCTCTGAAGCACTTTGCGACATTTTATACTGTTAAAGACGTTACTTAAATGCAAATGTTTGTCACTGTCTGCACAGATGAGCTGTCTGGAGTTGAGTATAATGTTTGGAATTGTGAGTAAAGCTCACTGTGCTGCAGTGTGTCAGTCACAGAGCATTGAGGAGAAATCTCTGCTGCATTGAATTATTCTTGCCTTTCATGTCATCAGATATTGGCTTGCGCCTTGATGGTCAATTCTGTGTTTAGCATTGTCTGGTGAAGCCCAGATCCTTACTCTGGCATGTGGTAGATGAGTTGAGAAGGTTAAGGATTTGGACCTCTTCCTGGCCAGCTGAGCTTTCTGTTTTTCCTCACCTCTTCCAAAACCCCTTTCAGCTGGTCAGCCTCCAGAAGTCACGGTTATGAGCAGTGACCTCCTAGTGCCCGTGTTGGCATTTGCCATTTCATATCCTGCCTGCAGTGGAGGTATGGATGTCTAGGAGATTGTGCTCAGTGGCCAGTTCATCCCATATGAAGTTTTTGGGTAAACAACTTAATTCATCTGATGAATATGGCTGAGCCAACATATGCGTTGCTAGCTTAGTAATGAAGTTGTCCCTGCTATGTTAAAGCTTTGCAGGAAAGCTGGAGTGTTCTCTTCAGGATACAAGCCTGGGCAAATTTTATGGAAACTTTGGGCTCCCAAGCATCAGGATGCTTCCTCTCCAATTTCCTGATTGGATCTAGAGGAATGCAGGACACTAAATTTGGCGCTGTCGTGGTTGAAGGAGCTGCTGAAAGATGACTGTTTAAAGATCAATCTGCCTTTGGACTCTATTCCAGATTTTCTTTGTCAAGGTTTAGTCCTTTATCTCGGGGGAGGCTACTCGCAAGGCAGCAGTGCCCTTTGCCCATTGCTGGGAGCTTGGTTGACAAATGGTAGGGTGTGTCCACATGTTAGTGGACCTGTACGTGGCATGACTGAGAGTCAAACCTCCTCTGAGTTCTTCAGAACGTTCAACCTGTGTCCATGAGAGGCCCAATTTCTATATGTCACTACGAGGAGGCACAGCCGATAGGAGAGGCTGTGTACCGACAGGGAGAGACTTGCATGTTTGGCTCGCCTTTTCATATTGTTGCTGACCAGTGGTTTGGGCTGTAAGTGAGAAGCAAACCAGCACACAAGAATAGCTAACTCTTCACCCACAAATGAGACAAACACCTTTGGCCTGTTGGACACATTAGATTAGTGTCACCATCCTCCTCCTGACCTTGGCTGAGAGATCCAATTTGTATTGGGCTTTGGGCAGTTTTAGAAATATAGAAATTAGGAGCTGGATGCATTTGGCCCTTCGAGCCTTCTCTACCATTCAATATGATCATGGCTGATCCTCTGAATCACCTATTCCTGTTTTCTCTTCATACCCCTTGATGCCATTAAAATTGAAAAAAAAATGACCTCTCTCTTGAATACATTAATTGACTTGGTCCCCATCGCCTCTTGTGGCAGAGAATTGCACAGGTTCACTATCCTTTTGAATGAAGGATTTTTTCCTGAGCTCAGTCATAAATGACCTACCTCATCGCCTGGGACTGCATCCCCTGGTTCTAGATTCCCCAATCGGGTGAAATATTCTCCTTGCATCTAATCTTTCCAGCCTGGTTAGAATTTTATATATTTCAATCAAATCTCCTCTCATCCTTCTAAACTCTAGTGAATACAAGCTCAGTCGGACCAATCTCTCCTCATTGGACAGTCCCACCAACTCCGGTATTCATCTAATGAACCTCCGCCGTACTCCCTCGATGGCAAGTACATCCTTTCTGGGTACGGAGACCAAAACTGCACCTAATACTCTAGGTGTGGTTTCACCAAGGCCCTATATAATTGTAGTTCCTATTTCAGAGAGAGCTAATGATGATGATGCATATGTTCCCTGTATGGACAATGACAAAAAATTGCATTTATATAGTACCTTTAACATTGTAAATCCTCATGCACTGAAGGCCAACAGACATTTGCCTTCCTAATTGCTTGCAACACCTGCCTCAGCACTTTCAGTGACTGGTGTACAAGGACACCCAGATCCTTTTGTACATTCACATTTCCCAATAATTCTCTTCCTTTGTGTTTTTCACACTGAAGTCCATAATTTCATAATTAGTCACTTTGTGCTGCATTTACCATGTGTTTGCTCACCCATTCCAACTTGTCTAAATCACCTTGAAACCTCCTGGCATCCTCCTCATAACTCACAATTCTGCCCAGTTTTGTGTTGTCAGCAAACTTGGAAATGTTACATTTTGCTCACTCACCCAGGTCATTTATATGGGTTGTGAACGGGTGGGCCCCAGCACTTATCCCTGTGATACCTTATTTGTCATTGCCTGCCTCTTGGAAAAAGACCATTTATTCCCACTCTGTGTTTTTTGTCTGTCTTGCAATACATTACCCACTATGCCGTGAGCTTGTGCTGTATTGCTATACCTAGACATTTAAAGTTTATTTATTAGTCACAAGTAGGCTTACATTAACACTGCATTGAAGTTACTGTGAAAATCCCCTTCTGCATTGGGACTTGGGTTCCCAGTTCTGCTTGGATGTATTCCTGGAGGTTTCAACTTCTCCCTCCAAGTAAACCAGACCCAAATACCCTCACTGGTCACCAAACATGTTCCATCTTACCTCATATCACTTTCCTACACCAATTTGTATGCAGAAAGGCTCGTCATTATTTTGAATGACAGTCAAGACAGTCAAATAGCCTTTTCTTTCCCACATTGCCAATGATTGTTTTATAATAATGAAAAGTCGTTATAATGCTTTCATGATATGGACACAAGGGAATGAAACTTGCAGGAATAGGGCAGGCAGTAGAACTGATTGGATTGTCCTATAGAGCTAGCATCGACTCAGTGGGCTAAATGATTGCCTCTTGTGCCTTTATGAATTCAGGATAATCCTGGAGAGTTGGCAACTCTGTGTAGGACCTTTACAATCAGCACAGGGCATGAACCTGGGTTAAATTCAGAGCTAGATAACAGAGGAAGAGGGACAACTACACATTCCCATATGAGCAGCAGTGGCAAATCTGTGCAGCTGAGATTGAAGATTTCTGGCACCAATCTGCTTTGCTTGTGAATGAATTATGTGCAAGCACACACCACTGAAGGGCAAGTTACTAACTAAGATCATTACACCCATGCCCTAGAATTTCTTTTCCCTGGAACAATGTTTTTCTCGGTATATGTTGCAACTGCTTCAATGTCAACTGTCTGATTTACGGGAAAAGGAAGGTTTCGTTGTGAGCAGCACTGGTTACTCACTCTGTGGGTAGTATGCTTGTCTGAGTCAGGAAACATATGTGAGTTCAAATCCCATGTCAGAGATTTGAGTACAGATGCCAGATTGACATGCCATGTACTATACTGAGGGTGAGCTGCGCTGTTGGAGATGCCTTTTTTTTGATTGAGATGTTAAACTAAGGCCATGCTGTCCTCTCAAATGGACGTAAAAGGGTCACCTGATACTATCTTGAAGAAGAGCAAGTAAGTTGTCCCTGCATCCTGAACAGTATTAACCCTATGATCAATACAACGCTAATAGGCTATTGGCTGTAATCACTTTGCTGTTTGTGAGAGTACACAGTTCGAATGTTGTATTCCATACAATATGGCAGTGACAGCACCCTGAAGGTACACCATTGGCTGTTAGTGTGCTTTGGGACAGCCTAAAGTGGTGAAAAGCACTATGTGGGTGGCACAGTGATTAGCATGGCTGCCTCACAGCATCAGGGACCCGGGTTCGATTCCAGCCTTGTGTCACTGCCTATGTGGAGCTTGCACGTTCTCCATGTGTCTGCGTGGGTTTCCTCCCACACTCCACAGACGTGCGGGTTAGGTTGACTGGCGTGCTAGATTGTGTCAGGAAGACTAGCAGGGTAAATACATGGGGTTACACAGATAATACCTGGGTGATTGTTGTTGGTGCAGACTGACTGGCTGTCTCCTGTGCTGTAGGGACTCGATGATTCCATATAAATGCAACTCTTTGTTTGTTTGTACTTAGTAGCTGCAGTGAACGTAGAGGATTTCAGTAAGCTTAAATTCCCAATCAGAACCTCAATTACAAAGTGCTCAACTCACTAACCCAGGTAAGAGATACTCCACAAGTGGCTTACACCGACCATCATAGTCCTAGAACTGTGAGGGTGTTACTGTAGCTTGGGCGAAGTTATTCCGTCATGTGTTGTAAGCAGATGCCTCACCATTACCATGGTACTATCGCTTTACCCACACCGCATTCCATTCATAGTACAGCATGGATATCTAAAGCCAGAAAGGCTCAGCCTGCAAGCTATGTGACCCGAAACATTTTGAATAAGGGAATCTCTGTAAGCACAGCATCTGCACTGTATAAAGCCTGCTGTCAAAACTGTGCATGGATCATATTTCATATTAAGTATAGCTCTGATTTAGCACCCTGTTTGAATTATAGGGCCTCAACCTCCAGGTTTTGGCCAGAGCAAAAACAATTCTTGTCCCAATTGTGTTCAAATTGGAAGAAGCTCAGGGAATTTGAGAGGGATGGGGGTGGGGAAGTATACAAAAGTTTAAAAATCCAAAAAAAAGCAATTGCACGACTTTCAGAGTGTAGAATGGGACATAAAATATGGCCAATTCATTCATCAGGCGCAATTTGAGTGATTCATCTCACTGTTGGTTTTTTGACGAATAGTCTTCTCCCCTCAGCATTGCTTCCGATCAACCAGGAGGGGATGGAGAATGTGAACCATTAATTTCTCATCCGTGTTAATAGCAATTTGTATTGAATGATGGAAGATATGTATTGCAAAACAGAAAAGGTCTATATGACATTTCTTTTCCTCCTCCCATCTGGATGCTATAATCCAGATGTAGAGATGCCGGCGTTGGACTGGGGTAAACTCAGTAAGGTTTTGCAACACCAATTTTAAATCCAACCAATTTATTTGATAGTAAATCCGTGAGCTTTCGACACTATGTTGTGTGACACAACATAGTGTCGAAAGCTCGCGGATTTACTATCAAATAAATTGGTTGGATTTAAAATTGGTGTTGCAAAACCTTACTGTGCTATAATCCAGACAGGCCAGATGGGCTGAGTGGCCTCCTCCTGTTTCATTGCAACTGCAAGATGATGAGGCTGTAAGAGCTGAGGCTCATCAGATTCTCCTTTGAGGGTAGGTTGGTTCAGATATCTCAAGGGGGTTGGGTCCTGGTTGAGGTTTCCTTCATTGGGAATTTTTTATATTATTACTGAAGTGCCACCAAAAAGCTACACAAGGGAGTCGATCCTCATTACAACATTGCAGAATATAGGCTGATTTAAAAAAGTGTTTGGAATTGTTGCTCCAGTTCCTCCCACAGTCCAAAGATGTGCAGGTTAAGTAGACTGGTATGGCTAAGTTGCCCCTTAATATCGAAAGATGTAAGGTTAGAGGAATTAGTGGGGTAAATGGACAGGGTTATGGAGATAGGGTGGGCCTGGATAAGATACTGTGTCAGAGAGTCAGTGCAGCCTGGATGGACTGAATGGCTACCTCCTGACTGTAGGGATTCTGTGATTCTATAAAAGGTGGGAGAAAGTGAGGTAGAAGCAGACAAATTTCCATAATTGAGGGATTAACAACTAGTGATCACAGACATGAGACTAACTGAAAGTGTTATTGATCAGACTCGAAACATTGACTCTATTTTCTCTCCCAGAAGCTGTCAGACCTACTGAGATTTTCCAGCATTTTCTGTTTTTGTTGTCCTTGAACTGAATGGTTAGCTTAGCTGTTTCAGAGGGCATTTAAGAGTCAATCATATCACTTATAGGCAGAATCAGGTAAGGAAAGCATATTTCCCTCCTGAAGGACATTAGTCAACCAACAATAGTTTCATGGTCATCGTTAGATTTTTAATTCCAGATTTTTACTGAATTCACATTTCACCATCTACTGTGCTGGGATTCGAACCCAAGTTCCCAAAGCATTACTCTGGGTCTCTGGATTACTAGTCCAATGACAATACCATTATGCCACTGCCTCCCCTAATTTAACTCATTTACATTGATGTTACAATTTCCACGGTATGTACAGATGAAACCTGCCACAGAGAGTTATGTCTTGTCTAGTTCACTCCAAGCAGCCTGTACTGATCTGATAAGTGTTGATTACTGCCAGTCAATGTCTCTGGCATGAAAGATTAACTGTTACAACTTTTAATCAGGGTTTAATTATGTTAGAAATGTTGAACATTTTACTTTGTTTTAATTTTTCCAAATATCGCTCATGTTGTTCTCTATGTCCAATTTTTTTCCTCTCTTTATTTCGCTTTCTTGTTTCCAATTTGAAATCACATTCACCAACTCTATGCCCTTCTTAGCCCTCACAATGTTTATTTTACAATCCTTCAATCTGGTTAAGGAGAAGGGAACTTGGTTGCTGTATTAACCCAGGTTCCAGCTAGCCTGGTTCCCTCAGTGTCATTATCAGCTCACACTTTCAGCAATTTGTCACATAAGCATTTAAAAAAATCTAAACATGCGAGCAGTAGTCTGCCTAATACCACAATGCTCAGCTATTGCAAATTATGGACCATTATCTTCATGGCAAGAAGTTTTTTTTTGGCTTCTCGAGATGTTTTCACCAAGAAGAGCCTGTTGATCTAGCTGTTCCAGGGCAAGGTAGAAATAGCAGATATTATAATTGTCCTCCGTGTCCCATTATTGGGCAGGGGAAAATCATTCAGTATTCAGCTACAACTGGTGTGAGGATAATATTGGCCTTGATAATGGTCCCTCCTGCAAATGACACTAACTTGTGAGTGGTTGAATGAGATAAGAAGGCACCATTAGAAAGATACCTCCATTAGAAGGTGAAAGCCTAGTGGTATTATAATTAGAGTATTAATCGACAAACTCAGCTAATGTCCTGGGGACCTGTGTTTGAATCAGCCCATGGCAGATGGTGGAATTTGAATTCAGTAAACGTTCTCTCTGTGTCTGCATTGGTTTCCTGCGGATGTTCCAGTTTCCTCCCACGGTCCAAAGATGTGCAGTCAAGTTGATTGGCAATGTTAAATTGATTCTAGTGTTAGGGGATTAGCAGGGCAAATATGTGGAGTTACTGGAATAGGGCCTCGGTGGGATTGGTGTTGGTGCAGAGCTGATGGGCTGAATGACCTCCTTCTGCACTGGAGGAATTCTATGTATTCTAAAAATATTTGGAAGAATGATGACCATGAAGGCATTGTTGATTTTTGGAAAAACCTATCCGGTTCATGAATGTCCTTTAGGGAACAAAATCTGCCAACTTTACCCAGTCTGGTCTACATCTGACTCCAGAACTACAGCAATGTGGTTGACTCTCAACTACCCTCTGAAGTGGCCTAGCAAGCTACGCAGTTCAAGATCAACTAGACATGGGCAATAAATGCTGGCTCAGCCAGCAATGGCTGTATACTATGAATGAATAAAAAAAATTAGTAATTGGTGCCTTTGAGTGAAGAAATGAAGACAGTTTTCTCTTTGGGTGCTCCCTTCTGCTATCTGATGTATCAATTGTCAATACTAGGCACAGATTCATTTAAATAGGATTTTCAAAATAACTTCATTAATAAATAGCAGTGTTACTGTAATCTACTTGTGACTCTAAACTTAATGTTTCTGACTCAAAAGTAGGCAGAGCATAATTATTGAATGTCATCATTGAACATTCAGCATTTATTGGACTTGTTTTAGTCAGTGCATGGAATGAATGGCAATACTTGGGTCCGGTTGTTTTCTCCTGGATGATGAAGTGTTTGCTGCCTGCATGGTTGCTAATTAAAACCAGATTCTATTTCATGCCTTGAGTTTGTGAAGCATTGTTTTCAGTTAGCCAAGGCTTTACCACATGTGTACTTATTCCCTCTTCTGAGGGTCCAAGACGTGTTTACAAACTGTGGTGAGTCATAATCTAATCAGTGTTAGTGGAACAGTACACTATACATTGTGCAGGCTCTACTTTCTAATGAGCCCGTTTATCATTTCCTTTCATGGAGGCTGGAGTATTTCCATTTACTTATTTCCCTACAAAATGTGGACCTCAATATGCATCCGGTCTGCTTTCCTTTAACTTTCCCAACACTGAGAGGTTGCAGGCACACCTTTTCCTGGGATTGCACTGTCCATGTGCTTTCTTTAACTCAGTGGCTTGTGTGCTAGGTTACAGTGCTGCAAATATAGCAACAAGCCCTGGGAGCGGCTGACATTCAAAGCTGTATCTCATAATATTGAACAATCTGTTCATCTTGTTGCAATTTGGTCTCTGCTCCCAATGCTCTTGACATGGCATCAAATACAACATTTAAATTGTAGCAATTGCAAGAATTGATTTTGATTTTTTGATTTGACTTATTATTCACATGTATTGGGATACAGTAAAAAGTATTGTTTCTTGCGCGCTACACAGACAAAGCATACTATTCATAAAGTACATAGGGAAGAAGGAATGCAGAACGTAGCATTAGAGTGATAGCTAGGGTAGAGAAAAATCAACTTAATATATGATTGCCCATTCAACAGTCCAATGACAGCAGGAAAGAATTTGCTCTTGAGTTAGTATCTGACCTCAGACTTTTGTATCTTTTTCCCCAAGAAAGAAGGTGAAAGAGAGTATATCCAGGGTGCTTGAGGTCCTTGATTATGCTGGCTGCTTTTCCGAGGCAGGGGAAAGTGTAAACGGAGTCCCTGGATGGGTAATTGATTTGTGTGATGGACTGGGCTTCGTTCACAACCCATTGTAGTTTCTTGTGGTCTTGGACAGAGCAGAAGCCATATCAAGCTGTGATACATCCAAACAGTATGTTTCTATGGTACATCTGTAAAAGTTGGTGAGAGTCGTAGCGAACATACTGAATTTTCTTAACCTCCTGAGAAAGTAGAGGCATTGGTGGGCTTTCTTAATTGTAGCATCAGCACAGAGGAAGAAGTTTAGGTAGTTGATGATTTGGACACCAAGAAATTTGAAGCTGTTGACCATTTCCACTTTATCCCCATTGATGTTGATGGGCATATCCTCCACTATGCTTTCTGAAGTTAATAACTTTCTTTGTTATACTGACATTTGAGGGACAGATTATTGTCATGGCACCAGTTCATCACCAGTTAGTTTAACGAAGAATAACAATTTATTTATAAGCAATAAATAGAGAGAGACCTTTCATGATGTAACACTTCCATTTCTACGATCCACTCTGGCTGCAAAAACCTACACTCTGCACAAGATCCCCATGTTGATGCCCCATTGAACAATCAGGTCACATGACTCTCCTGATGTACAGCCCGTAATGGAGCCAGTTACAACAACTTGCAAGCATAAGCCTGTGAAACTACTGCCTGACTTTGTGGTTGTGCAGTAGTGATTACAATCATGTGAGACAATGTTAAAGCTGAGCCAGACAGATTCTTGGTTAACAAGGGAGTGAAAAGGTTCCAGTCAGATCAGCCATGATCTCATTGAATAGCAGAGGTGGCCTGAGTGGCCTACTCTGAATTCATATGTTAACACTTCTCCCTGTGTTGCACATCAGAAACAGTACAGTGTACCAAGCAATTGGTCCTCACCTTGACAGTTCACTTAGAAAATGTCATGCTGACAGACCATATGCCTCGGGTTAAATTATTAATGATGGCGTAGCAGGATGTAAATTTACATAGAATCAAGATAAGCATAGAATCAAGATAAGCCAATACCTGACTTACTCCAACACTATAAAATTGCTTTATGAGCAGAGTATTTCACAGTACTTTAAGTCACATCTCAATAGTCTTTAAGACTGTCTTTACAATCTGTAATACAGATATTTCTATCTCCATTGAATTCCATCCCATTGCTAGAATATGGAGCAAACACTTGAAAGAATGAACTATATACCAGGACTGCCACTCAAATATAACCCTTGTTACATTACAAGTGAAGAATGCCTTCCTCCCTCAATCAAAGCAAGTCCTTCGAGTTAGAGGCACAAATTGAAACAAATGTTCTCCCAGCAAGATACTTCTGTGACTGTCAAAGTCTGCTCTAACTGTCAGATGTGGAGTACATTTCACTCCACCTCTTGCATCTCGATAGAATAAATTCATTTGGAAACAACAGATGTGAATATACCCTGGGCCTGGCTTTCCATGCAGACAACAACTGACATATAATCACTTTGTCAATAAACCAGAAACTCATATAATGTTCTGGGGTCCTGAGTTCGAATCCCATCACAGAAGATGGTGGAATTTGAATTCAATAAAAAAAATTACGAAAATCTACTGATGGCCATGAAACCATTGTCGGAAAAACCCATCTGGTTCACTAATGTCCTTTTAAGGAAGGAAATCTGTCGTCCTTATCTGGTTTGGCTTACGTGTGATTCCAGAGCCACAGCAATGTAGTTGATTCTCAACTGACCTCCAAGAACAAGAGATGGGCAATAAATACTGGTCAGCCAACAATGCCCATGTCCCATGAATGAATAAAATGTATATTATTATGTAACATTTCTTGTTTTCCTCCTGCTGATACATCCCAACTTCAATAGTATTATGTACTATGTGAGTTCTGGTGGTCAATGCTGTTGATAATGAACTGTTTGGGTTCTGGTGCTCGATGCTGTTGATATGGTGGAAAGCTTTTAGACGTGAGGTCTAAACTCTTCTGTCAGCTGTGGTTCAGTGAGAGCACTCTTGCCTCTTGTTCAGAAGGTTCTGGATTCAAGTTCCATTCCTGAGACTTGAACATGAGAGTTAGACTGACAGTATGAGTTAGTTGATGATATCAAAGTACAGCTCCGAATTAATATCTTAAGCTTTATTTCCTATTCCCTCAGTTCCCTTGTAGGCAAAGTGTTGCATGATGTAAAGATAAACAGAACAAAAATCCTCATATTTGACTGTCCAACAATGACAGCCAGTAGGGCGCTAGCATTTTTTAAAATTCATTCATAGGATGTGGCTATCACTGGCTTGACCAGCATTTATTGCCCTTGCAATCAATTAATTCTTCTGGAGAAGCTGGAAGTGAGTTGATCTTCTGCAATCCCTATTATGTAGGTACACCCACAGTGCTGTTAGCATTGGGGAGTTCCAGGATGTTGACCCAGTGATATTGGAGGAACAGCAATATATTTTCAAGTTAGGATGGTGGCTCGGAGGGAATCTTTCAGGAGGTGGTGTTCCCACCTGTCTGCTGATATCTTTGGCACGGGAAAAGGAAAAAAACATCCAGTGCTTTTGTTCACTATCAAATGAACTGTCTTGCAAAGTGCGTATAAGGAGAGAAGAGATCCCGACTCTGGTTGTGATGCACTCTAGGTTAGAGGTGGCGCAGTGACACAGTGGTTAGCACTGCTGCCTCACAGCACCAGGGATCTGGGTTCAATTCCAGCCTTGGGTGACAGTCTGCCTGGAGTTTGCATATTTTCCCCGTGTCTGTGTGGGTTTTTTCTGGGTGCTCCTGGCTCCTTCTCAGTCCAAAGATGTATGGGTTAGATGGATTGGATAAATTATCTCTTAGTGTCCCAAGAGGTATTGGTTAGGGGAATTAATGAGGTTACAGGGAAAGGGCCTGGGTAAGATGCAATAGTGAGGGAATGCTGCACTGTCAAAGGAGCTGCCTTTTGGGTGAGACATTAAACCAAGGACCCATTTGCCGTCTCAGATTATGTAAGGGACTCCAAGCATTATTTTGAAGAAATGCAGCAGAGTTATTATCCTCAGTGTCCTGGCCAAAGGTTATCCCTCAGTCAGCATCACACACACAAATAACCTGCCTAATCATCATCATATTGTTGTCTGCAGGAAATAGCTGTGCTTAAATTGGCTGCTATGTTTTCTATATTATGATGTGGAGATGCCAGTGTTGGACTGGGGTAAACACAGTAAGAAACCTCACAACACCAGGTTAAAGCCCAACAGGTTTATTTGGTAGTAAACGCCACTAGCTTTCGGGATTTGCCCCTTCATCAGGTGAATAGGAATTCTGATCACAAACAGAGTATATAAATTCACACACAGTTTTGAAAACTACCAAATAAACTTGTTGGATTTGAATCCTAAGTTGTGAGACTTGTTACTGTGTTTCCTACATTATAATAATGATAATTACAGTTCAAAAGCGCTTCATTGGCTGTGAGAGATAGTATATAAATACAAGTCTTTCTCTTCCTTCACAATTTTCTTTCACTCCTCACCCACCAGCCACATTACTGTAAAAGGAGTGGAAAGAAATGCAGAAGCACTGAGGCATTGAATGGTAACGGCCTTGTGAACTGAGCAAAAGAGACTGTTAAAACCTTGAGATTGGTAATGATGTGGCTTGATTTAGCAGTAATGACAGCACTGACTTAACACAATAAGCTGGTGTAATTAAATAGTGAAGCCTTATTGAATAGCTTGGTTATTGCATTGTTTTCACAATACACAGGATCTGTAATTTGAAGAAACAAGGAAATAGTTGTAAGGCAGTGTGCAATGTGCTCGATTAGCAGTTGAGATGAAGAGCCCGAGAAACCTGGACAGTGATGTGACGACCTAGCTCGGTTACTGTTCTGCCCCGCCCCAACCCCCCAGATTGAAGTAGAATTTAAAGGAGAGGAAGGTATCTTTCTTGTTAACCCCAATATTCATTTTCTGTCTTTGAAAAGCCAAGACTATCGAGTAAGATCTAGTTGCTTGTTTGAAGTGGTTTTGAAAATCTGTACTATCTTACATTGGCAATGTGATGCCAGAATAGTGTCAACAAGACTTTTATATTCCACTGTCAGATCTATTTTGTTACTAATATTACTAAATAGAGTGAGCAACAGGCTGATTACTGGACATTCTCAAGTAATTGTCAATCCTGTGCAAATGTTGATCCCCAACGTTTAGCCAAAAAATCCAAGGAGGTCAAATGCACCTTGGTGCAAATCTCTTCACTGATAGTAAAGTACACCATTGAAGGTGGGCTATTCAACTCCTCATGTCTGTGCATATCAACATGTGATGTCAAGGTAGCATCTCACTGTTAGTCACTTCTTCTAAGATGGCAGCTTGGCCTGGATTTTATATATTTTTTTAAGAGCAACACAGCACGGGAAACAGGCCCTTTGGCCCAACGAGCCCGCGCCGCCGTCATAACTATAGAGGAGCAATTCCATTATCCTATTATAGATTTAGGTTATTCCTAATATGGAAGACTCTCACTATAGGGACAATTTGTTTCCCAATCAGCCTAAGAGCGAATTTTTGGGTTGTGGGAAGAAACCGGAGTGCCCGGAGAAAACCCACGCAACCACGGGGAGAACGCGCAAACTCCCGCAGACACCGGCCCAATTCCAAGTGTCTGCACAGCCACATCGATAGTCTCTGAGCTGTCATGGTGTCCTTCAGATGGTCCACATAAAGCACTCATTTACGACATGAAGTACCAGGCAACCCATGAATCAACATCCAAGAGCTGTACTCGCACCACCTGCCGAATGCACGCTCAATGTTGGTCAAGTATGGACCGAATTACCTGTGGAAAAAAAGCCGTAGTTAAACAGTCCTACTATATCCCTCTATCTGCATACCGCTCATGTGGCTGTCCAAGAGACCCTTAAACAGCCCTAGCGTGCCTGCTCCCACCACCTTACTCGGCAGTGGGGTTATCATCTTCAGCTGCGCATTGGGAGTGCCCTCTGACATATAGTACTCCATTTTCCTTTCTCCATATCTGCACAATACATCCCCCTAACCCTCATCCTCACCCTCCCTTTCCCTAATGTGCCCAATCTGTCTCTACTCAAAGGTATGATTTATTTGAGTCCAAGATCTATTTCCTCCTTTTTTTCATGTCCTGCTTTCCATCTTTTTTCCCTTACCACTGTCTCCCATTTCCCCACTTCACTAGTGGCTTCTGTTACCAGTTCCTGGTTGTCTTTTGTCATACTGCTTACCTTTGTTCTGCCACTTACACATTCTGATGTCTTCATGTGCCGCTATGAGCACACTTCTTAGCCATGATGACTCCACTTACATTCCCTTTGTCTTTCTGTCCATAACATCTTTGTCATGCTCGCTGGTCCTATCTCTATCTATCTATCTCTCTCTCTCTCTCTCTCTCTCACCACACACACACACACACCACACACACACACACACACACACACACACACACACACACACACACACACACACACTTCATCCCAATCCCATTTTTAGTTGTCTTCACCTCTGAAGAAGTGCCATCCAGATTCAAAACGTTAGTTCTAATCTCTCTCTGCAGATGCTGTCAGACCTGCTGAGAGTTTCCAGCATTTTGTTTCAGATTCCACATCCGCAGCAATTTCCTTTTATTAGAGGTTTCGACTTGGCTAGCTGATCCTATTGTGTTTGCACTTCAGCAGAATGATGCAAAGCTGATTCCACTGCTTCCATTTCCCAACTTTGATCATACCAAGAATATAAGTGTTCTCACCCTGGGCCACATTAGTTTCATCAGCCTCTCTTATATGAGCACTGTGATTCCCCAGTGTAGCCAGTCTTGTTATTTGTGGAACTCGCTGCCCCAGAAGGTGGAATTTGAACCATTAAATTGATTCAAGAATGGGCTAAATACATTTCTGATTTTAAAAAGTTGTTTAAAGGGATATGGGGAACAGACGGGGAGATGGATTTGAGACCAGGGAGAGGTGCGCTGTGACCTGATTGAATGGCGGAGCAGGCTCAAAGGGTTGAATTGCCTACTTCTGCGCCTAATTCATCAGTTCCTAAACAGTCTGTATCATTACACAGTACTTTGTGTAAGGTAGTCACAAGTTGATTAACAGTTTTGACAGACAATGACCTGTACATGTCTTATATGGCCACAAACTTCTTTTCAAACTAGCCATAGAACTGTAGAATCCTATAGTGCAGAAGGAGGCCATTTGGCCCATCAAATCTGCAGTGACCACAATCCAACCCAGACTTATCCCTATAATCCCATGCCTTTACCTTAACTAGTCTGCCTGACACAAAGGGGCAATTTAACATGGCCAGTTAACCTAACTCTACGTCTTTGGAGTGTGGGAGGGAGCTGGAGCACCAGGAGGAAATCCACACAGACAGTGGGAGAACATGGAAACTCCATAGTCACTCAAGGCCAAAATGTGAGGTAGCATTGTTAACTATTGTGCCCCCATGCCGCCCATTTTCAGCTGACAAGACGAAGAATCTAAGGTGGGGAGGAACTGTCTCTCTGGGTTCCCATAACCCATACAACAAGGAGAGAACCCACCCCCTGCATTCATGAATCCTGATGGTTGGGTAACCCAGAATTCTGCGTGAGTCACCATTCACTGGAACCGCTTGGAATAGGAGTTTTTCTTTAAAAAAAATCTGAAGTAGTTTGGTCAGTGCTGAATTCCAGCAGCATTGTGTGTTTGTTGATCAGCTCAAGCATGAGGATTGACGTAGTAAGAGATAGTAGAATGCATACTAGCTTCTAAAAAGGTAGGAGAGAAACATTTGACAAAGGAGCACTTTAAAGGCTACAGGGCAAGAATAGAGGCAGGGGATTAGGCAGAGAGCCCTTTCAGAGAGGCAGTACAGACACAATAGGATGAATTGCTGCCTCCTGCTCTGTAAAATTCTATAAGCTGTGAGTGACCCCCTTGGGCTTTGTAGTTGGCCGTTTGCATTGAACGGCACTTTGGTGGTAAAGTAGTTAGCTTGGTAAGAAGCAACTTTCAGCTTTAAAAGGCATTGAGTAAATCCGCTGCTCCTTCATCCCCAAGATGGGATCGTGGCAACATAATTGATATTAGAAACATGTAGCACAGCTCATTCAATTCCAGCTAACGGAACCTGGTACCCTGTACTTATTTCACTAACAGTACATCTAATACTTCTCATGCACATTTCACAAAGCAAAGCATCTCCACTAAGGGGACATTGCAAGCCACCCAGTGCTGTGATTCAAGCAATACAGTATTTCACAAAAATATGTTAGATAGTTTTTAGCCTGGGAATGTTCAGGAAGGGATTTGAAGAATAGAACTGCATTATTCGGTAGGCTAACTGAATAGAATGTACAGCACAGTAACACACTCCAGTTGGTCCAAGCTAGTGTTTATGCTTCATGTACAATGCTATATGATTCGGATGTCACCTCTTCAAATGATTGTAGTAAGAAGTCTCACAACACGAGGTTAAAGTCCAACGGATTTATTTGGCACCACAAACTTTCAGAGCACTGCTCCTTCATCAGGTGAGTGAGGACTTGTGATTACAAATAGGGCATATACAGACACAAACTCAATTTATAAGATAATGGTTGATAATTGTGAACACAAGTCCCTCACTCACCTTATGAAGGAGCAGCCGAAAGCTTGTGCTGCCAAATAAACCTGTTGGATTTTAACATCGTGTTGTGAGACGACTTATTGTGCTTACCCCAATCCAACGCTGGTATCTCTACATTATGCGTTTATACCAAGTAATATGAGAGCCATGCCCCAGAGATTTCTACTTGGAAAGTAGATAGAAATTGGTACAGTAGCCTTTTGGAAGTTGAATGTATTCCACTTTCCCCTCAGTCTATAGTTGAAAAGCACACTGCAGTTATTGCACTGCGTACTGTGTTAAATGAGACAGTTTGTAATTAGGAAGGTTGAAATACCTTTAATGGGTTCACCTGTAATTGTGCCAGCAGATAGAGTTTTCCATAAAACTATATTATTTTAAGGCATAACTATTTGGAGTTAAATCAATGGACCTTATCATCAACTATTGATGCTTAAAAAAAAGTTAATTCGCTTTTATGAAAGGTGATGGTTATTGTGCAATTAGTTATAGAACATAGAACATTACAGCACAGAACAGGCCCTTCGGCCTTCGATGTTGTGCCGACCAAAATAAAAAGCAATGCCCCTCCAAACTAAACCATTCCCTTCTCTTCCATATACTTATCAATTAACCTCTTAAACGCCACCAAACTTGGCGCATCTACAACAGCTGCAGGCAGGGCATTCCACTCCCTAATCACTCTTTGAGTAAAGAACCTACCTCTGATATCCGTCCTATAACTCATACCCCTTAATTTAAAGCTGTGTCCCCTCGTGCTAGCTTTCTCCATCCTAGGAAAAAGGCTATCACTGTCCACCCTATCTAAACCTCTAATCATCTTATATGCTTCAATAAGATCCCCTCTTAGCCGCCTCCTTTCTAACGAAAACAACCTCAAATCCTTCAACCTCTCTTCATAAGACCTGCCCTCCATACCAGGCAACATCCTGGTAAACCTCCTCTGTACCCTCTCCAATGCCTCCACATCTTTCTTATAATGTGGGGACCAGAACTGCACACAATACTCCAAGTGCGGCCGCACTAGAGTTTTGTACAGTTGCAACATGATGCTGCGGCTCCTAAATTCAATCCCCCTACCAATAAAAGCTAAGACTCCATATGCCTTCTTAACAACTTTATCCACTTGACTGCCTACTTTCAGGGATCTATTGACACATACACCAAGATCCTTCTGTTCCTCAACACTATTAAGAGCCCTACCATTAGCCCTATACTCTACACATTTATTGTTCCTGCCAAAGTGCATTACCTCACACTTTTCCACATTAAACTCCATTTGCCACCTCTCGGCCCAGCTCTGCAACTTGTCCAAGTCACTCTGTAAACTATAACACCCCTCTTCACTATCTACCACTCCACCGACTTTAGTGTCATCTGCAAATTTACTGATCCATCCCTCAATACCCTCATCCAGATCATTTATAAAAATTACAAACAGCAGGGGCCCTAAAACAGACCCCTGAGGCACACCACTTGTCACCGAACTCCACGACAGTGGTAAGTTGAGATAGTGTGTCTCCATGTTAGAGGCTGAGTGCTTTGACATAGCTGTTTGTGCGTTGAGGTATCATAATGGAGGGCTTTGTTTCAGATGCCCAGCTCTCGAATGTGACTGCTCTAGAGAACTTACCTATTGAAACCAGATCCCGTTGAATGTCTGAATTCTTTTTTTGAGTCTACCCTCGAGGAACTTTGGTAAATTGAAGCTGCTTTTATTTTACGAAAGGGCATTGCCTTTCCCTATGTCTGGAACCTCCTCCAGCCCTAAAATCCTCCGAGATTCACACTGCTCCTGTTTTGGTCTTTTGCACAGCTGTGATTTGGGAGATTGTACCATGGCAGCCATGCCTTCTGCTGCCACAGCCACAGCTTTGGAATTACCCTGCTTAAACCTCTCTGCTTTTCTCCTTGAAGATGGTCTTTTAAAACTTCCCCAAGCTCTTGGTTGTTTGCCTTGCGGCACATTCGTCTGCCTGACTCTGCCACTCATTTGCCTTGAAGTTGAGGAATTACAGAAGTTTTAATGGTTATTGTTGGTTGGTTCAGGCCATGAGACAAAATTGATAATCTTGTGGTTGCCGGAGGCAAGAGAAAGTCACATTATTGGAACGTGGTCAAACGAAATCCTCAGGCAAGAGTTGACTTGAGAAACCACATTGTCTTGACATTGCTCTCACCCTACAATGGGATGGCAAGATTAGGAGTTTACGGTGAGAATGTTTAGTCTACCGTTGTACACTATCACAGGGCTGCAGGAATCCAGATTTCTTACTCCTCAAATGTGCTGGGCTGGCTGAAGTTTGTGCGTAAAAGAAAGTACGTGACTCAATCTAAATATTTCCAGAAATAATTTGAAAGGAGGAAGAGAGAATTTCATGCTGCACAGCATGATTTAAATCAACAAATCAGGACTGAATTTTATGGAAGGGTGTTTCTGATTAGATCACTTCAAAAAAATACATCAAAATATTTGACATAAATATTCCCAACCACTGTCTGTGTGCAGTTTGCACATTCTCCCCATATCAGCATAGTTTTCCTCCAGGTGCTCTGGTTTCCTTTCACAGGCCAAAGATGCGCGGGCTAGGTAGATTTGCTGTGCTAAATTGCTCTTTAGTGATGGGGGACTAACTAAGTAAATGCATGGGGTTATGGGTGGGATTGTTGTCGATGGGCCAAATGGCCTCCTGCACTGTAGGATTCTATGAATCCAAGTAAATCCTTTTCCAATACATCTCACTGCCAAAGCATAATGATTTAGCTCCCCCCCAGTCTTTCCAGATTTTGCATATTTCCCTCCCTCTCTGCTACTCTGCTTTAACTATTGGCCTTTCCTCTGCACCTCTCCCCAGCCCTTCTTCCCACCCTTTTCCCTTATTTGTCCTAAGTTGTTTTGCCTTGCATCCTTTTAATCATTCCTGCTCTCCATCCCATCACAGACCAAAATAGGAGGGGATTTGTCCATGCCCAATATTCCATCAAGGAGTAGAAGAATGATGATGAGTACAGTAAGCATCAAAATTCGATTCATTGTCACTTTGGAACATCCTGCGGTTACGAAACATCCAGTTGCTTTCCACAGCAAGCCATTGGTTCTCTTATCCCATCCCCAGATCTCTTGCTGCCTTCACCCTCTCTGCCCTGCCCCACCACCATCAACAATTTTCCCTGGCCCTGTATTTGTTTTTAAACTATCACATTTCTGACGCCTCCCTGTTCAGATAAAAGGCCATTGACCTGAAATGTTTCTCCGTCAACAAATGGTGCCTGACCAGCTGAACATTTCCAGCACTTCCTGGTTTGATTTTCTCTTTTGCGGTGCCCCTCAATGAACTGTTTGCCCTCCGCTGTGTCAGTTCTTCTGTTATTTTGGTATGTTTGTCTTCTGGGCCAATGGTTGAAGCCTGTGATTAAGCCACACAACCCAAATCTGATCCTGGCAAGTCGAGAGGTCTCAGTAACTCTAGATTAGAAGAAAAGAGCTCTTGTTTGCAACTGTACTTTTCGTAACCACAGGATGTTCCAAAGTGACAATGAAATCCAATTTTTACAGTAGTAGTCATCATTCTTCTTCTTGATGGAGTATTGGGCATGAACAAATCCTCTCTATCCAATCCTATTTTGGGCCAAACTCCCCAGCTGTTGCCAGGTAGAGTGCTCAGCTCTAATCTCCTTTTCTGTATCCCACCTCTGTGTTTCTTGGTTTGCCTTGCTGTCTTTCTTTGCTGGCTCCATGTGAGAGCTTGCCTTATAATGATGTTCTGTGACTTCCTCAAAGTGTGGTCTATCCAATTCTGCTTTCGCCTTTGGATTTGGAGGACCATTGGGTCTTATTTAGTTTCCTCCCATGGTGTTTGGCCAGTGTACCCTAAGGATTCTTCTGTGGCATGTAGTGGTGTACTCCTCGTTGATATGTGGGAAATGGGGCAGCTAATTTGCTCAAAATAAGCTCCCGCCGACAGAAACGTGTGATAAAGACCAGTGTTTTAGTGATGGTGGTTAAATGAGAAATAAATATTTATCAGGACGCTGGAAAAATGTTTTGAAGGATCATCCTGATTTGATTTGTTAGCTCTGTTCTCTCCCTGGGTGGCACAGTGGTTAGCCTTGCTGCCTCTCAGTGCTGGGACCCGGAGTCAATTCCCAGCTTGCGTTGCTGTCATGCGGACTCTGCACGTTCTTCCTGTGTCTGCATGGGTTTCCTCCTATAATCTGGAAGATGTGCTGGTTAGGTGCTAAATTCTCTCTCTGTGTACCCAAACAGGCACCAGAGTGTAACAATTAGGGGATTTTCACAGTAACTTCATTGTAGTGTTAATGTAAGCCTCCTTGAGACACTAATAAATAAACTTTGAACTTTAAACTCTCCACAGATAGTGTTGGACTGCTGAGATTTTCCATCGTTTGCTGTTTTTGTTTCAGATTCCAGTATCTGCAGCAATTTGCTTGGGAAATCTCCCTGCTTTTCTCGTAAACATGGCATGGGATCTTTTATAGTGTAATGTTTTCTCTGAAAGACAGCACCTCCCACGGTGTAGCACTCACTCAGTACTGCATTGGGAATGCATTGGGAATGCCAGCCGAAGAGTCGGTGTTCTAGCCTCTGAAGTGGGAGCCGAATCCACAAGCCTCTGACTCAGAGGTGGGAACATTGCCAGTTGAGCCGCGGCTGACACTGACGTAAAAGTTTAGTGATTATAACCCAGCAAATGAAACATCAGAGCCACCTTCCTCACTTCACCTCAGGGTTTTGCTTCCCAAAGCTGGAACCGATCGAGTGAATGAATAAAGGATTAAAACCTTGAACTGAGTAATTCACAGATGGTGTAAGCTGGCTGCTGCTCCTAGCTGCTTCACATTCTTATTCTAGTCAACATCAGCCTGGGCAGCCCTCCCGAAAACACATGTTCTGCAAATGAAAATTGTTAACTAAGAAATCTACTCCAAGGATTTCTCAAGAATTCCTTCAGTGAAGTGTCTTCTGTTATGCCCGCTTGTGTGTTGTTGGTCATAATAGCAGCTCCAGAGCGGACTCAGAAGATACTGTTGCCTACTCCGGCACTCATTAATCATGAATTAGTTGTGTTTAATGATATACGGATGGAGTGCAATAATTGGGTTTTGATGTGAGCACGTATAAAGGGATATTTACCATTAATAGGCCCAGGCAGAATGGTTGGTCAAGGCGGTTGTCTGACCTGACTCTCTACCCTCCTTCCTAGGTTATATTTGCAACTGGTTGGCCCTGGAGAAGGAGCATGCCATGTCCACTGGTATGCATGAAATCTTCCACAACTAGTTGGGCACTGGGTTTTTTTTATTAGATAAGTCACCTTTTAAAGTCTTAATTCTTTCACAGTGCCCCATAAATGACTTGAGTGCCTCATTGGCCCCCAAAATGTCATTTTGGCTTTATTCACTAAGGTTCCTTTAAAATTCTGTTTGTGTTACCATGCCTCTCAAGGGCTTTCAGTTGGTTAGCTGGCTTTTTGTTCAATTGGTTAATTTCTTTGATTTGTTTTACTGGCACACAAAAGAGTATAAAGAGGTACTTAGTACAAGTGTGTGTGCTTGAGTTTGGGGGCATATATGCTTGTAATGTTTCATTCTAAATAAATAGAATATAAAGATTGGCTTCAGTGTTGTCCTTCACCAATTAACTTTCTGCACTGTAGCAATTTATGTAATCTATTTGTAATTCTGCCCTGCCCTATGAACAAATATTCTGTTTTTGTGATGTTGGCAGACAGATTTTAGAATCAAACCTATGGCGTGGACTTGAAGCTACAATATTCCTACTCTGAGGCAAGAGCTCTACCTATGGAAACATGCTGATGCATGCACGCACACAACACTGATGAATGGCACGCATGAATGACACACATGAACAACACACGACACACAAACAACATACTATACACAAACGACACATGAACAACATAGCACACATGAATGACACATGATACAACACATGAATTACACACACACGAGTTAAAGGAGCATTGGGGAGCAATGCTTTGGAACATGGTGACATAGGATCCTTTGGCAACACACAGGTTTATTTTGTCCTTATGCTCAGTTGCCATGTTGCTTTGGTGGGTAGGTTGTTGGGGGGGGGGGGGGGGGGGGTTGTTGGGAGAATGGGGGCCGGATGTTTTTATTGCTGGAGGTAGGGAGATGGCGCAGAGGAAATCCAGAAAACATGATCCCAACCTTCATTCTTTGGAATTTCTAGCAGAAGAGATGGGTTTTGGGTTGGAGGGAAAGGGACGGTGGAATGGCATTGCATGGCCTGAAATTGAATACAAGGTGGAATTTAATGAAGTACAGTAGAAAACAAACTGTTACTTTTAATGTTATGGAAATGAGAGAATTTAAGATTGATGGCGACAAGAAATATCGTCACGTTCTTGAGGTTACATAAGAAGGAGCATTTTACTTTTTCACTCGATTTTCACTCAATTCACTCTATTAATCCAAAAACAATTTTAAATCTTTGGGAAATTGTAACCATATGGATGAGATTTAGTTTGCAATCCATGTGCCGAGAATGTCTGATTCAAGCTTCAAGAATCCCATTTGGAGCAGAATGACCCGATGTTATTGCCAGCAGCAAGAATACAATATATTTTTTAATGGCCGTGTCTCATAGGTTTCCTTGCTTCTGGTGTTTATCATAATAACAGTACGTTGGTTGTACAGGCTTTTGAGACCATTCAATACAAAATAAACAGAATAAACTGGGCTGGCTGACAAACTGCATCCGTTGGTGACTTTACAGTGAAATTATGCATCAGGTTCCCTCTTAGGTCATTACGTATTGAATGCAGAAGCTGTATTTATACACTGACCCTGTGGCCTATTGCACTCCTGAAATTATTCTGTTGCTTCTCCCCCTTTCCATTTAAGAAGTTAGCACTCACACGGTGCATCCTTCCATCAGCAGTGGGGCTGCAGCTAGTGTAGTGCTGTGAGCATTTTGAGACAATTCTTTAGTGAGCCACGTTAGGCTGGAGATGCTGAGCACTTAATTTTGCAGCTGTGAGACCAATGGGGTAATAAATTGAATTTTCTGCATTGGGGATGGTTATGAAAAATGGCGATATTGAAATGAGGCATTGCAGATATTAAAGAATGTGTATGTTTCACTGTTAGAATCTCCTTTAACGTGAAATCATCAGCAGATAATTTGTTCTCTGTACTTGAACGCTAGTCTGTTATAAAATTAGATTGATTAGAAAGGGTAAAGACTCAGATGACCATAGACTGTTCTCCTCTTTGAGGGGGATAGCTGAGTGGTGGTGATTTAACCTGAGGGACACCACATCTCAGGCAAGGGGCAAGATTGAGAAGGCAGGAGCTTCATGGATAACCTCAGCCAGTACAGGAATTGAATCTGATACTGTTGGCATCACTCTGCGTTGCGAAGCAGCCAACTGAGCTAAACCCACTCCCCCACACAAAGCCTAGTTTGAGTATGAAGTGGGAGAAAACAGCAAAGTAAATCAAGGACAATATAGGCCTTTCAGATCCTTTCACACTCTCCTCTTAATATTCCAACTGACCCAGTTACTTTAAGCGGCTTTATTCTCTTACTAAACTCTTTTGTATCATCACTGAATGCAGAAAAATAGGTCTGGCAAAAGAAGCGTTTTCTTTTTTGTCTTATCATCATTTGTATTTTCTCATGTTTTCACTGAGCACATTTTTCCCATGTGTTCCCACTGGCCATGTTTTCATTCATAGAATCATAGAGCTTTATAACACAGAGAGAGGTCCATCGTGTCTGTGCCAACCATCAAGCACCAATCTATTCTAATTCCATTTTCGGCACTTGGGCCTTGTTGGCTATGGCATTTCATCTAAATACTTCTCAAATGTTGTGAGGGTTCCTGCCTCTGTCACTGTTGAAGCAGCGAGTTCAAAATTTCCACCATCCTCTGGGTGAAAAAAAAGTTTCTTCAAATCCTGTCCAAACCTCCTGCTCCTTATCTTAAATCTATGCCTCCCTGGCTATTGACCCATCTACCAAGGGGAAAAGTTTCTTCCTATCTATGTCCCTCCATAATTTTGTACACCTCACCAGAATGCCCTTGGTCTTCTCTGTTCAAAGAGAAACAACCCCAGCATATCCAGCCTTTCTTCAAAGCTGAGGCACTCCAGCTCAGGCAACATCCTGATGAATCTCCTCTGCATCCTTTCTAACCCAATCACTTTCTTCCTATAATGTGGTGACAGAACTGCACACAGTACTCTAAATGTGGCCTAACGAGCATTTTATAAGTTCTATCATTACCTCCTTGATCTAGTATTCTATGCCTTGGCTAATATCCCATATCCCTTCTTAACCATTTTACCTACCTGTCCTGTTGCCTTCAGGAATTTTTGGACATGCATCCCAAGATTCCTCTGGTCCTCTGTACTTCTTAGCATCCTGCCATTCATTGCGTATGCCTTTGCCACGTTAGTCCTCCCAGATGCATCACCTCACACTTTGGAGAGTTATATTCAATTTTCCATTATTCTATCCATCTGAACAATCCATCTACATTGCCCTGTCATCGAAGGCTTTCTTCCCCATTATTAACCATACCGCCAATTTTTGCATCAATTATGAACTTGCTGGTCATACCTCCACGTTCACGTCTCAATCATTAAAATCCACTACAAACAGCAAGAGACCCGGCATTGATCCTGCAGTACACCTCTGAACACAGGCTTCACTGGGATGTGAATGTCACAAATAAGACCAACATTTATTTATTTTTAATTCATCTTGCAGGATTTGGGCAATGCAGGCATGGCCAACATTTATTGCCTATCCCTAGTTGCTCTTCAGAAAGTGGCAGTGAGCCATCTTCTTGAACTACTGTAGTCCCAAGATTTTGACCCGATGACTGAAGGAATGGTGAATAACTTGGAGGGGTATCTGCTGCTGTTTTCCTTCTAAATGATAGTGGTCGTGGGTTTGGAAGGCGTTGCTTAAGGGGAGTTCCTGCAGTGCATCTTGTAGATGGTACAGACTCTTGTCACTGTGTGCAGTGATAGAGGGATTGTGGGGTGCCAATCAAATGGGCTGCTTTGTCCTGAATAGTGTCGAACTTCTTGAGTGTTGTTGGAATGCACTCATCCAAGTAAGTGGAATGTATTCCATTACACTCCTGACTTGGTTTTGGGAAGTCAGGAGGTAAGTTATTCGCTGCAGGATTCCTAGACTTTGACCTGCTCTGGTAGCCATAGTATTTATATGGCTGGTCAATTCAGTTTCTGGTTAATGGTAACCTCCTGCAATGCTGATAGTGAGGGATTCAGTAATAGAAGTGCCACTGAATGTCAAGGGGCGATAGTTAGATCCTTTCTTGTTCGAGATGGTCATTACCTGGCACTTTTGGCGCAATGCTATTAACCACTTGTCAGCCCAAGCCTGGATATTGTGCAGGTCTTGCCGTAATTGACCATGACCTGCTTCAGTATCTGAGGAGTTGCAAATGGTGCTCAATATCGTGCAATCGTCGGTGAACATCCCCACTTCTGACCTTATGATGGAAGGAATTGATGAAGCAGCTGAAGATGTTTGGGCCTAGGACACTATCTGAGCAACTTCTGCAGTGATGTCCTAGAGCTGAGATGATTGACCTCCAACCACCACAACCATCTTCCTTTGTACCAGGGTATGACACTAACCAGCAGAGAGTTTCTGCCTGATTCCTACTGTCTCCTACTTTGCTAGGGCTCTTTGATGCCACACTTGGTCAGCTGTGGCCTAGATGTCAAGAGCAGTCATTCACACTAAATCTCTGACATTCAGATTTTTTGCCCATGTTTGAACCAAGGCTATAATGAGGTTAGGGGCTGAGTGACCTTGGCAGAACCCAAACTAATTGTCTATGAGCATGTTATTGCTGAGTAAATACTGCTTGATAACACTATTGATGACCCCTTCCATCACTTTATTGATGATCAAAAGTGAGTGATTGGGCAGTAATTGGCCAGGACATACGAGGGCAATTTTTTCACATTGTTGGGTAGATGCCAGTGTTATAACTGCACTGGAAAAGCTTGGCTAGGATACAGCAAGAGCTGAAGCACAAATCTTCAGGACTGTTGCCAGAATGGTATCAGAGCCCATTGCTTTTGCAGTATCCAGTTCCTTCAGCCATTTCTCGATATCATAGAACATAGAACATTACAGCGCAGAACAGGCCCTTCGGCCTTCGATGTTGCGCCGACCAATTAGGAACAAGCAGTGACCCTCTAACCTAAACCATTCCCCTTTCATCCATAAACTTATCTACTAACCTCTTAAACTCCACTCATGTGGAGTGAATTGAATTGTTTAAAGATTGACATTAGTGATGCTGGAGACCTTTGGAGGAGACTAAAGTAGATCATCCACTTAGCACTTTTGCTGCCAATGTTTCAGCTTTACCCTTTGCACTGAGGCGCTGAGCTCCTCAATCATTCAGGATGGGGTTATTTATGGAGCCTCCTCCATAAATGAGTTGTTGAATTGTCCACCACCGTTCATTATTGGATGTGGCAGGATGGCAGTAGTTGGGTCTGATCCCTCAATAATGGAATTGCTTAGCTCTGTCTATTACTTGTTGCTTTTGCTGTTTGGCACACAAGTAGTCCTGTGTTGTAGCTTCACCAGGATGACATCTCATTTTTAGAAATGTCTGGTGCTGCTCCCACCATGTCCTCATTTTTCATTGAACCATTGTCCCTAAGTTCCCTTGACAAGGTGATATAGTTCAAAGTCATAATGATGGAGAAGAGCTTGCAAGTGTTAGCATTACAAGGTAACTGCTGTCCTTGCTGTTCTAAATAATGGAGTTAGAGGTTTGGAAGGTGCTGTTGAAAGAGCCTTATCAAATTGTTACTGTGAAGGGTGATTGACCTGAAGTATTTAGGTTTCCTTCCACTGATGCTCCCTGACCTGCTAAATATTTTATAAGGATTTTATGTTGATTAACTCCGACTTAATTTTTGTAAGTACAATATCCATATGGCTGTTCTGGTTCAATTTCTGGCCAGTGATGGCTCCCAGGATTGGATGGCGATGGTTCAATGATGGTAATGTTGTTGACTGTCAAGGATAGGTGGTTAGACCCTGTCTTGCTGGAGATGATCATTCCCTGCCACTAGTGTGCCACAAATGTATCAGCCCAAGCCTGAATTTTGCTGTATGTATTCACAGACTGCCTCAATATCTGAGGAGTTGTACTTGGCACTGAACACTATGTAATCATCAGTGAACATTCTCAATTCTGACCTTATCATGGATGGGGTGTGGATGGTGGGAAAGCAGCTGAAGATGGTTAGACCTAGGACACTATCCTGAAGTACTCCTGCAGCAATGTCCCGTGTTATTTCTGTATACTTTCATTGAATGTGTTGTCTCCATGTTGATTTCTCTTTGATGTGACCCCATTGATATTTTTGTTCCAAAATTAATGCTGATCACAGGGTGACCAATCATTATCCCACATTTAACTTTGCACCCTGTATCCCAGATTTGAGCTTCCCAGTATGTCAGTGATCTTGGAGTTCTCCTGTGTCTGCATCTTCCATGTTTGCACACTGTGCTGTTCTACAAGTGCAGACTTTAATCACACAGCTGTTAGGGATTCTCTGCCGAATTGCCCAGCTTTTGCAGATAGATTGGGTTGGGGTTATGAGGGTGGTGTCTAGTGGCTGAGCAAGGGAGATGGAGTCTCATCCAGTGATGAGGGTGGTTTCAAAGATCAGGTGGTGACAGCAGTGTCAACCACAGGCTTAAAACCTGGACTTACTCCAGCTTCACTCCCCACCTGCCTGCTAATGTCCCATCAGCAACCTTTCCTCTCCCACAGTCTCATCTGCAACCCCGAAGCTCTTGCTGTCCTGCTAGCATACCCCAAGCCCCGTTCCTCTTATCCTATCAGTATTCCTCCTCCTATAGTCAAAGGGTCCCTTCACTTTTACCCCATAGAATGATAGAGACCCATCTTTGCAGAGGCCATTCGACCCGTGAAGTCTGCACTAATCCCAGTCCGACCAAGCCCAATCTCAACCCCACACATTTACCCTGCTAATCACAAATGACACTAGGGTCAATTTAACAAGTCCAGTCAACGTAACCTGCACATCTTTGGACTTGGGGAGGAAACCAGAGCAACCGGAGGAAACCCACGTAGACACAGGGAGAATGTGCAAACGCCACATGCAGTGACCCAAGGCTGGAATTGAATCTGTGTCCCTGGCAGCAGTGCTAACCACTATGCCACCATGCTGTCCACGTTGTTCACCCTGGCTCATTATTTTTCTGTGAGAACTGACTTCAGTGTGACTAAGTTGAATTCGTAATATCCATTGGGAATGTGTGTGTGTGCACGCTTATGCATTTCTGTGTTAATTCAGCTTGCTCAGTGTCTGATGCAGATTCCTCTCTGCCAATCCCTTTGATTGCATTCATATTTTCAGTTAGCAATAATGGTAGTCATGAAACTGGCAGATTATTACAAAAATCCATCTGGTTGACCATTGTCCTTCATGACAGAAAACCTGCTGTCCTTACCCAATTGGGCCTACACGTGACTCCAGGAAAGAAAATACTTTAAACTTCATCTTGCCAGCATAACTTTCTCCCCACTTGCACTCAGATGTCATGCCTCATGAATCATTAATCATTTCCCTAGCCCCTCGCTGAGACTAGCTATCAGAGGATGGCAAACTAGCCCAGGAGGCCATCTATGTATTATTACCCCCTTACTTGCAGGGAGGTGTCTGGACTACAATCAGAAATTGAGCTGACGATTGAAATCACAGATACAAACTCCCGATTAGCTCCACAAAATATCTCATTGGCTGTCCCGACTGTTACACCGCTGCATTATCCAACCAACATTCTTGTTTCCTTATGAATATTTGCTGTTTCAGTAAGGTATAGATCCCCCCAGAGGGGGAAGATAGTTACAGTTCTTTAGAGTGAAAAATTAATTGTACCCCTGCTATTATACAAATGCAGAAAGATTCCTTTCCATCATCATTTGTAATTAAATTCATCATGAAATCCCCACAGATTGTAATTTGCAATATGTGGGGATAGAATCCATCTTTTGTTTTGTCCCGAGAAAAGATTTCTGACTCTGTTGTTAAAAGCACTGTTAACTGAAACCAGTCTTGAGTTTTTCACTTTTCCACTATGTAACTGCAAAGCATCTAGTGTGCAAAGTTACAGTGAAAACAGGGTATTCTGTAAAAGCCGAGGCAGTGTAGAAATCACTGATGGGAAGCAGCAGAGAATTTGTCCGGGGACAGGGGCTGGGGGGGGGGGGGGGGGGGGGGGGGGTGAGAGTTGAACTTACTGGGAGCTTTAATTGTCAGTGTGAAGTCAGCAGTGACCACTATCAATTTGATCAGAAGAGATTGATGCCTTGGAAGTGTTTAAGCACAGAAAAAGTTTGGCACTGGCTAATGTTTTCCAGGTGGCAAGGTAGGGCATCATTTTTCACTGGGAAATGGTAGCGGTAATGTCACTAGACTAATAACTTAGAGGTCCAGGCTAATCATAGAATCCATAGTATCCCTACCTGCAGAAGGAGGCCATTCAGCCCATTGAGTCTGCACCAACCACAATCCACAAGCACTATTCCCGTAGCCCCACTTATTTAATGTGCTAAACTCCCTGACACTGGGGGGCCAATTTAGCCAATCCAAGTATCTGCACATCTTTGGACTCTGGAAGGAAACTGATGCAACCAGAGGAAACCCAAGCAGACATGGGGAGAATGTGCAAACTCTACACAGACAGTCACCCAATGCCAGAAGTGAACCCAGGTCCCTGGCACTGTGAGGCAGCAATGCTAACCACTGTACCACTATTCCACCCTGGAGCATGGGTTCAAGTCCCACCGCAGCAACTTGGTGTAATTTAAATTTGGTTAATAAAATCTGGAAATGAAAACTGGTCTTAGTAATAGGGAACCATGGGGCTATCATTGATTGTCGTAAAATTCCATCTGATTCATTTGATGCCTTTTAGGGAAGGAAATCTGCCATTCCTACCCAGTCTGGCCTACATGTGACTCCAGATCCACAGCAGTGTGGTTAATTGTTAATGGCCCTTGAAATGACCAAGCAAACAAAGGACAATTAGGGATGAACAACAAATGCTGACCTTGCCAGTGTTACCTATATCCCATGAAAGAATAGATTCTTTTAAAATAAGGTTCCACACGGTCAAAAGCATTACTCCCACAAAGTAATAAAGGATAAATTTGGACGGTTACCCACTCCATGATTGGCAACTGGTTCCAGAGGTCAGCAGGCCCTTAAGATTGGAGAAGGGACCAGACAGGACTTGAAGAGAATATAAAAAAGAATTTTAAAGGATGAAGGGGGCAGGGGGCAGGCAGGAAATACAAAAATATATGAATATTTTAACATATCAATTGATGTTATTTGCTTCATAGTATAGGTTGAATTGTTGCACTTTGTGCCTTTTACACCCAATTCATTACTGCTTTCATCTGCATTCAACATGTCTACTGTTTAATGAAAGCAATGTGAATTAAATCAGAAATAATTGATGTATCATAGAATCCCTACAATGCAGTAAGAGGCAATTGGATCCATCGAATCTGTACTGACAACCATCCCATCCAGGCCCGATGCCAGTAACTCCACATCTTTATCCTGCTAGCCCCCGACACTAAGGGACAATTTGATGCGGCCAATCCACCTAACCGACACATCTTTGGACTGTGGGAGGAAACTGGAGTAATTGGAGGAAACCCACGCAGACACAGGGAGAATGTGCAAACTCTATACGAACAGTCACCTGAGGCTGGAATCGAACCTAGGTTCCTGGTACTAGAGGCAACAGTACTCACCACTGTGCCACCATATTGTCAATGATAAGCTACTGATGGTCAGCTTAAAAAACTATATTCACTCTCAAATTCTGTGTGAAGTGCCAAAGTTTCAGAACATGGCAGTCCTTAAATCCCTCAACTGTATTGTGACTCTAAGTCACTGGTTCCTGTGTGTTTTATATTTAAGGGTATAACTAAACAGTGCCTATAAAGGATCCCTTAGTGATAATGAGGTGGCCATCATATGTATTCCCCCGGTGTCCTGGCTGGTATTCATCTCTTACTAGATGTACTGCCATTTGTGGGAGCTTCTTTTACACGAATTGGTTTTTCACAATGGCAGCTACACTATAGAAGTATTTCATTAGCTGCAAAGAGTTTTGGAACATGCTCGTCTCATGAAAAGGCAAATATAAATCTATCATTCGTTGACACAATGAGGAAATATTATGTGACTAGCTGGACATAATATAACTTTATATAGGTTAGATTGTCTTATCTCTTGCTCAGCCATAAATGGACAAAGTTGAAATTAATCCTGACTAATCCATAGTGGGACATTCACTCACTCTGGAGAGGCTGCAGTGGCTTGAACTTCTGAGATGTGGCCTGGATTTTCACCCTCAAGGCCGACACCATGCCACTGTCTGTTTAGAGAGCAGTATGGTGACACAATGGTTAGCACTGCTGCCTCACAGCTCCAGGGACCCAGATTCAATTCCTGACTTGGGTCACTGTCTGTGTGGGGTTTCCACGTTCTCTCTGTGTCTGCGTGGGTTCCCTCCGGGTGCTCTGGTTTCCCCCCCCAGTCTGAAAGACATGCTGATAAGGTGCGTTGATCCGAACAGACACCGGAGTGTGACAGCTAGGGGAATTTCATAGTAACATCTTTGCGGTGTTGATGTCAGCCTTACTTGTGACTAATAAGTAAACTTTATGTCAGACAAGATGTTGGCAACTGCAGTGCAAATTTTGATTGTGTGCAAAAGGGACGTGTTACGTCACAATTCAGAGAAATGGTGAGAGGATTGAGAAAGTTTTATTATTGTGAACAATTTCCTGTCTTTCACAGTAACATTCATGACTATCGTGCACAGAAATTCCGCTTGAAATTCCCTTTATTTGCAGTTGATTCAGTTAACAAAATTGCACTTTGAAATTGGATCTTTTTAAAGCAGTCTGTTCCACATTCTCTTTAGCAGCTTATTAATAACAGAGAAAAGCAGGGATTCCAAATCCTTGAAGCCTTATTAGAATTCTTTGTACTTTCCTCCTTAATTTTGGACTTGTTGCTCTAGTCTAATACATCACTACTTCCCTGGAAGGAACGGACTCAAATTTGTCATTATGCTGTAACTCTTTTGGTTGGCGGGGGTGCGCTGGAGGGGAGGTGTGTGTGTGTGTGTGTGTGTGTGTGTGTGTGTGGTGGGGAGGGAGGTCGGTGTGAGGCAGGGGCCAGAGTTTTTTTTTCTCTTCTCACCATGATCTCTTCCTTTTTCTCACTGTACGCTGACATCCCTAGCCTCGAGGAAGCTATTGCACAGCATTGCAAACTTCTGTTCTTTGCACGCTGGCACTGCAGTTGTGGAATGCGGACCCTGTACCAACACGGCTGCTCTGTTAAATGGAACTAACCCTTCTGAGGGTTTGAACATAGAAACTAGAAGCAGGAGTAGGCCATTCGGCCCTCCAAGCCATTCATTTTGACAATGGCTGATCATCAAATTCAATATCCTGACCCCCCCATCCCATATCTCTTTACCCCCATGAGCTATATCTAATTTCTTCTTGAAATCACAAAATGTTTTGACCTCAACTACTTTCTGTGATAGTGAATTCCACACATTCACCACTTTGGGTGAAGAAATTTCTCCTCAGAGAAGGGATCCTTTAGGGATCCTTTATAGGCACTGTTTAGTTATACTCCTAAATATTATAACACACAGGAACCAGAGAAATTCAGCTCTAAAAGATTTACCTCTTATCCTCAAACTATAACTCCTCTTTCTGGACTCCCCACCATTGGGAACATTTTTCTGAATCTACCCTGTTTAACCCTGTTAGAATTTTATAGGTTTCTATGAAATCCCTTCTCACTCTTCTAAACTCCAGCGGATATAATCCTAACCGACTTAGGCTCTTCTCATATGACAGAGCTATCATCCCAGGAATCAACCCGGTAAAACTTCACTGTAGTCCGTCTATAGCAAGGACATCCTTCCTCAGATAGGATTGTTAGAATTCTGCCTTGAAACGGGGGCACAGAACGGGTGCTGCTGCACTGGCCACCTGTTGCATATCCTCATCCTTGGGTGATTGCAAAGAGTTCAGTGGAGCAGAGCAATTGCGCAGGTGACCAATATGGTGCTGCCCATTGTTAGATGCTGCCCCAAAGCCGATTGCTGCAAAGAAACACTGGCAGGAAATGAATGTTGGATTTCAGTAATAAAAATTAGAAGTTGCTAGAAATGCGTGGAAAGTTGATCATCAAATGAGACAGAAAAAGCTGTTAAGTTTACTGTGTCACCATTCAGTCACTGGACCTCTGCTTCAACTCTATCTTCCTGCCCTATTTCCCTTTTCTGTGTTATGGCTAAAGTCCATCTGGTGAAAAAGCTCAACAGGGAAACCTAACCTTTTTGTCAGCTCCAGCTCTAAGTAGTGCTCACACTCTTGAATCAGGAACACATGGATTCCAGTCCCATATCCAGAGACTTGAAGAGAAAAATCTAGTTTGGCACACTATTGAGAGAATGCTGCATAGTCTGTGGTGCTGCTTTTCGGATGAAATGTTAACCGGTGGAAATATGTGCCTGCTCAGGTATTATTTCACAGAAGAGAGTGGAAACGTCCTCATTATCCTGCCAGTACTTACCCCTCAACAAACATCATTGATAAAAATTCAGGGCATTGTCACTGTTTTATGTGTGGGAGCTTGCTCTGTGAAAATTGGCTGCCACATTACAACAGCAGCTTCACCACAAGAATAGTTCATTGAGTGTAAAATACTTTCAGAGAACTTGTGAATGTGAAAAAAAAAGTGCTTTCTAAATGCAGGTTCTTGCTTTCAAACATGTATTTCATTGTTTACATAGTGATTGGCTTGTTACTTATTACACTGGGTGGTCAGCGTTAGTTTTTCCTGTATCTGTAACTGCAAATACTTTTTGGATTTAATTAGTTTAAGTTTATTTATTAGTGTCTCAAGTAGGCTTACATTAAGACCACAATGACATTACTATGAAAATCCCCCAGTTACCACACACTGTCGCATATTCGGGCATACTGAAGGAAAATTACTATTGAAATGGTGAGTGAACAGGCAAGGTTCCTATGCTGAATATTTCTATGCAATCAATGCAGAGGAGATCGAAATTATCAAGTACACCATCTTAACATTAGAAGCAGCTTCACTCATTTGCAAAGGAAACCTGCAGCTATACTTTGCAATAAGTATGCCAAGATTGAAGTGCTTCTGGGCAGTCTGTACATAGCAACAAATCTATACGAAAGATTGTGCAAGATGTCACTACAGTGGTTAGCATTGATCTTTGTGCTCATCCAGCTCTGGCTTCCAGCACATCTGCAATTTTCATTATTTAAGAATTGGTGCTGTGTCTTCAGCTGCATAAGCCTTAAATCTGTGGAATTCCATCCTGCCCCCTTTTAAAAATCATTGGATAATAGAATCCCTACAGTGCAGAAGGAGGCCTTTTGGCCCATCGAGCATGCACTGACAACAATCCCACCGAGACCCTATCCCCATAATTCCATGCATTTACACTAAAAAGCAATTTAGCATGGCCAATCAACCTAACCTGCACATCTTTGGAGTGTGGGAGAAAACTGGAGCACCCAAAGAAAAACCACACTGGCATGGGGAGGACATGCAAACTCCACACTTGAGACCAGAATTGAACCTGGGTTCCTGGTGTTGTGAGGCTGCAGTGCTAACCATAGTGCCATCGTGCTAGCGTTGTAGCATGTTGCGTTCATTCAACAATTTGCATTCATATACTGTCCCAAGGTGCTTTGGAAGAGTACAATCAAACCAAAATTTGACACCAAGTCACATGAAGAGTTGTGGCAGCAGGTGACCAAAAGCTTGCTCAATAAGGAACATGTTAAAAAGACATCTTAGGGCTGCACAATGGTGCTCCCTGTGTCTGCATGGGCTTCCTCTGGGGGCTCTGCTTGCCTCCTATATTCCAAAGATGTGTGGATTAGGTAGATTGGCCATGCTAAATTAAATTGCCCCTTAGAGTCCGGGGGACTAGTAGGGTAAATGTGTGGGGTTGCGGGGAGTGGGCTGGGTGGGCCTGTGGTTGGTGCGACTTGGAGGGTCAAATAGCCTCCTTCCGCACTGTAGGAATTCTGTGAACATGGAAATAACAACTTGGAGAGAATCTGAGCAATGAAATCATAAACTCTTCCAGTTCTAGCCATTAGGTTATTTACAGTAACATGAGTGAGGTGATGTCTGTCTTTACGGGCAGTTGTATTATCTGCTGACAGTGTGATCCAAGCACCTCATGTGATTCATCCCAATCGCATATAGAGCGATTCATGTTGATACTTGTTACAAAATTACATACCCTCGTCATTCTACGATCAGCTTCCTCATTCATTTTGAAACTGTTAAGAAAAACTGAAATGAAGCTGGATTTCTGACAAAGAAAGCTCTCCATAATTTATGACACCATTACATTTCAAATCAGTACTTTCGTTTTGGAGTCAAATCAATCCATGTACCTTGGCGCAAGTTTCTCTGTTCACTCCAATCACTCAGATGGTGGCTGGTAACAAGTGTCTAGTGTGAATATGCGGTTCTCACTCTGTCCACAGGGTTGCCAACTCTCCAGGCATGCTCTGGAGTCTCCAGGGAGTGAAGATTTATCTTCTAGATACAACTGCGAACAAAACCCAGGAGGAAAATCAGCGGCCTTTGAGCAATTAGGTTTCTTTTTAATGATTTAAACGTTTACATTCATTGTTTATTGATTGGATGGAGACAGTGCATTTGGCAGAAGGGTCATGTGTTAAAACCTCCAGGAATAATTTCAACCAGAGTTGGGCGACTCTATTTTTGATAAGCAGATGCTTCGTCTCTGCAGGAACTGTCTGGTGTACATTGGATTGCTGGCAGATTCCTTCCAGCAGAGATGGACAGACAGAGCAAAATACCTAAGTTCATCAATGGGCCTGAGTCCCGGAGTTAATTTATTCTAAGAGAGGATTCCTCTTAAATGCTCCAAAGTGAGAAATGGTTAGAATAAATCCATTCCTCGTGACTGTGAAACCACTTGAGATGCCACATTGCCTTTTTCCTTCGTGAAGGAGATCTCTACAACAGGTGTTTGTGCAAGTTCTACTCATTTTGTTAATCCTGTTCTAAAAATACAACTATTGACCCAGAATTTTTTCCTATTTATTATCCATGGACTGCAGTGTTCGGAGAGCTCAAACCAGAGTTTCGCATTTACTTTACCCCACTCAGAATCTGGAAGCAGTGCCAGCGAAGGGTCATGACCACATCACTGTTCTGAGTGTGTCCTGAATGGCAAAATAGCATTAAATCATAGTGTCGAGGCTGTGTTGGCCCAAGTGTGGGCTTGAACCCCCAACCGTGCACATCAATCCTCAGACCCGCATCAATCCAGAGATGCCCACTGTCATTAGATATCTTTGTATTAATGGATGTTTCATCACATAGAGATTTGGGTTCAACTTGCAGCCCGAAGTTAAAATCTCCTGTTTCCTTAGTATAAAAGGTACTGTATGAAATGAGTATGGGCTGACTCAATCCAAGCTGTATGGGACTTCTACTGATCCTATTCACAGACCAATGACACTTTTGTCTAAAAAAGACAAGCCCAGTATAAGAAATGGAGATACAACATATACATGATGATGTGTTCAGACAAAGTAGAATAAGCTTTACCAAATGCAGCTGGCTGTGCTGGAGATTAGTGCATGCAGCAGAAAAAAATCAATTCCCCAGACTAATGTCCCTCACCTTAATGAACATTAAACCCTCTAAGAAGAGAACAAAAATTTCAACTCTGGTAGCTTGAAATTAATCCTCTTTTTTAGCCCACACAGGGTGTTCTCCCCAAGATAAATGCAACTCAGTAAGCGCTTGATCCAGTGAAGGATCTCCAAATATTTCACGATTTTTGAAGTACAACCCATAGCAAGATAGTTTGATGTTTAAAAATGGAAATATTCAATAATTTCACAGCAAATTGGTCATCCTATCTTTAAAGAAAAGCTGCATAAGCAATTTTAATCATAGCAAAAATTGAATAAGCAATTTTAAAGTCTAAAGTTTATTTATTACTGTCTCGAGTAGGCTGATATTAACACTGCAGTTAAGTTACTGTGAAAATCCCCTAGTCACCACACTCCGGCTTCTCTTGGTGCACTGAAAGAGCATTTAGCACGGCTAATGCACCTAACCAAGATGTCTTTCAGATTGTGGGAGGAAACTGGAGCACCCAGAGGAAACCTATGCAGATGCAAAGAGAGCATGCAAACTCTGCACAGTGAGCCAAGCCAGGAATTGAACCTGGGTCGCTAGTGCTGTGAGGCAACAATGCAAACTATTGTGCCACTATGCTGCTGAATAAGTAATTTTAATTAGGAAATGTGAAATAAAGAGGAATTGGTTATACCATGAGACTACCAACTCTGGTTGGGTATGATTCCTTTAGTTCTGCCACCTCGCCTCTCACCCTGAAGTGCCCAATGCCAGTCAAAGAACCATCTCTTAAATTCTTAATACTGCGTGAACTGTGAAGTGAAAAGGTTCAAAAGAAAATTGGAAACAAAAAAATGCACATTTTGAAGGCTTTTCTTCTGATTTGCCTGCAGCTGAGTCTAGAAGATTACTCTCTTATTCCTGCAGATTCCAGGACAATCCTGTACAGTTGGCAATTCAAACTCTTACAGTGCAGTTAGATTGTTTTCTGGGCATCTGCTACTCTTGATATGATCACCCTGGGGGGCAAGGTGGAGAGAGTGGACGGTGGAGAAATTAAAATCCCTTCTGGTTTAATGACCCCTGTTTCCAATCGGGTCTGCCCTCCCTGTGTTACTTTCCCTAAGGACTCATGCTCTCAAAACACTCTCACTTTGATGAATTGGGGTGTACATCAACACCTCAGAGTGTGTAAGTTTATGAATGAATGTTCCTAACTTTAGGATGAAGGAAAGGCCCATATGTTGAGAATGTATCAAAAAGCAGCATATGTTTAGTTGCAGTTCAGTGGTTGAGTGACTTGAATTTGAAAAATTGGAATGTGTGACTGAAGAAATCTGCTTTAATATAATGATTTGGAATGGAATTTAATAAGTGATTTTGTTTTACCTTGCTATATGCGGTTACACAAGGACAGAGAGGGTAAGTCATACTCCAAAGTCAGTTAAAGGAAGGAAGTAGTCTTGGCTGATACATGGTATAGCAAAGCAGACTGTGTTTTCTGCACAAGAGCGTGTCTGTTTTCATGAACTCTATGGCACAGTGCAATTAACAGTTGTTTTTACACACTATAACCCAACTCTTTCCTCTGATTTATTTTTGTAGCCCAGAGTACATCGTTAATGGAATTTTTCCAAGGAAAATATCCCGCGCTATCCTTGGAGACACATTCCATGTGCTGCATTTCAATCTGCCAGTTACATGTTGTGCTGTTTTCCTGGATTTGCTTGGTGACATTTTATCGGCTGTCATTAGATAAAAATGCACCAGCAAAAAACAGTCCATTTGTTACTGTTAAAGGCTTTGTTGCAATTAGGCGGTGCCCCCATTCTCACTTCATTATTCTTTGTACTACATAAGGCGCAACCATCCGGATGGAGCCTGGATTCCTTCGTAGCTGCTGGCTTTTCTACGCCACAGTTAGCAGGTGCATTGCTCTGTAATGCCCCAATCTTCTAATTCTCATCCATGTTTGTAAGTCCCTCTGTGGCCTCACTGCCACCTCTGTAATCTGCTCCAGCTCTCTGAGATCTCTGTGCTCCTCCAGTTCTGGCCTCCCTGACTCTCATCGCTCTACCCTTGGCAGCTATGTTAGGAGATTGGTTTAGCTCAGTTGGCTGGATGGCTGTTTTGTGATGTAGAATGACGCCAATAGCGCGGGTTCAATCCTCATACTGCTGAGGTTATTCATGAAGATCCTGCCTTCTCAACCTTGTTCCCCAACTGAGGTGTGTTGATCCTCAGGTTAAATCACCAGCAGTCAACTCTCCTCCTCAAAGAAGAGAGAGACTGAGCAGCCTGTGGTCAGCTTGGACTATGGCAACTCTACCTTCAAAGCTGTGGAATTACCTCTGTGTGTCTCTCAACCTCTCCCTTATTCTTCAAACCCACCCTTTGACCAAGCCTTTGGTCAGCTGTCCTGGTGGTTCCTTTAGTGGCCTGATGTCAAATTTGTCTGGTAATGCTTTTGTGAACCACTTTGCAATGTTTTCCTCTGTTAAAGCTGTTAGACACATACAAGTTGTTGTTGCACTGCAATAGGACTCCAAACTGTGAATATGTGTATTGTGAAAGGGGAACGAGCATTCTTCCATTTCAGTTACAAAACAACTGAGATTTCCTTGAATCATGGAATCATAAAATCCCTACAGTGCAGAAGGAGTATATTCAGCCCTTTGGATTTGTACCGACAACATTCCCATCCAGACCTCATCACCGTAACCCTACATAGAGTCATAGAGGTTTACAGCATGGAAGCAAGCCCTTTGGCCCAACTTGTCCATGCCATCCTTTTGTTTTAAAATCCCGAAGCTAGTCCCAAGACATTACTATTTATTTCCCCAGGTTCCCTAACATCAATGCTTTTCTCAACACTAAATAATGATGAGAAATATTCATTTAGGATCTCGCCGATCTCTTGTGGATCCGCATATAGGTTACCTTGTTGATCCTTAAAAGGCCCTACTCCCTCCCTTGTTATTCTTTTGCCCTTTATGTATTTGTCGAAGTTCTTTGGATTCTCCTTTACTTTATCTGCCTAAACAATCTCGTGTCCTCTTTTCACCCTCCTGATTTCTCTCTTAACTGTACCCCCTATATTCATCAAGGGATTCAGTTGATCCCAGCTGTCTTTGCATATCATGTACCTCTTTCTTTTTCTTGACCAGGGCCTCAATATCCCGAGTCATCCAGAATACCCTACTTCCTCCAGCCTTGCTGTTCAGTCTAAGAGGAATGTGCTTACTCTGAACCCTGGTTAACACAATTTTGAAAGCCTGCCACTTACCAGACATCCCTTTGTCTTCCCATAAACTTCCCCCAATTAACTTTTGGAAATTCCAGCCTGATACCATCAAAATTGGCCTTGCCCCAATTTAGAATTTTAACTATCATTCTCCATAGCTATTTTAAAACAAATAGAATTACGGTCACGGGTCCCAAAGTGATCCCTCACTAACACTTCTGTCGCTTGTCCTTCCTTATTTTCCAAGAGGAGGTCAAGTTTTGCTCCCTCTCTAGCCAGGCCATCCACATACTGAATGAGAAATTCCTCCTGAATACATTCAACAAATTTCTCTCCATCCAACCTTCTAATACTATGGTTGTCCCAGTCAATATTGAGAAAGTTAAAATCTCTGTCTATTACCACTCTATTTTTCTTGGAGCTGTCTGTAATCTCATGACATATTTGTGTCCTTGGCATATTAGTCAGCGACAAACTCTTTCCTAAGTGCCTCCAAAGCCTACACCTCTCTCCATCCCTCTCCTTAAGCTGGCCAAACTCTCTTGGCCAAGTACCATGGAGTTCCCTTGCTCGGGTAATCTATTGGGCCTTCTTCTGAGACCTGGTTGCAATCCTGGCAGTCCCCACTACTGGGATATAATCCCTGCTGGGACTGACGGGCAATAGGATTGGCCATTGGGACCTGCATACTCCACTATCAGCCACATTAGCCTGGCCACTGTGTATTGTGGCTGTGAGGCAGGTTTGCATGGAATGAGGTTATGAGTCATTCCCTCCCAACCTGTCCTCCCCACTCCTGCCTGAAAATGTAGTTAAAGTATTATTGCAGGCCATTCAGCCCATCTTATTTTGACTCAGCAACATTTACTCCCGTTTGCTTGCCAGTTTCCCCCAGGTGGTTTAAAATTTTTTTTTCACATCCCTCATAAAAACCATTTTTGGGCTTCAGCACCATTGTTCCAAATAAGGCATTACCTCCTCGAACATCCCACTACCACTGTCTCCCAACCTCTTCTTTCAGGTAATTGGTGAATTCTTAAATATTGACCCATTGACCACTGGAAATAATTTTTTCTCCCTGAAAAGAAAGAACTTGCATTTCTCTAGTGAGTTCCACAGAAATTTTGGGCATCTCAGGAGGTCTCAAAGCACTTTTATAATCAAAAAATCTATTACTTTTGAAATACAGTCACTCCTGTAATGAAACAAAGCTCTTCACAATTTTGGGTGGCCTCTTGAATTCCTTCTTAACCTTCAGTAATGAAAAAAAATCCCAGTTTTCCCAGAGTCTCTTCTTAACCACAGCCTTTATTTATTGATGAAATTGTTTATTCTGTCAGTTTAAACATAGCAGTAACAGGAAATTCATATTAAGTCACCTGGATGGATACAGCTGAGTTTCTGGATTCGTTGTCTAGCAATAATACCACTAGACTATCGCCTCCCCTAATTACATGTATTTAATCTTATCCACAGTGTCATGGTTACGGAGCAAGCCTGATATCAATCTTGCGGCCCACTGAGATGGAGGGCCTCTCATGTGGCTCACTCATTGGCGTGGGTTTCCTCTGGTTTCCTTCCATAGTCCAAAGATGTACAGGTTAGGTGGATTGGCCATGATAAATTGCCCCTTAATGTCGGGGGGACTAGCTAGGCTAAGTGCATGGGGTATGGGGATAGGGCCTAGTTGGGATTGTGGTTGGTGCAGACTGAAAGGGCTGAACGGCCACTTGTTGCACTGTAAGGAGTTAATGATTCTACGATCGTTCCCCCTCCCCACCCAATCCATGACACTCCTCCCCAACCCCAGTCAGGTCTGACACACTCCACCTCTTCCACCTCCCATTCCTCTATGATTGGGAACCTGAGGTGCAATTAGCTGCAGTGTCTTGTATAACATCTGCTGTGATTCTTTGCACATTGTCAACTTTCAGTTTGATCCACTAATTGGCAGAGAGGTAAATCTACTCCGTGGGTTTAACAGAGAACACCTTTCACAAACTCAGGATGTCTTGGAGTGCTTCGCGGCTATTGAAGCAAACAGCAGCCGATCTGTGCACAGCAAGATCCCACAGAGTGATATTGACCAGATAATCCATCCATCCATCTGCTGATATTTGGTGAGAGATAAATATTGATCAGGATACTAGGAGGAACCAACTCCTGCTCTTTGAACAGGGCCTTGGGATCTTGTAACCCTCTTGAGAGGGCAAACAGCACCTCAGCTCAATCATTTAATTTGATTTTTTTTATATTGTCACGTTTTAACAGATAATGAAAAGTATTGTTTCTTGCTCACTGTACAGACAAAACATACTGTTCATAGAGAAGGAAATGAGAGAGTGCAAAATGTAGTGTTAGTCATAGCTAGGATGTAGAGAAAGAACTTAATGTGAGTTAGGGCCATTCGAAATTTTGATGGCAGCAGTGAAGAAGCTGTATTTGAGCCGCTGATACGTGACCTCAAACTTTTGTATCTTTTTCCCGAAGGAAGAAAGTGGAAGAGAGAATGTCTGAGGTATGTAGGGTCCTTATTAAACTGGCTGCTTTGCCGACGCCCCAGGAAGTATTGACAGTGTCAATGGATGGGAGGCTGGTTTGCGTTTTGGATTGGCCTACATTCACAGGCCTTTGTAGTTTCTTGTGGTCTTGGGCAGAGTAGGAGTCTGCTACCAGAAAGAATGCTTTCTACGGTGCATCTGTAAAAGTCGGTGACAGACATAGCTGACGTGCCAAATTTCCTTAGTCTCCTGAGAAAGTGGAGGCGTTGATAGGCTTTCTTAAGTACAGTGTTGGCATGGCAGGACCAGGACAGGTGATCTGGACACTTAAAGACTTGCGCAAAACCTGGCAACTGTGACAGTGCAGCATTCCCTTAGTACCGCACTGGGAGCATCAGCGTGAGTTATGTGCTTGAGATTTGTAGAGTAAGAGTTGAACTCATGACTGCCTGACAGAGGGGTAAGGATGCGAGCCAGTGGCTCACAGTGAACAGGTTGGGAGGGCTAACTTCGTGTTGCTTCGCGCTGTGAAGGAACTCTCTCCTGTGATGTACTCTCTCCTGAGCAGAGAATGATCTATTGCTTGGGTTGTACGATTCAGTGCTTAAATTAATATTTATCTCCACAAGTTACAACCTCTGTGCTCAAGCTTAATTATGTGTAGGGCTTGAAATGCGTCGAACAAGAAATATTGTTGATTCAGCTTTGTGAAGAGAAACACCTCTTTATATGCCCTTTGTTGACTCAGCGACTTTAATAACATGGCACGCATTCACATCTGTGCTGCTTTCTCTCCTTATATGTAATGTATTCTATTTATCCAGTGAGAATCTGAACTAAATATTGTCTCCAAAGCAAAATACTTAACCCTATACTGCCTCTGCAATAAACACTGCAGAAATGGCAACAGCTTTGAGCAGGTGCTGGAGTGTCGTAGCTCTGGGCCACCAGGAAACAGCATCTCCAAAGGTATAGGAAGAAAGGTGAATTCTGCGGAGGGAGGGGTAACTCGGGATGGTGGAAAATGCAACCAGTCACAGAAGAATAGGCTGGCACAAAAGATTTGATCGCTTTTCTTTCAAATTTACTTCTTCCCTCCAAGAATTCTTTCAAAATATTCTGCAGAAATCATCCGCCCCCCTCTCCCTCTCTGTCCATTCCCCATCCCTCAATATCCCCTCCATTTCCTTTCCCCTCCCCCACCCTCCTGTCTCTTCTACTTACCCAACCTGTTGCTCACTCTTCCTCCAGTCCCCTTGCTCTTGCCCTGCCCTGGCTTCACCCACTGCTATTGCTCCAGGTTCTACACTCTTGCCCCAGGTTCCCCCCACCCGACTCTGCCCTCCATCCCCCACCCCATTCTGTCCCCAGGTCCCTACCCACACCCCTGGCCCCCGGCTGCCACTATCCACGCACCCCACCCTCCCCCGCCCAGCTCTCACCCCAAGTCTCCCCACTGTCGACCTTGTTAATGTTTGCAAAATTATTGAAAAAATTGTAAAATGCTAACAGTTGTAAAATTCCAGTCTGTTTAAAAGGTAATTTTATTTCTGTACCCTCTGTGTAAAGAACCTACCTCTGACATCCGTCCTATAACTACCATCCCTTAACTTAAAGCTATGTCCCTCATATTAGCCATCACCATCCGAGGAAAAAGGCTCTCACTGTCCACCCTATCTAACTCTCTGATCATTTTGTGTGCCTCAGTTAAGTCAGCTTTTAACCTTCTTCTCTCTAATGAAAATATAGAACATTAGCAAGGCCTTTGACAAGGTACCACAAGGTAGGCTGTTGCATAAGGTTGAGGTAGCTAAATGGATACAAAATTGGCTTGATGACAGAAGCCAGAGGATGGTTATAGAGGGTTATTTTTCAAGCCGGAAACCTGTGACCAGTGGTGTATCTCAAGGATCGGTGCTGGGTCAACTGTTATTTGTCATTTATATCAATGATTTAGCTGAAAATATGAGAGGCATGGTTAGTAAGTTTGCAGATGACACCAAGATTGGTGGCATAGTGGAGAATGAAGTAGGTTATCCTGGATTGAGTGGGAGGTTGATCAGTTGAGCCAATGGGCTGATGAATGGCAGATGGAGTTTAATTTAGATAAATGCGAGGTGATGCACTTTGATAGATTGAACCAGGTTACTCAGTTAATGGTAGAGCACTGGGGAGTTACAGAACAAAGAGGTCTAGGGGTACAGGTTCAGAGTTCTTCACGGGTGGACGGAGTGGTAAGGAAGGCATTCAGCATGCTTGGTTTCACTGGTCAGAACATTGAATACAGGAGTTGTAGAACGTCTTGTTGAAGTTGTACAAGACATTGGTAAGGCCACATTTGGAATACTATATACAGTTCAGGTCATAAGAACACAAGGAGCAGGAGTAGGTCATCTGGCCCCTCGAGCCTGCTCCGTCATTCAGTAAGATCATGGCTGATCTTTTTGTGGACTCAGCTCCACTTACCCACCTACTCACCATAACCTTTAATTTTTTTACTGTTCAAAAAATTATCTATCTTGCCTTAAAAACATTCAATGAAGTAGCCTCAACTGCTTCACTGGGCAGGAAATTCCATAGATTCACAACCCTTTGTGTGAAGAAGTTCCTCCTCAGCTCAGTCTGAAATCTGCTCCCCCTTATTTTTGGGGCTATGTCCCCTAATTCTAGTTTCACCCTCCATTGAATACAACTTCCCTGCTTCTATCTTATCTATTCCCTTCATGATCTTATATGTTTCTTTGAGATCGCCCCTCATTCTTCTGAATTCCAATGAGTATAGTCCTTGTCTCTCCTCATACGCCAACCCTCTCAACTCCAGAATCAACCTAGTGAATCTCCTCTGCACGCCCTCCAGTGACAGTATATCCTTTCTCAAGTAAGGAGACCAAAACTGTACACAGTACACCAGGTGTGGCCTCACCAGCACCTTAAAAGCTACAACATAATCTTGTTGTTTTTAACACCATCCCTCTAACAATGAAGAACAAAATTCCATTTGCCATCTTAATTACCTGCTGCACCTGCAAACCAACTCCTTGAGATTCCTGCACAAGGCATCGAGGTCCCTCTGCACGGCAGCATGTTGCAATTTTTTACCATTTAAGTAATAGTCCAATTTGCTGTTATTCTGACTAAAATGAATGACCTCACATTTACCAACATTGTGCTCCATCTGCCAGAGTCTCGCCCACTCACTTAAGCCATCTATATCCCTTTGCAGACTTTCTGCATGCTTTATTCTTCCACCCATCTTAGTGTTATCTGCGAATTTTGACAAGCTACATTTGGTCCCCAATTTCAAATCATCTATGAAAATCGTAAACAATTGTGGTCTAAACACTAATCCCTGAGGCACACTAATAGTCACTGATTGCCAACTAGAAAAAAGATCCATTTACCTCCACACTTTGCTTTTTGGTAGTTAGCCGATCCTCTATCCATGCTAAAATATTACATGTAACGCTATGCATCTTTATCTTAAGTAGCAATCTTTGATACGGCACCTTGTCAAAAGCTTTCTGGAAATCCAGATACACCACATCCACAGGGTTCTCATTGTCCATTGCACGTATAATGTTCTCAAAGAATTGCACCAAATTAGTCAAACGTGACCTGCCCTTTATGAACCAATGCTGCATCTTGCCAATGGGACAATTTATATCCAGATGTCTCGCTATTTCTTCCTTGATAGATTCAAGCATTTTCCCTACTACAGAAGTTAAGCTAACCGGCCTATAGTTATCGCCTTTTGTTTACCTTTTCTTTTAAATAGCGGTGTCACATTTGCTGTTTTCCAATTTGCGGGAACCTCCCCAGAGTCCAGTAAATATTGGTAAATTACTACTAGTGTATTTGGTATTTCTTCTGCCATCTCTTATAGTACCCTGGGATGCATTCCATCAGGACCATGAGACTTGTCTATCTTTAGCCCCATTAACTAGTCCAACACTACCTCTTTCATGATAATGATAGTTTCTAGGTTCTCACCTGCCATAGTCTTCCTGTCATCAATTTTTGGCATGTTATTTGTGTCTTTCACTGTGAAAACTGACACAAAATACCTGTTAAATGCCCATTATAGGTCACCCTATTAAAGAAAGGATATTATTAAACTAGAAAGAGTGCAGAAAAGATTTATTACGATGCTATCGGAACTTGATGGTTTGAGTTACAAGATGAGGCTGGATAGACTGGGACTTTTTTCTCTGGAGTGTAGAAGGCTGATGGCTGATTTTATGGAGGTTTATAAAATAGTGAGGAGCACAGATCAGCTAGATAGTCAATATCTCTTTCAATGGTAGGGGAGTTTAAAACTAGAGGGTATAGATTTAAGGTGAGAGGGGAGAGATACAAAAGTGTCTGGAGGGGCACTTTTTTCACATAGAGGGTGGTGAGTGCCTGGAACAAGCTGTCAGAAGTGTAGTAGAGACGGGTACAATTTTGTTTTTTTAACAACATTTAGACAGTTACTTGGGTAAGATAGATACAGAGGGATATGGGCCTAATACAAGCATTTGGGATTAGCTTCGGGGTTTACAACAAAGGGCGGCATGGACAAGTTGGGCTGAAGGATCTGTTTCCATGCTGTAAACCTCTATGACTCTTATGTCTCAGCTTTCTATTAATCTGTATACAGAGCTGCCCTTCACATCTCAGTGACATTGACCCCAGCATTTCAGATGAGATCAGTGGATAATGTTAGTGGGCACATGGAAAGTTATTTCTATCTTAGATTGCTCCCCACCCCTTGCTCGCCATGAACTTCAGATTGGGAGTTCTCTGTGAATAGCTGTGGGCATCATGCATGACATACATTGTCAGAAGAGAAACAAAAGAGAAAATGCTGGAAAATCTCAGCAGGTCCGGCAGCATCTGTAAGGAGAGAAAAGAGCTGACGTTTTGAGTCCAGATGATCTTTTGTCAAAGCTGCCTGGACTTTGACAAAGGGTCATCTGGACTTGAAATGTCAGCTCTTTTTTCTCCTTACAGATGCTGTCAGACCTGCTAAGATTTTCCGGCGTTTTCTCTTTTGGTTTCAGATTCCAGCATCCGAATAATTTGCTTTTATTATTGTCAGAAGAGATTTTTTTAATCGTTTGAACCAAGTTGACTGCAAAACAAAAGTGCCCAGAGCTAATGCAGCTCCAGATATTTTGAGCAGATATGTTTCTTATTTATGTGCAGGGGGCCTCCCATTACTTTCCACAGTCTTATTTTGTTTCTGACAGCAGATAAGTTTTGACTTGTAAAGTGGTAGTAACAGAAGTCACACAGTACGGTAGTTAAAGCAAGATCTTCACTGGAGGCCAGAAGTTTACAATGAACAGAATCCTCCTCAGGTTATTCCAGTAGATTCCTTAATTATGTTTTGTGAATAACCTCTCATCCTGTTGATGCCAGCATCTTGTACAGGTTACAGAACTTTAGAAAGAACTTGCATTTCTGCAGCACCGTTCACAAGGTGGCAGAGTGGTTAGTACTGCTGTCTCTCAACGTTAGGGACACGGGTTCGATTCCTGGCTTGGGTCACAGTCTGTGCAGAGTCTGCACCCCCCCCACTGTGACTCTGGGTGCTCCGGTTTCTCTTCACAGTCCGAAAGATGTGCTGGTTGGCTGCATTGACCATGCTAAATTCTCCCTCAGTATATCCGAACAGTGTAGCGACTAGGGGATTTTCAGAGTAACTTCATTGTAGTGTTAATGTAAGTCTACTTGTGACAATAATAATTAAACTTTAAACTAGGCGATGGCCCAAGGTCTTTGGCAGCCAGTTAAGTACTGCTGAAATAGCCACTGTTAAAATGTGGGAAACATTGCAGACAATCCAATCACAGCAAACTCCCACAAATAGCAATGCGCTTGTGACCAGATCATCTGTTTAAGTGATGTTGGGTGAGAGATGAACATTGGTCAGCACGTTTAACTCCCTCTTCTCTCCAAAATAGTGTCATCCAGCTGAACGAGCAGGGGGCACGGGGGTGCAGGGCAGGGGGGTGGGAGTATATAACATGTTTTGTTTCTATGAGCCAGCATTGGCTGATCTATTATCCACTGTATCGATTTTTATTTTAAAACAAAATTCACTCTCTACCACTCCAGCACTGTGGGTGTACTGACGCCATCTGGACTGCGGCTGTTCAAGAAGGTGGCTCACCACCTCCTTCTCAAGGGCATTCACAGATAGAAAATAAATGCTAGCCTTGGCAGCGACGCTAACATAGAATGAATGAACGATTCAAAAAAAAATCCCAAAACATGTGTTGTCCAGATTAACTCTCATAGTGAGTGCACTGAGTGTTGGGATGTGGGTCTTCACTCCTATATTGACTTCTATGCTTCATAAATCCTGTACTGGGCAGTTGCAGAGAGGAAGTTTGGCACTTCCACACACAAATCTGCAATGATAACTTGTCATCAATGTAGTAAAACATCACAATGCACTTCACAGGAGCATCATAAGGGCGCAATGATTAGTTCCCTTGCCTCACAGCTCCAGTGACCTGGGTTCGATTCCCGTCTTGGAGTTTTCTCATCCTCCCCGTGTCTGCGTGGGTTTCCTCTGAGTGCTCCGGTTTCTTCCCACAGTCCAAAGATGTGACTGTTTGGTGCATTGCCATGCTAAATTGCCTTTTAGTGTCCCAGGGTGAATAAGTTAGAGGGATTGTTGGGGTAAATGTGTGGTGTTCTGGGGGTAGGGCCTGGGTAGAATTGTTGTCAGTGCAGCTGAATGGACTGAATGGCCTCCTTCTGCATTGTGGGGTTTCGATGATTCTAAGATTTGACATTAAATTTGACATTAAGCCACATATAGGGATATTGGGACAGGTAACTGAAGCCTGTTCAAAAAGATAGGTTTTTTTAAAGGGAGGAGAAAGGTGAGGAATTTCATAGAGGGAATTCCAGAGTTTAGAGCCTTGCTTGAAGAAAGAGCTGCCAAAGGGACAGCACAGTGGTTAGCACTGCTGCCTCACATTACCAGGGACTAGCCTAGGTCACTATATGGAATTTGCATGTTCTTCCCTGTGTCTGTGTGCGTTTTCCCCCATAGGCTAAAGATGTGCAGGTTAGGTGGATTGGCCATGCTAAATTGCTACTTACTGTCCCAAGGTTTGTAGGTTAGGGGGATTGGCTATGGCAAATGTTTGGGGTTAAAGGGATGAGGTGGGGGAAAAGGGCCTGAGTAAGATGCTCTGTCAGAAAGTCGATGCAGATTCATTGGGCCGAATGATCTCCTTTTGCACTGTAGGAATTCTATAATTCTTTAAAAAATGGAACAAAGCCAATGGGGATGCCAGAGGTGTTGGAGGGTGTTGAGATGAAGAAAGTCGCAGAGCTAGAGAGAGGGTGAGGCGGTGGAGGGATTTAAAAACAAGAATGGGAATTTTAAATTTCTGTTTAAGGAAAAGGAAAACCAACCAATTGTTCCATCAAAGCTATAGACCTCATTATTGGATAGAATGTGCCGGATGCAGGGAAGGTCATCCTGGTAATAGAATGTTTCTGCTTTCTTTCATTGAGTGGGAAGAAACAGCATGGTCTCCAGCTCAGTGACATGGTACAGCCCAGCAGTATGTGCCAGGGGGACAGTAAACGGTGCGACCCAGCAGGGTAGCAAGAAAAGTGTGGTGAAAGTCACTGACTCACACAGCCCTGAACAAATTGCTTCTGGGACAGTAACAGAAAACATCCCCCCCCCACACACCTTGCCAGATGAATTCTCCTTGGAGTCCTGGTCTGCGTGTAATCCTCAACCCACGTCCCCGTGATAGCCTCCGGCTAACGTGTTTTCAGTGCTTTTGCTGTTTGTGGGATCTTGCTGCGCACAGATTGGCAGCTGCGTTCCCTACGTTACAATTCAATGTGCCCCGTCGGCTGGGAAACACCTGGGGACATCCTGAGGTTGCCAGTGGCGCTATAGAATTTCAGATTCTCCTTCCTGGCAGCTGTGATTGCAAAGTCGATGTGAAGAATGAAATGCTGGGAAGGTAAAGGTCAAAACTATACTGGTGAAAGTTTGCCTTCGGCATAAATACGGTGATCGGCAGGGATGCTGAAAACATTTCCTGTATGCTATAGCAATGGTCAGCACTCAAGTGTCTGTTGTATTCTGACTTTCTCTGCTCAGGTACTAGTGCACAGGCTTAGAGTGTGTTCTGTCTCTGTAATGGAGAGTAGTTTAGAGGAATTCGCAGAGCTTTTGAAATGAATTGGACCGCACCAAATTCATGTACTGCATTGTAACTAACAGAATCAGTTAGTTCTGATTCTGACTCCAGCTTACCTTTCAGATATCTAGGGTGCTAGTATTTTACAAAACAGCCAAAAGGATAGTTCTCACCATGTTTCCTAGTAGTGCCAGCAATCCAGTGGCAACTGATTCGTTCTTAACGTGGCAAATGTTGAGATGGATTTCATGAAATAAAGTAACACTCGAAAGACAAAGGACTGTGTAAAACCCCCACCTGCTCTCGGTCTGACCGCTTCCTGATTCTACTCCCTCGCTATGTGGGGTTGCCACCCCTCCAGGATTGTCCTGGAGCTTCTGAGAATTGAGGATTAATCTCCTAGATTGCTGCTAGCAATTTGAGAGAAAAATCATCGAGGCGTCAAAGAAACCTCCCCACCTCATCCCCGCCCCACTTTCTTTAAACGTTTTGTTGACAGCTGGTCATCAAAACGAAACGGAGATAAAAAGGGCTATTTGACCAGGTGTGGCAGTTGGGGGAATGGAAGTCACGTGAAGGAAAACTCCCGAATGACTAAGCTATAGTTGGTAACTCTAAGACTATGTTGTTCACTCTAATAATAGCCAAGCAAGCTATTCGATGGTCTAAAACAAATTGCTACCTCGGGCTAAAAGGGACGGTCAACAAATGAGTCTTTCCTGGCCTCTCATTTCCCATAGAAACATAGAAAATGGGAGCAGGAGTAGGCCATTTGGCCCTTCAAGCCTGTTCCACCACCCACTACCATAGAATCCCTAAAATGCAGAAGGAGGCCACATTAAAGTTTATTTTATCAGTATCACAAGTAGGTTTACGTTAACACTGTAGTGAAGCTACTGTGAAAATCCTCTCATCGCCACACTCCAGGTGCCCATTCAGGTAGTCTGAGGGAAAAGTTAGCACGGCCAATGCGCCTAACCAGCACACTTTTCAGACAGTGGGAGGAAACCGGAGAAAACCCACGCAGACACTGGGAGAACGTGCAAACTCGTTTGGCCCGTTGAGCCTGCACTGACAACAATCTCACCTAGGCCCTCTCCTCGTAACCTCAAATATTTACTCTGCTAATCCCCTGACACTAAAGGGCATTTTTAGCATGGTCAGTCAACCTAATCTGTATATCTTTGGACTGTGGGAGGAAACTGGAGCAGCCAGAAGAACCTGACACAGGGAGAAAGTGCAAGCTCCACACAGAGAATGACCCTTGACCGGAACTGAACCTGGGTCCTTGGTGCTGTGAGGCAGCAGTGCTAACCACTGTGCCACCCAATCATCCTGCAGTTTGCAGCAAAGGAGAGAATGTCCACCAATTGTAAATCACCACAAGTTGCTGGATGATTTATTAGCCTTGCAAGAACAGGGCCTCACTCTCAACCTCCCGTCAGTTTGCTGAAATTGCCACATTTGTGGATTGATTTCCCTCTGAACATGCCGCAGAAAGTTAGCTGCTTAAGGACTTGTCAGATGAGATACATGTTGCCATTCAGCCTCCTAAAACAATACAAATCCTGAATCTCAGGAATGAGACAAGCATGTCATTTTAAAAATATCCAGGTTTCGGAGAGCTGGATATTGGGTATTGTACCTGTATATATTACAGCTGAGTCATGTTTTAATACTTCCCTTCCCAGGAAGGGAACACTTTAAATTCCTGCAGTTACTGACCAATGTTAGCGATTTTCAAAAATGTTAATTGTTTTGCATCTTTTTCTTGACTTCAGTCCATTTTTCCCCCTCTTTCTTTTTCTGGACTTCATTTGAATCTAATTCACCTTATTTCCTGTCTCGCCCCTTTTTCTTTGCCTCATTAGCTAAGGAGGTATACAGTTGGCCTTGTCAGTCACTGAGTCCCAGATGGCTCTTTGCTGTCTCTGCACAGTTATCAGCTCATACCCAGAGCGGAAAGGCAAGAGCAAAGTAGTGTGTGCTGCATGATGCTCCCATTCCAGCTGGGTCATCAGAGTGACTTTCATGTCTGTCTGTCTGTCTGCTGAACCAGCTGAAAATTTGTAAGGCCCCTTGGGTGTCAAAATAGATCACTTCATCAGTGATTTGAACTTGGTATTCTTTTTCATTTTGCCACCCTCCAGGAGGTCAGAGCTAATCCCAAACCAGCCAAATCCTCTCTTTCCCCCTATCCTCTCACTTTCCTCCTCCTTAAACACCTTGTTTGTTGAGTAGCAGAATTCCCAACCTATTGTGGGGGCCCCGAACAGTTTGAGTGAGTTTAGTGGACCGAGAACGACTGTCACTTTTTACACTGCTGTCTTTATTTCACTTAAGGACAGCAGGGGAGCTGTCAGCACCTGTGATCAATCATTTGTTTGGGGTTTGGGGGGTGGGGGGCAGCAGAAGGTGATAAATAACGAGTGGCTGCTGCCCTGTCACTGGGTTTGGAAGACGGAAATGTTATAAACTGCACATTTCCAGGGCAGGGCACTGCTGAGTGTCGCAGGCACTGACTCGAATCTTATCGCCGCAGACTTGAGTTTTAAAAAGCCAAGTGCAGAAAACAATTAAATTCGTGATTGGAGACCCAATTAAACATGCGTGACTGCAAACCGAAGTGGCGTTTTAAAACTGCTATAAAATTGCTCTGAAGCAGGTGGACAAGAACTATGCTACAGTGGTTGCCATAGAAACACTCAAAAATAAAATGCAGTCACTTTCAAATTTTGGGCTTAACAAGTTGGGGGAGAGGAAATCCAGAAAGACTTACCTTCAAGCTATTAATCTGTACTGTGCGTGTGTGTGTGTGCTCTTGCTGGAGCCCTGCTTAGCTCTGAGCAACTTTAGCTCTAGCTGTTTTCACCATATTCTTTTGAGGCTGCTACTCCAGTCGATCCCATGGCTAGCTCACCGTACTCGCCGAGCCGCTGTCTCAGTCCCTTTCCTGGAGAAAGGCCATCCTGTTTTCCTCCCAAGCTCTCTCTCTCTCTCTCTAAAGAAAAGACGACCAGAGAAGGTCAGAGCACTTCAGCAGCCGCAGCCAAACAGGAGCACAGCAACAATCCCATTTCTCAAATCTGACCCACTCCACGATGTCAACAGCAAAAAGGAAAAGAGAGAGAAAAAAAAACTTCACAAACTGTTCAGAGGAAGCAGATTGTATCAGCTTTTGTATAAAGGTAGAGGGAGGGAGAACTCAGCGCAGAACAGAACCCACTTCTCTTTATTTCTCTCTCCCACTGCCTGACTTTGTGCACAGTGTATGTATTTTAAAAAAACATATATATATATATCAGCAGTGATTACTATAGGGAGGCAGGCTCTGGGCTGATACCATGTAATGTGTGCTGCCTGGATTTCATTAAAGCCTGAATGCATTGCGGTCACACCACAGAAGGCTCGTCTGGCAAGCTGCCTATTCCGTGGGCATGATTCCCAGAGAGGCATCTCAGATCTCAGTTTCTTTTATTAACCCTTCCACCCCCTCCCTTCTCTGCCCCCAACTCCCTTCCCTTCCCATGCCCCTTTCTAAATTTGCGAACAAGTCCTGTCAGAATGCTTACCTCGTGCAGGATACACCATAGATTCCTCACTGACCCCCTTCATGTCCCTCCTCTCTCTCTCTCTCTGTCTCCCGCCCCCGCCATCCCTGTCTGTTTTGAATCCTTCTGCCTCAGCTTTTTAATTCAGGCCAGTTCTTGAGCTTTTTAGATATTATTTTTCAAACATTCAGTAGGTTTTATTTTTGCAGGGCATGGGGTGGAGGAGGAGGGCAACGGGCACCCATTGCATCTGAGCCCCACTCAACAAGAGATATGTTTTAGAATTTGAAGAATAAACCTATTTGACAAGGTGGATGGTTTTGTGTGTGTGTGTGTGTGTGTGTGAGAGAGAGAGAGGAGGGTGGTAATGAGCTGGCATTTTCTTGCTGTCAGAAATGTTTGAGACAGTGGGCAGAGAAGGAAAAGATTATTAACCATCCATTTCCTTTTTCAAAAAAAACAAGAACTAGGAAACACAGGAGGAAATGAGAGAGAGTGGAGGAGGAACCTTCTGAGTGGCAACAGTGGACAGGACTCTGCACGCTTCAACAAAAAGAAACACAAATATGCCTTTTTGTCTCTGCAATGCCTCCGAGGAGGAGCAGGAACTGATTAAGAGCTCTTCGCCAAGTGATTGGCATTTTTATGACCCCCCCTCATGAGCAAAGGATGCAGCACCTTCTTTTGAGAGAACTGCCGTAAAAAGAGCAGCAGACAGGTTTCAACAGCTGGAGTTGGCGAGGGTGTTTGGTGAAGGGAGTTCATTAATGCTAATATTAATTAAAACTTATTAATTAATGTCCAATTGTTGAGCCCCCATCCAAGGATCTTCGTGCAAAGGATTGAGAAGTGGTTGCAAGTCATTTGCTGCCCTCCCAACAGTTTGGCGATTTTGGATGGCAAGATGTGCACAGTGACTAAGGGACGTGGTATGTTGTGGTACATTTATTTAGCTGTTAGGTATATAATGCTGACACAGCCCCAACAAGCGGAATTCCCCCGATTGTTAAAAGACATGATGTGTCACTACTCACTGGGGTTTGGAAGGGGAAGTGAGTGCAGTGGCCCACAGTGTAACACTTGCCCCCGAATCAGGTTTCAAGTTTATTTATGAGTATCACAAATAGGCTCATGTTAATACCTCAGTGAAGTTACTGTGAATATCCCCTAGTCATTCTAGAGATTTTGAGCATGGGAGTCCAGGCTGATGTGCCTGGATTGTATGGAGAGAGCTCTGCACTATAGGAGAAAATATTAGACCAGCATCCCCCTCCCCAATCCCCATCCTCACAGGGTTCAGTAAAATATCCTATTCTTAAAAAAGGTGCAGAGGACTTCCCCTAATTGCCATGACTAATATTTATCTGCCAAACAACTTCATTAGAAAACAAATGATCTATTTTTGCTGACCGTGGAATCTGCTGTATGCAAATTAGTTGATGTATTTCCTACACTGTAATAGTGACTATAGTTCAAAAAATACTTAATTGACTGTAAGTACTAAGACTGTGAGCATTAGAGCGTGCTGAGATTGTAAAAGTTGATTTATAAGACTACTTTTCTTAGCTATAGAGTATTCACTACATTTTAATTTAGAATGTTGCATTTCTGTGTATTAATTTGGTATATAGTTATTATAGTTCAATATATTTAATATAGTCAAATTTATTGTACTATAAATCATAGCGTATATGTCAACCTACAGCGCAGTCACAACTCCTTCCAAAAACATGGGTTGACTTGTACATGCAAGATTAAATGTGACCCTTCAATATGGGTGGTCTCCACCTTGAAAGATGAAGAAAAACAGCATAACTCCGGTAATTCATATTCCAGTCATGTAGCGCGGTTATTGAATGAATTATTTGCACAAAGGTACTTCAAACCACAATTGAAGCATTTCAAAACCATCACATTCATCATCTTTGGCAGCTGAAACAGAGTTCACTGAGTCACCTGCGCTGCAGCAACGTGGGAAAAACCCCACCTTGGATCGGATTTGGCGCTTTTGGTTTCAGAATCACCTCCCCACAACAAATCATCTTCCTGTCCACCACCTGAATCAGATAATTTTCTGAATGATCTGAAGATACTCTGTGCACTGACAGCATCTCACTGTTTGATCATGAAATCACACAAAACTAGCTAGTGAGTGCATTCCACAGACTGTGAAGAGTTTTCTCTGTTTCATCCAACCGCCTGTTCCATTTGGTGCGAGCACAATCCTTGAATGGTTTGTTGAGGTCTACGTCCAAAGGCTGAACTACAGACATTAACATACCTTTGGTATAAGTACAATATGGGGGTTATTTGTTTGCAGATGCCTCTTAATCTCATCGGTCAGATGGGATCTGAACATGTCTGCTATCAATGTACCTTCTTCATGTGGGCCACTGAGACACCAGTTATCTGCATTATTAGTCCATAACTGCTCCATTCTCATCCGACTGTTGTCCTGGTCACGTGCCAAAAGCCCCTGCTGGAAACTTGATGCTTGACACAGTTTTGTTTGAAAATTACCTCAGGGTAATTGGCCTCAGGTTTTATTGGCCACACGGGCGGATACCACTAGGTATCCTGTCTTCTCAAGGCCTTGTGTTTCTCCCTGGAACTTTCCACTCTGCAGCTTGGCGACTGGGAATATCAGAACTAATCGACATTCATTCATGTTGTCGGATGTTATAAGCACTCGCATGTTTGTCCATGTGAATGACTGGGAACGGGTGCGGGTGGGGTTTGGGGTTAAGTATGTCACTTTGGTATTGAAGTCTCTTAGTAGTCTCTGAGTGATCTTGCTGAAATACGGGACAATTTTATTCCACAAAGCGGCTACGCCAACTAACTGTTGGTGTGAAATCTTTGCTGGACTCAGGATTTATTTGCCTCGCATTAAGTGTAGATCTACACGTTGCATTTCTGGTGACAATGTAACCACTGATGATTTTTCATTCTCGTTCCAATACAAAACTCTCAAGATCAGGACAATAGCTGCTCCCTGTTCTGATGCTGTATTTGATTTTGGGCAGATTCCTCCTCCTCTTCCCGTTCTCACCCCAGCTTTTTCACTCATGCCGAATTCTCTGGCTACAGTGCGGTTATTTGACCAGTTAGCAAATGTTGCAACTTGTGGCTTGATAAACGAAGACTGGGCCAGGCAGTGTCTGTGGGTGGTTTTAAGATAAAGTTTGTTTATTTGTTTCATGAGTAGGCTGATATTATCACTGCAATGAAGTTACTGTGAAAATCCCCTAGTCGCCACTCTCTGTAACCTGTTTGGGTAGACTAGGGAGAATTCAGCATGGCCAGAACGTCTTTGGACTTGGGAGGAAAGCAGAGCACCCAGAGGAAACCCACGCAGACGTGAGGAGAACGTGGAAACTCCACACAGACAAGGACCTAAGCCAGGAATTGCTCCCTGGTGTTGTGAGGCAGCAGTGCTAACCATTGTGTGACCATGCAGGTCAGGGCAGGATTAAAAACTCAGTTTGTTGACAATCATTTGGGGGAAGGCTGGTTGTGAGATTTTAGACTCTTGCACAGGGCTACATGGTTGGCTTGAGCCTGCTGGACCACTTTCACAAGACACAAGATCGAACTGGCAATCACAAATGTTTCTGACGATTTGCTTGTATGTGCTTTCCTTCAGTGTCAGCCAGTTATCTGGCACACAGCATTCATGTTCTTTGTCCAGAATAATTCCAGACGGCAAGAAGACTCTCAGCAGAACAACTGACAGTTGTGGCTGCTTCTTCAAGCTTTGTTTATATTACAGTCAGTGGTTGGATGTGGTAGAAAATGAACTGATTATAATGATGTTATTACGGTGACAGTGATTAAATCTGACAGGGTCTATTTACAGCCCACTAACCAATGGCAGATTTTGGGGAGAGTTTACAGTCCCCAAAGCTGAATCATTTGGCGCCAAATTGCCATGCATGAGCTGACCACAATCACCAACTCCAGCCAGCTCCTCACCGTTGCCAAGTTGGCTGATCTCATTCAGAGCCTTGATGCTGAGTTGTGTCCTGAGAATAATCAGGCTCTCCTGTGCGCTCTGCTGGAGAGTTTGAGTCTGTGCGGCTGTCTGATATCTTGGCCATTGTGTGCAGGCTGTGATAATTCTCTTGGCTGTTAAGACCTCGACATACAGCATACTTGGAAACAACGGGGCTCCTGCAGATAATCTGGCATTGTGCAGACTTGATCATACCACAGAATGATCCAGCACAGAAGGAGGCCATTCAGCCTATCTGTGCTGGCACTTTGAAAGAGCTGTCAGTTAGTCCTAATCTATACACCCTTCCTCACAATCATAGAAACTCTACAGTGCAGAAAGAGGCCATTTGATCCACTAAGGTTGCACTGATCAGAATCCCAAGCCCTATTCCCATAACCCTATTTTTTCCCAGCTAGTTCCCTGACACTAGGGTCAATTTAACATGGCCAATCAACCTAACCCGTGTATCTTTGGACTGTGGGAGGAAACCAGAGCACGCAGAGGAAACCCATGCAGACGTGGGGAGAACATGCAAATTCCACACAGATATAATATGCAAACTCCTTGCAACTGCTTAGTCACCGATAAGATTATAAGAAGTAGGAGTAGGCCATTCGGCCCTTTGGGCCTGTTCTGCAGTTCTGATTCTAACCCCAGCTCCATTTTACTACTTGTGTGAATGTGTCCCTCCTCACACATCTTTTTAACGCTTAACACCCTAATGTCTAATTCAGCCTTGAATCTATCCACTGTTCTCTGTGATAGAGAATTCCAGAGACTGATTACCCTTGCACAGAGAATGAAGGGGGTTAGGGGGGGAGGGGGGTTAGTCTTTGGGGGAGGGGGGAGGGAGCTACTCTTAGTGGATTGGGAGGGGAAACTGCCCTCCCCCCAAAATTAAAATGCTCCTCCCTGCCCCAGTCTGGCCACTTGGAATCCTCCCTACCCAGGACCCTGACATCAAGGTAACGTTTGACTAACTGGGTAATCATAGAAAGAACCTTTGTAAAATTGAAAATCAGGATGGTGAAAGAATTCTCCGCTGGTTAGAGTCCTACCCTGCATATAGAAAGAAGTTTCAGTTGTTGGAGGCCAATCATCTCAGCTCTGGGACATTACTGCAGGAATTATTAGGGTTAGTTTCCTAGGTCCAGTTATCTACAGCTGCTTCGTGGACTTTTCTTCCATCACAAGATCAGACGTGGGGATGTTCGCTGCTAATTGTGTTCAGTTCCAATTTTAACTCCGCAGTTAGTGAAGTAGTATGACCCTGCATTCAGCAAGACTTGTCCAGTATACAGGTAGGGACAAGTAACATTCATGCCACAAGAGTACCAAGCAATAAACATCACAACATAACCATCTCCCCATGACATTCAACTGGTATTACTATCACTGAATTCTCCACTATAAATATTCTGGGGGTTAGGTAGTGGCATAGTAGTATTGTTGCTGGACTAGTAATCCAAAGAACCTATGTATTTCTTCTGGAGATCTGGATTCAAATCTCACTATGGCAGATAGTAAAATTTGAATTCAATGTAAATGTGGACTTTAAAGTCTATTGATGACTGGGAAACCATTGTTCATTGTTGAAAAAAACCTATCTGGTTCACTAAGGTTCTTCAGGGAAGGAAATCTGCCACCTTTACCCAGATCTGGACTATGTGTAACTCCAGACTCTCAACCATGTGACTGACTCCTAAATGCCCCCTGAAATGGCCTAAAAATCCACTCTGTTAAAGGAAGAAATTGGAAATGGGCACCAAATGCTGGCCCAGCTAGTGATGTCCACATCCCCTGAATGACTAAGGAAATTTGGCATGTCTGCTATGATTCTTACCAACTTTTACAGATGCACCATAGAAAGCATCCTTTCTGGCTTATGTCGTAGCTTTGTATGCCTCCTGCTCTGCTCAAGATTGCAAGAAACTACAAAAAGTTGTGAATGTAGCCCAATCCATCACGCAAACCAGCATTCCATCTATTAACTCTGTCCACACTTACTGCTGCCTCGGAAAAGCAGCCAGCATAATTAAGGACCCCATGCACCCTGGACATTCTCTCTTCCGTCGTCTTCCGTCAGGAAAAAGTCTGTCATATACCAACCCATTCAAAAATAGTTTTTCCCTGCTGCTGTCAGAATTTTGAATGGTCCTACCTCACATTAAGTTGATCTTTCTCTACACCCTAGCTATGACTGTAACACTATATTTTGCACTCTCTTCTTTCCTGCTCTATGAACGGCATGTTTTGTCTATATAGTGCTCAAGAAACAATACTTTTCACTATATGTTAATACATGTGACAATAATAAATCAATTACAAATGAATTAAAAAAATCAATGATCAGATGCTAAACTGGACTAGCCATATGAATATTATGGTTATAAGAACTGGTCAGACGCTGGCAACTTTGTTGCAAGCAACTCTCCTCCTGACACTCCAAAGATTTTCCTGGAAGGCAGAAATCAGGAGTGTGATGGAATATTCCCCACTTGCTTGGATGAGTACAACTCAAACAACATACACCATCCAGAATAAATAACTCGCTTGATCAGCAACCCATCCACTAGTTTAAACCTTCACACCCTCCCTCCACTGTTACATAGGGGGCAGGAGTGTGTACCATCTGCAAGACATACCATAGCAATGTGCCAAGGCTTCTTTAACTGCATTTCCAAAACCGACAATCTTTACAATCCAGAAGGACAAGGGCACTGTTGCATCATGTTCTCCAGGTCACACACCATCCTGATTTGATTCTGTTGTTGTTACTTTACCATTGCTAGGTCAACAATCTATAAAATCCTCTCTAACTGCACAATGGGAGTACTTCCAGCAATGCAGTTAGGGAGTGCCCGTGTAAGATAGTTACTCGAGGGCAATTTAGGACGGGCAGTATAATGCTGATCTTATTGGCAATGCCCTCTTCTCTTGAATTAATTGTTTAAAAGTGTGGAGTGGAAATCAGGTGTCGCGCTCCCACAGGATATTTTGAATTTTTATATTAAAGAGAGTCATTCTGCTTTTATTAAAATACTTTTTATACTTCACAATGCATTGAACTTTCTTTTTATTTAAGGTCACCAAGTTTCTCTCTCTTTCCATGCCAGAGCACAGGTCCCGACTTCTCCTCTGCCCTGTTTTCTTCTCATCCCATTCCCATGAATCCTTCCTTCCTTTTGCACGTGGTTCTCGTGAAGAATGGCTACACATAGCCTGGAAACATTTCCATATGGACATTCCCTGGAAGAACTCCAAAATTATAAATCCTGCAATTCAGTACAGGAGTGACCTTGCCCCTCTTCCATCACCTCCTGATGTTCTAACATGTCTTTTAATTTACAAAGTGGCATTCATAATGAATGCAACATGCAGAATTGGACACAAAGCTCAGTTGAGAGGTCTTATTTTGAAATTTGCCCTTTTCTGGTTGCACTATCGGCTTAGGGATGCTATGACCTACTATAACATTGAAACCTCAGTTGCTGTCTGTCTAAATCCAGTGCACATTAATCCAAATACTCAGTCCTACCATCGAAGGATTAGCCAGCAATTTATTTGCACTCAAATCACGGGGCAATCCGTTCTGAACAGATTTGCACAGGTGGCTCCTAAATCCTATTTAACCTGTGAGCCAGGCGCTCCCATTTTCCAATGATTTACAATATAATCTGATAATGTTTCTGAAGAAAGTGCTATGCACAGTGTCCTGGCAGAACATTTGAGCATGTTACTCAGTGCCTAGACGCCTTTTTAAATTTCATTTCAGCCTTGACATTCTATCTCGCCCTGAATTGATATTCCACCTTAGCCAACCATGGAATCATAGAATCCCTACAGTGCAGAAGAGGGAATTTGCCCTGTCGAGTTTGCACTGATTTCCGACAGAGTTTCATGCCCAGGTCCTTTCCAGTGCCCTATCTACATAACTCCGCACGTTTTCCATGCCTACTCCATCTAACCTACAGATATTGGGTCAATTTGGCATGGCCAATTCACTAAGCTGCACATTTTTGGATAGTGGGAGGAAACCGGGGCACCTGGAGGTGCAGACATGGAAAGAATGTGCAGACTCTGCACAGATAGTAACTCAAACCTTGAATTGAACCTGGATCCCTGGAGCTGTGAGGCAGCAGCGCTAACCGCTGTGCCGCGATTGTGGTTTACCTTGGCAAGAGTAGAGGGAAGGATCAGGGCAGCCAAAGAAGTTAGAGGCTTTACCTGATGCAGTTTTTCAAAGCCGTTTCCATTGTTTGGCTAGGATGAAGTGTTAGATCAAGCCCGGGAGAGAGTGCGATGTCTCATCCTGTCAGCTTCAATCTTATTTGATTGAGCCCAAGATAGAATGCAATGTCTCATCTCGTCAGCTTAGATCTTGTTGACCCCTATGTGGGGATCATGAATTGGGTGTGGATTGAATTGGGTTTTTTGGTTGGAATAAAAGTATTGAAAAAAAATAGTTGTTCTCAACTGGCTGCCCCTCACCAGCTAGTGGCTGTGGCTTTGGGAACTGCAGATGAAGGAACTTTGGCAACGAGCCTGATTTGCGTTAGAATCCAATTCTTACATGCTGCCCCTAAAATAATTAAGATAATTTCTTGGCAAATGACTTGATTAATTCTATTGTTACATGATCATCAGGATATCGAGGAAGAACAGGCGGAAGTACCGGTGAACCAGGAAGAGGTGGAACTCACGGCAGAAGAGAAAAGAAAGATAAAAAGGAAACTGAAGAAAGAGCGAAAAAAGAAGGAAAAGCAGTTGCAGGAAGAAGCTGGTGTATCAGAGGAAAAGCCGAAACCTCAGCAATCTTCCGCAAAGGATCTTGCATTAAAATATCTGATTAGGTAAGAGATAACGAGCTCCTTTATTTTGGTGGACATTTAATCAGATGAACTTTCTGCCAACCCTGTACTTAGTCCCAATGGTGTTGCCATTGGTAACGAAGGAGCAGCTGACCCCCGATGTAAACTCCATCTGATAAACTGGCGTTGCAAAGCAATTCTCATAAAATTTTCAGGCAGAAAAGCAATCCAATAATTACACAAAATGTGTTTTTTTTTGTGTGAATTGTATGGTCAGGGCAGCAATTATAGTCTGACGTTCATGTTAACAATTCACTTTATCACAGGGTTCCCGTTCCAAGCAGTTAAAAACTCATTGGAAAATGAACACGTTTGTTTATTAGTGTCATAAGTAGCCTTACATTAACTCTGCAGTGAAGTTACTGTGAAAATCCCCCAGTTGCCACACTCCGTTGCCTGTTCAGGTCAATGCACCTAACCAGCAAGGAAACCGGAGCACCCAAAGGGACCTACACAAACACGAAGGGAATGTGCAAACTCCACACAGACAGTGAGCCAAGCCGAGAATCAAACCCGGATCGCTCTTTCTTCAGTTTCCTTTTTATCTTTCTTTTCTCTTCTGCCGTGAGTTCCACCTCTTCCTGGTTCACCGGTACTTCCGCCTGTTCTTCCTCGATATCCTGATGATCATGTAACAATAGAATTAATCAAGTCATTTGCCAAGAAATTATCTTAATTATTTCAGGGGCAGCATGTAAGAATTGGATTCTAACGCAAATCAGGCTCGTTACAACTTGCCAAAGTTCCTTCATCTGCAGTTCCCAAAGCCACAGCCACTAGCTGGTGAGGGGCAGCCAGTTGAGAACAACGATTTTTTTTCAATACTTTTATTTTTATGAGGCATCAGTGCTAATCAATGTGCCACTGTGCTGCCTATGAAGTGGTTTGTTATGTGGCTGATGCTTTACCACCATCACCCCATGTTCCATAATGTAATAGGACCGATCATTCCATAAGTGAGGTAGGTTGACAGCCATTTGTCAGTGGGTATTAAGATTTTCACACTAATAGAAGTTTTAGAATGGTAGAATCGCTACAGTGCAGAAGGAGACCATTCAGCCCATCGAGCCTGCACCGACAATAATCCCACCCAGGCCTTATCCCTGTAACCCCAAATATTTACTCTGTTCGTCCCCCTGACACTAACGGGCAATTTAGCCTGGCCAATCCACACGTTCTCGGTCAGGTTTTTCTATTTGTTAATGTATGAACCTCAGTGGGTCTTTCTCTTTCTCCATGTACCTGTAAGAAAGGAGGAGCTTGTGTTTATAATTGCATCTTTCATGGCTTCAAGGGATTTCAAAGCACTTCACACCTGAAGAAGTGCTTTTGAAATATTGCCATTGTTGTAGTGTAGTGAAAATGCGGCAGTAGAAAACTCCTGCCAGCAACAAGGCCATTGTTGATGTTTTGCTGATATTAGTTGAGGGAGAGCTGAGAGTGCTGCTGCTGCTGCTGAGCCAAGACTGACACTGATCAGTTACTAGTAATGTTTGCACGCACGGCTGTCTGCGGTTGTATTCTAATTAGTTTGAGTTTGTACCAAAAACATGTGAGCTAGGTGGATTGTGTTTATAGTTTATTTATTAGTGTCACAAATAGGCTTACATTAACACTGCAATGAAGTTACTTTGAAAATCCCCTTGGTGCCAGCTCCGGCACTTGTTCAGATAGCACTGAGGGAGATTTTAGCATGGCCAGTGCACCTAACGAGCATGTCTTTTGGACTGTGCGAGGAAACGTGAGCACCTAGAGGAAACCCATGCAGACATGGGGAGAACGCGCAGACTCTGCACAGACAGCAGGAATCGCCGAGTCCCTGGCACTGTGAGACAGCGATGCTAACCATTGTGCCACCGTGCCACCATTGGTCATACTCAGTATTAGGGAGATTAGCAAGGTAATTACATGGGGTTACAGGGATAAGGCCTGGTTGGGATTGCTATCGGTGCAGGCTCAAAGGGCTGAATGGCCTCTTTCTGCATTGTAGAGATTCTGTGATTCAATGAGATGGGCACCTGTTATTTGGGCGAGCAAATCAGACAGAACTAGCTGCTGATATCCTATGAAATTGGGTCAGTGTCCGTGAACATTTTCCTCAGTGATCCAAATTGAGAGTGTCCCATCTCATTTTTAAAACATGGCGACCCTCCTTCAACAAGAACTTCTTTGACTGTGAGGTGCCTCAGGAGATCAGGAAAGATTTCTGTAGAAATGCAAGGCTTGCTTTCTTCCTATCCGAACATTAAAGGAGAGAGTGCTGAGCCAAGCACCCACACTCGGGGACAAGGATGAGAGCATTCTGGAGAAGGAAACAAAGAACACGCTTCTGAAAAACAAAATCCGGTTTCCAAGTTACAGATGCAAACAAAGGCTGTGGCAGGTTTAAGTCAGGTTGTTGATTAAATTTATTACAGTCTGCTCATAAATCACTGCAGGCTTTATTTTGCTTTTGAAATAAATTTGCTCCTCTGAGCTTGGGAGGTTTGTGACCGGTTTCTTATACAGTTCGTTCCCAGAGAAGCATTACTAATTCCATTATAAATCTCAGATCACAGCCTGTTTTCCTAGCACTCATCACAGTCATGCCATTGATTTCCTCCAACTTGTTAAAACTCACTGCTTTTTAATTGGAATGAGTCAACCACTATCTACTTACCAGTTTTGTATGGGAGATAAATGTTTGCTTTCACTTTGGCATTTCAGTGTCGTGGCAAGGGACAGCGCGATGGCACAGTGGTTAGCACTGCTGCCTCACAGTGCCAGGGACCCGGGTTCAATTCCCAGCTTGGATCATTGTACGTTTGGAGTCTGCACATTCCCCCCGTATCTGCATGGGTTTCCTCTGGATGCTCCCGTTTCCTCCCATGGTCCGCAAGACATGTTGGTTAGGTGCATTGGCCATGTTAAGTTCTCCCTCAATGTACTGTTCAGTTTCCTCCCACACTCCAAAGATGTGCAGATAAGGTTGAGTGGCCATGTTAAATTGCCCCTTATTGTCAGGAGAATTAGCCAGTAAATACATGGAGTCAAGAAGATAGGGTCTAGGTGGATAGATGGACCAAATGGCCTCCTACTGCACTGTAGGAATTCTATGTACACCAACGAGCATTGGAGCATGGCGATGAGGAGATTTTCACAGTAACTTCATTGCAGTGTTAACATAAGCCTACTTGTGACACTAATAAGTAAATCTTAAACTTGAGGAGGTGTACCTAGGGTGACTTGTAAGTGCCCTGGCCGACATCCCTCCCTCAGTCATTAATAGATCATCTGGCCATTCACTGTTTACGGGATCTTGCTATGTAGAAATTATCTGCTGAGATTGTCTACATGACAGCATTTCAGAAGGTAAATTATCAACTTCAAAGATCCAGGAGAAAGCCTGAGGGCTTTTAAAAAATGATTCCATGGCACCTGGTTGTTGTTGGCTAAGCCAGCACTTTTATTGCCCATCCCTAATTGTACTTGAAAAGCTTGTAGTGAGCTGCCTTCTTGAATCACTGCAGTCTATGCGGTGTAGACACAGTGCTGTTAGGGAGGGAGTTCCAGGATTTTGACACAGGATATAAGGTACCTTGTAATGCAAATTAGCCTTGCCAGCAGTTTTCCATATTCACTCGAAGAATGCAAAAAACCGCACAGAAATCAGGAGAAATGGACATAGACCATTTGTGGCAAAATGAATGGAGACCAGTTCCAGATCAGTTCTGGTATAAATCTCACCCCACACAGGCTTTACACATCTTGCCCCCTCCCCCACCTATAGCAGATAATCACTGGACAGGCTGTAAGTAGGAGGGATCTTTCAGTATGTTGGCTTTGCAATTTGCCTAAGATCTAACCTGAAGACATGTGAACTAAGATAGGCCACTGATTTCTGAAGGATATGGAGTTACCAGTAATGTCCCATATGAGTGAAATAAAAACAAAAAATACTGTAAATACTGAAGCATCTGTGCGGAGAAACAGAGTCAACTATTCATGTTGATCACCTTTCATGGTGGCATATTGATTCGCACTGCTGTCTCACTGCGCCAGGGACATGGGTTCGATTCCTGCTTTGGGTGACGGTGTGAAATTTGCATGTTCTCCCTGTTTCTTCTTGGGTTTCCTCTGGCTACTCCAGTTTCTTCCCACAGTCCAAAGATGTGCAGCTTACATTCGCTAAATTGCTTGTTAGTGTCCAAAGATGTGTAGATTAGGGAGATTAGTGGGATAAATATACGGGGTAAAGGGGACAGGGTGGTAAGTGGGCTTGGGTACAATGCTCTATTGGAAAGTTGGCATAGACTCAATGAGTCGAACTGCCTTCTTCTGCACTGCAGGGATTTTATAAATAGAACCCAATGAAGGAGTTGCCTGCCAAGCTCAAAAACTAAGGTCACACATAAAGGAAGCAAAAAGTGCCAGGCACCCATTGGAACATTTGAGTAGGAGTAAGCTATTTAGCTCTTCGAGCCTGCTCTACCATTCAATAAAATCATGGCTGTTCTAATTGTGGTCTCAGCTCCACTTTGCTGCAATGCCTCCCGGTCCCCCAAGTCCTTGTCTCTCTTGTCAATCAAAGATCTGTGTCATTGTGCTTTGAATAAGCAACCCAGCCTCCACTGCTGGCTGGGGAAGAGAATTCCACACCAGCAACCTTTTGGGAGAAAACATTTCTTCTCATCTCTAACTCTTTTTAAACTGTGTCCCCTTGTTTTAGCCTTCCCCACAAGGTAAAACATCTTCCGGTTCCCACCCAGACCAGTCCCATCAAAACGTTACATGTTTGAATAAGATCACCTCTCAGCCTTCTAAACTCCAATAGATACTGGCCAACCTGTTCAACTTTTCCTTGTAAGGCAACTTCTTCGCCCCAGGAATGAGTCGAGTGAATCTTCTCTAAACTGCTTCTTATGCAGTTCAGAGAAGATTATATATTTTTTAACATAAACTGCACACAGTATTCCAGATGTGGCCATGTACAGCTGAAGTAAAACTTCCCTATTTTTATGTTCTATTCCCCTTGCAATAAATTTGGAACTGGACTGCATGAAGCTGTCAATGCACCAAGGAATTGAGTCTCGATGTTTTGTTGCTTAACAGATAATAGTTCCAGAGATGACTCAGAAATCTGGTGTCGCAGAGCATGGCTTGAATCTGTAAACTGTCTGCAAGTTGAATTTCTGATGTTAACCAGGCTACTTAATAAAGAACAATCAATGACATGTTGGTTGAGGTCAAAATGAATGAACCAGTCACGCCTCTGAGTCAGAAAACGAAGGGTTCAATTCATGCCCCAGAGACTTGAACACACAATCCAATGCATCAGTGAGGGATTGCTGCACAGTCTGCTTTGTAAAAGATCCCACGGCAGCATTTCGAAGAAGAGTAGGTGGAGTTCTCTCCAGTGTCCCGGCCAATATTAATCACCAAACCAGCACTGGTTATCTGATTGCAGTTTGTGGGACCTTGCGGTGTGCAATTTGATGCCATGTTGCAGTAGTAACTTCACTACCAAAATCCATTCTGTTGACTGTACAGCATTTTGGGCAGGTCTTGTGGTGCAGTAGGTAATGTCCCTGTTTCCTCTGAGCCAGAGATTCTGGGTTTGGGTTCCGGTCCCACCCCAGGACTTAATGGCCAAGGAAAGTGTGTTCATGACACATCCAACGGGTTCTGTATCGCCCGGTGAAATCCTTTCAGCAAGGTGCTAAGAATGGGGAGGAAGGAGGGGCTTCTTGTCGGCATGCTGACTCCGGGTCCCCGGAGCTGCTGGTCTCTGGCAACAGCCTGTTCCGGGTAAAACCTCACTGCGGAAACAGATGAAAGTATGCCCTGTGCACCATTAGATGCAGGAGGAGGAGCAACAACAACAGCATGTTGGGACTTTCTGCAGGTGTGAAAAGAGGCTGTACAAATGTGAATTTATTCTTTCATTCCTCCAACCTCTCAGCTGTGGGCATCTATGATTAAGGAGATCTGAAAAGGGGGAGGCTACTCTTGAAAAAGGGCCTTTATGAAGATGTTAACTATGACAGCTGACAGATTTAGCTTTGCACTATGATTGAGAGAGATTTTCTGGATGTAAATTGAGTTGGCTACATTTTCTCACAATATCAGACAAAGAAATCTGTGCGTGCCTTAAGGAAAGTTCAAAAGGGCACAGTGAGGCTGTAGACTTAACATTTCTGAACATGGATTTATGTTTCTGCCACTTTTGCCACATATTCTTCAAAATATGCTTAATGTAATGTTGGCTCTCTAGGAGGACCTAATTGTACAACAACCGTGTCACATTCAAGAATGAGCCCAGGGTGTTTTGGGGAATCAGTGATGCAGAGTATTAGAATGAGTTTATTAAATGGCCATCTCTGGGGTGAAAATAACAGCAATTTTTACTTGCAAGTACAAATCAATCTGAGAGGAAAACAAGCTCTTAAGTATTGTTCTATGTATTTTTCTTTATTAGAACATCATTCATTTGCAGAAAGTCATTGATAGACTTTCCATGATACTGGAAATTGATTGAAAATCTCCAACCTTGCAGGAGGGTATACATAGAATTATGGAATCCCTACAATGCAGAAGGAGGCCGTTCGGCCCATCAAGTCTGCACCGATCACTACCCCACCCAGGCCTATTTCCTTAACCTCTTTTATATACCCCGCTAATTACCCTAGAGTTAGTTTTAGCACTGTCAATCCATCTAACCCGCACATCTTTGAAGTGTGGAAGGAAACAAGTCCACCCGAAGAAAATTCACATAAACATAGGGACAACATACAAACTCCACACAGACAGTGATCCGAGGCCGGAATTGAATCTGGGTTCCTGATGCTGTGAGGCAGCAATGCTAACCGCTGTGCCACCGTGCGGCCCTACGTATAGCAACAACTTGCATATGGAAGTTTTATTTACGTCTTTTTGTGATCACTTGATGCCTCAATGTGCGTTGCAGTCAATGAGAACTTTTGAAGTGTAGTTACTGATTTAATGTAGGAAATGCAACAGCCAATTTGTGCACAGCAAGTTTGTTGTGCAAAATATCTCATTGACACCGAGCCACATGAGGAGATGTTGGGGGGGATTCTCCAGCTGTTCATGCTGACGGGATTCTCTGGAACCGCTGGCAGCTCATCTCCTTGCGTGGGTTTCATGCTGGCTTGGGGTGACATCAATGGGAAATCCCATTGACAGTAGTGAGAGCAGAGAATCCCACTGCCAGCAAACAGCAGATCATCTTGTGCCATTGAGAAGCACGTGTGTGAGAGGCTGGAGAATTCGCCTTCATCGGTTGTTCAAAGAATAAAGTTTTATGAAACAACATGAAGAAGAAAGAGAGGACAGGGGTTTAGGAGGAGAAGTCTAGAGCTTAGTACCTGGCTGGTTAAAGGCACAGCTGTGAATAGTGGGGCGAGCTAAATTGGAAGTTCCCAAAAGGCCAGAAGAGTTCCAGGAGGATTATCAGGCTAGAGAAATTGTGCATGACCATATCAGTGTGACCTCTGTGTAGACCAATGTTTAAAATCCAAAATGTTGGTATTATTTGGGAGTGAGATTAGATACCTGTTTTTATTACTTTAGTTTTGGTTATTCACTTAGTGGATAGATTTGAACTGCCTAGTTCTTTACCAAAGTGAACCCACAAGATTTTTTTTAATGACAGGAGGATTCGTTCTCATTCCATGTTAGATTTGGTACTGACACAGTTTGATTCACACCCATACCCCAGGTCTATTCCTGCCTATTCTTAGTCGTCTTAGTCAACCTTCAGATTTACATCAGCGTCAAGGATGTCTTGGCAACATAAATAACATGATGTCTAACTGTCCAAAAATATATTTAACGATTCTGCTGTGGGTGGCAAAGGATGAACAAGAGGAGGCAGGAACGGCAAATTGTGCGTAAGTGCATCTTTGCAAGACCAACAAATGGAAGCAAAGTCTGAAGTACTCTGTTGATAATTGAATTCTTCTTTCAAAGTAGACACTTTCCTTAAATAAACAGGATTGACTGCTAGTATTGATTTTGTTGATGCTGTCAAAAGTCTGGCCTGCAAACTGAGGATTGATCTGCGAAGGTTCCTGTACATCTCACATGGAAAACGCTTCCACAATGAAGACGTAACCCTTTGATCAGCCTCTTAGAACAGAATATTTGTCATTACCTCATTGCTGATTGTGGGATCTTGCTGTGCAGTAGTTGGCTGCTGCATTAGAGCAGTGACTATACTTTAAAAAAAAGTTCTTCACTGGTTATAAAGCATTTTTTGGGGTATCAAGTTTGTGAATGACAAATGCAAGTCTTTCAAAAAAAAGAGCTATTTAATATTGTTCACCTTTTAAAGAATGTAATTATTGTTTGAAGGTGGTCCAAAAAACACAAGAAATGGAGATTTCAGAAGACGAGACAGACCTGGCTCCTACAGCACATGTATGATTGTGATAAGGTAAAATGCGAATGTTCAGAAAATGTGAATAAAATCTTACTTTGAAACTGTGCCAACTGTGGACTCAAAGTCAATGCAATGCAAACAAACCACATATCATAGAATATTAAAAGGAATTAACGTGTTCAAATTGGATTTAGGTCAGGGTGAGATCTTAGAGAAGCCCATCATCGTTTTCTCTGTCTCAAAACAGCTGTACTTCCAGCATTCATAAAAGAGTCATCTGTCTCTATTTTGATGCTGATGCTATTGAGGAGATTTGCCTGTTCTCTGTAGCTAATGGACATTGATCCTTTTAATAAAACTTCCCAGACAAAAATCAGAGTGAGATCAATCTAAACTAACTCTAGTCTGCACCTGCCCTCTGACAGAGTAATGTACCGAAGCCCTCTTCCCTCCCCTCTTCCTGTAAGCCCAGACATTTACATGGCTAATCCATCTCACCTACACATCTTGGGCCACTAAGGGCCAATTTAGCATTGCCAATCCACCTAACCTGCACATTTTTGGAGTGTGGAGGTTAACCGGAGCACCTGGAGGAAATCCATGCATCCACAGGGAGAACGTGAAACTCCACACCAACGCTGGAATTGAACCTGGTTCCCTGGAGCTAAGATAATGGTGCTCACCATTGTGTCACCCATTGGTTATTGGCAGAAGATCTGTGGCATTTTGCCCCGCTCATCGGTATGGTGGGGGTGGTGAGAAGGATCAGGAAATTCTGCCCTTAGTGTCTTTTGTAGCTTCAGGACATTCCAATGCACTTTATGGCCAATGAAATACTTTTAAAAATATGATCGCTGTTGTACTTTTTCATCTGCTGATGGGACATCTGGCAGTCTCTCTTTATTTTCATACTCAAGCCTCTGGAGTGGGACTTGAATCCTCAGCTTTGAGATCTAGAGGTGAGCTTTTACTAACTGAGCCACAGCTGACAGATCAGTCCATGCAGACTGTTGTAGATTCCAGTTCCCCCAGGCGCCTCAGATTTAAAATGTTCAAAGCTGTTCTTAAATCCCTTTGCAGCCTCCCATCTTTATCAGCCATTCCCATCTTAGTTTTGTTTCCTTTGAGTCTCACCTCTTGTGCGTCACTCCACCAACAGCAGCTGTTCTTTCTGTCAATGCTCTTGATTTCCCTCTACAAACAGCTCCTCTTTAAACTCCTTATAATATCTCCATCTGCAGCTCAGCCTTGATTTCAGATTCGGGTAACTGTCTATTTGCACCTTCTCCCCATCTCCACCTGGGTTTCCTCTAGGTACTCTGGTTTCCTTCCACATTCCAAAGATGTACAGGTTAAGTGGATTGATCATGCTAAATTGCTTCTTTAGTGTCCAAAGATTAGGTTAGGAAGATTGGGGAGTAAATACGTAGGATTACAGGGTTGAAAGGACAAGATTCAGTGCAGATTGGATGGGTCAAATGGCCACCTTCTACACTGTAGAAATTCAATGATTCTATTAATTTGTTATTGCATTGAAGACACTGTATTGTTGTATGATCTTCCATAATTCTAGATAACTCTGGAGTGGCCATCAGGTTGGTCACTGCTAAAGATTATGACCTGATGACAGCTGTTCCTCGTAAAATAGCTGCCACTGATCTAACAGAGAACTCTTCCATCTCTTCCTTTATTTTAATTGTTTTATAATATGCTGACCATTATGTTGATTATTATGATTTTAATGTTGTTGTGAACATAATGTGTGTAACGCTGAGGCTGACTGAGCAGTCAGAATGACTCCCTGTGCTGATTGTAGCCTATGGCAATTCTACAAGAGCCTTTTACTGTTCATCCCCATTGTTGACAGCAAGAAAATAACAAAACCACCACAGCGCACCACATGGAACTAAGACAGGACAATTGTCAAAACAGCGATGGCGCAATTACAAAACTCATTAGGCACTGATATAGCAGAATACTAATTCTTTAATATACTTGCACAAGTGGATATAGCAGACACTTCAACACTGTTCAAAGAAGGGTCACAGAGTTGACCACAGAGACACAGGCAGTTAACTTCCTGCATCCATCAGTAAAAGGCACGCGATCACTAATGCTCACCAGTGTCCTATAGGGAAGAAAATCTGCCATCCTTACCTGGTCTGGCCTCCATGTGTCTTCAGATTCACACAGCAATGTGGTTGGCTCCTAAATGCCCTCAGAGATGGGCAACAAATGCTGGCCAGCCAGTGATGAACACATCCTGTGAACAAATATTTTAAAAATCGGGTAATCCCAATGTTTCCTGTTGTGGGACCTTAATGCAAATTGGTTAATCTGTTTCCTATATTGCAACGTGGAACTGCAGTTCAAAATTACTTCACTTGTTGTTAAAATGCTTTGGGATATTGCAAGGTCATGCAGGGTGCGATATGAATGTGAGTTCTTTCTATCTGCTTGTCCGCTATTACTTGGTCTCCCATTGCTGGTAGGATGATGCTGGAGTTTTTGTCAGCATTTAATAAGCAGCAAGTCCACTGGCAGCTGTCACCCAAACCTTATCTCCATGTTGGAGAAGGAAAATCAGACAGAAATTGTGTTAGGGATTCAGCAACAAATCATGAGTTCCACAACCTAATAAGTGGCGCAGCAATAATGCTTGTTGACTCCTGAAGTTATAGAAGTGAGACTCTTGGGAGTCTCTTGGGAGTTTAAAACCACGATCATCAATCTAATAGTCCATCAAATAATATGCCTAATAATTTCAGAAATATAAATGAAGAATGCAGTATTATTAAGGAGCTCTTTTATTACCCATCGGATTAGGCATTGTTTGGAGACAGATTTCTATCCTAAGCTATTTATCACTTTCTGCTTCAATGTAGATCCCTGACAAAAGTTTCTCTGTGTTGCTGAAGTATTTGGATGGCTTGAAGGGGAATGCCCGAGTGGTAACCATTCAGAAAGCGGAGGCATTGATGAAGGAATTGGAAACTACAGGTAAAGACCTTGTATTATGTACCGGAGACATTAGCCTAGATCATCACTTACCTGGCTACCCAGCTCACTAGGGATGGATGCCAGAAATTGCTGAGGAACTCAGAAATTGGAATCACCCCCCCCCCCCCCAAAAAAAAACAAACTCTAACAGAGTTAAGCAAGCTTGGGACATTGCCAATCAGTTCCTTATCTGCAGTTCACAGCCACTCCTTCCCCCAGTGCTGCCTCGCTTCCAGCACGGTGGCTGTACCTATACCATGTAAACTGCAGCGGTTCAAGAAGGCAGCTCACCACCACCTTCCCAAGGGCAACTAAGGATGGGCAATAATTGCTGGTACAGCCAGCGATGCCCGCATCCCATGAATAAATAAATATAGTAAAGTCACTGAGTGATGACTAAGTCTGCAGATGGGAGATATTTGATTTATTTATTATTGCCACACATATTGGTATACAGTGAAAAGTATTGTTTCTTGTGTGCTGTTCAGACAAAGCATACCATTCATAGAGTACATAGGGAGAAGGAAAGGAGAGGGTGCGGAATATAAATAGAAGTGATTTTGGAGTGGGGTGGTGATTGATTTCTGGGGGAGGAGGGGGTAGGGGGTGCAAATGTGGGGTGTAGAAGGTTGGGGAGAAGGGGGGAGAGTAACCTTGGTGGGGGGGGGGGGGGTGTGTGGGAGGCCTTGTAGAATTCTCCATCTGGATGCAGGAAGAAGTAGAATAGCACTATCCTCCTCCAGTCAATGCCTGGAGAGTCTCCTATCCACTTAAAGCTGGAAGAATATTTTTAAGACTTTAAATGCTTATCACCTGAACCCAAACATATCCATTGCTTTTGGCTGAAACTACCCCATTCATTCTGAAACATGACCGACTGCTTTGTACACTGCAATGTTTGATTTCATTTGATTCATTATTGTCAATGTATTAGCATATAGTGAAAAGTATTGTTTCTTGCATGCTATACAGACAAAGTGTACTGTTCATAGAGAAGGAATTGAGAGAGTGCAGAATCCAGTGTTGCAGTCATAGCTAGGGTGTAGAGAAAGATCAGCTTAATGCAAGGTAAATCTGATGGCAGCAGGGAAGAAGCTGCTGTTAAATCGGTTGGCGTGTGACCTCAGAATTTTGTATCGTTTTCCTGAAGGAAGAAGGTGGAAGAGAGTATGTCCGGAGTGTGTGGGGTCCTTAATTATATTGGCTGCTTTGCCAAGGTAGCGGGAATGTAGACAGAGTCAAAGGATGGGAGGCTGATTTGTATGGTGGACTGGGCTTCGCTCACAACCTTTTGTAGTTTCTTGTGGCCTTGGGCAGAGTGGGGGCCATACCAAGCTGTGATACAACCAGAAAGAATGCTTTCCATAGTGCATCTGTAAAATTTGGTGAGAGTCGTAACTGACATGCCAAATTTCCTTAGTTCTTCTGAGAAATGTAAGAATCCGTAAGCGAGACTGATTTCAGAAGTCATCATTTTGAATTTAGTTTTTCCGCATTGCGTAAAAATTCATTTTATTGCTGAAAATAATCAATATATTTTGTGTTGTTGAACATAACAGAATGCATGCTAGTTTGCACCTTGCATGGTACCTATAGAATTTGCTTAAGATTGAAAGTCAGACTTCAAGTTCTGTTGGAAAGTTCCTAGTGGTCCTTATAGCACAGGCCCAGAGGAATGAATGGACTTTGTATGATTTGACCACAATAATATGCACTGGCTCGCGAAATATGGTTACATTAAGCTCAGCAGCTTTTATTTGTAAAGAGCCTGTTTGGAAACTTTGTTGACAAAGAGCTTGTGACTATAAGTAACCTCACAGTTGGATGAGAAAGGCATTTAACATCTTGCTAATATACATACTTGCAGAACAATTACAATGGTGCCAATATTTCAAAAAAAGTTCCAAACACTACAATATCTGGTTATTATCGCATTGCTATTTCTGGGAGCTGGTCATGTTGTGTTTCATATGTTACATTGACAGTATCTCATTAGCTGTAAAATGCTTTATGGCATCCAAATATAAATGTGAGTCCATCTTTCTTTCTTTTCTTTCTTATTTATTTCTGCTTTTCCAATGCATTTAATCCTTTTAATAGACTGGTTTCCAAATAGCACACCAGGCAGGAGATCTGTACAGATTGAGCAATGTCTTACATGGCAGTGCTCTGTTGATTACAGAAATGCTTAGGCAAGGAGGAGAAAGAGAGCCTCTGTATTGAAGAGTGAAATAACGCTCTCTTGAGCTCATTAGCTATCTGTTCTTTATGTTAGTGTGCACAGAGAAACTTAATATTTCCCCATGTGTTTTCACTTGAACAGATACTTCCACTGAGGACAGCCTGGCAAAGATTGAGCGAATACGACAAGTCCTTCAGCTTTTGTGTTGAAGCTTTTCAAAGGATTTATGTGATAGTCTCTCTGCTCACAGTGCCGTTACCCTTAATGTCAGAGAGAAGCTGTGCACTAATCACATTCATTCCATTTCTTCTGCCGTTGACCTTGGTTTGAATACTCTGCTGATGACTTTTTTAACATTGCTCTCTTGATTTCAGTGATTGTAATAAAATTTATTTTAGTAGTATACATCCAGTGCCCTGTGTTTAAAAATGAAAGCTAAAGATTCCATCAGTGCTTCACTCAGATGGTGAGTATGTACCCTAAAGTAGTGTTGGAAGCTAGGAAGGTCAAATAGGGGCAACGTAACTATGCTGAAAGAAGCAGGATTTCATTGTATTCTTAATGTAATGGGCTGCAAGTCAAAATGATTTAGAGGAGGCAGGGGAGCAGTAGATCACTGGACTGGTCATAGAATCCCTACAGTACAGAAGGAGGCCATTTGGCCCATCGAGTCTGCACCGAACACAATCCCACACTGGCTCTATTCTCGTAACTACACATATTTACCCTGCTAATGCCCCTGACATGAGGGTTAATTTCCCATGGCCAATCAATCTAACCTGCACATCTTTGTCTAGCAATCTAGAGATCCACTGTAATGTTCTGAGGACCTGGGTTCAAATCCCATCATGGCAGATAGTGAAATTTGAATAAAAATCTGGAATTAAAAGCCTAATGATGACCATGAAACAATTGTCAATTTCCCTAAAAACCCATCTGGTTCACTAATGTCCTTTCAGGAAGGAAATCTGCCACCCTTTACCTTGTCTGGGCTACATGTGACTCCAGACCCACAGCAATGTGGTTGAATTTCAAATGCCCCCTGAAACAGAGAGCAGCTTGGAATGGGTAATAAATGATGGTCCAGCCAGCAATACCCACATTCCATAAAAACTAATGTTCAGAAATGATCAGAAAGAATTTCTTCTATTTCTGCTGAGAAATTAGGAGGCTTTGGCAGGCATTGAAGACAAAGCTAATATAATGACGACCTATTTGTTTCTGATACTCAATGAAGTCCAAATGAAGAAGTGCCTTGGTGGAAACCATGGAAGATACAAACCCCTACAGCAAGTTCAATACTTTACCATTTTTCTCAATTTCTATCAGCAATGTTCAAGCAACTGCTACATGTACAGAAGGCTTGACTTGTCTCTTGTCAGCAGAACAGGATTAAACCCATGCTCATGCATTATTATGGGACAAAAAGAAAGAGCCTGATTGTTTCTTCTCAAATATATTGATGGGAATGTATAGAAATCACTTCAGATATCTTTGTCTCATTTGATCCCATTTACACAATGTCAGAGAGATTCATTCAACAGCTATAGTGACTCACTGAGCAATCTGTTCCTTATAAATACTATGCAGGCTCTATTGGCTGATGTCAAAGAGGACGTTTCACGGTCAGATGCATGTGTTTTTGTTATTTTCGAAAACAGAAAACACTCAGGCTCCTGCTCACTTATTTTAAACTGCATTTCTGCTATTTCTGACTTGATCACGCTTCGTGTCCCAGTAGCATCAGTGAGGACTGAGAGCTAATCATACAATCCCCACACTGCAGAAGGAGGCCATTTGGCCCATTGAGCGTACACCGACTACAATCCCACCCGGGCCCTGTTCCCATATCCCTGCACTTTTACCCTGCTAATTCCCTGATACTAAGTGGCAATTCAGCACGGCCAATTCACCTAACCTGCATATCTTTGGAATTGGGAGGAAACTGGAGCACCCGGAGGAAACCCACACAGACACGGGGAGAATGTGCAAATTCCATACAGACAGATACCTGAGGCTGGAATTGAACCCGGAATCCTGGTGCTGTGAGGCAGCAGTGCTAACTACTGTGTCATCATGCTGCCCACCTTGAAGTAATGGTGCAATTATTATCAAAGGGAATTTTGGCTGTGCGCTTATCTGTGTGTGAGTATTGATCTTGTTCTCTTAGTTCCCCATGGTGGAAAAATATTGCCTTGTGCAAAAGGTTGGATTACTCTGACCAATGAGTGCAATAAACCTGGAACAGGTACATTTTGGTAGATTTTGAAGATGTTTGGACTATGATTTCTTAGCTGTAGTCCAGCTTGTTCCAGAGGGAGGCCCTGATATTTATGTTTTTTTACCTTGATTTCAGCTTGTGTCTCACTCACAATCTGAAGAAATAACTGATGAGTGCATCATGTCCTTGTGTCCTATAGAGAGATGTATGGATTAGACTGTGAGTTTCTCTCTCAGTCCTAGTCATTGTGCTTCCATGGCCCAGCCCTTTCTCTTTGTAATAGGGCCCTCCAAACCCAAGCTAAACAAGACCAAACTCGCTGTCATGTAACTGGGGCAGGTACAAATTGCACAGAAGTTTTAATGGTTCTGTGGAACACAGGTAGAGTTCTGTTCAGGTATTCCAGAAACGTGTACACTGGTCAACAGCAACAACTTTCATTTACATAGCAGCTTTAAAGTAAAACATCCCAAGATACTTGTTAGGAGTGTTATCAAACATGATTTAAGACTGAGTCACATTGGGAGATTTTAGCACAAGTGATCAAAGATGGTCAAGGAAGTAAGTTTTAAGAAATGCCTTAGAGAAGCAAGGTTTACGGCAAGATTTCTAGAGCTCATGAAATCCCTACGGTCATTCGTCCCATCAAGTCTTCACAGACTCCCTGATAGAGTACCCTACCCAGACCCTCTTCCACATCCTATCTGCATAACCCCACACGTTTACCATGACTAATCTCCCGAACCCACACATCTGGGGCACAAAGGGGCAATTTTACCATGGCCAATTCACCTAACCTGCACATCTTATGGCTTAGGCAACTAAAAACATTCTTCCATTGGATGATTAAAACTGCGTTAGCATGAGAAGGCACAATTGAAAGAGCACAGAGATCTTGGAGGGTACAGAGAAGGGAAGGGAGGGGATTTTCACAGTATCTTCATTGCAGTGTTAATGTAAGCCTACTTCTTGACACTAATAAATAAACTTTAAAAGTGATTGAAAACAAGGATGAGAATTTTCCAATCGAGACACTATTGTACTGGGAAAATGGACTGTCATATTTTCTGTTTGTGTGCCAAAGCTGGTGAAATGGTTGATGTGGTCCCAATGAATGTCTCTGTAAACCCGCCAGCTGTTTGCTTATCATTACTTTCAAAACGAAAGCTGAAAATGATTGCGATAAATTCCGTCTCAACCCATTGAGTGCTGTTACATCTCTTCAAACTGGCAACACTCAGGATTATGATTTTAGAAATCCCAGCAAATGTTTCTGCCACATTTCAAGTGTTCAGTCTTGGAACAAAAACATTTAAAGATTTGAGTCTGTTTCTGATTGCTGTTAATGTAAGTAACCAACCATGTGGATGCACAGGATGGTGATTAGAGTAAGTAAGCATTACGTCGTGGTGTTTCACCCTCGGGCTTATCAAATCAGCTCTAGCAGTGAGTCACTAAATGTCAAGCCAGCCTACAGCCTCGGGTATTTAGAGCTGATACGTGTAAAGTCTATATGAAATAATAGTGGATTACAGGATAACTGCCAATGGATCTACTACTGACACGGATAATGATTGTACTTTTAACATAGGGTGATTGTTTATCCACATTGCACATTAAATTCCAAGTCGTTGCAGAAACAGAATAGAAATTCTTAGCTACAATGCATTTACCATTCTGATGGAAGAAGATCTGTTGATTGCTCTGTTTTCCCTCCACTTTCAGTACTCCCAAGTTAGTTCTCATTTGTACTTGAGTCCCAGATAATGGTGTTTCCTAGTTTATTGTTGCGCCCCATTTCGAAGAATGACAGATTGACTACCTCTTACCTCCAACGCACCAGTTTACTTCTTAGTTTGGTGCTATTTCCCCATCTATCCACACTGCTTCCATCAATTGCACACGGGTATCTAACATGCAAATATAACTCATCAGCTGGTTCAGATGGAGGTTAAAGATTCCTGGCTGGTGAGGCTCGCAGAATGGAAATCTCCGGTGATCTCAGGCAGAATTTTACGATTTCGCCTGAGCGAGGTCATAAAATCCCACCCAATGGCTCTGATGAATTTGGAACTCAGCCGAATCCATTCACAGCAGCGGGGCCGGAGAATCCCAGCCCCTGTGTTCCTATCCATACCGCTGCACTTTAACAAAGACTTTATGTGCATGTTATATGACCTTAGGATTTCCCAAACTTCTTTACACCCAACTGAGAATATAAAAATATTGTCATTTTAATGCAAGAAGCATGATAACTAATTTGCACAAAGGAAGCTCCTAAAAACAGGCAGCACTTCCTGACAAATCAAAACTGCCTTTCAATTCCTGCACTATTTACGTTGAAAGAGCCAGAAATGATCTGCAAGCAATTTAATGTCAGTGTGACAGAGGAGAGCAATTTACATTTCAGAGGTAACAATTTCACACTGCCCCAAGTCTAAGTCTCCTCTGCTAAGCATTGTCATTACTACTAAAGCTGTATTGCTAACTCATTACATTACAGTGTCTACAGTGCCAAAACAAGCTCTTCAACCCAATTATATATGCCAGTGTTAATAATCCATAAAGCCTCCTGCCACCACTCTTTATATCACTATAAGAATATCCTTCTATTCCTTTCTTCCTCATGTCCTTATCTCATTTCTCCTTAAATGAATCTGGATTAATAATCTCAGTCACTCCTTCTAGTAGAGAGTCCCACATTCTAATTACTTTCTAGTTAAAGAAGTTTCTGTTGAATTCCTTATTGGGTGATTGTCTTATATTTCTAAGCTCTTCTTTATCCCCCACAACTAAAATATTTTCTGTCCACCTGTCAAAATCTTACAAGACCTTTAGCCAGTCACTCTGCAGAATTATTTTTCAAGGAGCCCTAATCCATCCAGCCTTTTCCTGTGAAGTATATTCTCTATGCAAATCTTTGCTGCACCTTCACAAGGGTGTAACTATATCCTTTCTATAATATGGGGTGAAAAACTGTGCACAGTGCCCCAAATGTTGTCTAACCCAGGTTCAACACAAGTTTAACATAATTTTTCTGCTTTCTAATTCTGAATGAACCCCAGGACTTGGTTTGCTTTTGAATGATCCTGTTAACCTGAATCCTGCCTTTTAGTGATTTGTATACCTCTAGCCCAATTAGACTCGTTATCCAAGCTGTGTGTGGCCTCCTCAATTTTCTGACTACTGTTCAGTTGGTTCAAACAGACTGATTTTTAAAAAGCCCACGCTACAGCAATAACATACAGGGGAGATAGCCTAAACTGGCCCAGGGTTTGATTTCTGCCCCTCGTTGGGAGAGGTCCAGCCCACAGAGTTGCTGGCCAATTTGATTGGCTGCCAGCTGTGAGAGTCCCAGCAGTGCCAGAGTTGAATAGTGGGGAATAGCAGGACTGCAAGAAACCTCATGGAGGTGAAGGATGAATCCTGGACTCTAGTAAGTATCTGGCATTTTGGACAGGAAGGGATTGGCAATCCTAAAGGAATGGAGGTGGGGGGGAATGGCAAGGGAGTGGGAAGTGGGCCTTGGAGGCTAAACAAAATTGGGGTGATATCTTGGCATTTCTGGTACACACAGGGCACCGCAATTAAAGTAACCCCTTCCCCTGGCCCCCTTGATCTTTCCTGCCTTTTCAAGGATGTCATTTTAAAAATGACCTCTGCATTCTGGCACACCTCTCACTGCCATTTTATTTTGGCCCTGGAGGTAGATTGAGGCTCCTTAATTGCCACATAATTGGGACAGTTAAATGTCTCAATAAAGAGGCCTAAGGGCGGACTGCCTAGTGGGCACCTTACCCTCAGGGAATGGGTTGGGGGTGGACAAGATGAAGTGGGCTGGTCACCTGACACTTTTTACACGCCACATCCACCTACATCCCCCCCCCCCCCAAACCCTGGTCAAAAACACTTCCAACGTTCAGCCTGAAGAGAATCATTGCATAAGTTCCAACTTGGAAAGAAAATGAGAATTACCTCAAGGCTGTTTTGCTGAAGAATACAATGAAATAGTTTATTTTTAAACTGTACTTTGGGCTAATATTTGAAACCTGATTTTCGTTGTTTATTGCCATTCACTGAATGAAAGCCAGATGTTTCATCAACGCTGTCAATGGTGCCAGCACAGGCCCGGCCAACTCTTCTCTTGTTTTTTTTTTTAACATTTTTGGATTTAAAGGCAAGCACGTGAACTGACAATGTTAGTGGATTTGTTCTTGGCAGATCTCATTCTGTCAAGTCTGGAACCACTTGGCTAATATTTTCATCTACTTTCAAGAATGAATGAGCAAACCTAGCAGCAACCAACAAAGAAGGAACATGTATTGCTTGTCAGTGAAGCATGTGCTTTTCAGATCAGAATCGACTGCTTGTGAGGCAAAGTATTCTCCTGCACACAGCAAGTTGACTTTCTGATGAGACCAACTTCAACTTGAAATGTTTGATTTGTAATATGAATTAATATTTAACAGGTGAATCCCCGACAAAACATCTTCCTTTCATCGATGTACTTATTCGTGGTAAAACATCCTCTGCTAATTTACTGCTGCTGCTGCCAAGGTAAAATGCCTGCACTCTCTCTGTTGGTTTTATAGTTACAAGTGAGCTTTGTTACGCTTGGTAGATTTACATCAGCATTCACCCAGGGTGGCATTTTCTGCACTGCCAGCTAAGTTTGGGAAGGAAAAGTAGCCATAGAGCAGCAGCGTTGTGGCACAGTGGTTAGCACTGCTGCCTCACAGGGCCAGGGATCCAGGTTCAATTCCACACATCTTTGGGGTGTAGGAGGAAACAAGCATCTGGAGGAAACCCACGCAGACATGGAGAGAATGTGCAAACTCTGCACTGTGACCCGAATTAAACCTGGGTCCCTGGCACCGTGAGGCAGCAGTGCTAACCACTCTGCCACCGTGCCCAAGTAAATCCACACTGATCCCTGCACTCCTCAACTCCTCCCCACTGATCACCAAACTCAAGCCATCCACCTTGACCACCACCACCACCACTACCGACTGTAGTTGAGCCAAAACGTGTGATTTAAAAAAAAAATTAGATCTAGTTCTTGGGACTAGGGGGGATCAAGGGATATGAGAGGGAGGGGGCACCTGGATTCGCTGATTGGCCATGATCAAGATGAATGGTGGAGCAGGCTCGAAAGGCCTACTACTGCTTCTAGTTTCTATATTTCTACGATCAACCCAACTGACCTGATCACCTCCATAACCATCCAACCACACCCTACTTTGAAGGTTTATAGTTGAATCTCTGTACAAAGCTTGCCAGCTGAGCTGTATAACTCACATCACTGCTGTCATCAAATTGAAAAACATTGTGACAGGAACTTTATCCCCTCGCCTACCACGGAATCGGTGTGGGCAAAGGTCCAACAAGGAAACCTCCATTGACCCTGGATGGGAGTTTCCGGTCTCGCCCAAGTGAGGCTGTAAAATCCTGCTTTGAGTCTATTGATTGGAGAATTTTGAACTTTGGATGCGAGGCCATTTATTTTTTGAGCAAAGATGGGATGTGAAGAGCTCATTCCTCTACTATTTTATCAGGACAGGCCACAGATGTAAACATGCACTCTTCCATAAATTCCCCAGACTATGGTTATTGCATCAGTTATCAAAAAAGCCGATCTTGTTTACTACCTCAGAACTCGAGCTCGAAATGTTGAAGAAAGATTGTTGCTGGGTAATGTCGGTTTTCAACTTGATGGATTCTCCCCTGAGCTGTGAGGCTGTCAGATTTTCCATGGTGTTTTCTAAAATAAACCATTGCTAGATTTTGTGTCTCTTGAAAACAGCTATTGTCTCTTGATGTTCCAGACACAATGGGCCTTGATCATCCTAAAACCATGGAAACTGTAAAATCCCACCGAGGTCAATAGATCTTTCCAGGGTCTGCCCCTCGCTCGCTCCGATTCCTGTGGTGGACGGAACAGTAAAAATCCCCATTCCTCTGTTGTTCCATGTTCGGAAAATCCACCTTCAGTTTCAATTTTCCTTTTCTTCCCTGTAGTCAGGGGTCGGGGGGCCGTCATCTTTATTTTATTTCAGATCATTATCTCCAGTCCTGCTGGAAATATTGCTGTAGAAACGTAATTTAACCCAATTTTGCCCCCAGTAAATCTGTAAGCAAGTGAGGAGAAATAAGTTAAGGTCTTTCTATAAGGGATAACAGTAAAGTTTCCAGCGCATTCCTCCCCTCCCCTCAAACACAGTCGTACAGCTGCTCTGTCACCACCTATTTATTATATTTCCCACTCAATCGCCACTTTCATCACCCCACCCATCAGACAAAGAGAACTGCTCCCTTGCAGCTTTTCCTTGTGCTATGTTATGGATGTTTTGACAGGACATGCTACAGATGCCCTGTCTCTCCCGCTCTATAGCAACCTCCATCCCAATAGCCTGTTCCCCTGCTGTAGTTGTTCCCTCACATCCGCTCCAGCCCTCCCTCCACCCTGAGTGGAACTGTGGTCAGTGCAGACTTGATGGGCTAAATGGCCTCCTTCTGCATTATAGGGTTCTATGAAATAAGATTTTAAAAAAATCAGCAGAAAAAAACAAAATGACAACAGAGGTTATGACCTAAAAATGTTAGACTCAGTGTTGAGTCCAGAAAGCTATAAAGTGCCCAGTCAGAAGATGAGGTGATGTGCCTTGTGCTTGCATTTGGCTTCATAGGAACACAATCGCACATGATTAGCCTGTGGCTCAGAGTCCAGCTTGCCAAGGATTACTATTCAGTTTGCCATCTGCCAGCCAATCAGGGTTCAAATTACACTTTAGAACAAATAAATGGAAGTGACAGATTCTATAAGAATTGCTGATCCAATCACAGGCTGTTCCTCACTTGTGTTTCTATTTATTTGTTAATGAGATGTGAGCGTCCTTGGTATTTTTCTGTCCATCCCTAATTGCCATTGAACTGAGTGGCTTGCTAGGCCATTTCAGAGGGCAGTTGAGAATCAACCACACTGCTGTGGTTCTGGAATCACATGTAGACCAGACCAGGTAAGGATGGCAGATTTCCTTCCCTAAAGGACTTTAGTGAACCAGATTTTTTTTCTGACAATGGTTTCAAGGGCATCAGTAGATTTTTAATTCCTGATTTTTTTTTTACTGAATTTGAATTCAGCATCTGCCTTGGTGAGATTCAAACCCAGGTCCCCAGAACATTAGCTGAGTTTCTGGATTAATAATCTATCAATAGTACCCCTAGGCCATCACCTCCCCATGAACCTGTCAGCAGCAAGAGCGGGTGAGAAACAACTGTGATTGGATTAGCAGTGGGAAGGTAGTGTGATCAGCCAGAGCTTTCTGAGAACAAAGAACAACAAGAACAAAGAGCAACACAGCATGGGAAACAGGCCCTTCGGCCCAACGAGCCCACGCCGCCGTCCTAACTTCTTAATGACATATCCTTGACTTTAGGCTATGCCTATTGTTGAAGATTCCCATATAGGGACCAATATAGGGACCATTTGTTACCCAATCAGCCTAAGAGCACATTTTTGGGATGTGGGAGGAAACCGGAGCACCCGGAGGAAACCCACGCAACCACGGGGAGAACGCGCAAACTCCCGCAGACACAGGCCCAAATCCATGTGTCTGCACAACAACAGCGATAGTCTCTGAGCTGTCATGTTGCCCATCAGATGGTCCAGTTTAAGCATACACTGACGACGTGAAGCACTAGGCAACTCCTGAAGCAACCTCCAAGAGCAGCTCTCGCATGACATGCCGCATGCATGCCCCTTGTTGGTCAACAAGGTGGACCGGATTGCCTGCAGAAACAAATAAGACTTAACTAAACATGTTAAAAAAAAACTAAGACATTCCCGAGTTGAAACTAAAAGATAGTCTACTACTATTTGGTCCTCCCGATATTCAAACAGTCCTGCTATATCCCTCTATCTGCAGACTGCTCATGTGGCTGTCTAAGAGACCCTTAAACAACCCTAGCGTGCCTGCTCCCACCACCTTACTCGGCAGTGCATTCCACACCCCCACTACCCTTTGTGTGAAAAACTGGCCTCGAATATTCGTCTTATACATAGCCCCCCTCACCCTGAGCCCATGACCCCTCGTTCTATCCATTTCTAATGGTGGAAAAAGCTTACCACCATTTACTCTATCTATACCCCTCATAATCTTATATACCTCTAAAAGATCCCCTCTCAGCCGACGTCTTTCAAGGGAAAACAACCCCAGTGTTTTCAATCTTTCCTCGTAAGACAGCCTTTCCATACCAGGCAGCATCCTGGTAAATCTCCTCTGCACTCTCTCCAGGGCCTCTACATCCTTCCTGTAGTACGGCGACCAGAACTGGACGCAGTACTCCAGATGAGGCCTAACCAACGTTCTATACACCTGCAACATCAGACTCCTACTCTTGTATTCTATACCCCTTCCTATGAAGGCTAACATACCATACGCTTTTTTTACCACATTCTCCACCTGTACTGACACCTTCAGAGACTTGTGAACTTGCACCCCCAGGTCTCTCTGCATCTCTATACTCCGGATAGTTTTACCTTTTATCCTATAACTCCCCTCTACATTATTCCGGCCAAAATGCATCACCTCGCATTTATCCGGATTAAATTCCATTTGCCATCTATCTGCCCAATCTACCAGCCTATCTATGTCATGTTGTATTGCCAGGCACTGCTCCTCAGTACCCGCCAATCCAAGCATCTTAGGGTCATCAGCAAATTTGCTGATCACACCACCTACCCCCTCTTCCAAGTCATTTATATACACCACAAATAGAAGGGGTCCTAGTACTGAGCCCTGCGGCACACCACTAATGACAGACCTCCAGTTGGAAAAAGAGCCTTCCACTACTACCCGCTGTCTCCTCCTCCCAAGCCAGTTCTCAACCCAGTGCAACATTGGCGAGCGAACCTGTGGATGCTGCAGTGTGGGAGGAAACCCATGCAGACACAGGGAGAATGTGCAAAAACTCTACACACACAATGATCAAGCCGGGAATCAAACCCAGGTCCCTAGTGCTGTGAGGCAACAGTGCTAACCACTGCACCACTGGTATCTTTCAATCTGGAAGCTCTGTATTTGCTTTGGGATAATTTGGGGCAGGTGTTAATGATGTGCTTCTGTTGGACAAAATTATTCTGAATGGATCTGTGAATGTCTGCAGCCAGGAATCTAGTCTTCAGCTGAGATATCACTTTTCACACTGATGTCAAAGTTCTTAACCACTGACGGCTTGTCATTGGATTATGAATAGGGCTGATTTGAGCAAACATAAGTCTGGTACGGGTGTGAAATAGGATTACACACAGACACCCACAGACAGACAGACGCAAACATACCCACACCCACACCCACATGCACACACACGCCCACACCCACAGACAGACAGACGCAAACATATCCACACCCGCACCCGCACCCGCACCCACACCCACATACACACCTACACCCACATACACACACACACACCCACATACACATTTGCGGTAAGTTGGGGGGGGGGTCTTTAAAACCCCAGATGGTCTTCCCATTAAACACTCCGTAGTTTTACATTGGCCTGGTGAGGTCTAGGTCGGCCCACCCATTCTTGCCCCAGATGAGTCCATTAAGTGGTCAATTAATAATGATTTAAGAACAATTAACTGTCCAGCTGTTGAGAATATTTAATGATGTTGAGCTGCTGGTGTTCGACTGGGGTAAACCCAGTAAGAAGTCACACGACACCAGGTTAAAATCCAACAGGTTTATTTGGTAGCAAAAGCCACTAGCTTTCGGAGCGCTGCACCTTCGTTAGGTAAGTGGGAGTTCTGTTCACAAACAGGTCATATAAAGATACAAATTCAATTTACAGAATAATGATTGGAATGCGAATCTTTACAGCTAATTAAGTTTTAAATGTTCAAATAATGTGACTTTAAGATTTATTTAGCCGTAAAGATTTGCATTCAATCCTTATTCTGTAAATTAAGTTTGTTCTTTATATGCCCTATTTGTGAATGGAATTCCCATGTACCTGACGAAGGATCAGTGCTCTGAAAGCTAGTGGCTTTTGTCACCAAATAACCTGTTGGACTTTAACCTGGTGTAGTGAGACTTCTTACTGTTAATTTATGACTCAAAGATGCCACCATGTGGCCAGAAGCAACATTACACAGATTTCGAGATACTTCAATCAAGAAGTGAAAAATTCCATCAGTCCTATCATGGGATGTGGGATTACAGTTTAAAGTTATTTATTAGTGTGACAAATAGGCTTACACTAACACTGCAATGAAGTTACTGTGAAAATTCCCTAATTGCCACACTCCAGCGTCTGTTTGGTTACAGTGGGGGAGAATTTAGCATGACCAATGCACCTAACCAGCACGTCTTTCAGACTGTGGGAGGAAACCGAAGAACTTGGCGGAAATCCACGCAGACCTGGAGAGAATGTGCAAATTCTCCACAGACAGTGACCTAAGGCAGGAATGGAACCTGGATCCCTGATGCTGTGAGGCAGCAGTGCAACCACTGTGTCACCATGCTGCCTTCAGTGGCAATAGGTTGCATGTTTACATGCACAACCTGCAAAGGGAGTGGCATCAAGTAGTGGAGGAAGCCAATTTGAGGAGTTTGACCCCAAGTATCTGGCTACAATGACTATAAGGGGGATCGAGGTTAGTGAATACATCTAATACCATATCCTAACTACTGCACTGCCAGCATCATATGTTGCTCAATGCATCAAACCCTCCATCACTCACCAGTCAGGATGCAAAACCTAACGTTTAAATGTTTCACCTCACGTTTAGATGTTCCATTTCACACACCTACCGATGCTATAAGCCTTTCACTCGCACCTCACAGCTTCCTCACACTTCCAGCTGTTCAGCTGCAACAGGCACATCACCAAAACACATTGCAACACATTCACTGATGTACACTTCTTTCCCTTGAGGGTCAAAGCCAACGGTATAACTGCAGGGAGAATAGGTATGATATTCCAGAGGGAATTTTGACATCCTCAGGAGCCTGTTCCTCACAGGTACCAGGTCCCCCCCCCCCCCCCCCCCCCCCCCCCCATGTGAAGTTGCTTTGTTACGTGAAGTAGCTTCCAGAAATGTTGGCCATTCTCCTGGAGTAAAATCTGAACTTGGTTCTATAATAATCCTTGGTTCAGAGATTGCACTGCTGTGGGTGTCTGTCATAAGCCTTTCTGATACTGTCTTGCTAATTCATTGAAATGAGGGTTTGATCAGTGAGTCTCTGCCATACTCTCTTGTCATCAAGTTGCACTACATGCGAAATCGAGCCTGTCTTAGCTTGAATACACCACTTTTCACTTGTGGAATAATTTCTCACTAAAACTCGGTTTCGATGTTTCTCCACAGCGAGTAACTTCTGCTGTCTGTTGTCTCGCTACGAATGTCAGATGGTATGAGTCGATAGAATTTAGTTCTCAGTTCCCCTCTCAGGAACAGCATTGCCAGTGAATTGTGTGTGGCATGTGCTCATAGAAACTCCACATTGCAGAAGGAGGCCATTCGGCCCATCGCGTCTGTACCAACCACAATCCCGCCCAGGCCCTATTCCCATAACCACACATATTTACCCTCCTAATTCCCTGACACTAAGGGGCAATTTATCATGGCCAATCCATCTAACCTGCACATCTTTTGACTGTGGAAGGAAACCAAAGCATCCGGAGGAAACCCATGCAGATACAAGGAGAACATGTAAATTCCACACAGACCAACCTGAGGGCGGAATTGAAACTGGGTCCTTGGTGCCGCGAGGCAGCAGTGCTAACCATTGTGCCACCGTGCTGCCCACAGCTGTGTTCCGATAGGACACGAAACAGTTATGTATTCTCCTGGAAATGAACCCTTGTCTTTGTGCACTTTGATAGCATGTTTCAGTGACCAGATTAGTCTCTCCACCAATCCACTAGAGGATGGATGACAAGGGGCAATCCTTATGTGCTGTATATCATTTTTCATAAGGTAATCCACAAACTCCTGGGATATGAATTGCTCCTATTATCACTGACTGAGTGTCCCAAATCCTGTGAACAACTCATCCAGCTCCTCTATGGTTCTTTCTGTAGTGGTGGATTTCATCCTGACTTCGGGTCATTTTGAAATGTGTCCACTGGATAAGAAACATGCAGGATTCAGTGGGTCCTGTGAAATGGATGTGTATCCTCTGTCAATGTTGTTTTGGCCAATCCCACCGGTGTTTGTAGAGGTGAAGCATTCTAGTGGGCATAGCTCCACTTTTTCTTCTTTTTGTGAGTGAAGTCCCAGTCACCAGAAATAACTGTGTGCGAGCTCTTTCATCCACACCACGTCTGATTGATCTTCATGCAGTTGATCCAGGATTCAGCTCATAAGCATGTAGGGATGATCAACCTGATTCCCCCATAGCAATACATCAGTTTAGATAGTTATTCCAAGTTCCCACATTATACAAAGTCTAAATTTAGGATTGTTCTTTTGTTTGTCCAGTGATGTTACTCTTAAAACCATGTCCATGACCCTACCCATTACTGGGTCACTCATCTTGTGCCTTTGCACCTGAGATGATGTCATTGGGATATTCTCTACCTCTTGGGAAAAGTAGAATTTGTTGATGTAGCTGATTTATGATTGGAATTTAACTTGAAGTGGCAGTCTTGATGAGGCACCTGTATCGGCATGCTGTTCTGATCTCTGATACTTGTTTCCATAATTATATGCTGATAATATTAATACCCACCTTTCTAGACAGCTTGTGGCTAATGATGGAATCCTCTGGTATGGATCAAAAATGGTGTTAACAGCTTGAGGTTGGCCAACGAACTAAAAGATTTTCCATACAAGTATAGGTGAACTTATTTAATGCCAAATTTCTTCCTCAAGTTGGGCAGAATTTTATTCCACGCTTGATAACACTTGTGATGTGAACGTAGAAACATAGAAGATAGGAGCAGGAGAAGACCATTTGGTCCTTTGAGCAAGCTCTGGTATTCATTACAATCATGGCTGATCATTCAACGCAATAGCCTAATCTGCTTTCTTCCCATTACTTTTGATCCCATTCACCCCAAGTGCTATATCCAGCTACCTCTTGAATCCATTCGGTGTTTTGGCATCAACCATGTCTTGTGATAATGAATTCCACAGACTCACCAATCTTTTGGTGAAGAAATGTCTCCTCACCTCTGTCCTATATGGTCTATCCTGAATCCTCAGACTGTGACCCCTGGTTCTGGGCTTCCCCACCATCGGGAATATCCTTTTTGCATCTACCCTGTCTAGTCCTGTTAGAATTTTATAAATCTCTATGAGATTCCCCCTTCATTCGTCTGAACTCCAGCACAAATAACCCTTATCTAATCAATCTCTCCTCATACATCAGTCCCACCATCCCCGGAATCAGCCTGGTAAACCTTTGCTGCACTCCCTTGTAATGGGATGTATTGGCCACTCCTCCACCAATACCATAATGTGAGATACAGCAGCACCCTCTGCATAGATCAATGTGTTGCACGCTAGTTAAATTTTCAAAGTGGACAAATAGCTCAGACGTTGCTTGAGTCTGTCTTTCACTCCTTTGTACGTCCTTTCACATTCTTTCGTCTAATTCCATTGTTGGTTAGCGCTGAATAAAATATGAAGCAGCTTTACTGGTGTTGTGAGGTTTGTGATGAACTTCCGAAAAATGATTTCAACTGTTTCATGTTCTGTGGTCTTGGCACATCTAGGATCGCTGTCATTTACTCAGGTTCTCTGTGTAGACCGTCCTTGTCCATTATCTGATCGAGATAACTGATGGCTGATCTGAAAAGTTCACATTTTTCTTTCTTTATGCAGAGGCCGTACTCCTCCCGACACTCCATGTTTCCTGTAAGTTTGGTAAATGTTCTTGCCTGTGATTAGAATGTTGTTCAAGTGACATGGGACACCGTTGAGACTACTTAGGATTTGGTCCATTGATTTTTGGAATATTGCCGGTGCTGGTGTTATTCTGAATCACTTATATTTAAACAATCCCTTGTGGGTAACAATCATTAGCAAGGGTTGTTGCTTACTTGCCATCTTTGGCTGGAGATATGTTTGAGACAAGTCAACCTTACTGAACTGCTGACCACTGACAATCCAGCAAATAGATTAGTGCAAGGGTCGACACACGATGCTGGATTTATCATCATCTTAAAAGTCCCTGCAGATTCTTACTGAATGATCAGATGTAATAATTGGGGAGGTTGAGGTTACCCAATCGCTCTTCAGGGGAAATCACGCTAAAAATATTTGTTGGTTCCGATGTGAAAACTGAAATGATACCTGCTGATAGCGCTAGCACTTTTACGGGCGGAATCTTGAGGCATAATTTTTTGTGTCCATGAATTTTATAACATGTTCCCTCGGATTTGCCTACTGCGCAACAACTGAACTGTTACAGTTACTGGGGAGATCCATATAAGCCGTACCCCAGCACTTGTTCCACAGCGACTGCAGGGGAAGGCAGGCACGAAGGCTGCACTGTGATTCACAGAGGGAACCCTCACCCCAGGATGGAGTGGATCAGAGATGGGATACACTCCACCTTCCCCACTCCAAGGCACAATCTTCCAACAGGGTCATCATCCTTTCCTGAGATGCCGTGACAGCCCTGCTCAGTGTCAGTACAATCCAGAAGAGGATAGGGCAGCAGTGTGGGAAGAAAATAAATTAATTTCTTCGCTCAGTCAGGGTAAGTGAACTAACCCCAGTCTCCCACTAAACTCCCTTGTGCACCCCCAACCCTTTCTCTCACCCCAACACCAGGCACCAGTTTCCTCCCTCCCTGCCACAATCATCACATTCCTCCAGTCGTCACGGTGCCCTTCACACGCCAGCTCCCACACAAGCCCCCCACACTTGCCCTACCTCATCACCATCTTAAATGTCAACGCTCCCATCTACACTCTTCCTCCCTGTGTCATTATAGGGAAAACTCACCCACAGCAAGTGTCAGCCAGCCAACTGGAGACATGCCTGAGCTCCGAACCCTCACGGGAGTGAGTCCTTGAGCTGTCTGGGGAGGAGGAAGAATGTGTCTGCACCGCTGGTGAAGTGGGAGCAGCAGAGAAACATGAGAATCCTCAACACAAAAGCTGTTATTCTGCAAGTCTCCAGTGAGTAATCAATGTTCCCTCTGTATCCCCTGTAACCCAGTGACACCAACTCCCTTCTCTTACACACTGACCAGCCACTGTCAGCCTTCTTTTTTCTAGTGAGAGGAACCCCAGCCTTCTCGGTCTCTCCTGATCATTGAACCCTTTGGAGTAGAGAATGAATGGACAATTAAACACACTGAACCAAATGAATCCAGAATAAAAAAAGAATTATCCCTATTCTGATAATTTTATAAACTTGTTCTGATACCATCTCTGTGAATCTATTCTCCCACCTGTCACAGTATTGCTGTATCTTTTCTTTTAGTCAGCTGGAGGTTATAATTGTACAAAACAGAGACAAACATTAAGTTGGCTTCTAGACAACATCTTTAGCTTTTTATAAAATATATTTATGTTGCACCTTTACAATTCTGCACGATAAATTCAGCAGTTAGGATGGTTCAATTTGACAGTTCCTGCACTCACCATGCAGTGGCACCCACGAGTAACTTTTAGCAAAATTGACAATGTCACAGATACAATGTGATTTTAGAAAGTTCAGCGGAGAATGGGCCTGACTGTTGCAGACTGATCTCTGTCCTCGAGACGTGCCTCCCTCTCACCTTTCTGCCTCCATCAATATAATCCTTGTGCAAAGGCAAAACTTGGTGAATGCTAAAAATCAGAAGTAAAAACAGAAGATACTGGCATGTCAGCATCTGTGGAGAGACAAATCAGATAACATTTCAAGCCATAACCCTCCAACAGAACACATCCACCTGTCCCTTACTCCAGCACACGTTCTTCCAGCTTCCCCTTCAATGCGATTTACCTCAATGACTGCCCCCCGGCAACAAGTCCCACGTTCTCATCCAGAACGGCCAACTATTCGGGGGAAAATTAAGAGACACTTTGGAGAGGGAGGTTTGGTAAGATGCTGGCAGCAACTTTGACTAGGGGAACAAAGTGCACAATGTGTTTCGGGTCAGGGAGGTCCAAAGTGAGTTGCCCAAAAGCAAAACAAAGCCCTCACAATGTTCCGCATTTTTTAGAATCCACGTAGAATGGCTGCAATGCAGAAAGAGGCCATTTGGCCCATTTACCAACCACAATCCCACCCAGGTTCTATTCCTGTAACCTTCATTTACCCTGCTAATTTCCCTGACGTTAGGATCAATATAGTATGGCCAATCAGCTACGGAAATTTGGCATGTCAGCTACGACTCTCACCAACTTCTACAGATGCACCCATAGAAAGCGTTCTTTCTGGTTGTATCACAGCTTGGTATGGCACCTGCTCTGCCCAAGACTGCAAGGAACTGCAAAAGGTCGTGAATGTAGCCCAATCCATCACTCAAACCAGCCTCCCCTCCATTGACTCTGTCTACACTTGCCGCTATCTTGGAAAAGCAGCCAGCATAATCAAAGACCTTGAGCACTCCGGACGTTCTCTCTTCCACTTTCTTCTGTGAGGAAAAAGATACAAAAGTCTGAGATCACTTATCAAACAACTCAAAAACAGCTTCTTCCCTGCTGCTAGCAGACTTTTGAATGGACTCTTGTCCTTTCAGGAAGCAAGCCTACTGATTTACCCAATCTGGCCTGAGTGTGACTGCAAAAGCCATGCCAAAGTGGTTAATCAAGGCATTAAGTCGCTCTTTCTCTGCACCCTAGCTATGACTGTAACGCTACATTCTGCACTCCCTTCTTTCCTTCTTTATGTATGTATGTTTTGTCTGTATGGTGTACAAAAAGCAATACTTTTCACTGTATGTTAATATATGTGACAATAATAAATCAAAATCAAAGGCTCACTCTGTCAGAGATGCCAGCGTATGCTTATGAGCTGAAAATAGTCAGAATATTGGAGCAATGTTATAATTCATTTGGTTAGAACGATTAAAAGCAATCAGACTTTTACCTTCTGGTTGCTGGTTTTATAACAGGAGGATGGATTCACCTCCATCTTCGCACTGTGTCTGGGCAGTGAGGATCTGTGTGTGGGCAGCGAGGTGCCATGTGCGGGCAGCGACGCGCTGAGCAATGATTCCCGTTTTGGAGGTGGATACAGAGGAGTGATTGGATCTATTCTTTAATGGCCTGGCTGTGACTATTATTGTGCCTTGTTGTTCTGGATTCCTCCATCAGACAAAATCATTTTTATTTTAATTCATTCACGACACACGGGCCTCGTGGGCAAGATTAACGTTTATTGCCCACGTCCGATTGCCTTTGAGAAGCTGGTGGTGAGCTGCCTTCTTGACTTGTGACAGTTCGTTTAGTATGTGTACATCCCCAGTGCTGTTCAGGAGGGGTGCCTGTCAAGTGGCTGTCCTTCCCTGGATGGTGTGGAGCTAACTGAGTGTTGTTGGAGCTGCACCCATCCAGGCAAGTGGAGAGTGTTCCGTCACGTTGCTGTCCAGTGCCTTGTTGATGGTGGACAGTCAAGAACTGAGTTACTCACCGCAGGATTCCCAGCCTCTACCTGTTCCAGTATCTGTAAATCTAGTCCAGTTCAGTTTCTGGTCAATGGTAACCACAGGATGTTGATAGTGAGGGGATTCGCAATGGCAATGCCATTAAATATCAAGGGGAGATTCTCTTTTGTTGGAGTTTCACTGTATCTAGTCTATTAGATAATTTTTTTGCATTTTATCTATCTAAATTATGTCACGCTTCAAGGGAACACAGCAGGTTAATGCAGCAAAGTCCGGAGAGGCAGCTGAATGGATTCCGATCACGCAGTGACAGCAAGTGAGCAGTAATTTCACTGCACTATAGAAGAAATATAAAAAGAGGAAATCATTAGGTCAGCTCACTGCGATTCCAGGTCGAGGAGAATGATCTATGCTGTGAATTGGAATTGCCTGGAACACACGAGGGGGCGATACTGAAGAGCTTCCTTGAATTTTTCCTTCTTTTAACTCTTGTTTTAATGCAACAGTGCAGTTTGCTGGGGATAATGCTGGACTCTCCTTCTGCTAGTGCCTGGACTGTTTCAGAGGACCATTATCATAGAACCATACAGAGCAGAAGAAGCTCTTTGGCCCATTGCACTGACACGTGAGAAACACCTGCCCCATCCCACCCTCCCCCACTTAATCCCATTTACCAGCACTTGGCCCTCAGCCTTGATTAACCACTTTGGCATGGCTTTTGCAGTCACACTCAGGCCAAGTTGGGTGTAGGTCAGTAGGCTTGCTTCCTGAAAGGACAAGAGTGAACGCCTAATAGGCTGACCCCGAGTTTGCTATCCAATCAAGGCTCCATATCCTGCTGATCTGATCAAGAATGTCGATAGTTTTGAACGCTGGCTGCACCACCCAGTGGTTTGAACGCTGCTGAGATGGGTAAGACAGCACAAGGCCATCTCAACATGGAGACATCTTCCTCCCTCCATTAGAGTGCGAAATTTCATCTCAGGGTGAGGGAGTGGGGTGTATGTGTGGGCAAGTAGATGTGGGGGGGGGAAGGGTGAGGGAGTAAGAGGTGTTGTTGTCTTTCCTGCCAGTGGTCTTCTTGTTAGGGGTTGGAACGTGTGACTCTGATGGTCCCCTGGACCACCACAGGCAGGTTTGAAGTGATGTCCTTCCCTGCCTTACCCCTGGTTGAATACTGGCATCTACAAATAATTCCCTCTAACTGCGGGGCCCTGGGTTACTTTGATTGCTTGCCTCTGTTCAGCAGGCAGGTAATTGAATGCTGGCGTGGCCCATGGAGATAAAAAGTCAGTCACAAGTAGGCTTACATTAACACTGCAATGAAGTTACTGTGAAAATCCCCTAGTTGCCACACTCTGGTATCTGTTTGGGTACATTGAGAGAGAATTTAACATGACCAATATATCTAACCTAACATTTAATGGTAGTTAGATTGTGTTAGGGAGTTGTCCTAATGGACCTGTCCACCATGTTCCCCGTCCCTTCCTACTCATCAATCTGCCTTTGGGAAAATCCTCTACAAACTCAGCTCAGTAACAGAAATATGTTGCTACCATAACCATGTTGTGTTCTTGAATTCTGTTTTATGCAGCAGCTGGAAATTTGATGCTTATTAAGTGAATGCACTGACCTGGAGCACAGGCGGGTTATCAGACATGTGTTTGACCTGTTGAGCTGAGCAGATTTATTTTTTCATGGCCTGAGTAAGGAATAACAGAATTTAGGAGACAGCAAGCTTCTGGTGGCACACACTACCAGACGATGCAGTACAAAGCAAAAAAAAACACATCCAGAAAGCAATTTAATATAGCTGTATCCCCGGACATTATCTTTCCCATCATATAGACCTTAGTCAACTCTTAAACCGGATTTTTGTTCACCTTATCTTTCCTGGTTGCAAATTTCTTATCCAAAATCCTATTCATAAAGAGCCTTAAAGCAGTTTTTATATTTAAATTTATTCATTGAAATTATTTGTGCTTCTATTAATTGTACTATTTCTGAACTATATAAACTCTAATGACGTATATTGGTTTGACAGCCAGTGTTTCATGTACATTGATTTAGAATCCATTGTTTCATGTCCATGGATTTAGAATCCACTGTTTCGTGTACATTAATTTAGAATCCAGTGTTCCATGTATGTTGATTCAGAATCCAATGTTTCATGTACATTGATTTAGAATCTACTGTTTCATGCCCATTGATTTAGAATCCACTGTTTTGTGTACATTGATTTAGAATCTGTTGTTTCGTGTACATTGATATAGAATCCAATGTTTATGTACATTGATTTTGACTCCAGTCTTTCATGTACTATGGTGTTCTGGACTTAGTCTAAGGCAGTACAATGCAGTTCATCCACCCACTACTGCAGTGCTTTTGTTGCAGGCAGTGCAGAACTGTCAGAGAATCAGATTGCTGCAGCTCTCCAATGCAGGTTTTCCTTCTAAGTGAAGGGTGGAGATCTGGCCTATTGCTGATCAACATTCATTTGAATGTAAATTGGCAGTGGGGCAGTTGGTGTTGGTGCGAATGTATTCCCCACTAACTCTTCAGACGATGAGATCTTTCTATCCTAAAACTCAAGGTCTGTGTAATTCTATATAAATGAAGCAAATTTTATTTGTGGTAATTCGAACATCAGGTCAATACAGATGATTTCCATCCTGGAAAAACTGGTGAGATTGCAAACGAAATGAGTATGTGTGAGTGGTCAGATCCGCACTGACTATAATGTGGCTCTTACAGAGCTGATGGTATCCAAGGGCGTGCTGGGAGTTGAGATGGGAGTCACAGTAAGGTCAGTAGGATTGCTTCTTGTGAGGACAAGAGTGAATTCCTAATTGGCCAACTTCAAGCTTGTTATCCAATCAAGACTCCAAATCCTGCTGATCCAATCAGAGGGTTAGCAGTTCTGAAGCTCTCAGGCATGAGTGAGCTATGACCAGGCCAGGACTGATGGGTGGTTTGTGTGGCCAGAGGACAAGGTTATAGCTGAGCTCTGCTCCAGGAGACTGAGATGAGGGTCTCGAGAGGGTGTCAAATGGGAAAAAACTGATGGGTCTGAATACCAAGGTGCTGGCCTGCAACACAACCTCCTCTCACTGTCCAGGTGCATGGAGGATTCCACCTCCAAGTTAACAGCAAGAGGAGCTTACCGCACCCTCCCCCCTCCACGCCACCTCCCCCCCCTCGCCCCATCTCTCTGTCTCGCTGCAGGACCGAGAGGAAATGCCCCCATCCCTGTTCATGCCTTTGTGCGGCGAGATCACCGATTCCTCCTTCACTTTACGTGAATGCATTTGCTACCAAATACAGCACCTGACAGCTGAGCTCCATAGTCAGTCAGTGTGGATCTGACTGCGCTCTCATACTGATTTTGTTTGCCGTCTCACCGGTTTTATGCAGCTTGGAAGTAAAACTATTGACCTACAACCTGACCTTCAAATTTGCACAAACAACATTTGCTTTATTTATATAGAATTACATAGGCCTTGAATTTTAGGATGGTGAGAGCTCATTGGGCGGGCAAAGCATGGACCTGCCTGGCCCAAGTTGTAAAATAGGCATCACATCAGCCAGCAGGACTGCATGACTTGGTACCACCAGTCCAGTTGCTTCCAGCACTCTCAGGGGTGCCCATGTAAGTTCACTTCTCTTATGCCATGCTAGTAACAGTACACATATCACAGGGGGACAAAATTGGTTTCTGTAAGTTGGTCTCAGATCTGAATTACTCACCTGATTTACTTTAGTGATTGAAGACTAAATGTTGGGCCAAGTCATTATTTGAAACATTGCCATAGAATTTCTTGCACCCACCAACAAGGGCAATTGGGCCTCAGTGTAGCGCCTCCTACAAAAGGCTACACCTCTGCCAGTGTAGCTGTCCTGATGTGGAGATGCTGGTGTTGGACAGGGGTAAAAACAGACAGAAATCTCACAACAGCTTAAAGTTTAACAGGTTTATTTGTAGCAACTGCCACAAGCTTTCATAACAGGCTGTCCCTTTGTCAGGTGGGTGGGAATTCTGATTGCAAACCCGGCACAAAGACACAAACTCAATTCGCACGCATAATGATTGGAATGTGAGTCTTTATAGCTAATCAAGTCTTAAAGTTACAGACAATGTAAGTGGAGAGAGCATTAAGTACAGGTTACAAGGATGTGTATTGTTTCCAGACAGGAAAGTTAGTGAGATTTTGTAAGTCCCAGCAAGTTGTAGGGGTTACAGATTGTGTGACATGAACCCAAGATCCCGGTTGAGCCGTCCTCATGTGTGCAGAACTTGGCTATCAACCTCTGCTCAGTGATATTGCGCTGTCGTGAAGGTCGCCTTGGAGAACGCTTACCCAAAGGTCAGAGGCCAAATGTCCATGACTGCTGAAGTGTTCCTCAACAGGAAGAGAGCGGTCTTGCCTGCTGATTGTCGAGTGATGTTCATTCATCTGTTGTTGTAGTGTCTGCATGGTCTCCCCAATGTATCAAGCCTCGGGACATCCTTTCCTGCAGCGTATGGCCAAGTTGTAAGAGTATGAATCGTGTACCTGGTAGTTGGTGTTCTCATATGAGATGATGGCATCCGTGTCGATGATCCGGCACGTCTTAGAGAAGTTGTGGCAGGGTTGTGTGATGTTGTGGTCACCCTGTTGAAGGTTGTGCAGATGACAGTTTGCTGCAGATAATGGTCTGTTTGAGGTTGTGCAGTTGTTTGAAGGCAAGAAGTGAGTGAATGGGGATGGCCTTGGCGAGATGTTCATCTTTATCAATGACATGTTGAAGGCTCCGGAGAAGATGTCATAGCTTCTCCGCTTTGGGGAAGTACTGGATGACCAAGGGTACTCTGTCAATCGTGTCCCATCTTTGTCTTCTGAGAAGGTTGGTGTGGTTTTTGGCTGTGGTACGTCGAAACTGTCCATTGATGAATCGAGCATCATATCCTGTTCTTATGCGGGCATCTTTCAGCATCTGGAGATATCTGGTGCGATCCTCCTCATCTGAGCAGATCCTGTATGTACGGAGGGCTTGTCTGTAGCAGAAGGCTTCTTTAATGTGTTTAGGGTGAAAGCTGTAGAAGTGGAGCAATGTGAGGTTATCTGTGGGCTTGTAGTACAGTAAGGTGCTGAAGTGACCATCCTTGATGGAGATGCGTGTGTCCAAGAACGTAACCGATTCCAGAGAATAGTCCATAGAGAGTGTGTCTGATGATGGGATGGAACTTGTTAATTTCATCATATAGTTGTTTCAGTGATTGTTCACCTTGAGTCCAAAGGAAGAAAATGCCATCGATGTATCTAGTGTATAGCATATAGGTCCTGTGCGGTGAAGAAGTCTTCTTCGAACCTGTGCAAGAAAATTTTGGCACATTGAGATGCAAATTTGGTCCCCATGGCTGCTCTATGTTTCAGCTGATTGTTGAAAGTGAAGACATTGTGATCCAGGATGAAGCAGATGAATTGTAAAATTGCATCTAGAAACTGGCAGTTGTCAGTATTGAGTACTGAGGGAGTTGCAGCAATGCCATCGTCGTGGGGGATGCCGATGTAGAGTGCTGAGACATCCATTGTGACGAGGAGTGTCCCTGGTTCAACTGCTCCGTAGGAAGTCCGTAGTGTCGCGACAAAAACTGGGGGTTCTTTGTACAATGGATTTCAGGATGCCCTCTGTAGCCTGAGAGGTTCTTGCATAGAGTCCCATTGCCTGTTACGATGGGACGACTGGATGTGTTTGCCTTGTGTATCCTCAGGAGGCAGTAGAGATCTCCAATGCAGGGAGTATGCAGGGAGTACGGAAGGTGCTCTGAAGGTCTGGATCAAAGGTCTTAATCAGAGTGTTGAGTTGACGGGTGTGTTCTTTGGTTGGATCTACGAGTAACTTCTGTAGTGTTCCTCATTGTTTAGTTGTCAGTACACTTCTTTGCAGTAATCCGTTCTGTTCAGTATGACGATGACCCCTCCTTTGTCTGCTGGTTTGATGACAATGTTGCGAGTTGGTCTTGAGAGCACAGATGCTGTTGCGTGGTGCTTGGTGATGTTCGGGACTGTCTTATAAGTGCGGTTGATGAATCTGGTGTTGATGCACCTCCTAATGGCTTGGGCATGTATGTCCAGTCGAGGGCAGCAGCCTTCTGGAGGAATCTAATTGGATTCCTTCCTCTTCGGTTGCTGCACTGCAGATCTCTCTGTCTGCTGTTCCGGTTCATTGGCTGTCTTATTGTGTTCGCTGTTGGCCTCTTGGGTTTGTGGGAGAACTCCTGCAGTCTCATTAGCCTGATGAATTCCTCTGTGTTTGCTGCAAGACTGATAGGGTTCATTTTGGTGGTGGGGCAGAAATTGAGCCCTCGGCTGAAAACTTCCACTTTGGTTGATGTGTGTTGTCTGACAAGTTGACACTGGACTTGCCTGCAGTGGTACTGTTTTCTACTGTGGCACTGGGGAAGACTTGGTTGCTGCTGGTGATGATGCTGACTTTCTCAGCACTCCCTCAGTATGCCACTGAAACTATCAGCCTAGATTTTTGTGCATAAATCTCTGCAGTGGGATCTGAACCCACAACTTTCTGACAACTACCCACTGATTAGATTAGATTTGATTTGTTATTGCCATATGTATTGATATGCAGTGGAATATTGTTTCTTGTGCGCTATACGGATAAAACATACTTTTCATGGAATACATAGGGGAGAAGGAAAGGAAATGGTCCAGATATAGTGTTACACTCGTAGCTAGGGTGTAGAGAAAGATCAACTTAACGTGAGTTAAGTTCATTAAAAGTCTGATGGCACAGGGAAGAAGTTAATCTTGAATCGATTGGTACATGATCTTAGATTCTTGTATCCTTTTTCCGATGGAAGAAGATAGAAGAGATATGTCTGGGGTGCATGATTACATTGGCTGCTTTTCCAAGGCAACAGGAAGTGTAGACAGAGTCAATGGATGGGAGACTGGTTTGCATGATGGACCATTAGACCACAAAACATAGAAGCAGAATTGGCCTATCATGTCTGCTCCACCATTCAATCGTGGCTGATATTTTTCTCATCCCCATTCTCCTGCTCTTTCTCCATAACTCCCGATCCTCTTATTAATCAAGAACCTATCTATCCCTATCTTAAAGACATTCAATGACCTGGCCTCTACAGCCTTCTGTAGCAAAGAGTTCCACAGACTCATTACTCTCTGGCTGAAGAAATTCCTTCTCATCTCTATTTTAAAGGATCGTCTCTTTAGCCTGAGGTTTTTTTCTGGACTGGGCTACATTGAACTGATTGAAAAAAAGGTGGATGTTTATTGATTATGAACCACAAGATTCAAACTGAAAATGTTGTCAATCTTCTACCCAATAGCTATTAACCCAGAAATTGGTGCTTGGAAATCCCAAAGCTGAATCAGAGTTTGCAGACAGCTGGTGATGTTTTGTGCTTTATTCTACTGGGACTTTTCAGTAAAGAGGGCCATGTTTTCACTGTGTGCTTTTCTATTTGAACTCACATTGAAATGTATTGTTCACTTTGTTGCCTCTCATGTCTCTCAAAACGTTTTCAGCTGCCTTTTAATGGACTTTGTGCTGTATTTCTGCTGAAGTACATCATAGTTTCAGAAGATATCACAGTGCAGAAACTCACCAGGCCGACAGCAACACGTTTCATTACATTATTCACCAAATTCAATCTCACTGCTGCATGCCCCCCCACTCTCTTTAGTAGCTGGGATTTTGTTGTGGTCATGAAAATAAAACTGCTGGTGTTCAGCATCATTATCCCAAAGTTCGGATATGCAAAGGAATTTGGAAATCCAGCTTCACAGGACCCTCTAAGACTAATCGTACATTTGTGGGATATCACATTTTTCCACAATGATAAAAATTTTAAAAAAGACCGTTTATCTTTATTTTTATTTCTTAATACTGCCATTCATTATTTGAAAAACATCCCTCTTTACAACTCTGGTCTTTCTTCAAGGTGCTTGTCAAAATCTATCTCTTTGATCAGGCTTTTGGCAAACCGCTTTAATATTTTCTCATATGACTTGGGGTCTAATTTTATTTGCTTAACTCCTGCAAAGTGCCTTGATATACGTTAATCATGTTGAAGGTGCTACATAAATGCAATTTGTCATAGTTGCTGTGCATGTAATGAAGATTCTTATTCCTCACCATGGATGGAGTTTCTATCTCTGTCACAGCAAGGTGGCAGTGAAGGACTTCTTGTGCATTCAGCACTTCAGAACGGTGCTTTCTAAAGGACACCAGAGAGCATTGCAGGAAATCAAGGCTCGGGCAGTGAGGTCCTGAGCAGAAGAATGTTTCTAAAATTTTCAGATGATAAGTTGAGTTCATTAATATGTTTTTTTTTGCGAGTGCCCTTCAAAATTTAAAATGACATCTGCGGTTTACATACCCACTTGTTAAAAAGTAAAGTTAATTTAAAGTGAAGTTTATCTATTAGTCACAAGTAGCCTTACATTAACACTGCAATGAAGTTACTGTGAAAATCCCCTAGATGCCACACTCCGGTGGCTGTTCAGGTAGCACTGAGGAGAATTTAGCAAGGCCAATGCACCTAACCAGCATGTCTTTTGGACTACGGGAGGAAACTGGAGCACTCGAAGGAAACCCAAGCAGGTACAGGGAGAATGTGCAAACTCCACACTGACAATGACCCAAGTTGGGAATCAAACCTGGGTCCCTGGTGCTGTGAGGCAACAGTGCTAACCACTGTGCCGAGATACCACTCGTGAAGCCTTTTTGACATTCATCAAATATTTCATGCACGTTCTTATATAAACTGCTTCTTCAAAGTCCTCGTCTGAATCCTCTGTAGCAGAATGCATGTACGACATTGCCTTCCACAGAGCTGGCACCTGTATCCCCTCCCTGGTTGAAGAACATTCTTGCCCAGTGTTTGAGCATGTGCAGATCCTGTCTGTGATCTGTAAGCACAGTAGCTGAACTGAGCTGATGGCTGCACAGGGGGTCTCCTAGCCCCCTGTGGATATAGGACATGCCTATAACATTCCATCTTCTTCATCAAGGCCCCAGGGTCTGTGTTAAATGCTCTCTCCCTCATTGTTTCTGAGGTCAAATTCAGTTGTGCACGACTACAAGCATCTTCTCCAGCTGCAGTGCATCGCTCCTTACAAAGGTAAAGGTGATTTTTAAGCAGTGCGCACACTAGTGAAAGTTGCGATTTGCTAGCCTCTAACCTATTGTTGGAGATGATGCTGCAACATTATCGTCAGTCTCTTGTTTTTGGTCCTCCACCGCCTGGCTATGGATTTCAGAGCTCCGCCTTCCCCTCAGACACTGAGGACTGAGTGAGGGAGATTGTTGCTGACTGAATTGCTGCTTGTATTGAATTGGACAGTGACTGAGTAGTGCAGTCAGTGGGATATTACGTTTGATGATGCATTCACTGACTTTGTCCACTTCTGTGAGATTGTTAGGCTCTCCTCAGCACTGCATCAAGGCCCTTGGGGCTTGAACCCTGAATTGATGTATCTACGGTCTGCGTCCATTTCCTTTTTGGCTGTTGTCTGGAGGGTCTCCTAGCCCCCTGTGGATATAGGACATGCCTATAACGTTCCATCTTCTTCACCAAGGCCCCAGGGTCTGTGTTAAATGCTCTCTTCCTCATTGTTTCTGAGGTCAAATTCAGTTGTGCACGACTACAAGCATCTTCTCCAGCCACGATGCATCGCTCCTTACAAAGGTAAAGGTGAGTTTTAAGCAGTGCGCACACTAGTGAAAGTTGCGATTTGCTAGCCTCTAACCTATTGTTGGAGCCACAGTGTTTATGTGGCGAGTCCAGTTGAGTTTCTAGTCAATGGTAATAGGGTAGCACAGTGGTTAGCACAGCTGTCTCACAGTGTCAGAGATCCAGGTTCTATTCTGGCCTCATGGCATATCTGTGTGGAGTTTGTGCATTTTCCCCGTGTCTGCGTGGGTTTCCTCTGGATGGTCTGGCTTTCTCCCACAGTAAGAAATCTCACAACACCAGTTTAAAGTCCAGCACATTTATTTGGCAGCGTGAGCTTTTGGAGTCTCGCTCCTTCATCAGGTGAGCGAACACTTGTGTTCACAAACAGGGCATATGCAGACACAAACTCAATTTACGACATAATGGTTGGAATGTGAGACTTTACAGGTAATGAAGTCTTAAAGGTACAGACAATGAGAGTGGAGAGAGGATTAAGCACAGATTAAAGAGACGTGTATCATCTTTAGCCAGGACAGTTAGTGAGATTTTGCAAGCCCAGGCAAGTCGTTGGGATTACAGATAGTGTGACATGAATCAAAGATCCATGTGTGATAGAACCCAAGATGGGATCTTGGGTTCATGTCACACTAAGATCTCATCTTGGGTTCTATCACACATGGATCTTTGATTCATGTCATACTACCTGTAACCCCCATGACTTGCCTGGGTTTGCAAAATCTCACTAACTGCCCTGTCTGGAGACAATACACATTTCTTTAATCTGTGCTTAACCCTCTCTCCACTCAAATTGTCTATAAATTTAAGACTTGATTACCAGTGAAGACTCACATTCCAACCATTATGTTGTAAATTGAGTTTGTGAATACAGTGTTCACTCACTTGATGAAGGAGCGAGACTGCAAAAGCTTGAAATGGCAAATAAACCTGTTGGACTTTAACCTGGTGTTGTGAGATTTCGTACTATGGGAAGGAAACCAGAGCACCCAGAGGAAACCTACGCAGACACGGGAAAAATGTGCAAACTCTGCACAGTGCCCCAAGGCTGGATCCCTGGCCCTGTGAGACAGCAGTGCTAACAACTGTGCCATCTGTTATCCTATTACCATTGACTAGAAACTCAACTGGACTCATCACATAAATACTGTGGCTACAAGAGCAGATCAGAGGCTAGGAATACTGAGGCTAGTATGTAGATGGTGGACTGGCTTTGGGGCTCCTTACTCGCCAAGCCTGTCTACTATCTACAAAGCTCAAGTCATTCAAATGACTGAGAAATGCAAAGTTGATGTGTTGACCTTCATATTGAACAGGCCTTATCCAACTGCTCATCGTGGACTCCATGCCTGTTGCCACAGACATTCAGCTACTTTTCCTTCTCTCTTAACCATTTGAAGAATTCAATTCTAGATGTAGAATGCTCCGAAGTGGAGAGTTTGAATTACAAATAAACTCAAAAGCTCATTGAAGATTACCTGTCACTAGAACTGTTTTTTTGACATCTATGAGGTACTATTACAGATTCTGATGAAGCTAAGCACCAAGCTAATATTCCAGCGTTAACTGCACAACTGTGACATTAGAAAGTGCTGTTAATGCTCTTTTGAGCAGGTATTTAACACACGCTTCATTACAGCCTCGCTTTGTAAAAGGATTGCTTAGTGCAGCTGATTTGAATGATGTCTTTTCATGAATGAGTTGGCAATGGGGAGTGTGGTAGTGAAACGGCACTTCAGAGTTTCACCCGATTGTTTTGTGAAGAAACCAATGAACGGAGAACCAAGACAAATACAATACTTTTGTTTTTGTGACTTTGCTTACTCCCTGGCATTTAAAAAAATCTAATATAAATTCAGATATCGGAGATAAAGAGTATTACTTTGCACTTTTAGTATAATGCCTGAGATTGCTAAAGTGGATAATTCTTTATAAAAGCAGTTGGCAGTGATGGATTAATGTAATTCCAGTCTTTCTGCTTGGGCAAGATGTAAGTTGACTCTCTCCCTATCTTAATGAACCATAGAAAAATAACCTGATTAGAAATATTTCTATTAGTCAATGCTGTTCCAGGATACAATGGCATAGTGGTTAGCAGTGCTGCCTCATGGTGCTAGGGACCCAGGTTCAATTCCAGCCTTGGGTGACTATCTGTGCAAGTCTGCACATTCTACCCATGTCTGCGTGGATTTCCTCTCACCATCCAATGATGTGTGGGTTAGGTTGACTGGCCATGTTAAATTGACCCTAGTATCTGGGTGGGTTAGCAGGATAAATGTGTGGGCTGCAGGAATAGGACCTGAGTGTGATTGTGTCGGTACAGATTCAATGGGCTGAATGGCCTCCTTCTGCACGGTATGGATCCTATGATTTTATGACCTCTTGACTCATGTCTCAACATACAAGAATCTTTACCCATAATTAGAGTGTGGACCTTGTTAAGATCCCCATAGAAACCAATAACTCTTTGAAAGAGCTTTAAATATCCACTGACTGATTGGAAGGATGATACAAAAAGATTTCCAATTTTAAGACTTTTACTGTAACAACAAATTAAAAGCAACATTGACTAGTCAATATTTTTGCAGGCAAATCAAACTCTAAACTGCAGAAAAATTTCCTCCTTTTAATTTTTAGAACAAATAAACTCCACCCCACCCCCCATCCATGGTTATGCTTTACACTGTTCCTTAAATGGACTCTTAATTCTGCAGGAACCAGTCCAGAGATATTCTTAGTCTTCGATCACTTGTCTCTGTTTCCATCTGGATAATTTCTAATCCCTGAACTTACTTTCACAGTGAAGGTTACGCAAAGATTCCTCCCTCTAACCAAAACTATGTGGATCTGCTAGTCTAGTTTAAATCTTCATGAAACTTGACCTTTTCAATTTGAACATTGTTCATCATGCAGAATGGGAGACAATGTAGAATCAACATTTTCTCTGTTTGGGGTGCAGGACTGGCTGTTTCTATTGTTCCTCTCTCCCACAGACACGTGCTTTCAGATTCTTGCAGGCAGACTTGCCTCTGAGTTTCAGGATATCCTATATGGCAACATGAATTGTATGGGTCTTGTATCCAAGTAGAAATGCTAAGTTGCTTTCCACTGGACCTCGCCTTCATTCTTGAAATAACTCCTCAGAGGTGGGTGTTCCTTCACCAAACTCAGATTTATTTATATAATTAACAATAATCAGTCAGGTAATTCCTCATACAGAGTATAAACCCAGAGCACCAGTAGCCCTGACACTTGATATACACACAGGCAGCTCTCCCTGATAGGACAACCCACTGTTGTTTGAAACAGTGAGCTCATATTTTAAGAAGTCCACCTTGTGGGCCTCATTAAAGTCATTACAATTCTGGCTTGAAATGAAATAAACAGCTGAAAGTATAACCGTTTAGAAAATCTGACATTCCTAATACCTCTCTGTGTGACTTGGAGACTAACAGCTCACTTATGGGAACCAGACATACCCCTGCTGTTTTTCACAGGTGCTGATAACTTTCACATTCATCCTATAAAGTAACTGTGGCTCTTTCTAACCTTTAATGGGCTGAAAGGTCCACCCAACTTGTTCTCGGACAGGATTCAGAGCAGGTCATGTGATCCCCTTCATTTCACCATTTTACATGAAGCTAAAGAGACAGTCTCAAACCTTAATCTGATAAATTTTCTATTGATAATAAAGTTATGTTACCATGAGAAGTAGTTAATAGAAAGTACATGGATGCATTTAAAGAGAAGTTAGATGAACACAAGATTAAAAAGGAATCGAGTTATATGTAGATATGATTAGGTAAAGTAGTGAAAGAGGAGGCTGTGGTGGCACTTAAACATTGATATGTACCTGTTCTACTGAATGGTCTGTTTGCATGTTGTACATTCCACATAAATAAATCTGTATCAATTCATTGTGGAACTGCTTTCCCAAAGCACCACCACTAATATTGCTCCTACCTCTGAGTTTTAAGTTTTAAGTTTATTTAAGTTTATGTATTAATGTCACAAGTAGGCTTATATTAACCCTGCGATGAAGTTACTATGAAAATTCCCTAGTTGCCACACTCCATTGCCTGTTTGGGTATACTAAGGGGTAATTTAGCGTGGCCAGTTCACCGAACCTGCACATCTTTGGACTGTGGGAGAAAACTGGAGCACCAGGAGAAAACCCACGCAAGCACGGAGAGAATGTGCAAGCTCTGCACAGACAGTGACCCAAGCCGGGAATCGAACCTGGGTCACTGGCGCTGTGAGCGATGGGATCTTAAGTTCACCTTCTTGAACTCCCAGTGTAATATTTTGTTCTTTGTTCAGCAATCTATTCTTGTGGAACAAAGTTATTAGAAAGGCACAAGTGGAGAATTAGGAAGGATGTATTAGGAAGAATCCAATGTGGCTTAATCTAGTATATTTAACTGATACAGCTGTGGTTAATGCTATACACATGAGTAATTTAATATTAATGTTGAATTATTTTTGGCTGCAACCCACCTGTGTTGTTTGATGAATAATACACACATATTATTAAGAGAGTTAACAGAGCAATTGCAACCATGCAAAAGCCAGGAGAATCCTTGGCTTTGTGTTCACAAAAGGGAAATAATTTTTCTTTTATGTCTGTCGTATTTTTGATAATCTCAGGATACTCCCAGAGCACTTTGCAGCCAATGAAGTGGCTTTTTGAAGTGTAATTTAGAGAGCCAATTTTCACACAACTAACACCCACGGATAGCAATGGGATAGTGAACAAGTAATCTCTTTCAGTGATTTTGATTAAAGTTAAATTTTGTCTGGTCTTTGAGGAGTACGTATCTGCTTCGTGTGAACATTTGAACAATGAGCAGCGAATAGGCCATTCAGTCCATTGAGCCTGTTCCAATCTTTAATAAGATTGTGGCTGCTCTGACAGTAACCATGAATCTCCATCCCATCTACTCCTGATAAGTCATCACCCTCTTGCTGACCAAGAATCTATTCACCTCTGCCTTAAAAATACTCACAGACTTTGCTTCTACTGCTTTCTCTGAGAGGGAAAAAACATCCATTGCATCTGTTTTAAATGGGTGACCGCTTATTTTTAAACAGTGACCCAATAGTGATAGAATCCCTACAGTGCAGAAGAGGCCATTTGGCCCATCAAGTCAGCATAGATTTTCTGACTGAGTATCTTACCCAAATCCTCTTCCCCATCCTATCTTGTAACCCCACACATGTACCATGGTTAATCATCTATCCTATACATCTTGGGACTAGATTTTCCCACAATATTTGATTTGATTTGATTTATTATTGTCACATAAATAGGAATACAATGAGAAGTATTGTTTCTTGCGTGCTATACAAACAAAACATCTCTTTTGTAGAGTACATGGAAAAGAAGAAAAGGAGAGGGTGCAGAATATTGTGTCATAGCTAGGGTGTAGAGAAAAATCACACTAATATAACTTAGGCCCATTCAAAAGTCTGATGGCAGCAAGGGAGAAGTTGCCCTTGAGTCAGTTGGTACATAATCTCAGACTTGTGTATCTTTTTCCCAAAAGAAGAAGGTGAAAGAGACTATGTCTGGTGTCCAGGGGGCTCTTGATTATACTGGCTGTTTCTCTGAGGCAGTGGGAAGTGTAGACGGAGTCAATAAATGGGAGACAGGTTTGTGTGATGAACTGGGCTTCAGTCACAACCCTTCGTAGTTTCTTGTGGTCTTGGGCAGAGCAGGAGCCACAACAAAAGGAAATATCCTCTCTACATCCACCATGTCAAGACTCCTCAGACACTTATATACTGCTATCTCGCAATAGTGCCATTGGATCAAAAAACAAAAGACAGTACAGCACAGGAAACAGGCCCTTCTGCTCTCCAAGCCAGAGCTGTGCATTGGTCCAACTAGGCCATTTGTTTGTATCCCTCCATTCCCAGGCTGCTCATGTGACTATCCAGGTAATTCTTAAATGATGCCAGTGTGTCTGCCTCCACCACCCTATTTGGCAGTGCATTCCAGGTCCCCACCACTCTCTGCGTAAAAAAAATCCCTCTGATATCGGACTTATACCTCGCCCCTCTCACCTTGAGCCTGGGAAAAAGCTTCCCACTATTCACCCTATCTATATCCCTTCATAATTTTGTACACCTCTATTGGGTCTCCCCTCATTCCCCATCTTTCCAGGGAGAACAACCCCAGTCTACCCAATCTCTCCTCATAGCTAAGACCCTCCATACCAGACAACATCCTGGTAAACCTTCTCTGCACTTTCTGTAAAGCTTCCATGTCCTTTTGGCAGTGCTGTGACCAGAACTGGATGCAGTACTCCAAATGTGGCCTAACCAGTGTTCTATACAGCTGCAACATCAGAATCCAGCTTTTATACTCTAAATCCTTTATGTCCACTTATGAAAGCAGACTGGTCTCAGTTTAACACCACATCTTACCAATTGTTGCATCTCAACTCCTTGGAATGTTATCAACGATTAGAGTTAAAGTTATGAAAGGCATGCCCATGAAGCTAAGGCCTTTTTGATGGGACTGAGAAAAGGGGAGGCTGCTTAAAAAGAGGAAGGTTTATGATTTAGTAAATAGTGATAGTGTTTCTGCTGGTTGGTGAGATGGTAATGAGAGGCTGCAGTCAGATAAAGAGGCCACACCACAGAGCTGTAAAGATTTATTTACATGAAAACTGGTTAGAATGTGGAATTCTTCACAACAGTCACAATTTAAAGCAGTTGGGAATTACTGGAAGAAAAGGAACGTTGAATAGTTTGGGACTGTGCATGGGTGGGTGGGGTTAAACAAGGTGGTTCACAAGCAGAGAAACATTGAACTTTAGATACTGCTATATAAAAATGGAACTCTGACCGTGCTCAGATGAGGAAGGTATTACTGTCTGCTGTGATTGGGGTCTTTGAGGGTCTCTATATTCATATAATGGGAAAGCGGTTGGCATAGTGATATTGTCACTAGATCAATAATCCAAAGACCCAAGGCATGATCTGAGGACCTGGGTTTGAATCCAGCCACAGCTGATGGTGAAATTTGAATTCAATAAAACTCTGGAATTAAATAAGTTGTTGAAACCATTGTCAGTTGGCAGGAAAAAAGACAAAATAAGAAGTCTCACAACACCAGGTGAAAGTCCAACAGGTTTATCAGGTAGCAAAAGCCACTAGCTTTTGGAGTGCCGCTCCTTCAACAAGTATGCGGGATTTCCATTCACAAACATATAAAGACACAAACTCAATTTACAAAATAATGATTGGAATGCGAGCCTTAACAGGTAATTAAGTCTTAAAAGTACAGACATTGTGAGTGGAGAGAGGATTAAGCACAGGTCAAAGAGATATGTATTGTCTGCAGCCAGGACAGTTAGTGAGATTTTGCAAGCCCAGGCAAATTGTGGGGGTTACATGCCAACATCTTCATGTACAGGTTCGAACAAGACCTCTTCATCGCACAGGATCTTCAACCAATGCTATATACTAGATACATCAATGATATTTTCTTTCTTTGGACTCATGATAAACAATCACTGAAACAACTATATGATGATATCAACAAATTCTATCCCACCAACAGACTCACTATGGATACTCTCCGGAATCTTGGACACATGCATCTCCATCAAGGACGGTCACCTCAGCACTTTACTGTATCGCAAGCCCACGGATAACCTCACGATGTTCCACTTCTCCAGCTTCCACCCTAAACGTGTTAAAGAAGCTATCCCCCATGGACAAGCCCTCCATATACACAGGATCTGCTCCAATAAGGAGGATTGCACTAGACAGCTCCTGACACTGAAATATGCCCTCATAAGAACAGGATATGGCACTCGACACATCAATTGACTGTTCCGATGTGCCACAGCGAGAAATCGCATCAACCTCCTCGGAAGACAAACATAGAACATGACGGACAGAGTACCTTTCATTGACCAGTACTTACCTGGAGCAGGGAAGCTACAACATCTTTTCTGGAGTCTTCGACATGTCATTGATGAAGATGAACATCTCGCCAGGGCCATCCTCACATCCCTACTTCTTGCCTTCAAACAACCGCACAACCTCAAACAGACTATTGTCCGCAGCAAACTACCCACCCTTTAGGAGACCAGTGATCACAACATCATACAACCCTGCCACAGCAACTTCTACAAGATGTACCAGATCATCAACAAGGATGTCATTATCTCATGTGAGAACACCATCCACCAGATACACAGTACATACTCTTGCAACTTGTTCAACATTGTCTACTGAAACCCTGTAGTAAAGGATGATCTGAAGTATGGTAATTGGGGAGACCATGCAGATACAACGACAACGGATGAATGAACAGTGCTTGACAATCACCGGGCAAGATTGTTCTCTTCCTGTTGGCAAACACTTCAGTGGTCACGGGCATTTGGTCTCTGATCTTTGGGTAAGTGTTACAACATAGAACAATACAGCACAAACAGGCCCTTTGGCCCACGAGTTGCGCCGATCACATCTATATCTAAGAATCCACAGACCTATCTATAACCCCCTATCCCATTCATTTCCATATACTCATCCAGAAGTCTTTTAAAAGACCCCAGCGAGTTTGCCTCAACCACCTCCGACGACAGCCAATTCCATTCACTCACCACCCTCTGAGTGAAAAACTTACCCCTAACATCCCCAAAGGTTCTCCAAGATGGCCTTCATGACATACAACAATGCAGAGTCACTGAGCAGAGACTGACAGCCAAGTTCTGCACACATGAGAACGGCCTCAACAGGGATCTTGGGTTCACGTCACACTATCTGTAACCCCTACAACTTGCCTGGGCTGGCAAAATCTCACTAACTGTCTTGTCTAGAGATAATACACATCTTTTTAACTTGTGCTTAATGCTTTCTCCACTCACATTGTCTATACCTTTCAGACTTGATTACCTGTAAAGAATTGCATTTCAACCATTATTTTGTAAATTGAGTTTGTGTCTTTATATGTCCTTTTTGTGAACAGAACTCCCACTCACTTGACGAAGGGGCAGTGCTCCGAAAGCTAGTGGCTTTTGCTACCAAATAAACTTTTAACCTGGTGTTGTGAGACTTCTTACTGTATTTACCTCAGTCCAACGCCAGCAACTCCACATCAGGGAAAAAAAACTCATCTGGTTCACTGATTCACTTAGAGAAGGGAATCTGTCGTTCTTACCTGGTCTAGCCTATATGTGACTCTAATGTCACAACAATGCAGTTGACTCTCAAATACTCTGAAATAGAGGGCAGTTAGGAATGGATAATAAATGCTAGTCCAGTCGGCGATGCTCAGATCCCAAGAATGAATAATAAAAGAGGGCACATTTACACTGGGAACTCAGCAGAGTGATGCTGCCTTGGAGATGTGGGGGCTTGACACATATGTGACAATAACTCACATTCATATGGCACATTAGCATAAAGAATAGTTTATTTATTAGTGTCACAAGCAGACTTACATTAACACTGCAATGAAGTTACTATGAAAATCCCCTAGTTGTCACACTTTGGTGCCTGTTTAGGTCAAGGGGGGGGGGGGGGGGGGGGGGGGGGGGGGGGGGGGCGCGGAATTTATCATGGTGAATGTATCTAACCAGCGTGTCTTTTGGACTGTGGGAGGAAATTGGAGCACCTGGAGGAAACCCACAGATAGGGGAGAATTTGCAGATTCTGCACAGACAGCGACCCAAGCCAGGAAGCAACCCTGGGTTCCTGGTGCTAGAGGCCACAGTGCTAATCACTGTGTCACCGTGCTGCCCCATAGTACCATTGAAGAACACTCCAATATGCTCACAGTAGATTTTAAGAAGAGTCTTAAAGGCAGAGAGAGAAAGTTAGTGAGGAGAAGAGGGAATTCCGTAACCTGGGTCTGAAGGCACGGCTCCAATGCAATGCAAATTGGGAAGAGGATGAAGGGGAGAGGAGCTTTACAAATGAGACCACAATTAAAGTTCAGAAATATGAATAGATTTTCGGCTGGAGGAGATGATATTGATAGGGAGGGATTTGAAAACACAGATGAGAAATTTAGCATTCTAGAGTATAGATACCAAAGCCTTATCTTGTCTTTCTTTAAATCTCCAGTATACTACTCTCAACAAAGCAACATAACCTCAGAACACCACATCAATATTCCCAGGTTAACTGCCCTCTTGGTCTGAAGTGAACAAAAGACTGTTCACAGAAAGCCACAATAGATTTCAGAGAGAGAAAACACTTTGTTCTCTTGTCTGCAATGGATTAGAATCCCAGGTTTCACATTCATTCAATTCTGTTTAAACAGTTAGAATCCTATCGCACAGAGAGAGGTTATTTAGCCATAATGCTTTTACTACTCTTGCACATTTGGTACTTTCATTCTAACCAGCAGACACTGTGCTGAAAGCATCTCTGTTGCTGTAAGTATTCTTATATTTTCTGGCTTTTGAAGTATGTTGAATATATCTACCTGACATATATGAAGTCTATTGAATATACCTACTGTGGCTACAACAGCAGCTCAAAGGCTAGGAATCCTGCGGCGTGTAACTCACCTCCTGACTCCCCAGATCCTGTCTACCATCTACAAGGCACAAATCAGGAGTGTGATGAAATACTCCCCACTTGTCTGGATGGGTGCAGCTCCAATAACACTCAAGAAGCTTGACACCATCAAGGACGAAGCAGCCTGCTGATTGGCACCACATCTGCAAACATTCAATCCCTCCATCACTGACGCTCAGTAGCAGCAGTGTGTACTATCTACAAGTTGCACTGCAGGAACTCATTCAGATTCCTTAGGCAGCACCTTCTAAATCCATGACTGCTACCATCTAGAAGGACAAGAGCAGCAGGCACCTGGAAACACCGCCACCTGCAAGTTCCCCTTCATGTCACTCACCATCTTGACATGGAAATACATCATCGTTCCTTCACTATTGCTGAGTCAGAATACTGAAATGCCTCCCGAAAAGCACTGTGTGTGTATCTATATACCCCAGGTACTGCAATGATTCATGAAGGGGACTCACCATCACTTCCTGAAGGACAACTAGGGATGGCCAATAATTGCTGGCCTAGCTAACAACACCTATGTCCCATAAATGAATAAAAGAAAATATGTCCCCGTGTTAGCTGTTCTGTAGAAAGGTTTGTGAGAAGGAACTGGCATTATGGTCTTTGATATGAGGAACATGTAGAGTTACGGCAGTGTTAGGGGAGCTGCAAGGTATGACTCACACCCTTCCTGTCTTACACAGAGAGCAAAATAATTTATTAGGACCCATGCTGTGTTGGAGCTGGTGATCACGTCTATTTTTGGAGCAATAAGTTGCTTTAAGTCCACTCTGCCTGTGCCTGGGGGGGGTTGCCCTCCTGAGCCCTGACTCATACATCACCCACTGAGATTGATCTCTCGTTTCCTTTGCTGATTATTTCAGCAGGTTTGCTTCAAGCACTGTCAATACTCATTCTCAGCTCCTTGTTAAAATACACGGATCTGCTTTAAATACATTCAGCACACGACATTATACAGAGAGCTGACCAAGATAGCTCGTGAACAGAATGGTTTAAATACATGCCTTGTTTTTGGGTAAAGCGTACCTAGTATTCTTGAATTGTAAAGTTATATACTGAGGACGTGAATGCAGAATTTCCTTTCCATTAACACCAAGGCAGATTGATGGATTTTTATCCCTGCTTTTCAAATTGGCACAGGTTTTGCTCCTGCTTTCAACGAGGAAGTAATTCCAGCTTCTCTTAATTCTCATGCTGCACTAGAGCAATAAATCATCATTCCCTGACCGGGAATCGAACTGGGGTCACGGCAGTGAAAGTGCCAAATCCTAATCATTAAACCACCAGGGAAGATATTCTGCAAACATCCTTCAAACTGAATGAGAACCATTTTGTGTTTCTGCCCAGTGCTAACCAATTGAAAAGAAATAAAAGATTTGCATTTATATAATAGCACTCGTGACCTCAGGACATTCATAGAATCCCTATGGTGCAGTAAGAGGCCATTCAGCCCATCAAGTCTACACTGACCATGGTCCCATCCAAGCCCTATCCCCGTAACCCCACATATTTACCCTGCTACTCCCATTGACACTAAGGAGCATATCTTTGGACTGTGGGAGGAAACCGGAGCACCCAGAGGAAACCCATGCAGACACAGGGAGAATGTGCAAACTCCATAAATACAGTAACTCATGCTGGAAATTGAATCCGAGTCCCTGGCTCGGTGAGGCAGCAGTGCTAATCACTGCGCCACTCCCAAAACACTTTTCTGCCAAGGAACTCTGAAAGTGTAGAGTCTGTTGTAATGAGGGACGTGTGGCAGCAAATTCATACACAGCAAACTCCCTCAAAGAGATATTTGATAATGACCAGATTATCTCTATTTGTTTAATAATGTTGCTCGAGGAATAAATATTGAGCAGAACACTGAGTAGAATTCCCATCTCTCTCTTTCAAATAGTGCTGCAGGATTACCCGAGAAGGCAGATAGGATTTAATGTCTCCCCTAAAGAGCAGCAGCACTAACAATCCAGCACTCCCTCAGTAATGAACTGGAGTGTTGGCCTAGATTTGATACTCACATGTCTGGAGTGGAACTTGAATTCACAAACCTCCTGCCTCGGTGCCATCATCAGAGCCAAGACTGACACGTTAGCTTCATGTTAATTCTGGTGCAGACATCTCAGATGAAGACCATAGAATCCCCATATGCAGAAGGAGGCCATTTGGCCCATCACGTCTGCACCGACCTTCTGAAAGAGTATTTTATCTAGGTCCAGCCTGTTGCTATATCCCCATAAACCCATGCATTTACCAGGGCTAATCCACCTAACTTGCACATCTTGGAACACTACTAAGGGGCAACTTAGCCTGATCAAGCCACTTAACCTGCACACCTTTGGACTATGGAGGAAATCGGAGCACCCGGAGGAAACCCACAGCGACACAGGGAGAATGTGCAAACTTCACACAGACAGTGACCCAAGCCAGGAATTGAACCCAGGTCCCTGGTGAAGTGAGGCAGCAGTGCCACCTTTGATAGATTTTAATGGATTTGGCTACTAAAAGAAGCTGATGGGTGCATGTATTGGGAAACCTGCCAAAGAAGCACAGGTTCAGCATCAATGAGCAGAGACAAGTGCAGTGCCAACATGATACAGAGCTTGCACAGAGCTCTAGGATATGTGGTAGAAGCACTAAGGGAATCCACCAGGATGATTTTTTTTTGCAATCTAGCATGTTCAATTTGTAAATTTGGATTGGGATTTTTTTTAAGCTTTTAGTTTTTACATTATGATCAAGACAGTGATGTGATAGTTAGTGACAGAGAGAATGTGGGACTGTAATTGGGGAACTGGCTTCTCTCTGGTATACTTGTTCACAGACAGCACGAGCAGTGAGGGGCTATCTAAGTTGAAGTTTGCCTTCCATCTCAGCCTCCTCCGCTTCTTCCATCTCCTCCTCCTGCCCCTGCTTTTCAGTTCCTCAATTGGTAGGTATTGATAAGGACCATGCCGTCAATGCCAGGGTATTGATAAAGATTGTGTTCTTATAATGCTAAGGTATTGATTAAGTTTATGCCCTCAATACCAAATTATTGATAAGGGCAGTGCCCTCAATATTAGGGTATTGATTAGGGCAGTGCCCCCACAGTGCCAGGTTATTGATAAGGGCCATACCCTTATAATGCCAGCTTGTGCAGCATGTTGCATATTAGGATAAATCTCGGGAGCCACTCAGCTGAGGACTGTAGTAGAAACTATAGAAACCATAGAAATTTACAGCATAGAAACAGGCCTTTTGGCCTTTCTTGTCTGTGTCGAACTATTTTTTGCCTAGTTCCACTGACCTCCACTTGGACCATATCCCTCCACACCCTTCTCATCCATATACCCATCCAAGTTTTTCTTAAATGCTAAAAGTCACCCTGCATTTACCACTTTATCCGGCCGCTCATTCCACACTCCCACCACTCTCTGTGTGAAGAACCCCCCCCCCCCCCCCCCCCCCCCCCCCGCCTAATATTCCCTTTCACCCTTAACCCATGCCCTGTGGTTTTTTTTCTCCCTTAGCCTCAGTGTAAAAAGCCTGCTTGTATTAACTCTTATTTATACCCATCAAAATCTTATACACCTCTATCAAATCTCCCCTCGTTCTTCCACACTGCAGGGAATAAAGTCCTAACCTATTCAATCTCTTTCTGTAACTCAGCTTCTCAAGCCCTCTCAATGCCAGGTTATTGGTATTGAGTGCCAGAAGAATGCCAGAATTCTCAAGTATTACTCCAGAGCAGTCTAGGAGTGAGAATCCTTGTTTCAGGATGTCTGCTCTAAGAGATTCACTGTGACATTGTGGCACCTGTTGCTTGCCGCTACACACAGGTTGTGGATGAGAATCTTGAACCATAACACTGAGAGACAGTGTGTGTAGTCCCCCTTGGGTTGCTGCTGTGGCTGAAATGTCGCTATCACAATGGACTGCAGCAAAATAAGGGATCATAGCTGCGGCCAGAATATTGGACATTGATTTATAAGATGTGCTGTGTACGGTCATATGCTAGTTGTGTGTTTTGTGAGTGAAATCCCTTGTGGTTCAGCTACATGACGGAATTGACAAGAAATGCATGTAAGGCAATGTGATTGCAGTTGACTGCAGCCTGTACCATGGGGAAATGTACAGTCCTTGTAAGTGCTCAGGTTTGCTCCACTCCGCAGGAGGGAATGAGATCAATTTGTCTGTCTCTGTGTAAAGTGCCTCAGCGACCCTCCATTCTGCAGCACTGCACCGAACTGAGAGATTGCTCCCATCTCCTGAAAAGGGGCCAGCTGCGGAGTGGCTCATAGTAGGGATAACGTTCACAGCTATCAGCCTGCCCTGAAGTTGGAGATATGAGTGCAGCAGCTGGCAGGTTTCAGTGATAGCCTCCTCGGGGAAGTGTGGCTGTCTCAGACATTGGCCGTCACTGTTATTGGAGAAAAACAAGAATTGGCAGCGAGTTCCCTAATGGACCTCTCCTGCCAGAGTATCAGTCAAGTCAGGGAGAGAGAGAGAGAGGCCACCATTTGTACGTGTATGTGTATGAGTGGGTATGGTTTCTGTTATGCTCCTACAGCTGGACACACAGTACAGAACCACTGTACACACCATTAATTGCCAATGAAAAAGGATTAGCGAGTCATAACTTTCGCTCAAATCTTCAGCAAGTCTGCCCAAACCCCTCAAAACAACATATCCCTCTGGAAAAGCAGGATACAGATGTTGAAAGCTCAGGGAGAGTCTTTGGAGAGATATGGCTTCGGGAAGCTACAACCATTTCTCAACATTTTACACACTGCTTGCGGCCAAGCTCTGCTCCATTTGGTAGCCATGCCTTGTTTTTGCTCACTGTGGCGATGCTTGGAATCTGTCTGAAAGATAGAAAGAGCTTATAATTTCAGATATAAGAGCTTCGCCTTGTGAAATATTTGAAACCGGCAGCTTATTAGAAAGTAATGATCGCGGGGGAAATATATCATCACCTCTGGTCATAATTCTTGTACTTTTTTGCTGAATGCAGTCAGCGTGCCCCCAGCTGCAGAAGTTTGACAGCTGGAACTTTGCAAGTTTGTGCACTCAAGTGGCCTTTGTTGGTCGGAATATCTCTTCTTTTTCCTCCCCCAAAAGTCTGCTGCAGGCTTTTCTCTGTGTGTTTGAAGATGGGATGACTGGAACAACTTATTAATGTGACTGACTAGCGGGCACTGGAGATGGAAGCTGTGAAAGGTAGGTACAAAATACAATTACACAGAATTTGCAGCGCAGACACAGGCCCTTCAGTGCGACTGTTATCTGTGAGTGATTAAGTTGCATTCAAGCCGCCTCCCACTCTATTTCCTGCAGTTAATCCTATCAGCAGTGCCTTAAATTCATTTTTCTATCACCTGGCTTTCCCCATAAATGTTTGACAATGTGACAATGACAAGATAACCTGTTTCTGTGATGTTGTTTGAGGAATAAATATTGGCCAGAATTCTGGCCATTACTCTCTTAGTTCTCTTTGAAACGGTGCCAGGGTTGAGAGGGCAGTTGGGGGCCTCAGTTTAATACCTCATTGTAAAGATGATGGATGCGATTTTACCACCTTGCCACAGCTGGCAATCAGCATGATGAGCTGGGAAAATACCGCGAAAGTTAAACATCTAATCTGCATCCAGTGAGAAACAGTTTCCCATTTTCCTGGCACCTTCCGTGAACCATTTCGCATCCAAAAAGGGTGCAAAGTTTGTTAAGAAATGATTGACTGTATTTCAGTATCATCAGGGAGTTCCTCACACACACTTCTCCCCTCCTGATGCTTCCTATCTCTCTGACGAGATGTCACACTGATGCCAATCACTACTGGTCTGTACTGGCGCAGACCTGGTGGGGGTGGGGGCATGCTGCAGGCTCAAAGGCTGTTGAAACCCTTGGATGGTTGGAAACATGGCCAGAATGCCCATTGAGTAGTGCCCACCAGTCACCTGGCAGTGGACATCAGGCACCTCTGGTGTGCCAAAGGCAGTGCCATGGTGGCGGGGGGTGGGGCGTCTTGGGTAGGGGCAATGATGGGGTTGGAGGGTGTGCTATGCAGAGCAGCAATGCAGTGGGTCTGTGCAATGGGGCCATGCAGTGGGGTTGTGCTTGTGTAGAGCAGGAAGAGAAAGGTAAGCATGTCAGGGCTCAAGATGAGGGGAATGTTGAGGGTCATGATGTGGGGGCATGTCAGGGATCGTAATGGTGGGGGGGGCATGTCAGGGGTCGTAATGGTGGGGAGGGCATGTCAGGGGTCATGATGGTAGGGGGACATGTCATTGAATGAGTCTGGGTCCCATTGGGAGAGTCCTGATGCCCCGATGAAGATGTCTTGCGTTGGGATGGGGGAGAACATGCTGTCAATGAGGGAGAAGGGGAGAAAATATCTGTAAGGAGAAGATGGGAGTTGCTCAGTGTATCACAAGATTGGGATGTCCTTGCAAAATGACAGCCGAGCACTCTGACTGATCACCTTTCTGCTCTGGTGCTAAGCGCCCAACTCTTCAAAAGAGTGACTGAGTGTCGAAAGATTGTGATGCGGAACTGACATGGTTCACCCCATGTTTCTTGTCATTATGTTTTGGAAAAATTCCACTGATATCTCCAACAGTGCAGCAGCCCCTCAATCCTGCATCAAGAATGTCAGCTGATTTTTTGTGTTCAAGTCTTTGGAGTAAGGATTTAATTCCTTGGCCTTCTGAATAGCTGGCGCGAGTGTTACTGAGACAGAGTTGACGTGATGGATACAAATCCCTCACTTAAGCCTTTCAATGAAGTAGCCTCCCTTAGGTTCTGCACTAAGATCTCTTGTCCTTGGCCACTCCAATTCACACCTAAACATTGTGAGCCTCCTGTCTTTTTACTGTTCCATCCTCATATTTTCACTCAATGACACCCTTTACATGAATATCATAAAAAAAAACCCAGTGGTTAACCCCATCAGTTCACTTGTGCTTGAGCCTCAAAATCAAAAAGGTTATCTGACACCAATTTCAGTCTCCTTCACCTCTCTTCATTCTCACATTGCCTTATGTCCTCAACTCACAGCAGGTTAGGTGTCATCCATCAATCCTACCATTGACCATTTGGGCTGAGATCTACTCAGTGGGTAACATGCTCAGCTCTCAGATTGAGTTCAAGCCCCAATCTTGAGACTTGAGCACTTAATATTAGCAGACCCTCCTAGTGCAGTGCTGAGGGAATGCCACACTGTTAGAGCATTGCACTTCATTGGAATAGTTAAATCATGGTCCTCGCAGTTGGAATTAAAAGATGCCATGACACTGTGAGGAAGAACGGGGATGTTCCCACATTGCTTCACTTAATATTTGAGGCATGGACAGGATGGATAGGAAGTAGCTGTTGCCCTTATTTGAAGGGCCAATTACAAGGGGACACAAGTTAACAGTGAGGAACGGGAGGTTTACAGGGTATTTGAGGAAAAACTGTTTTACCCAGAGGGTGGTGAGGGTTTGGAATGCACTGCCTGGGAGAGTGGTGGAGGCAGGATGCCTCACATTCTTTAAAAAGTACTTGGGTGAATACTTGGCACATCATAACATTCATGGCTATGGCCAAATGCTGGCAAGTGGGATTAGATGGACAGGTCAGGGTCTTTTATGCGATGGTGCAGATTGATGGGCTGATGGGCCTCTTCTGCACTGTAGTAACCTGTGATTCTGCAAATATTTATCCTTTAATTTCAGTAAAATAGATGATTTGGCCATTTAACTTTGTGCTGTTTGTTGGATCTTGCTGCGGTGCAAATTTGCCACCACATTCCCCAACATTACGACAATGCACTTCATAAGAAACAATGTTCTTTGGATGCTTAAGATGTGAAAAATGCTATAGAAATTCTGCCTGACTGTGGAAAATACTTTTTTATTGCTCCATTCCAAATTGTTCCTTGCGCTATCAATCTCTATCCATCCAATCAGCACAACATCTCAGCATCTATTGACTTGTGAACTTCTCCCCCAATGTTTTTGCCATTCTTGTTTCTCACAGGTAAATTGATTGTCTCTCACCTCTGTATACAGTTCTGATCACCTTATCATAGAAAGGATATTATTAAACTAGGAAGAGTGCAGAAAAGATTTACTTGGACACTACTAGAACTTGACGGTTTGAGTTATAAAGAGAGGCTGGACAGACTGGGGTATTTTTCCCTGGAGTGTAGGAGACTTAGGGGTGATCTTATAGAGGTCAATAAAATAATGAAGGCAAAGATTAGCTAGATAGTCAACATCTTTTCCCAAAGATACGGGAGCCTAAAACTAGAGGGCATATTTTTAAGGTGAGAGGGGAGAGATGCAAAAGAATCCAGAATGGCAATTTTTTCACACAGAGAGTGGTGAGTGTCTGGAGTGAGCTGCCAGTAGGTGAGTCTAATTTTTTATTTCAAAAAGTATTTCGACAGTTACATGGATAAGATGTGTATACAGGGATATGGACCAAGTGCGAGCAATTGGGACTAGCTTAGTAGTTAAAAAAAAAAGGGGGCATGGACAAGTTAGGCCGAAGGGCCTGTTTCCATGCTATAAATCTCTATGACTCTTTGACAGTCCTATTCTTGAACCACAGGGTGTAGCTCTTTCTTCATCCATTTGAATCAAGGGGCAGTAACCCTGAGTTATAGAGGCAGCCTGGTCATTCATTGATATTCTGCCTTTGAAGTCAAGAGAGAAGAAAATGAGGTGTTGTGTAATGTAACTGCTGAGTGGTTAACCCACCACCATTTGCTAAAAGCAATCTCGCTCTCACAACATTACTCCCCATCCACACCATCTATTTCAATTCGCATTTAACACTCCAGTGTCTCTTTTTTTCCAGATTGTTTGAAACAAGATACTGTCAGCCCCTTGAGAATATCCATAGGCCTGGTTCTGAGGTTCAATCACTCTCCTCAGACACTGACTTCCACCATTTCATTTATAGAGTCAAAAAGAATACACTCTGCCTTGAAGTATAATGTTCTGTTTGATGTTGATAAAGAGTGAAGGAAAACCTAATGACCAGAGACGATAATGATTAGATCATCAAACGGATAGAAGTGTAGATAGCTTCGGCCCTTGGGACTGCAGAGGATGGGTTAGATAAGGTGGAAAGTACAGTATTAATGGAAAATGTCATTCTACAGGCAATTCAAGCCTTGAAAAGTTGTCTTTTGAAAAACAAATCTGATTTTTGATGATTTTGCTTCGCAGATCACAAAGATTTACAATTGGCATTAACTGAAAAACCATTCCTTACTCAACATTTTAACTGTGTGTTTGAGATTGTTTCTTGTGCAGTGAAGCAGTGAAATGAAATGTATCTGCATCTACATTCTCTTCTGCACAATGAAGGAAAATATTTTCTGCTTGTGAGATATGTGAAGTGGGGAGGTTTGAGTCTCATTTGTTATTAAGAACAGTGAGTAGCAGAAAATAGATTATTCCAGTGGTTATCTCCTACTGAGTTGAACAGTTTAATGAGTTCCATTTAAAATCCAATCCAGTACTCCCCAGCCACTTCTTCTGGGTCCCAGACAGACAACAGTTGCAAAGACGTTAGAGCCCAGACTCTCAGAGGCCTCCCTCACCAAAAGGCTCTGGAGGTGTGATATACTAGTGCAGCCTTCCCTTTGCAGTAGTCAGGGCCCACCCAGAAGGCAGTGGACCCATAGCAGAAGGATGCAATCTCAGGAGGGGGTCTCTTCAAGATTTGTCTTTCCTCCTCTTTTGGTGCTGAGCCTCCTCCTCCTCCTCCTCCCTCCCTCCCCCCCCGCCCCCCGCTTTCTGAGCCACGTCTTCTCCATCTCTTTCTGACTGCGAGGTCTTTGCCCCAGTTCCATTTACCCTTGAATCCGTGTGCCTTCAGTCACTGCCCCTTCACCCTTCAGGCTCTGTGCGTCCTACGTTCTGGTTGAGTGCATTGGCCCTTTCTGGTGCCAGCGTGTCTGCCACTGTCCCCTCACCCTCGCTGCAACTCCCTGAATCCTCTGCTGGGAACCTCCCCTGACTCCTCTCCTGGGAACCCACTGGTCCCCACCCCAAGGCCCTCTTGCCACTGCCTCGCTCTCACAAGGTCTCTCCTGCTCCCCTTTGCCCTTGCTGGTGCTGCTGCCGCCTTCTCCCTCCGTGTCAGCGGTGCCCTGTGGCAAGCTGCGCACTCACCTCTGAATGCCCCTTAGAAACTAATGTTACATATTGCCATGAGCAGACTTTTAACCGAGTGGGGTTGGGGGGATAGTGAGGGATGTTTGCTGCTGGGAGGCGAATAATGAGATATTAATTAACAGAAATGAGCTTCCCGTCATTGCGTGATGGGAAATCCATTACATCACTGGCGGACAGGGGACAATGGAGGCAAGACCTCCTGGTGACGATAAACCCGATATGGGCATCGCATGAGATATTCCCCTTCCCTTCCCTCCTGGTCCATATCTTTGCTTCATTTGCACTCGTGCTGCTCCTGATTCTCACATGCTGAGACAGCTTTTCAGATGCTCAATGTCTGGTCTGCCCCAGCCATGATACACCCTTCCCTGCTTTTAGAGACTTGGGTTTTATTTTGCCCAGTGCAGGCTAGCTTTAAGTGCTGCTTTAAGTGCTGCTTAATTGAACTGATATTAACTGCTTGCTGGTAGCACTGGGTTGGATGTGGAGATCATTCGAATTGATATGCCACTTGCGTTACCATCCAGGGACGCAAGGTGACTGTGCACTGTGATTCCACAGGCCCATTTCCGATTAACACCCAACTTAGACCCTTAATTGTTCCCGTCCTTCTCCTGAGGTGAGCTGCCTGCTTTATTCTGCAGGCTTCATAAGTCCTGATGGTATAACATTACATAAGGTAGTTCCAAGAAGTTAACAGGGTGCCTGCCATTCCTTATTGCAAAAAGAAACATTCAGGATAATTGCTCCCTCTCTCTGATTTAAAAGCTCATGGTGGAAATCGGCCATTTCAAATCATGGACGTTTTGCCTGCATAAAAATAAATGCTTTTCTGTGAAACATCAACAAAAAAATCACAGGGGCCCATAAATAGAGTGGAATTAATATTGATACTGGGAGCATAGATTTGCCATTGCAGATGGCAAGAGCCTCCCCAAATCACACAAACTCTGTGCTGTTATAACCAGATCTTTGGCAGTGCTGCTGCTAACTGGAAAACAGATGTCAAGTGGAGATTTGTTGCAATTTTAAAACACTCATTAACTCCGCTGTTAAAAGTTATTGCTTTGGAGTGCTGTGGTGAACAGCCAGGAATTGGCTCCTTTCACATGAGGCTTTACATTCCTCAGCAACAGGAGGAGACCAATTCACCATATGTTGTGCCATGTGGTGCTCACTTTGCACAGAAAGTGAGGAAGCTCCTTGTTGATGTGTGTGTATGTGACCAAGCATCCTTTAGGGGCGGCGCAGTGACATAAGGAGTGGCGGGATGGCACAGTGCTTAGCACTGCTGTCTCACAGCGCTAGTGACCCGAGTTCGACTCCCAGCTTGGGTGGCTGTCTGTGTTTGAATGTTGTCCCCATGTCCTTGTGGGTTTACTCCAGCTGCTCCGGTTTCCTCCCACAATCTAAAGATGTGCGGGTTAGATGAATTGGTCACGGTAAATTGCTCCTTAGAGTTAGGGGACTAGCTAGGGTAAATTCATGGGGTTATGGGAGTGGGCAAGGGTGGGGATTGTGGTCGGGTGTAGACTCAATGGACTGAATGACCTCCTTCTGCATTGTGGGGATTCTTTGATTCAATTAGTTTGCCTTGCTTATTTGTTCATCACCTCCCAGTCCAGCTTCAATTTCAAAATTCTTGTACTGGGTTTCAAATCCCTCCACTGCCTCACCTATCTCTCACTCACATCAGGCTGACAAGTGTCTGAAATCTCTACTCCAATTCTAGCCTCTTGCACATTCTCAATTTTCTGTGACGTACAATTGTCATCAGCCGCCTTAGGTTCTAAGCTGTAGGATTCCCTGTCTAAGCTTCTCCGTCTATCTGTGTGTTCTCTTTTAAGACAAATCTTAAGACCTTTGAGTCCAGCGGTGGAAGTTTTCCTTCCCTCCTGCCATGGGAATTGTAGCAGGTGGGACATGGGCCATGCAAAGTTTCCATTGATCTCGGGGGATTTTCCAGTCTTTGGGTGAGCATGGCTGGAAAATCCCATCCCATGTTTTGAGTCATCTGCCCTCTGCGGCTCTGTTAGAAATTCTAAGATCAGCTAAGAGCGATACAGCACTGGGATAAGTCCTTCAGCCTGCCAAGTATGTGCTAATTCCTAATCCTTATTTAGACCCACTACTTATTACTCATTTTCTATTTGATAATCCTCCACAAAAGCATCTTGGGAGAAATTCTGATTGATGACCTTTTGTTGTTATATGCAAAATCCATTTCCTTTGTTGTGTCCCTTCTATCTGCCCACCTATCCTTAATGCCCAACATTTCTCCAACTCCCTTTCACACCAAAATTTACGGTGATCTTTCCGAGAGAAATTTTACCCATCCTTCCTGCAGTATCATTTGTCTCTATTGCAACATAGATACCAGTTTAAGGAAAGCGTAAAGGCAAAACTACCATCAGGAGTTATAGTCATAAATTATAGAAACCCTACAGTGCAGAAGAAGGTCGTTTGGCCCATCAACTCTGCACTGACAACAATCCCTCCCAGGCCCTATCCCCGTAATACCACACATTTACCCTACTGGTCCCCCTGACACTAAGGGACAATTTAGTATGGCCAATCTACCTAACCTGTACATCTTTGGACTCTGCGAGGAAATCGGATCACCTGAGGGAAATCCATGTAGACTCAGAGAGTGTGCAAACTCCAAATAGATAGTGACCCAAGCTGGAAGCTGCTCTTAAATGAGTGAGCTATGTTTTTTGCCATAACTCCTCACTCTTCAAACCTCTTCCTCTGCTATTATTATGCTGCCTAGTGGCATAACCGTTGTCAAAGCTTATAATCCTTGGAAGGAAAAAGAACCTGAACAAATTTGGATCCATTGAGACTGGTGGCATTTTGTTTAAAGACAGTATGGCTCGCAGTAAGAAAGCATTTTAAAACATTGCTATGGCACTCATTGTCATCCTCCTGTTAACCTTGTAGGCAACTTCAGGTTGTGATCTATCTGGGTTTTTTTTAGCATAACTTAATCACTTAAATTGAGGAAACCTGCATGAACTGGCTCTTTGCATGCTGAAGGAGCTATGAAATTGATTTCCTTTAATGTTGTGACAGAGGCTGTGATAATTTTTGGAGGTCTCTTGTGTTTTTCTGATGTGTACTAGGAATTTGTATATGGATATCGGCTGGTGTTTTTCTGATATGTATTGGAAGTGTGTGGATATCTACTGGTGTTTTTCTGATATGTATTGGAAGTGTGTGGATATCTACTGGTGTTTTTCTGATGTGCATAATGTGTGTGTGTGTGGATATCTGCTGCTGTTTGTCTTGATGTGTATTGGGAGTATATGGATATCTGCTGGTAATTTTCTGATGTGTATAGGGAATGTGTGTGCATATCTGCTTGTATTTGTCTGATGTGTGTTGGGAGTGGATATCTGTTGGTGTCTTCTGAGGTATATTAGGCGTGTGTGTGGATATCTGCATGCGTTTTTCTGATATGTACTGGGATATCTGCTGGTATTTGTCTGATATGTATAGTGTGTGTGTGTGTATTTGCTGGTGTTTTTTTTTGATGTGTATAGGAAGTGTGTGTGGATATCTGAACAAAGAACAAAACAGCACGGGAAACAGGCCCTTCAGCCCAAAGAGCCCGTGCCGCCACCTCAATGTCCCCACTTCTACCCATGATTCCTGTCAGCCCTGTCTATGTTTATAGATCTATGCATTAGAACCAAATTTGGGACAATTTAGGGAGAATTTGTTCTGCCAATCAGCCTAAGAGCACATTTTTGGAATGTGGGAGGAAACCGGAACACCTGGAGAAAACCCACGCAAGCGCAGGGAGAATGCGCAAACTCCCACAGACACAGGCCCAAATCCATGTATCTGCACAGCACAGCGATAGTCACTGAGCTGTCGTTTGTCCGGGAGTTTCTGATCTGGTCCCTAACACTTGGCAACGAACAAAACATTTCATTTGCCTTCTTAATCACTTGCTATAACATCTGCTGGTGTTTTTCTGATGTACATTGGGAGAGTGTGTGTGGGTGCCTGCTGGTGTTTTTTGATGTGTTTTGGGAGTATATGTGGATATCTACTGGTAGAAATTTTCTGATAATCAGGAAGCTGCTCCACTGTATGGAAGAGAATGTTCCTTCTCACCCTCAGTTTATTGGCCTCTTCTAGGTCTTTAATCCTGGAGCCTTGTAGCTTTTAGACCCTGAATTATTCCATACTTTGTGCAAATTTGCAGGCAGAATACCTTAATTACTTAGTGACTTCAATGACCCTAAGATGGGAAGAGCAATTGCAATCTAGGAGGTGAACCTGAGTGCATGTCGTTTTCTGTGCGAATGCTGGCTGGGGCTCAAGATCTGGAAACTACAGTTCTCACTGGTGAGTTTGTGATCTGCCTGCCCCGCTCCAGTTACATTATCAGGTTTACACCCATAACAGACATGGACCTGCTTTACATGAACTTGAATGAATTTTAATATCATTAACCCACCCCATGCCAGATATTGACCCCCCACCCCGTACTTATGTCACATTGGCACAGCTTATAATAAGCTCACATGGATGTGAACCTGTATAGCCCCTGGGGGAGAGGCAATACCAATGGGTGAGCCCCAGTGGGAGCCTTATGGAGAGGGGTTGGTGGTGGTTGGGAATGGATGGAGGAGCTCTGGATATAGGTGACGGCTGTTGGGGAGGGTGTTGGGAGTGGGGTGGAGAAGTGGATGATGACTTAGACTGTGGAAGGATGGGGAGCAGCTGATGACCGGGAGAGGGAGGGACAAGAGAGGCTAATGGAAGGGGGGACAGGAAATGTATTTTGGGAGTATGAGCAAGAAAGGAAGATGATGGGGGAAGGGGAAAAGATCAGGGGTGGGGTAGAAGCGGTTAATGATGGGGGAAGAGTAATGATCGGGGATGGGCAGAAGCAGTTAATGATGGGGGAAGGGCAATGATCGGGGGTTGGGCAGAAGAGGTTGATGATGTGGAAGGAAAAATGATTGGGGGCAGGGCAGCAGAGGCTGATTATGGGGGGAGAGGCAATGATTAAGATATGGAGGGAGGGGTCAATGATGGGAGAGGGGCAATGATCAGGGATGTGGAGGGAGAGACCAATGATGGGGGTAGGGGCTAATGATCAGTGATGGGGAAGGGGAGTCCCTGAGACCTGCTTGGTTGGTTGGAAGGGATGGGGGTGAAAGGTTTGCTCGAGTTAAAGATGGCGGCCCGATCTCAGTGCGGCCAGATTTACCAGCATGTTGAGGTCCCGTCTTCCTGTATGACAGCGGGAAACATGCCCCCTTTGATTTTTTTTGGCAGAATTTCATAAAATCTGGAGAGAAATTTGACGTGTTGAGAGAAGCACACTAATTTTTTTTACACTGGAAACAACAGTCTGCCATTTAGCCCTGAATAACAGTTGTTGGAAAACACTTGGGTTTGAACACAATTAGACTTGATTTAGTGTCCCCTTGTGTTTGTGTCACATTATGGCAGCTGCTTCCAGAGCCAGGAGGTAAGGTTATAGTAACAGCATTGGGGAGCAAGCGTGGAGATAAAGAGGAAGAATGGGTGAGTATATTTTTTATTTGGCTTACGTCTCTATAAGAAATGTCAATGTAGTAATTTATTTCGCTTGAGTAGATGAAAATCATCTGACTGTAGCTTATGATAGTGTCTGTGGGCAGCCCAGCACACAGCAATTCTATCGTTATCTTCATTGCTTTCTTGTGGTTTATTGATTAATGAATGAAATTACTGTCACAAATTTAATTCCCCTCATTCCATAACCCTTATCCGCTTTCTGCATATTACTCACCTGAGCTATTCAGTGCACTTTATGTTGTATTTCCACTCGTTCAATTTGAATGCCTAGCCAGATTTATCGCTGCACAACCTGTAACAGTTTCTACTGCAGAGTCCCAGCAAACTCTGAAATTTTAATCATTTCTTCAATATTATTGCTGGCACATGAAGATAGAACATTTTAATTATTTCCAGCATTTCATCTCTCCCGCTTTGTTCTTTGACTAACTTGTCAGGGCTCGTTTTAGCTTTTATCGCCGGTCAAGGAACAGGTTCTGGTGAATCAGGAATATGTTTTCCACCTCACTTGCTTTTTGTGCAAAACGGGTGATAATGAATTGCTGCCAGTAAAAATTGAGCAGAAGGAGCAAACGCCAATTTTTGTGCAGTTTTTGACTCTCCTTGTCAGTGAAATGAGGAGATGAGGCCGAGCGATTGTTCCGCAGATTTGACTAGTTTGATTCTCTTTTTAAAAGCGGATGACCCTCTTGGACTTCCTGTTTAATTTCAAACTTCTATCCCTCTTTTGTCCTTTGGACAATCTCCACCAACTCCTTTAGCTTTGACAGCAGCAAGGTTCCAGCCACTATTTCCCAAGTGCTCTCTTAACTTCAAGTCATAGAATCATAGAATCCCTACAGTACAGAAGGAGGCCATTCAGCCTACACTGACAACAATCCCACTCTATCCCCATAACCCCACATAATACCGCCCCCCCCTCCAGAAATTAGGGTCAATTTAGTGTGGCTAATCAACCTAATCGCATATCTTTGGACTGTGGGAGGGAACTTGTGCACTTGGAGGAAACCCGCGCAGACACGGAGAGAATGTGCAGACTCCACACAGACAGTGACCCAAGCTGGGAATCAAACCCAGGCCCCTGGCGCTGTGAGGCAGCAAGTGCTAACTACTGTGCCACCATGCCGCCCCAAGTCCTGAAGTAGTTGTCCTGTTTAGCAACTCTGAACTAGATTCAGTGCCGCAGTTTCACAAGCAATGTCCTGATTAAGGAAACAATCCCCAATGCATTTTTAAAAATTTGCTCAATTTTAACCATTAACCTCCTGGTCTATTATTGATGTGGAGATGCCAGCATTGGACTAGAGTAAGCACAGTAAGAAGTCTCACAAGATCAGGTTAAAGTCCCACAGGTTTATTTGGAATCGTGAACTTTCAAAGCGCTGCTCCTTCATCACCTAATGAAGGAGCAGCACTCCAAAAGCTTGTGATTTCAAATAAACCTGTTGGACTTTAACCTGGTCTTGTGAGACTTCTTACGGAGACTATCTTGTAATTCCTTCAAGGTTGTCTATAAGTCTGTGACTGATAACATATTTCCAATAATGGTAACAGATCCCTTATTATTTTTTGACTCAAACCAGCTATGGCTGTGGCATCTTTCATGAAAATGTGTTTCTCAATGCCCTTAGTTAAGAAACTATCCTCCTTCTTCTCTTTCCTTTCTGTCTCTGGAAAATTCTTGAGTTGGGAATGTTTTCTTCCTCGCACTATATCGAGAGTAATCGACCGTGTGTCTCATGTATGCAAGACATCAATCTCACAGCAGTACATGTATCAGACATAAATTGTACAGGAACTATAGATCCTGGTTGTACAAGTGGCCTGCTGTGCCTGTACAGGAATTGCATGTCATTTATTAGTCTGCTACCCCTGCCTGAGATGATAGAGAAGTCCTTAGAGGCTCCTCCATCATCAGCGTTGATGTACCTGGCACTAAACATAGGTGTCAGCTGTTGCTCAGAGGTAGCACTGACGTTTGAGTCATTAGAATGTCAGTTCAAGTCCCACTATATCTAACACAAGTATTGTGCTCCCCCTATTGAAGGTGCTGCAATATTAACCCGAGGACCTCACCAGTTGTTCTAATGGCACCATTTGAATTGGGTGTACTGGAAATGTCCTAACCAGAATCTATCTCTCAACTAACAGCAGTGTAAATCAGCTGATGAGTCTCCTGCACTGCAATAGAGGCTACATTTCATAGTTAAGAATGGTTAACTCTTGTGGCACAATGGTTAGCACTGCTGCATCAAAGCGCCAGGGATCCAGATATGATTGTTTGTGTGGATTTTGCATGTTCTCCCCATGTCTGCGTGGGTTTCTTCTGGGTTCTCCAGTTTCCTCCCACGCTCCAAAGACGTGCAGATTACGTGGATTGGCCATTCTAAATTGATCCTAGTGTCAAGGGGGCTAACAGGGTAAATACCTGGGGTTATGGGGATAAGGCCTGGGTGGATTGTTATCAGTGCAGACTCGATGGACTTATTGATTTCCTTTCGCACTGTAGGGATTCTATAATTTGGTTTGGAACTTTGCATTTTCTATCACCTTGTTAGATTCAGCACGGGACGAGTTGCATTTGTTTCAACAGGGACGCATTCAGTGGGCATTCAAAATGCACCTCTTTAAAGTTTATTTATTAGTGTTACAAATCGGCTTACATTAACACTGCAATGAAGTTATTGTGAAAATTACAACATTGGTTGTAATAAATCTTGGGATGTTATGAATGTCCCTTTATAAAATGCATGTCTATTTATGAACTATTGGGGTCTGGCTAAGAATGTGCTTTTAACTGTGTGTGTGCAGAGCTTACACATGAACCATAGTGAGAACCAATGACACTCTGAGGAGCAGCAGGAATAGTGAGATGCTTTGGAACAAAACATGGATTTCAGACTACTGGCACTGAGTGGCACAATGGTGCAGTGGTTAGCTCTGCTGCCTCTAAGTGCCAGGGACCTGAGTTCGATTCTAGGTAACTGTCTCTGCGAAGTTTGCACGTTCTCCCATGTCTGTGTGGATTTCCTCCTGGTGCTCCGGTTTCCACCCACAGTCTGAAAGATGTGCTGATTAGGTACGTTGGCCATGCTAAATTCTCCCTCAGTATAACCCAAATGGGCACCCCTGTGTGGCAAAGAAAGAATTTTCACAGTAGCTTCATTGCAGTGTTAATGTAAGCCTGCTTGTGACACTAATAAATAAACTTTAAAGGGGTGCATTTTGAATGCCTGCTGAATGGGCCCCTGTTGAAACAAGTGGAACTCGTCCCATGCTGAATCTAACAAGGTGATAGAAAATGCAAAGTTCCAAACCAAAGTTACCAGCATTAAAAAGTAATACATTCAGAGGATCACCTACAAAATTGTTTGATAGTTTTGTAGTAACTTGTTCACTTTGATGTATATATAGACACAAAGCTCATTCCAATGCTGCTAAGAATAAATAAATAATTCAATAGGTGGTATTCAGTTCCATCAATGTGACAGCATAGATTCATATCTTTCGCCCTTTTGGTTGAGAGTGAGCTATGTATTAAGCTCTGATAATCTGAATAATAGGTGCTATGTGACTTTTATCCTTTGCAATTTTTATTTTTCTTTGTGCCTGTCTTTTAGGCTGGCAGGAAGATTAAAAAAAGCAATACTTGCATTATTATTGACTTCTCAGTCCAGGGGATATTTTTTGCAGTGTAGTTACTGTTCTACAGGGGAAGCATGATGGCACAGTGGTTAGCAATGCTGCCTCACAGTGCTGGGGACCTGTGTTCAAATCTGGCCTGGGAATCACTGCCTGTGTGGAGTTTGCACGTTCTCCCTGTGTCTGTATGCGTTTCCTCCAGGTGCTCCAATTTCCTCTCACACGTGCAGATTAGGTTGATTGGCCATGGTAAAATTGACCCCAGTGTTGGGGGATTAGCAGGGTAAATATGTGGGCTCATATGAATAGGGTCTGGGAGTGATTGTGGTCTTTGCAGACTCGATGAGCCACATGACCTTCTGCACAGTAGGAATTCTATGATTCTGACATCAGGAGATGCTGCAACTAATTGGCACTGTGAGGCCCCACAAAAACATGTGTGACAAGCCTGATAAACTGCTTTGGCATTGTTGGTTGACTGATGAATATTCACTTGGGCACCTGGATGGATTGTCCAGCTTTTGTCTGGAATAATGCGGTAGGATCTTTCACGTTGCTTTATGAGCTTTATCAGAAACACTGACAGTGTAGTACCGCCTCAGAACGGCACTGGAGTTTTTTTAAAATTCATTCTTGGGTCATGGGTGTTGCTGGCTGGCCACCATTTATTGCCCAACCCTAGTTGCCGGAGGCCAGTTGAGAGTTGACCACATTGCTGTGGCTCTGGAGTCACACGTAGGACAGGCCAGGTAAGGACAGCAGATTTCCTTCCTTAAAGGACATTAGTGAGCCAGATGAGTTTTCTGACAATTGATAATGGTTTCATGGTCATCATTAGATTCTTAATTCCAGATTTTAAAAAAATTCATTCAACTTCCACCATCTGCCGTGATAGAATTTGAATTGGGTCTGCAGAACATTTGCTGTGTTTTTGGATTAATAACCTAGTGATGATATCACTAGGCCATTGCATCCCTATGGCAGCCTAGTCTATGTACGTGGCATCAGACTCAACCACAGGACCTTCTGACTCAGAGATGAGAGGGCCTTCAACTGAACCCCAGTCAGCAAAGGAGAATGTGCTCATTTATTTCATATTTTGAAATTTGCTGATAACAACACGATAGTGGGTCAGATCTTAATGATGAGACAGAGTGCAGCAAAGAGGTAGAGAATCTGGTGAACTGCTGCAGCAACAATAATCTCTCTCCCAGTGTCAGTAAAATGAAGGAGTAAGTCATTGACTTCAGAAACCGTAGTGGAGGACATGCCCTTGTCTGCATCAATGGGGACAAAGTAGAAATGGTCAAATGCTTTAAGCTTTTAGGTGTCCAGATCACCCACAATCTGTCCTGGTCCCCCCTATGCCGACACTATTGTTAAGAAAGCCCACCAGTGCCTTTATTTTCTCAGAGACCAAGGAAATTTGGCACGTTAGCTTCGACTCTCACCAACTTTTACAGAGTAAAAGTATTCTTTTTGGTTGTATCACAACTTGGTATGGCTCTTGCTCTGCCTAAGACTGCAATAAACTGCAAAGGTTGTGAATGAAGCCCAATCCATCACTCAAGCCAGCCCCCCCACTCATTGACACTGTCTACACTTCCCCCTGCCTCAGCAAAGCAGCCAACATAATTAAGGGCCCCAGGCACTCTGGAGATTCTCTCTTCCATCTTCCTCCTTTGGGAAAAAGATACAGAAGTCTGAGGTCAGGTATTCTTCCTTGCTGCTGTCAGAATTTTGAATGGACCTACCTAACATTAAGTTAATCTTTCTCTGCACCCTAGCTATGCCTGTAACTCTAATCTTTCCTTCTGTGTCAACAGTATGCTTTGTCTGTGTAGCGCACAAGAAACAATACTTTTCATTGTATACTAATACATGTGACAATAATAAATCAAATCAAATCAAAGTGATTGCATGTTAATGGGTTCAGCCTTCCCACAACAACCTTTGCCAACAGTTTTGAAAGAGTTCTGATTGAATTCTGCATTGTAGATTCAATGATTCTATGATTCTAAATTGAAGTTGAATGAATTCAGGGGAAACAATGTGCACAAGATACCTGGACAGATTGTGTTGACATAATGTATTGCAAGGAGTGTGTGCCACAGGGACATAGGGTTTTATAACACAGCAAAAGGCCCTTTGGCCCATCATGCTAGCACCAGCCATCAAACACCTATCTTTTCCAATCCCATTTTCCAGCACTAACTCCATAACCATGTGTGACTCAATTTTTCAGGGCAAAGGGAACTTTTGAGAAATTTCACACATACAATTACATCTCATTTTTATGTCTCATTCTTGTTTTCAAATCCCTCCATAGCCCAGCTCCCTGTCTCCACCAGCCTCACAAACCTCTGAGATAGGGCGACACGGCTACACAGTGGTTAGCACTGCTGCCTCACTGTGCCAGCTACCTATGTTCGATACCAGCAGCAGGTGACTCTCTATGTGGGGTTTGCACATTCTCCCCATGTCTGCGTGAGTTTCCTCAGGGTGCTCTGGAGGGAAAATACATTTACACTTTACACATAGAGGGAGTGTACAGCTCTCACAGTCAATCTTGTGAACAGTCAGTGCTCACCTCACTTCACTGGCCCTTGTTTTCCATGTGTATCTGTCATACCAGTGGAAAAGACTACATGGATGGAAATCAATAGCAATCCTGAGTGCAGGCAACAGTCAACAAAATGTCTCATGGGCCACACCTGGAAGCTAGTGGGCTGCATGCAGTTCCTGGCTGCAGGTTGCCTGTCACTGATTTAGCCCCTCAAACCTGTAGCGCCTTTCAAGCGAGAACATAGCTGATATATGACTTATGTGCCCAGTACAAAGATAAAGAAAGCATTTATAAATATCTCATTCTACAGCATGGGGCAGTCCTGGGGCATGGTTGTTCACAAATCTGCTCTGGGTTTCACTCCCATCCCAGGACTTAATGGCCAAGAAGGGTGAATTTTTCTAATCCTGCAAATCCTCCCAACACTCTCCAGTGGCAGGCTGGAAGAATGGGACCGATTTCTGTTCAGCCAAGTGATGGAAAGGATATTGGAGCCTCGGCCATCACCATGCACAGCTCAGACTGTCTGAGTGAATTCTAACCACCAGTGGAGTTATGTACAGGTCTAGTTCAGACACTCAAACCCTGCATGGGAATTGGACCCCAATTTTCAGAGTCTGAGGTGAGAATGTCCCTAGGCTGAAGAGAAACTGCATCGTGAAGTGTCCCAGTTTCCAAATCTGGATGAAAACCAAGATGTGAAAAGACACAAAGTTCAGAGCAGCAGATCTGCAATTTGAATATACGTGGCCGAGTCTTGCTGAGGTGTTCGAAGTTAGCTTTTTTCACCTAATGGAGACCTAGAACACAATGTTCCCTTACAAGATAATGCTGCTTAGTTTAAATCAATGGGAGATTAACCTGGAGAGAGAGAGACTGCAGAAAGTGAACACTGTGTGGAAAGTTCGCATCATTGCCAACTGTGATTGGATGTTTTCTAGGAGGTGCCAATAAGTGATATCTTATAGGGTGGGAGAATGAGATGGTGGTAATATCACTGAGCTGGTAATCCAGAAGCCCAGGCCAATGCTCTAGGGACATGCGTTCAAATTCCTGGTGGAGTTTCAGTTCAATTCATCAATCTGGAATGTAAACTTGGTCTCATCAATGGTGACCCATGAAAATATCGTCCATTATCATAAAGACCCATCTGGTTCACTAATGTTCTTTAGGAAAGGGACCAGTTTACCCTTGCCTGGTCTGGCCTACATGTGACTCCAGATCTACAGCAATGTGATTGACCCTTAATTGACCACTGAAACTGTTTTCAAGGGCAGTTAGGGACGGGGTAGCAAATATTGGCTTTGCCAGCAATGCTCAAATCCAAAGAAAGTTTTGCTCCTTCAATCTATCTTAGTTGCCTGATTTAGCCCCTCAAACCTGTAGCGCCTTTCAAGCGAGATCATAGCTGATATATGACTTATGTGCCCAGTACAAAGATAAAGAAAGCATTTATAAATATCTCATTCTACAGCATGAGATATTGAACAAGAACAAAGAGCAACACAGCACGGGAAACAGGCCCTTCGGCCCAACGAGCCCATGCCACCGTCCTATCGTCCTAATGACATATCCTTGTCTTTAGGCTATGCCTATTGTTGAAGAATCCCATATAGGGACCAATATAGGGACAATTTGTTACCCAATCAGCCTAAGAGCACATTTTTGGGATGTGGGAGGAAACCGGAGCACCCGGAGGAAACCCACGCAACCACGGGGAGAACGCGCAAACTCCCGCAGACACAGGCCCAAATCCATGTGTTAGCACAGCAACAGCGATAGTCTCTGAGCTGTCATGCTGCCCATCAGATGGTCCAGTTTAAGCATACACTGACGACGTGAAGCACTCGGCAACTCCTGAAGCAACCTCCAATAGCAGCTCTCGCACGACATGCCGCATGCATGCCCCTTGTTGGTCAACAAGGTGGACAGAATTGCCTGCGGTTTACAGCATATAGATATTGCCTAATACCCAAGTTCTTGGCATTGGTTACACAGCTGTTCTATCCTCTTAATGTCTCATTCTCTCAGCAAAAAAAGCCTTTGTCTTCTCCATCCCCACCTCTCAAATCTTTATAATCAATACCCTTCACGGAAATTGAAAAAAAAAGAACACATTTAATTCTTCTGATGCCTCAATTATTTTTTCCTTGCAGATTTTTGCTTGAAGCTGCATAGAATCCCTACAGTGCAGAAGGAAGTCATTTGGCTCATTGACTCTGTACCGACTCTCCGACAGCTCACCTTACCCATGCCCAGACACCTCACTGTCTCCCTGTAACCTCACACATTTACCCTGCTAAGCTACATATCTTTGGACACTAAGCGGCAATTTAGCACAGTCAATCCACCTAACCTGCACATCTTTGGACTGTGGGAAAAAATTGAGCGCCCAAAGGAAACTTACGTAGACGTGGGGAGAACATGCAAACTCCACACAGTCACCCAAGACCAGAATTGAACCTCAGCATCCCTGATGCTGTGAGGCCGCAATGCTAACCACTGGGCCGCATTGCCAATCTTGGGTGGTTATCTTGAATAGTCCATGAGAAGTACAAACTGTGTCATCAGCCTCACTACTTGTATGGTAACAGAAAGAAATATTCTCTTGTCATACTTGACTGAAGTGGCTTCACTGTGGAAAAACCAACAGCTTGGGTGGAGGTGGGAAAATTCCAGCCACCCATTCCACATCCACCTTACAGTGACCATTCAGGGATTTGCACACTTCAGTCAAGTATGACAAGAGAATATTTCTTTCTGTTACCATACAAGTAGTGAGGCTGATGACACAGTTTGTACTTCTCATGGACTATTCAAGATAACCACCCAAGATTGGCAATGCGGCCCAGTGGTTAGCATTGCGGCCTCACAGTGTCAGGGTCCCAGGGTCAATTCTTGCCTTGAGTGACTGTCTATGTGGAATTTACTTGTTCTCCCCATGTCTGTGTGGATTTCCTCTGGGTTTCTCCCACACTCCAAAGACATACGGGTTAGGTGGATTGGCCATGGTAAATTGGTCCTTCATGTCAGAAAGATTAGCAGGGTAAATATATGGAGTTACAGGGATAGGGCCTGGGTGGGATTATTGTTGGTGCAGGCTTGATGGGCCGAATAGCCTCTTTCTGTACTGTATGGATTTTATATGGCTGAACTCAAAATGGACAGAAGTTAGTGTAATCAGAGAAACAAACCTATTTCAATATAATTCTTCTTTTGAGATTTGAAATTGAAGTTTCAGCTCACCCAACCTTCATTCGATGGACATCAGCCAACCGGGGAGGCAGTGGCGTAATGTTATTATCGTTGGACTGGTAATCGAGAAACCCAGAGTAATTGTCCCCAGGGTAGTAGCACTGGGGACTTTTGTTCAAATCCAATCATGGCAGATGGTGATATTTGAATTTAATAAAAATCTGTAATTAAAAGTCTAATGATTATGAAACCCCATCTGGCTGAGGAACGTTCTTTAGAGAAGACAATCTGCCGTCCTTATCTGGTTTGGCCAGATGCCAGAGCCAGTGTGGTTGACTCTTAAAAGCCCTCTGAAATGACTTTGGAAGATGTTCAGGGGCATTAGAGAAGAGCAACAAATGCTGGCCAGCCAGGGAGAGCCATGAATGAATAGAAAACATGAATAGAAGAACCTTCAGTTGAGGAAACCGTTCATTTTTTTTAAGGAGATTAATGCAAATATGATAAAATTCTACTCAAAGAAACAAAAGATGCAAAGCAGGTATGAGTAAAGATAAATTTAGAAAGTATCAGAAAAGACAATCTTCAAATGTGAGGTGATGCATTTCAGGAGAAAGAAGGTAGCGGGGAGGTATATGATAAAAGGTAGACTTATTAAGAGTATAGAAACGCAGAGGGACCTGGGGGTGCAGGTGAACAAGTCTCTGAAGGTGGCAGAGCAAGTGGAGAAGGTTGTGAAGAAAGCATATAGTATGTTAGCCTTTATAGGAAGGGGTATAGAGTACAAGAGCTGGCCTTTAATGTTGCAGTTGTATAAAACGCTGGTTAGACCTCATTTGGAATACTGCGTCCAGTTCTGGTCGCCTTACTACCGGAAGGACGTGGAGACTCTGGAGAGAGTGCAGAGGAGGTTTACCAGGATGCTGCCTGGTATGGAAGGTCTGAGTTACGAGGAGAGGTTAGGCAAATTGGGACTGTTTTCCTTAGAAAGACGTAGACTTAGAGGAGATCTAATAGAGGTGTACAAGATTATGAGGGGTATAGATAGAGTAAACAGGGTTAAGCTTTTTCCTAGGATGGACTCAAATAGCACGAGGGGTCACGGGCTTAGGGTGAGGTGGGTAAGGTATAATTTGGATGCTAGAGGGAGTTTTTTCACACAGAGGGTGGTGGGGGTATGGAATGCGCTGCCAAGTAAAGTGGTGGAGGCAGGTACTCTGGAGTTATTTAAGAAATACTTAGATGGGCACATGAACAGAATGGGAATGGAGGGGTATAGAAAACTGATTTAAAATAGGGATCATGAGCCTTGGGAGTCCCTGGGAAGTGTGTAAATAGATGATGATATTGATGTACTTGTTTTTATCCTACAGGTGCTTTGGTTCACCTTGTTGTCTAACAAGGGGCATACACGCGATGGGTCGTGAGAGGGCTGCTCTTGGATTTTTTTCGAGAGTATCCTAGTGCTTCACGTCGTTAGTGTACGCTTGACCTGGACCATTTGATGGGCAACACGACAGCTCAGTGACTATCGCTGTGCTGTGCAGATACATGGATTTGGGCCTGTGTCTGTGGGAGTTTGCGCATTCTCCCCGTGCTTGCGTGGGTTTTCTCCGGGTGCTCCGGTTTCCTCCCACATCCCAAAGATGTGCTCTTAGGCTAATTGGCAAAACAAATTCTCCCTAAATTGTCTCAAATTTGGTTTTTAATCCGTAGATCTATAAACATGGACAGGGATCGCGTGTAGAAGTGGGAACATTGGGGTGGCGGCGCGGGCTCGTTGGGCCGAAGGGCCTGTTTCCCATGCTGTTTTGTTTTTCTTCTTCTTCGTTCTTAAATTGCAACTTATGAGGTTTACAGACTTGGCTGGACTTCCCTTGTGCCTGAAAATCTCATGGTAGGGTTGAGAGTTCCACTGAAATTACAATTGGAGGGTTGTTGGTTGGGTGGACAGTTTGAAGATTATGGTGAATTTGGATGGGGAATTTTATGAAAGGATATAAAAGAATGAAGAGATTTGTGTGTATTGTAGTTGAGTGCCCAATTCATTTGCCCCCAAACTTCTGTGATCTTTTGTGCCACGTGTGTGCTTTGTACCTCCTATACTGACATGGTGGCACACTGGTTAACACTGCTGCCTCGTAGTGCCAGGAACCAGGGTTCGATTCCCAGCTTTAGTCACTGTGTGGAGTTTACACACTCTCCCTGTGTCTGCATGGGTTTCCTCTGTGCGCTCTGGTTTTCTCCCACACACCAAAGATGTACAGGTTAGCTTGATTGGCCATGATAAATTGCCCCTTAGTGTCAGGGGGCCTTAGGAGGGTAAATACGTGGGGTTACAGGGATAGGACCTGGATGGAATTGTTGTCGCTGCAGATTTGGTGGGCCAAATGATCCCTTTCTGCACTGTAGATTCTATTATATGATTCTATACCTGGTTCACTCACTCTCTTTACACAGAGGAAACCCCAGGTTATTGTATATTTGAACTGTATATGGGGTCGGTTGGAAAATTTTCAACCTGCCACAGGTGGTTTACCATCTACTATGGCGGGATTTGGACCTGGAACCCCAGAGTATTGCCCCCTAGGTTTAACAGTTCAGTGACCTACACCAGTAGGCTGCAGGATCTTGTTCAGATCTGCAGGATGCAATGACCTCTCAATGAGGTGCACAGTTGGCTTAGAGGCTCACCAAGCATGTTAAATTCAGATACACTCAGCATTTGATTGCGTCTGAAAACCAGTTTTTCCCCTGGTTTCTGTGACTGTGACTCATCTTTCGTTCCCTCACCCTCCAATATAAATATTTCCCATTTGCTATGCCTTTTATCTTTGACAAAGTGTCATCTGGATTTGAAACGTCAGCTCTTTTTCCTCCTTACAGATGCTGCCAGACCTGCTGAGATTTTCCAACATTTTCTCATTTTGCACTCAACATTTGATTAAATTAATTTCTATTGGTTTTCTGCTGACAACAATATATTAACAGATCAAGGATCAGCCACATCTCCCCAAATCTGTTTTTATCACCACCCAATCATGTGGCAATAATGTTCACAGAAGCTGATGACTCAAGTACTTCAACTCACTTAACATTGTGTGAAGTGACAGGATAACCCATGGCAGCATTATCACTCTAAGTGTGGGCTGGCTTCCAGAAGAGTCATTTGTGCTCTCAAGTGACAAAACAAGCTTCAAGAAAGTTGCTTCAAGTCGGCAGTTTGTGTTTCGTCATTTGAAAAGAAATTGTAAACTCGGGGTGGGGGAGGGAATGTTTCAAAGACTTTTATTTGGTTCACGAGTGGAGCAGAAATGTTGCTGTATTACTAACTTCGCACCCCCCCCTCCCCCAACTATTGTCGGAATCCTCCCTTCTATAGCCAATCTCTGGGTTCGTGGCAGGCGAAGATCACCTTCCCAAGTTAAATACTGACCAGTCCACTGACTGTAATTAACCCCTATGGGGTCCACCACTACAGTTACTGACTTCATTAGTAAGTGTGTAGAAGACTGTGCCAAAGAAGGAAATCTGTGTGTTCCGCAATCAGAAACCATGGATGAACAGGGATATCTACTACTTGCTAAAGTCCAGGTCTGAGGTGTCCAAGTCAGGCAACACTGACCTATACAAGAAAATAAGAAGTCTCACAACACCAATTATTTGGTTAAAGTCCAATTATTTGGTAGCAAATGCCACTAGCTTTCGGGACTCTGACCAAAGTCCTGTCCCCCTATGCTGACGCTATAATTAAGAAAGTCCACCAATGCCTCTATTTTCTCAGAAGATTAAGGAAATTTGGCATGTCAGCTGTGATCCTCATCAACTTTTACAGATGCAACGTAGAAAGCATTCTTTCAGGTGGCATCACAGCTTGGTATGGCTCCTGCTTTGCCTAAGACCGCAAGGAACTACAAAAGGTCATGAACGTAGCCCAATCCATCACTCAAACCAGCTTCCTATTCTTTGACTCTGTCTACACTTCCAGCTGCCTCAGCAAAGTGGCCAGCATAATTAAGTACCCCACGCAACACGGGCATTCTGTCTTCCACCTTTTTCCGTCAGGAAAAACATACAAAAGTCTGGGGTCACATACCAACCAATTCAAGAACAGTTTCTTCCCTGCTGCTTTTGAATGTGGGACTTTTGAATGGACTTACCTTGCACTAAGTTGATCTTTCTCTCACCCTAGTTATTACTGTAACACTACATCTGCACCCTCTCATTTCCTTCTGTATGAATGGTATGCTTTGTCTGTACAGTGCACAAGAAACAATACTTTTCACTGTATGTTAATATGTGTGACAATAATAAATCAAATCAAAGTTGGGAAATTTGTTTGGAATATTGCTCCCCTGACTTTCATGGCTGTTTAAAGGTTGGCCAATGTCCCATTGGAGCTTCCCGTGAGTACGCATGTGCAACACATTGGAATCTTGTATCCCCCCTCCAAGTTTAGTGGGAATTTTTAGAACATTCTGTTTCATGACTCTACCTGGAGAAGTGAACTTCTTCTTGGACTTTGTGGTTAGTGGACACTGCTTTCCCTCTCCCTTTCACACAGTTACTGAAAGATATCAGCTGCCTGTCACACATAGTGTGCCAAAGCTGGGCATAGGGAAGAGGTGACAGGACTAATGGGGGAGTTGGAGGCAGTCAACAAGCAGAATGGAAGAGTATAAACGACTGTCCATGATATCATTCTATTATTATTCATGGAGGTGGGGGTGTATGAAATCACGTTGGGGCAGGGCAGAAGATCACACAAGGGTAATGAGCTGAACAGCTTGAGATCTTGCATGTTCAGCCATCCCGTTCTCCAGTGGAATTTGATTTGATTTAATTTAATTTATTATTGTCACATGTATTAACATGCAGAGAAAAGTATTGTTTCTTGCGTGCTATACAGATGAAGCATACCATTCATAGACAGTGCAGAATGTAGTATTACAGTTATAGCTAGGGCATAGGGAAAGATCAATTTAGTGCAAGGCCAGTCCATTCAAAAGTCTGACAGCAGTAGGGAAGAAGCAGTTCTTGAGTTGATTTACTTGACCTCAGAGTTTTGTATCTTTTTTCTGAAAGAAGAAGGTGGGAGAGAGAATGTCTGAGGTGTGTGGGGTTCTTAATTATGTTGGCTGTTTTGCTGAGGCATGGGAAGTATAGACAAAGTCAATGGATGGGAGAATGGTTTGTGTGATGGATTGGGTTACATTTATGAGCTTTTGTAGTTCCTTGCAGTCTTGGACAGAGCAGGAGCCATATACGATATGGTACAACCAGAAAGAATGCTTTCTAAGGTGTGTCTGTAAAGGTTGGTGAGAGTCATAGCTGACATGCCAAATTTCCTTAATTTTCTGAGAAAGTAAAGGCGTTGGTGGACTTTCTTAACTATAGTGTCAGTATGGGGGACCAGGACAGGTTGTTGGTGATCTGGACACCCAAAAACTTGCAGCTCTTGACGCTTTCTACTTCATCCCCATTGATGTAGACAGGGGCATGTTCTCCTTTATGCTTCCTGAAATCAATGACAATCTCCTTCATCTTGTTGACATTGAGAGAGAGATGATCGTTGCTGCACTAGTTCACCAGATTCTCCATCTCATTCCTGTACTCTCTCATCATTATTTGCAATCTGACCCACTACGCTGGTGTAGTCAGCAAATTTGAAAATCGAATTGGAGGGGACTTTGGCCACACAGTCATACATGTGTAAGAGTATTGTAGGGAGCTGAGAACACAGCCTTGTGGAGCATCGGTGTTGAGGATGACCGTAGAGGAGGTGTTGTTGCCTATCCTTACTGATTGTGGTCTGTGAGTTAGGAAGTTCAGGATCCAGTCGCAGACAGGTGCTGCAGCCCAGACCGGGGAATTTGGAGAAGTGGTTCATGGGAATAATGGTGTTGAAGATTGAGCTGTAGTCAATAAATAGAAGTCTGACATAGTTGTCCTGGTTATCTAGATGTTCCAGGGCCAGGAAAATGGTGTCTGCTGTGGATCTGTTCCAGTGGTAGGCAATGTGTAGTGGATCCAGGTACTCTGGGAGGCTGGAATTGATTCGTGCCATGACTAATCTTTCAAAGCACTTCATAATGATGGATATCACAGCCATCGGTTGATAGTCACTAAGGCATGCTGCTTGGCTTTTTCTTAGGTACCGGAATGATGGTCATCTTTGTAAAGCAGACAGGGACTACATATTGTTGTAAAGAGCAGTTGAAGATGATTGTGAATATCCCCACCAGCTGATCCCGCAAGATCTGAGTGCATTCTGGGTATCCCATCTGGGTCTGTTGCTTTCCGTGGGTTGACCTTTGAGAAAACTGCTCTGACATCTGCAATGGTGACCCCAGATACGGGTTCATCCAGGGCTTCTAGGATGGAAGGCATGTTCTCACTGACCTCTTGCTCAAAACAGGTGTAGAATGCATTGAGCTCATCAGGGACTGGGGGGTTGGAGCCGGTGATTTTACATGCCTTCGTCTTGCAGACCTTGCCATTGTTGGCAGGGGCCTGTATGGCTAGCCTGGGACTCTAGCTTGGTACCGTACTGTCTTTTGGCATCTTTGATGGGTCTTCATAGATCATATCTGGACTTCTTGTGTAGGTCAGGGTCTCCTGAATTGAAAACCTCAGACTTCAGCAAGCAGTGGATATCTCTGTTTATCCACAGTTTCTGTTGGGGATTACATGGATTTGCTTCTTTGGCACACAGTCTTCTGCACACTTATTAATGAAATCAGTTACTGTGATGGCGTACTCTTTCAGATTGGGCGCGGAGTTTTTAAATACTGACCAGTCCCTCCAGGCTCCACTTCCATCATCAGACAGTCTTTGAAAGCCAGAATTCCATGTTATAGTTGAGATTGCATTAGTTTACTTCCCTTTGACCTTTGCTGAAATCATAGAAACCCTACAGTGCAGAAGGAAGCCCTTTGGCCCATTGAGTCTGCATCGACCACAATCCCACCAAGGCCCTACCTCCATATCCCTACATATTTACCCGCTAATCCTTTCTAACTTATGCATCACAGGACACTAACGGGCAATTCTACCATGGCCAATCAACCTAGCTCACACATCTTTGGACTGTGGGAGGAAATCGGAGTAGCCGGAGGAAATCCACGCAGACACTAGGAGAATGTGTAAACTCCACACAGACAGTGACCCAAGCTGGGAATCAAACCCAGGTTCCTGGAGCTGTGAAGCAGCAGTGCTAACCACTGTGCTACCATACTGCCTGTGCTAGTTGCTGCCTGACCTGTTGATCATTGGTCACATTCTTTGTTTTTTTTTGGATTTTCAATAATAATGTGTTTGTTTTAGTAGGATTTAATCATGTTGTCTAATGGATAGATATTAGCCAGGACACCTTCACTCCTCTATTATAATTCAGCATAAAAAAAATTGTTCTCTCTTATCTTTCATTCATTATGTTCATCTATCTCACTGCTATTTGTGTGTCTAAATAAGTTGCCATGCTTTCTCAGAAAGCAACTATACTTCATAAAGTAAATCATTGTCAAGCATTTTGAGACATGAAAAATGCTATCCAAATGCAAGTCTTTCATAAATATGTATTTTATTATATGATGAATGGCATATATCCATCAGGTGTTTGTGTCCATTGAATATAAATTGATTCACCAAAAATAGTCTATAAAGCTTTTAGTTTCACCATCCAGTCTCCACAGAAGAAACACAAAAGCATCTGCAACTTGTCAGACAATTGAAAGACATTTCAATTAAAGGCTCACGCAGTAACTCCATTTAAAATGTGACACTTGAAGGTTTTCTAACAATGATGTGAATGAGTAGCCAGAATGAAGCAACAAGTCTGGAATGGACCAGAGTTTAACATGTTCTCCTCTCCTCAGTTTGATAGACAGTTAGAATTGAGTGTTTGACAGATTGCAGATTTCACAAGGGTCTGCTTATACCCGCCCCGGTAGGAAATGTGTAGCAAATTGAGTGGCCAGATTGTTGGCTTCCTGTATCTCCAGCGATCGCACTCTCATCTCTGAGTCAGAAAGTTATAGAATCAAGTCTTCTCCAGAACACAACTGATGGTTAACACTCTGAGTGCTGTATTGTTGGATGGGCTGTCTTTCAGACGAGCTATTTCACTGGCAACCCATCTGTCCTCATGATACATCATAAAGGATCTCATGATGGTATATTTCAAAGACTAGCAAGCACTACCCAATTGCTTTGAGCACTATTTTTCCTTATCAGCGTCATGAAAATGCATTATCTACTCATGGTCTCATTCCAGTTTGGCGAGTTTGCAGCATGTAAATTGGCTGCTGCATTTCCTGTATTAGAACCGGGACTACATTTCAAAAGCACCTCATTGGCTTTGGGAAGTTTTCAGGTAAGTCTTCTTCTCACCAAAACAGGAAAGAGCTGTCCCAGGTAGTAAAATGAGACAGGAAGAGGGGGATTGGGGGCAGGATTGCAGGAGATAAGGTTAATGGTCCCCTGCTGAGTTAAGAAGGATATCCAAAAGCATTTTACTTGAAAAGTCCAAGAGTTTCTTCTGGGACCCAGAGGAACCACTCCCTGTATCTTGCTCCATAGGGAAAGCTGTAAAATTGGTTATGAATTTTACCTTACTGGCCTCCAGTGCTTATCCTGGAAGGTTTGATCTGATGGGGGATCTACCACTCCTCCTCTTGCTCCAGACCCAACGGCCAAATGCTCTTTATTTATTTAGCCAATGCAAATCCCCAAAGCCAAGTGACATCCTTTTTACTCTCTGAGTTTAATGTGATTATTCTGCCACTTGGTCTTTAGAGGGGACACTCCTCAGTAATGTGCAGCTTTGTTTGTGTCTTTCCACAAGTGCACAAGAGGTTTGTCCTGAGACCTCAGTGATGGAGATTGGCTACAAGTGAGCCCTGGTCTGTCCTGAACTTGTCTAGCAAGGAACATTGGTTTTCAACTACCATGGCAACATTCAAGCCACTGACTGCCTGCCTTGGCACGCCATAGGGAGCACCTTTCTTGAGCAAGATCTACCAGCAAATATCCTCTGGATTAAGGAATAAGAAACATAGGAAGTCATTAACAAGTTTCTTGTGATAAACCCCATCTGTCAAAAGATTTAGAAGTGAACAAATGAAGCAATGGTAGAAATTAACATTTAAAATATATAATAGGAATATAATGTAATTAAAAAATTGCATTTCCTTTTTCCTTTTGTTTATGACATCTTGGTCAATTACGTAGCCTCCGCCCTACTACCTCCCATCTAGATTTCATCCTATTTCCTGTCTTTATCTCTGATGTAGGGTCTTCCATGCTCGAAACATTGATTCTATTCTCTTCCCGCTGATGCTGTCAGACCTGCTGAGATTTTGTTTCTGTTTCAGATTCCAACATCCACAGTATTTTGTTTTTATCCAATGAGGTTTTACCTGGCAGCCTGTAGGCTCTCAACATTAAGCGGTGAGATTTGTAGAGCATTTCCTATTATGAGGCCAGAGGGCTGCTTAATGTTGAGACCAGCAGTTCCGGTGAGACTGGGATTCTGCAGAAGTTCCATTTGTTGATAAGATCATTAGTTTAGCCAGGGGCTTAGCTGTGACTGATGATCACATTGAAATGGTAGATCAAGTAGATCGATATTTAAAGAGCTTTGTTTAACCCTGTGTCCAGCACTGGCACAATGGGCCGAATAGCCTCCTTCTATGCTACATCATTGATTTCTCCCTCCCCATCTCTCATTGATATAGTGTAAGTTTGCAGCAACTGCCTATTGATGCACTAAGAGGAAATGGGTATGTGCAGAAGGAGTTGGAATAAATATAGAGAATTAGACATTAATTACACTCTGGACAGGTCAATTTCTAGAATTGCTGAATTTCCTAAATTCTTTGACTGATTATACTTCACAATAAATGAATCTGAAGTGCTGATTCTTAGCTGCATAAAGAGCGACAGCCTGCATAGCCTTCTGGAAATGTGAACAGATGAATCTTTCTGAATTATGAGGACAGGAATCTGTTTAAATGCAGCAATTAGCGCAAAAAACTGGAATATGCTTTGAAGATTGAATATTGCCTTGCGGCCTCACCAACTCAGCTATAGATCTTAAAATGTCCCCTTCTCTTATCTTTCCTCTGAAAAACAAGCATGTGAAATGAACAAAGAAATGCGAATATGCTTCCATATCTCTCTCTGCCTCAGAATATCCCAAAGTGCTTTACAGTCATTTAATTACTTCTGTTCAGCAGTATAATTAGTCTTAAAACATAGGAAGCTTGGTTGGCAATTTGTATACCTGTAAATCCTTCAGAAAAGCACTTCTACATTCCCCTGTTAATTCCCCTCTCCCACATAATGCTCCCATATCAGCTGAGGGCTCACTGTCTTAATCCTCTGTGAGAAGTCTGTATGTTGACAGAAACAACTACAACTGCATTTGTGTGCACACTTGATGTAGTGAAGTGGCCTCAAGATCCTTTATGGAGACAATCAAAATCTAATATTGAAACATCTCAGGAGATAACAGAACAATTGACCATAGAAGTAAGTATTGAGGGGTGTCTTAAAAGAGGCGAGAGCGATGGAGAGAGTTTGGGAGGGAATCCCAGAGATTCTGAGACATTCGAGAGCTGAAAGCACCAATGGAAGAACGTTGAAAATCAGGGACGTGCAAGGGAACAGAATTGGAGAAGTATTGAGATCTTGGAGGGTAATTGAAGATTATCGAATTAGGAGAGAAATGGGAAGGGAGCCAGAGTGAGCGCTGAAGAACAAAAGGTTTCTGTTGAATGTGGATTGCTTTTGAGTTTCATGAGATTAACACAATGATCTTTAGTCCAAAGATATGCGAGTTAGGTCAATTGGCCATGCTAAAATTGCCCCTTAGTGTCCTGAGATGCGTAGGTTAGAGGGATTAGCGGGTAAATATGTGGGGGTAGGGTCGAGGTGGGATTATGGTCAGTGCAGACTCAATGGGCCCAATGGCTTCTTTCTGCATTATAGAATTTCTATGATTCTACCAATAGACCTATTTCTGTCCTGGTGATAGTCTGAATAAGGCACAGTAGTTACTCTGTAGAATGACTCCGTGTACCCTGCCTGTAGTATTGTTACCAAAACATTTGTTGATCTACTGTTGGTGCAATGAAAGACAAGCAAATTGCTAACACATTGTTAATGACATTGAGGACTTGAACACAAAAATCAAGGCTCCAGTGGAGAGTTGGAGTAATACTGCATGTCACTGGTACTATCTTTTAGACAATATGTTAATGTGAGGCCTTACCTGCCCTCTTAGGTGAATATAAAATATCCTATTGCACCATTTGGAGTGAGTTTCTCCCAGTATAATCAATATATTTTTCTTCTATTAACATCCTCACACAGTTTATTTGGTTATTATCACACTGCTGTGGGCAGCTTGGCTGCTGCCCTACACTATAGAGGTGACTACACTTGAAAAGTTAATCATTGGTTATAAAAAGCTGTGAAATGTGCTGTGGTTCTAAAAGGCACCATATAAATGCAAGTTTTTGCTTCGTACAATGAGGAGTGTACAAGAATAGATAGGTATTCTTTGACCTGGTATAGCTAGGGCCAGTGAGAAATGCAAGAAGGCATTGGATTGATGGAACAAACCATCCCATCTTTTCCACATCACTCCCTGTAGCCCACTTTAAAACATTTGAGCCTGGCTTGGGAGCATGACAGGAGGTTTCCTGCTTGCTGTTTATTTAATCAGTCTTATGATCAGCTCAAACAAAAGGGAATAATTTATGAAGTTGAGCTCTGTTACAGTCCTGACTGATGTTACTATTGCACAGGAAGCATGGAACGCTGGCTTGAATGGATCATGGTGTAGAGATGCCGGCGTTGGCCGGCGTCCGGATTGGATCGGTTGGATTTAAAATTGGTGTTGCTAAATTCTTACTGAGTTCTTGAATGGATCATCCAGATGCAAACGAGACCAAAAATGTTTGCAGAGATTCATGTGGGGCATAAGTAACAACATGGGTCTTTTGGGTTGAATGGCCTGTAAATGTGCTGTAGGCTATATTATTGAGTGTGTTGTTAGCTGGTTATTACTGTTTAGGGGACCTTACGAGGTGTGAACTGGTGGCTGTGTTTCCTATGTTATAACAATGACCAGACTTTAATAGCGCTCCATCTATTGTAAAGCATTTTGAGACATTCTGCAGACATGAAAGGTGTAATATAAATGTGGTGTGGGATGAAGCAGAACAATAAAAGTTTGCAGCTTTAATATTGTAACTGGAATGGGACGGGGGAGGTGTCCTTATGCTGCTTAGTGCAAAGAACAGACACTGGAAACCTACAACCTCGTCTGTGGCCGACATTCTCTGGTGCTGCTGCAATGAATGGCATTTTGGACTGAGACAGTACCAGTGATAAATTCTCTATCTCGTTGTTAGCAAGGGCGATGTGAACAAGATCAGAGAATTCCATCCAGAGTTTATTTGCAAGGTGAAATTACAGTGGCGAATTCCACACTACACTAAGTAGTGACAGTGATTTGTTCTCGAAAGTGATGGTTCAGTGGAACACCTGTGTGGTGTAGCAGTGTCACAGTGGTCTGTACTGCTGCCTCACAGCGTCAGGGACCAGGGTTTGATTCCCGGCTTGGGTCACTGTTTGCACATTCTCCCCATGTCTGTGTGGTTTCCTCCAGCAACTCTGGTTTCCTCCCACAGTTTGAAAGATGGCTAACTTCATTGCAAGCCTACTTGTGACATTTCACTTTAAAAAAGGAAACACACACACACACACACACACACACACACCCCGAGAGGCTGCTACGTACACACACACATATACATACACGGTCAGATGCTGACAGACAGTCACACGTATACACGCAGTGAGATGCTCTCTCCCTCTCTCACACACACACACAGTGAAATGCTGACACACACATACAATGAGATGCTAACACACATATATACACACAGTGAGATGCTGACACACACACAGACCACAAACATCTACAGTGAGATGTGCGCACTACACACACACACAATGAAATGCTCATATACACACACCTCGTGAGATGCTGATACGCACACACACACAGACACAGTGAGATGCTCTCACACACACTCTCTTTCACACACATGTGCGTGCACACACACACACGCACATGCACACACACACCCGCACATGCCCACATGGTGAGATTCTCACGCACAGACACAGTGAGACTCTGACGCACAGACACAGTGAGACTCTGACACACAGACACACATACACACACGCACGTGCTCACACACACACACACACGCGCACACAGTGAAATGCCACACACACACACACACACACACACACACACACACACACACACACACACACACACACACACACACTTCCATTCATTGAACAGGAGACGTGAGCGTGTTCACAAGTGGATTCATTCAGACAACTGAATGATGACACTTATCAACAAAGTAGGAATGATGTGACACAGAATACGCAGCATGATCAATGAAGTACAAAAGAAATTGGGTGAGTCATAGCTTTTAAAGAAAAACACTTCAAAAGTATGAAACTCGAAAAGGTTTTGAATCTACACGCTGACAGGAGTCTCCTAGCAACCTCTGTCCTTTTCTTCATTCAAATGGATCACAGTTCAATCTATAGCTTTCTCTGATTTTATTCCTTTATATTTTCGGTCTCAAGAATGATATATATGGAGGCACTTAATTAATTTCTATTGCCTTGTCAATACTTTAAATATTGCTATCTGAAGGCTTTATTTCCCTGTTCACCTTTAAGCTATGAGTCATCCCTCAGTTTCCAGAAATAGTTTTTAATGCGTTTTCTGGTTTCCTTGGCACTACCTGAAATTCAGTGCACGAGGAGATTAACTGCAGCAGGTTTCTGATCATATCGCTTTATCTCTGAGTGCCCTTTCTACCTTCAGGTCAAAGTCCCAATCTCTGTCCCTCATTCTAATGGCACAGATCTCCTATAAATCCTAAACCAAAACCTGGAATGGGTGGATCCTTTGAGAGGATAGAGGAGGCGCTGGCAGAGTGGTGTTGTCACTGGACTGGTAAAGGGGTGGCACAGTGGTTAGCACTGCTACCTCACAGCTCCAGGGACCTGGCTTTGATTCCGGCTTGGATCACTGTCTGTCTGTGTGGAGTTTGCACGTTGCAAACTCCCCTCTGTCTGCGTGGATTTCCTCCGGATGCTCCGGTTTCTTCCCACATTCCAAAGATGTAAGGGTTAGGTTGATTGGCCATTCTAAATTGTCCCTTAGTGTTTGAAGATGTATAAATTTGGGGAATTAGCTATGGTGAACACATGAGTTTACAGGGATAGTGTGGAGGGTTGGGTCCAAGTAAGATGCTCTCCTGGAGAGTTGGCGCAGATTCTATAGGCCGAATGACCTCCTTCAGCACTGTAGGGATTCTATGGTTCTATGTTTCTAAAGGCTCTGTATTGCAAGTTCTTGTTAGAATATAACTGGCAAGGTCAGCGTTTTGTGCTCATCCCTAAAGCCCTGCTCCAATTTACCCAGGATGAGTTTCCTCTGGATGCTCCAGTTTCCTCCCATAGTCCAAAGATGTGCGTATTAGGTTGATTGGCTGTGCTAAAAATTGCCCCTTGGAGTCGTGACTTGCGTTGGTTCGAGGGATTAATGGGTAAGTACGTACGGATATAGGGCTTGGGCCTGGGTGGGGTTGTGGTTGGTGCAGACTTGATGGCCGGAATGGCTTCTGTCTGCACTGTATGGATTCTATGATTTCTATGATCTAACTAAAGTATCTCGTTGCTGGAATCTTTCTCTCAAACTTTTTCTGTATCCTTTCAAATGCATATACTTCCTTCCTAAAGTGTTGTGCGTCCAGATTTGGACACAATATTCCAGCTGAGGCTGAACCAGTGTTTTATAAATGCTCACCAAAATTTCCTTACATTTATACATACCTTTATTTTATATAGCCCATGATTCAGTATGCTTTATTAAACTCTTTCTGCCATCTTTAATGATTTGTGCACAGTAGTTAACACTGTTGCCTGACAGCACCAGGAACCCGGGTTCAGTTTCAGCCTCGGGTGATAATTTGTCAGGAGTTTACATGTTCTCCCTGTGTCTGTGTGCTTTTCCTCCCGGTGTTCCAGTTTCCTCCTACAGTCCAACAATGTGCAGGTTAATTGGATTGGCCGTGCTGAATTGCCCATTAGTGAGCCAAGACATGTAAATTAGTGGAGTAAATATGTAGGGTTATGCAGATAGGATGGTATTGGACCAGGGAAAGATGCTCTGTTGGAGACTCGGCGCAAACTCAATGGGCTGAATGGCCTCCATCTGCACGGTAGGAATTTAATGTTTCTATGATATAACCCCTGTCCGTCTGTAACTGCAGCCCCTTTAGAATTTATTCTTTATTTTATGTTGCTTCTCCTTGTTCTTCCGACTAAACTTTGTCTGCTTAATGTCCACCTGTTCTACCAGCTTGTTGATGCCTTTTTGAATTCTATTGCTATCCTTCTCATAGCTTACAATATCTCCAAACTTTGTGTCTTCCACAAATTTTGAAATTCATAGAATCCCTACTGTGTATAAAGTGGCCATTCAGCCCACTGTCCGAAGAGCATCTTACCCCTCCCATCCCACCAAGCCTCGCCCTATTCCTGTAACCCCGTCATTTACCATTAACCTACACATCTTTGGATTTTGGAAGGAAACGCAGCACCTGGAGGAAACCCACACAGACACAGGGAGAACGTGCAAACTCCACACAGTCACCCCAAGGTCGGAATCGAACTCAATATCTCTGGGCTGTGAGGCGGCAGTGCCAGCCACTGTGCCAACAACTGTCTCTTGCACACCCAATACAGATCAAGTCAAGCCATGGGTCTAACGCCCGACCCCAGAGTGAGCCTCACTGTTTACCTTCCTCCAGTCTGAAAAACAATTATTTACCACTGCCCTCTTTTTCCTGTCATTCATACCCATGCTGTAATGTCCCTATTATTCCATGGGCTACCACATTGCTGACTAGTCTGTTATATGGCATTTTATCAAACACCTTTTTCAAGTCTGTGAACCACTAGATGAACCACTTTATTCTCAGTAATCCTCTCTTATGTCTCATCCAAAACTCAGTCAAATTGGATGAACATGATTTGCCTTTTATGAATCCTTGCTGGCTTTCTTTAATTAATCTACATTTGTCAACAGACTGTTAATTTTTGCCCCCAGATTATTGTGTCTGAAATCTTTCTCGCAACTGAGGTTAAACAGACTGGCCTTATCCTTAAACCATGTTTGACCAAGCGTGTGACATTTGAAAGCCTCCAGTCCTTTGGGCAACTGCAGGAAATCTGTGAAGATGGGTAGCATATGTCATTATGGTATATCAAGTAAGTACACACTTAATCTAAGGACAATTGGAAGCAATTTCCACCTTTACTTCCGTCAATATCGTCAGAAGTATCTGATCTACTCCTGGTGAGTTGTTTAAGTAGAGCTAGCCTATCTAATGTTTTCACTTTTATCAAGTTTTAACCCATCCATTGTTTCAATTACCTTCAGTTTCATCACAACTTTGTAACTGATAAAGACCACTGCAAAGTAATCATTCAGCCATGCCTTCTGCCTCCATTCCCTTTTTACTCTCTAATTGGTCCCACTCCTTTGTTTACCATATGTTTTATTGTTATATGACTATAGAAGATTTCTGGATTCCCTCTTATGTTGGCTGCCAGTCTCTTCTCATACTGTCTCTTAGCTGTTTTTGCTTCTTTTCTCATTTCCCCTCTGTTTCTCCTTGTATTATCAACCCCAGTGCCTAAATCTTTCAATATCGCTCTGTTGCTATTCTTCATTGGTCTTTTCCATGTCTTTCACATTTACAAAATGCAAATTCTGAAATTATATGCATGCTGGTCGTATCATTGAACCCCTGGCATCAAATTGAAGAACGGTAACACTGGTCAGACTCACTCACAGCTAGTTATTTCATGTGCAATCTCTTTGATTTGATTTGATTTATTATTGTCACATGTAATAGCGTACAGTGAAAAGTATTGTTTCTTGCACGCTATACAGACAAAGCATACCGTTCATAGAGAAGGAGAGGAGGGAGTATAGTATTACAGTCATAGTTAGGATGTAGAGAAAAATCAACTTAATGCAAGGTAGGTCCATTCAAGAATCTGACAGCAGCAGGGAAGAAGCTGTTCTTGAGGCAGTTGATACATGACCTCAGACTTTTGTATCATTTTCTCGATAGAAGAAGATGGAAGAGAGAATGTCTGAGGTATGTGGAGTCCTTAATTATGCTGACTTTTTTGTCGAGGCAATGGGTAGCAAAGACAGATTCAATGGATGGGAGGCTGATTTGTGTGATGGATTGGGCTACATTCATGACTTTTTGTAGTTTCTTGCAGTTTTGGGCAGAGCAGGAGCTCATACCAAGCTGTGATTCTACCAGAAAGAATGCTTTCTAAAGTGCATCTGTAAAAGTTGGTGGGAATCGTAGCTGACATGCCAAATTTCCTTTGTCTTCTGAACATCACCAGTAATTTCTCATTGGTGAATGTTGAATTGTTCTGTTTGATTTCAGTGAGACGGTGAAGTTTTAGCACGCGCTGTGTGAAAGGTAAAATGCCCCTGATATAGCTTGGTGTGTACCTGATGTATCAGAATGATTTGCCATGCGAAACATCTTCATGGCTTTCCTTCATCAGGCTGGCCAGCTATCACTGTGTCATGTTGTGGTATTGACTGTGTTCATTGGACTATATTGAATTTCACTTAGGACCCTTAAGCCCTTACAGTCAGAACAACTGGTCACCTGTTGAATTGGGGCTAGTGTGGAAGACACGTTTCCAGCTGTTGTGCTGGAGAGTTACCTCGGGGAATTGAATGTGCATCCATCCTTTAATATATTTTCAGAGGCAGAGTAATGCAAATCTGCAATTCACCTCTTCCCAAAAGCCCTAGAGGCTGGACCAATTACTTTCTTTAATGCTGAAATAGATAGATTTTTATTCAGTGAGGATTTCAAACGCTATGGAGCGAAGGTGGTTAAATAAATCTGAGGGACAGATCAGCCATGAGCTGATAATATGGTGGACCAGTTTAGAGGGACTTCTCTGATGTTTGGTTAGGAAACTTTCCACTCTGTCAAGCAACTCATTAGTAGATAAAAGTCGAAGCCTCAGTATGGAGCTCTGGGGAACGTCACTTGTCAGATTTTACCCATCAGAGAAAGTTTCTGTTATCACTAGTCCATGAAGCCTCTTGCTTCCCAACCAATTACCAACCCATCTCATAAAACATCCTCCGATTTCATGGACTTTCTTCTCTTGCCAACGACTTCTTGTGATGAACATTATTAAACATGTTCTGGAAGTCAGTGTGGGTAACAATTCCCTGAATTCGAATCACTAAAGCCTTGCCATTTGAGCTTCTCATAGCAGTATGAAGATCCTCTGGCAGGGGGAGAAAAAGTTATAGGCTGCTCTCGTATGGGGAGAGAAAAAAAGCTGATATTGAATTTTTGGCCGTTGACTGCCCGATATCCCAAACCTATGGTGAAGAGAATTGTAGACCGCGAAGCGAGCATCATGAAGCAGCTCATGGAGCTGAGACTCCTAGGTTTCAGGTCTAATAGACTGGCAACAAGTTGGCAAATCATGAGCAGCATGGCGGCATAGTGGTTATCTCTATGTCTCACAGTGCCAGGGACCAAGGTCCAATTCCGGCCTTGGTCTGCATGGAGTTTGCACATTCTTAGATTTCCTCCCACACTCCAAAGATGTGCTGGTAAGGTAGGTTGTTAAAAAAAAAAAATGTCCCTTAGTGTCTTGGGGATTAGCAGGGTGAATAGGTGGAGTTATGGGGATAGGGCCTGTGTGGGATTGTTATTGGTGTGGCTCAAAGGGCCGAATGGCCTTCTTCAGCTCTGTAGGGATTCTATGATTAAGTTAAATGTAGGACAGAGTGGTGTGGTCGATGGCAAAGAGGTTTCAGTTACAGAGGGTGTGGGTCCTGTGGCAGGACGGTGACTGTGAGGCTTCATCAATGATCCTCCGCAATGAAGGTGGAAGGGGGGATGCTTGCTGATAGTTGCGTGGCTTTCAATGCCATTCACCACCACTCAAGCACTTTAGCAGTCCATGTTTATACAACAAGACCTGGGCAACATTCAAGCATAGGTTTATAAGTGGCAAGCAACATTCATGCCACACAAATGCCATGCACAAGCACCTTCCCAGACTTTTGTCACTTAAAGGGACAAGGGAAGCAGATACCTAGGAATACCGTCTTCTAAGCTAACTCGCCACCCTGACTTGGAAATATATTGCCATTCCTTCAGCCTCACTGGATCAAATCCTTAGCACACCTTCTCTAACAGCATGGGGGTATTCCTACAACACATGGCCTCGTGAATCTAGAGACCTGCTCGGCAGAACCTTCTCAAGGGCAATAAATGCTGGCCCAGCATTTGATACTCACGTCCCAAGAACAAATAAAAAACATAGCATTGTTACTGTTCAAAAATGATTCTAAACATAGCTTACCACATTGGCACCATCACTCATGCAACTTGTCAGTGTACAGTCATCTGGCAGTTTAAAGTCTGAATACGACTTGCATATTTAAAAACAGTGACTGCCTGAGATAGAAATATATCTAAATTTCTAAATTCCATCCAACTCTTGGTTGCTGTTAAGTGATGTGTAATGGCTTTCGATCCCATTTTTGAGATGATTACCATCCTGTGAGACATAGAACCAACATGAGAGAGATAGAGAAGAATGTGGAAGATTGTTTAATTTCTGAAGAAAGCAAATAAACTTTAATTAGAATTTTGTATCCTTCAAACTCTGCGTTTCTTAAATACACAGGATTATAAATCAGATTCCTTCTGCTTTTCCTGGGACGGCACTGTGTTTGGCACTGCTGCCTCATAGCACCAGGGACCCAGGTTCTATTCCCGGCTTTGGCCACTGTCTGTGCGGAGTCTGCATGTTCTCCCCGTGTCTGTGTGGGTTTCCTTCCTGTGCTTCCACAGTCTGAAAGATGTGCAGGTTAGGTGGATCAACCATGCTAAATTCTCCCTCAGTGTATCCAAATAGACATTGGACTGTGGCGACTAGGGGAGTGCAATGTTAATGTCAGCCTATTCATGGCACTGATAAATAAATTTTAGACTTTTGGGCACAGTGATTCTGATTTGTGATGACCTCATATTCAGTCCTGTTGAGACAAACTTTGTGCTGCCTCTTCACCATCGCCAATTCCACAGTACAGTCCAGCACTCCATGAGTATTGGCCGGCTCTGCAGTCAGCTGGGAACTCAGTAACCTGCATGCTGTAGGCAGGGCTGTAGTGCTTAGGTCTGATCTGTTGGTAGTGGAATTCTATAACTTGTTGTTTATGCTGCTTTGTGTGCAAGTTGTCCTGTGTTGTGTAGCTTCATCAGGCTGATATGCCTGGTGTTGCTCCTGGCATGCCCTTCTGCACTCTTCATTGAACTAGGGTTGATCCCCTGACTTGGTGGTAATGGTAGAGTGGAGATATGCTGGACCAAGAGATTCCAGATTATAGTTGAATACAATTCTGCTGCTGCGGATGGCCCACAGTGCCTCATGAATGCCCAGACTTGATTTGTTAGACTTGTTTGAAGTCTATCTCATTTAGCACAGTGATAGTGTCACACAGCATGGTGAAAAGTATCCTCAGTGTGAAGGTTGGACTTTGTCTCCACAAGGACTGTGCAGTGGTCACTCCTACTGATACTGTCATGATCAAGTGATGTGGCGTCCTGCCCATTCCAGTCTGTGACAAGCCTCTTATTCCAGCATTGATGATAAGAGAAATCTCTTTCTCCACTAGCTGTATTAGTTCTTAATAAATTGGGCTTGAAATTCAATCTAACTATAAATAGTTACAGCTGAAAAAACCAAGATGGGCAAAGTTGGCATCAATTGCCAATTTCATATACCAATATCATGAGAACCCCAATGAATGCATTGGAATAAATCAGATTGAGCTTTAGCAGGGTCCACTTGTGTATGAACATTAATATTTTATTGTTGGTGCAGAGTAGAGGTAGATTTTGTAAAGCACAGAAGGAGGCTATTCAGCTCTTGGTGCTGGTTCTAACTCTTTGAAAAGCTTATCCACTTAGTCTCACTCTCCCTTCTTCTTTTCCCACAGTCCTGCAATTACTTGTTTTCTTTTCATACATGTGTCTAATTCTCTTTTTAAAAGCTTTGTATTTGGTGGAAAGGTTGTGGGAGGGGATCCTGAAAGACAGGATCTGCCTGCATTTGGAAAGGCAAGGACTGACTAGGGATAGTCAGCACAGCTTTATGCATGGGAAATTGTGTCTTACAAATTTGATTGAGTTTTTTGAAGGGATGACCAAGAAAATAATGAGGGCAATGCGGTTGATGTTGTCTACATGTTGAAGGCAAACAAGGTACTGCAAGATAGACTAGTCAGTAAGGTTACAACACATGGGATTCAGGGAGAATTAGCCAATTGGATACAAAATTGGTTTGCTGGTAGGAGACAGGATGGTGGTAGAGGATTGTTTTACAGATTGGAGGCCTGTGATCAGCGTGTGCCTCAGAGATTGGTTTTGGGTCTGCTGTTGTTATTTATATAAACAATTTGGATGAGAATATAGGAGGCATGGTTAGTGAGTTTGCAGATGACACCATGATTGGTGGTGCAGTGCACAGTGAAGGTTATTCAAGACTTAAACGGGATCTTGATCAACTGGGTCAGTGGGCCGAGAATGATAGATGGAGTTTAATTCAGATTAATGGGAGGTGTTGCATTTTGGTCAGACAAACCAGGACAAGACTTGCACAGTTAACGATAGGGCCCTGGAAAGTGCTCTCGAACAGAGAGACCTAGAGATGCAGGTGCATCACAGGTAAATAGAGCAGTGAAGAAGGCACTTGGCACACTTGTCTTCATCGGTCAGAGTATTGGGTATCAGAGATGGGACATTATGTTACAACTGTACAAGATGTTGGTAAGGTTATATTTGGAGTATTGAGTACAATTCTGCTTACTCTGTTATAGGAAGGATGCTATTAAACTGGAAAGAGTTCAAAAAAAGATTTACAAAGATGTTACCAGGACTGATAGGTTTCAATTATAAGGAGAGGCTAGATGGGCTGGGACTTTCTTCCCGTCGAGTGTAGGAGAATGATGGGATTATCTTATAGAGGTTTATAAAATGGGTGGCATAGATAAGGTGAATAGCCACAGTCTTTTTCCCAGGGTAGGGCAATCCAAAACTAGAGAGCATAGGTTTAATGTGAGAGGGGAAGTATTTAAAAGGGACCTGAGGGGCAACTTTTTCACACATAGTGTGGAGTGTGTATGGAATGAGCTGCCAGAGGAGGTGGTAGAGGTGGGTACAATTACAACATTTAAAGGACATTTGGACAGGTATGTGGATAGGAAAGGTTTGGAGAGATATGGACCAAATGCAGGGAAATGGCACTAATTCAGTTTAGGAAACTTGGTTGGCATGAGGAGTTGGGTGAAAGAACCTTTTTCTGTGCTGTATATCTCAGTGTCCCTATGCCTCTATTCTCTGTAATCATTAATATAAAAGACCTGGTGGTGCTGGTTACACCACCTCTCCTGCCCCACCCTCCCACCAATATCATGGAGTAACATTGTGAATGAATTTCAACATTAAACATGAATCTGTGTATCAATGTGCTGTGAACACGTACATCTGACATTTATTGGGCATAGGAAAAATGAGTCTGAGAAATGGCTCAAGATTAGATAGCTATCCTTCACATTCTGTAAAATTTATTAGAAATATTTGTGTGCATGTTGAATGGACATTATGGATAGAAAAACACATTAACAATCAAGTAAATCAAATGAACTTTGTAAACCAGTGAAGTGATAAATGTATTGCAGTTCCTCTTGTATGTAGTCAAACTGATGCAACAGCCCATCACCAGAGCGTATTACATCTAATGCCTTGTCTCTGTGACTAAGTGATGAAAAGCTGACACTAATAGATATTTCCCATGGAGTCAAGCTACTGGTATGTTCCAACAATAAAGGGAAGAGAAACTCATTATCATCCTGTCAAACTTCATTTTTGGAGTGAGGAAAATAACAAATTTAATAATTACTCAGCCTGTCAGTTTTGAGACTTTTTTGTGATTATCGATTCTTCATCAGAGCAAAATGAACTTGTTCAACAAACTAGAATAATGGTGCCAGAGATTGGGGTTGACGTTTATTTTTAAACTATTTATAGACTTCTCCCCCATGAAAGAATAGAGGTTTTGGATAAAAATATTTCCAGAAATGTAATCACAGGATATCTTGCTTCTAATTGTACCACCCTGCCAAACAATCCTTTTCCCATTTCTAATATCATTTTTAAAATTAATAAACCCAAGAGGACAAAGAAAATGGGAAAAAAATCCCATCATGTAGTTGCTTTAATGTGATCTTTGTACCTGGCCTGCCTGCAGCAGTGCTGAGGACATTAATCTACACTCCCTATAGATGGTAGGATGAAAATCCCTATAGAGGTTGGAAATCCTACCTCTCAGGAATGACCTTCTGCATCTTTTCTTTTTTTCATGTGATCTGCTGTTTTGGAGTATTAGAGAGCAATTTTCCAAAGTATCTTTCTCTTGATTGGCCCTGGATTTGATCTTGTTTCTTTGCCTCTCCAAGGAAAGTTTATGGCTATCCACTTGGGAGGGGTGGGAAAGAGGGGTTGGGGGTGGGGGTGGTTGTTAGGATTGAAGTTTTACATTGATTATCATTACTTTGGGGAAGATATGATGGACCAAACAGTATTTTCTGCTGTCAATTTTGTATGTTTATGATCAATCAGTTGAGTACATTAGGAAGAATTTTATCAGGTCCTTAGAGATAGTTTTAGAGATGAGGGAGTGAAAACTAAATCAGGGAAAAAATGTATTGTGCTAGGTCTCCAGCATGCTTCACCCTTCCTTCCACTTTTCCTTCAAGCAACCTCTGTGCAATGATCTAGCAGCAGTGGGAAGCCAATTAAACTCGTTAAATGGACAATTAGTAACATGTTTCCAAGGGCGATACAATTTGGATAATGTTGCATGGGCAGAACCTTAGCTGCTCAGAGTGGGCAGCTGCACAGCAGAACATTGGAAGAGGATGGAAACACAATGTAATCTGATCACTTTTTGGTGCAAATGGTGAGGCTGAGGGTATTCCCAGGCAGATTGTGGCTGTTGTAAGGGCAACTCCTGGACTTTACTCTCACAGATGATGGCTCAGGATACAAAGATGGCTGCTGGTCCCAGCAGCCTTTACTCACAGCCCATTCCACTCTGCCCTGTTCTCTGCCTCAGTGGCAGAGTAACACTCCACCCAGTGTGCTGATTGGCCCTTCCTTCATTTCAATTCACCCACTATCCCTCATTAGATGGCATGAATCGGAGGTGGCTTGCTAATTAGTTGCCTCGACCCAGAGGGTGGGTTGCTCTATTGGATTGGTTATTCAGCTGTAAATGGTCTTGACCTCTGAGAACATTCTATATCAGGAAGATTCAGCCCATTGTTTTTAGTAACGTCCAGTCCATCTCCCCATGATGTAGCAGCACATTGGTCTAGATTTAATCTTTGGCACAAAATTGCCGATCCGCTCATCTGTTGCCATTGTGAGGCCAGGCTGCACAGTAGCACAGTGGTTAGCACTGCTGCTTCATAGCTCCAGGGACGTGGTTCGATTCCTGGCTTGGGTCATTGTCTGTGTGGAGTTTGCACATTCTCTTCGTGTCTGCATGGGTTTCCTTTGGGTGCTCCAGTTTCCTCCTACAGTCCAAAGATGTGCAGGTTAGGTTGATTGGCCTTGCTAAAATTGCCTCTTAGTGTACTAGGATGCTTAGGTTAGAGGGATTAGTGTGTAAGATCTGGGTAGGATTGCGGTTAGTGCGGACTTGATGGGCCAAAAGGCCTCTTTCTGCACTGTAGGTTCTATGATTCTATTGTGGCTTGGGTCTCCAATGTGCCAGTCCAGTGCTCTGGTGCTGATCATTGGTGAGGGAGGACAGGAAATAGTCCAGGTCTACTTAAGGTATGGGGGTGGTGGGGGGATGAGGGGGAGCTATACAAGGCTGACAATCCAGGCCTGCAGTGGTGAGAGGGCTAACCATGCACGGCTGATACTTTAAGGCTAGGTGGGAGAGGGAATAGAAGGGGATGAGTACGTAAGGGCTGGTGACAAGCTGCATGGGACAGAAGGAATTTTCTTTGTGTGCTTTGTGGGACCCCAATTTTCCTGTTAAAAGTGGTGTGTCAGACATACCCACTGGCTGCCTAAAGGCATCTATCAAGGTGATAACATCCAGAATGCCAATGTCCCAATGCAGTTTTCAGGACACGATAACCCAGTTAACTGGGCAATTATAACCACCCTGGAAATGTAGCCTTTACATGACAGAGGGACAAGAGGGCAAGGCGATAAGTCAATTCAATTCCTTTTTACGTTTCAATGGTAAGAAGATTCATTAGCCATCTGGAGACCAAATATCAAAGTTCACACCACAGGAAACATTTGTTTTTCCTCCAGCAGTTGATTGTGCTGTTGTACATGAGGGACGGCCTTTGACTCAGAAGTAACTGTTAGGAAAATTTGTAATTATTTCAAACTGTGTGGAGAATCGATAATTGTTTTTAAACATTCTTGAAAATGATTTTTACGTGTATGTTCTGACTATTTCTTGCCTTCCCCAGCCAGTGATTAGCATCGGGCTGCTGGATTGGAAAAGGGAGAATGGGTTTCTGAATGCCTACTTTAAGGAGTAAGTGTCAAATATAAAGGGCTCAATTTCACTTTTTGGATAATAGGTAATTTCGGTCAATGTTACCTGGTGACCCTTGACCTGGAAACAGTAGCAACAGGAAGAAAGTTAAAATACAGAAGCCATGTGGTGGACACAGAGGAAAGAGAGTTTAAATTACTGTGAAAATCCCCTAGTTGCCACACTCCGGCACCTTATCAGGTACACTGAGGGAGAATTTAACATTGTCAAAGCATGTCTTTTAGATTGTGGAAGGAAACTGGAGCACCCTGGGGAAACCCATGAAGAGCTGGAGAGAGGAGATAGTCAGCCAGCTGAATCAGACCATCTGTCTGATTAGAAAACATTTTGAACATGCTATTGTGCTTTCTTTCACTTCCAGATGACTGAATGACCAGAATTGGCCAATATTATGCAATGGTCAAAGTGGTTCTGACAGATCTACTCCACCATAACCAATGCGAACTGAGATTTGAGAAAATTTCAGCAAAAAGTATGCTACCGAGCGGAAGATTGCATGGGCAGGTCCCTGTTAATGTGGAAATTTCTGTTTGCAAAGGATCGGGTAAGTGTTAGAAAGAAAAGGGACTGGAATTCTACCCGAGAAAGGGAGAACTTATTCCTGAAACTGATGCAAGATAATTTCTGGATTAATAGTCTAATGATTATACCACAAGGCCATCACCTCCCCATGTAATGTGCCCTCACAACTTTGTACTAATTTGCAGAATTGATGATCTAAAGCCCATGATGTGTGAATATCTGCCTTATGTCTGGTTCCAAGAGACAATGTGACATTGGTACAGGAGTGATGTCTTCCTCGGAGTTTAACTGGAGGTTTTCAGGCTCACCTGTGGCTCCTGCAGATTGGGAGGATAGAAGATCAGTCAATTCAATCGCCATAGTTATTATGTATGCTAGGAAGGACAATGGAGAACTACTTCAAGCTGAAATCTTCATTGGAAATTCAATGGACACTCTGGCTGCAACAGCTCACCTTCTGATGAGAGGATCCTACAATGTTTCCCGTGCTTTGGCACATGCATCTGAGAGCTTCAGTCTTATCTTTATCTGAGACCCCCGACTAGTGGAGTGAGATGACCAATGGCACTCCAGCTCCAATGTGTCATCTTCATGCTATGTTAGCACAAGCAGAGTTGGGAACCTCCCCCAATCCCCGCACCGCCCCCCCTCTCCCCCACCGCACAAGGTCCGCAGCACTCTGCCGTGAAGCAATAGAAAGCCTCATTAGAGCTCCATCTCCCTGAAGGTCCATTCCACTTCCACCGCTCCACCTACCTCATGATGGCCTTTGAAGCCCCTCAATTCAGTGGTCCATTTCACCATGATACACCCCCCTCCCAATGCACTTGAAGTCTGCTGTGCTGACATTTCAGTGCCAGTTGGCATACACACTCAGATTCCTGAGAACACAGAGGAACGGGAACTCAACTACCCTTTTCTGCACAGGCCCAAGCCATCTCTGCACTTTTGCCAGTCGCAGACGATTTTTGAACCCTTGAAGCAACTGAAACCACATCATGGCAACAGACTTGGGCGGTGACCTCTGCTCAGGTCTTCTTGGTCAGGTGGAGTGGTTTTCTCTTGCTGTCCCCAGGCATCAGAATGTGCTGCCTAGCACTGACCTCCTCCTGCAGGACTACCAGGAACTTATTAGAAAAGGACGGCACAGAATGCCCACCTGACCTGCCTTCTCAACTTCCACAATCACAGGGACAGAGCCATGACTGAGCGAGAACAGAAACAGTTCTTGGAATCCCTCCAGGCAACTCCCTCAGTTCCCCCCCAACCAAATCCTGGCATCATTCAGCCTCTTCCATTTTTAAACACCCCTCTTCCATAGAGTCTCCACTGGACCTGGCCCTGGGTATGTTCCCACCCCCATGCAGTGCAAACCCAGTCAGTCAACATGTTTCAACTGGATGGATCTTAATTGGCCACTTAGTGTCATATCACATTGTGATTACAATGTGATCTCTGTCGAGAGCAGTGTTACATCTTCTCCTGGGCACATCCTGAGGACAAAATTCCAGCCTATTTCTTTTCAATGATTCATACCAACTCTAATTTGCCTGTTGACTTATGTTGAATTTATTTTGATTCTTATTTGTGTTCAGAAGTTCCAACAAATGAAACCTTGTTTGGTAACTTCTCCAGTTTTGGGGCGGGGGGGGGGGGGGGGGGGAAGGTGGTGTCATTTGGTAAATGTAGCTGTTTTACTGTACATGTTCTCCAGCCAGCGGGAGACTGGAGTGGGGCTGAAAGGCTTATCACGCATGGTTGAGAATCCTTTGGAGACCCATATCCAAACAGGGACCGCTTAAGTGAAACCTCTTAGTCCCACAGCAGGAAAATGTGGGGTGTTGTAGATGCTTAAATCACAAAATAATATTGCATTTCTAGAACTGTGTGGGAGGAATGAGTTGTAATGTGGCCACATGAGAGAGCTAACTATTGCAAAGAAGCATTCTCTTAGTTCTGTTGGTCTAAACTGGAGCCATAATTCACGAGAAGGCAATTATCATCTCTCCAGGATTTGAAAATGATTATCATTATTTATTAATGTTGTACTATAACCTTATTAATTTCTGCCGTGAAGCTAAATAATATCTAAGGGTTCTTTGGCCAGGCAGCCAGCTCGAACAGAACACACTGGAGCGTTTGGAAAGTAATTTATTACATCCAAAAATTCAGAAGGGACTTTGTGTGATTATTCAGAAAAACATATTGGGATCTGTTTGGTAAACCTGACCTATTTGGGCAGATTGTTCTGATATTTCCAGAGAGAATACAAACACTTTCATATTTCTTGATGTTGTGTTCTCCTTCCACCACTAAATTCATTTGGAAGGGGAGAGCAAATGGTGGTAATTTTGGATTTTAAGTTTGGATTTTAAGTCCATCCAACACTTTCCACTTCCCTCTAACTGCTGGTTACTCTTTTGATTGCCTGAATCACATAGTGCTATTGTGTCATCCAAAGGTACAACCATTTCAGAGGAACAGACGTGCTCAATTCATGTAGACAAACATAAAACTCCCTTTGGCCCAGAGTTTTTTATTCATTTTTGGGACATGGCTGTCATTGGCTGTCCAGCATTTATTGCCCATCCCTAGTTGCCCTTGTTCAGAGGGCAGTTGAGAGTCAACCACATTACTGTGGCTCTGGAATCACATGTAGGCCAGACGAGGTAAGGATGGCAGATTTGCTTCCCTGAAGGACATTAGTGAATCAGATAACTTTTTCTGACAATTGACAATGGGTTTTCTTGTCATCAGTAGATTCTTAGTTCCAGGTTTTTTTTATTTAATTCAAATTTCACCATTTGCCATGGCTGGATTTGAACCTGGGTCTGCAGAACATTAGCTGAGTTTCAGGATTAAAGTTGAACGATAATACTACTCGACCATCACCTCCCCAGACTGTATCCAATAATATTCATATTGATGTAATTAGGAGCTCTACTATCAGCTGATAATTGATCATATGTGTTAAATAGCAAACATGACCAAGTCAAATCTCACAGATTTCTCAGCAATCTACCCAGATATCAGTAAACTCTGTAAATCATCCAATTTCATTGAAACTCTCTGTTTCACCAGGGTTGGTGGGGGAGGGGTGCTATACAATAAATGGCAGAACCATCAGGAGTATAGACACACAGAGGGTTCTGGGTGTGCAAATCCACAGATCCTTAAAGGTGGCAGCGCAGATGGAAAGGTGGTGAAGAAGGCATATGGCAAGCTTGCCTTTGTGGGATTGGGCATAGAGTATAAAAGTTGGCATATGATATTGTAGTTATATGGAATCTTGATTATGCCACATTTGGAATACTGCATCCAGTTCTGATCAGAAGGACATGGAGGCTTTGGAGAGAGTGCAGAAAAGGTTTACCAGGATATTGCGTAACATGGAAGACATTAGCTATGAGGTGAGATTCAGTAAACAAGGGTCATTCTCCCTGGAAAGATGGAGGTTGAGGGGAGATCTAGTAGAAGTTTATAAAATTATGAAGGACATAGAGAGGGTGAACAGTTGCAAGCTTTTTCACAGATTGGAGGTGACAAACACAAGAGGTCACAAGTTCAAGGTAAGTGGGGGGCAAGGTTCAATACAGATATGCAGGGAATATATTTTACACAGAGTGGCGGGAGCCTGGAATGCACTACCAAGCAAGGTGATTGAGGCAGACATGCTCGGATCATTTAAGACTTATCTGTATAGCCACATGAACAGATTGGGATTAGAGGGATATAAACAGATAGTTTAGTTAGGAACACATGATCGGTGCAGGCTTGGACAGCTGAAGGACCTGTTCCTGTGCTGTTTTGTTCTTTGTCCTTTGATTAAAGTCTTTGACTGGAATGTTATGGCCATTCATTCCAGCGGGATTTTCCTATCCTACTGCAGTGAATGGAGATTTAGCTGGGCATCAAACTCTCTGACTTTGCTGCAGCAGAAGCGTGGTATGAATGGGTGGAAAGATCATGCCCTTCACCTTTGAATATTGAGGTTGGGATTCTCCGGCCTCGTTCATCCTGCCAGCATGAACGGATAACTTGGCACTCAGGCAAATCCTTGTTCACAGCAGCAGAATTGGAGAATCCAAGCCATGGAGGGAGTTTGGAGAATTCCAGCCCTAACCTCTGATTTCCTGCCAAATGTTGCCTCGGTAGGGTATACCTCAATGACTGCTCAGTTTCTAGGGTTTCAGGCTCCTCTCCTGAAGGCTATCCCGAAGGGTATCCCAAATCTATACTTCAACACCAACTCACAAGAAAAGCTGCAGCTCTTTAACCTTGCTAGGCAGAACACTACAGGTTATCTTTGCTCCAGTGGCATGCAGCATGGCATCACCAGCATTCTGCTGCCTTTTTAGGTCTCCACAATGGTGGCACAGTGGTTAGCACATTGCCTCACTGCACCAGGGACCCAGGTTCAATTCCGGCCTTGGGTCCCTCTATGTGTGGAGTTTGCATGTTCTCCCCTAATCTGTGTGGGTTTGCTTCGGATGCCCTGGTTTCCTCCCAAAATCCAAAGATAAAACATAGAACGGTATAGCACAGTACAGGCCCTGCTGCCTTTGATGTTGTGCCGAGCTTTGTCCGAAACCAAGATCAAGCTTTCCCACTCCCTGTCATTCTGGTGTGCTCCATGTGCCTATCCAACAACTATTTGAAAGTTCCTAAAGTATCCAACTCCACTATTACAGTAGGCAGTTCATTCCACATCCCAACCGTTCTCTGAGTAAAGAACCTACCTTGGACATCTCTCCTATATCTCCTACCATGAACTTTATAGTTATGCTACAAGATGTGTGGTTTAGGTGGATTGGCCATGATAAATTGCCTGTTATTGTCGGGGGGCTAGGAGTGTAGATGTGTGGGGTTAAGGGGATAGGACCTGGCTGAGATTGTTGTCAATGCAGACTTGATAGGCCGAATGGCCTCTTTCTGTATTTACATTCGATGAACTTCTCCCAAACCTTTACTACTTGAAGCCTGCTTCACAGCTCCAGCATCCTGGACTCAATTCCTGGCTTGGGTCACTGTCTGTGTGGAGCTTGCACATTGTCCTCGTGTCAGTGTGGGTATCCTCCAGGTACTCCTGTTTCCTCCCACAGTCCAAAGATATGCGGGTTAGTGTTGATTGGCCATGCTAAAAAATTGCTCCTTAATGTCTAGGGATGCATAGGTTAGAGGGATTAGTGGGTATAATATATAAGGATATGGGGGTAGGGCCTGGATGGGATTGTATTTAGTGCAGACTTGATGGGCCTAAGGACCTCTTTCTGCACTGTAGGGTTCTATGATTCTATTGCCTGGAGCCTTTTTCTTTGTACCTCTCCCCAGTGGTTCCTCTTCCCACTGGTCTCATAGATCATAGAATTCTACAGTGCAGAAAGAGGCCATTTGGCCCATCGCATCTGCACCAACCACAATACCACCCATGCCTTATCCCTGTAACCCCATGCACGTACCCAAGTCAGTGCCCCTGACATGAAAGGGCAATTTAGCATGGCGAATCCACTTAACCTGCACATATTTGGACTGTGGGACAAAACCAGAGCACTTAGAGGAAACCCATGCAACCACAGGGGAACATGTAGACTCCACACAGAAAATGACCCAAGGCCAGAATCAAACCTGGGTCCCTGGCGCTGTGAAGCAACAGTGCCAACAATTGTGCCACCATGCTGTGTCTTTCCTTGGTCTCTCTCTCTCTCTCTCTCTGGGACCTCCCCTGTCCCTTCTCCCTGTGTTCTCTCGCTGGATTCCCTCATTTGGAACCTCTCCCTCAGGTCTCTTGCTGCCCTGTATCCTGAGAATCTTCGATTATCGTGCCTCACTGCAAGGACCCATGATTAAGTGTATACACAGTAAACTTTGTCCTTATCCCTAGACCAAATAGTTTCAACATTGGACTGTGCATACTCCTGCTCCTGATCTGCACATGCTCTGAAACTCCTAAGGCTGTCAGGACTTGTGGTCCCTGACCTCTGTCTAATGACAAAGTAAGTTTGGACTTCTTATCACCCACCATTTTAGAAGTTCCTTAATCATAGAATTACCTTCATAGAAAGTCCTTAATCATGGAATTTTATTGTGTAGAAAGCCCTGCAGGGCAGCTCTCTGGGTGACCTTTCCACTTAGTTCCCTTGCCCAAGTAAACCTTAACCAAATTGTACCTGGAAACCTTGTTCAGTTGGACATGTAAATATTTCTCAGCTATACAAATGGGGCAAGATTCTCCAGCTTCCCAGTTGTGTTTCCTGTGGGTGGGAGGTGACACATTATTTGCTTGGCTGGAAATTCCCATTGATGTCACCCCACACCAACAGGAATCCCATGGGTAGAGTGCCCTGCCAGCAGGACTAGCTGGGGAATCCCAATATTGCTCATCCCAATTTTTTAAATTCATTCATTCATTGGATATGGGCTATGTGGACTAGCTATATTCATTGTAAAAAGTCTCACAACACCAGGTTAAGTCCAACAGGTTTTTTTTGTCAGCAAAAGCTTTTGGAGTCTTGCTCCTTCATCAGGGGATTGAGGAGTTGTTTTCACAAACAGGGCATATAAAGACATTAACTCAATTTACAAGATAATGGTTGGAATGTGAGTCTTTATAGGTAATCGAGTCTTAAAGGTACACACAATGTGAGGGAGAGAGGGTTAAGCACAGGTTAAAGAGATGTGTATTGTCTCCAGCCAGGACAGTTAGTGAGATCTTGCAAGCCCAGAAGTTACAGATAGTGTGACATGAAACCAAGATCCCGGCTGATGCCTCATGTCTGCGGAACTTGGCTATCAGTCTCTGCTGAGCGATTCTGTGTTCTCATGTAAGAACACCACCCATCAAGTACACGGTTCATATTCTTGTGACTTGGCCAACGTTGTCTTCCTGATACACTGCAGGAAAGGATGTCCCAAGGCATGGTACACTGGGGAGACCATACAGACGCTAAGACAACAGATGAATGAACACAGCTCAACAATTACCAGCAGGAGTGTTCTCTTTCTGTAGGGGAACACTTCAGCAGTCATGGGCATTCAGCTCTGATCTTCTGGTAAGCGTTCTCCAAGGTGGCCTTCATGACACACAACCCATCTTCGGTTCTATCACATTATGGATCTTGGGTTCAAGTCACACTATCTGTAACCCCATGGCTTGCCTGGACTTGCAAAATCTCAATAACTGTTCTGACTGGAGACAATATACATCTCTATAATCTGTGCTTAACCCTCTTCCCACTCACTGCTTTAAGACTTGATTACCTGTAAAGACTTGCATTCCAACCATTATCTTGTAAATTGAGTTTGTGTCTGTATATGCCCTGTTTGTGAACATAACTCCTCACTCACCTGATGAAGAAGCGAGACTCCAGAAGCTAATGCTGCCAAGTAAACCTGCTGGACTTTAACCTAGTATTGTGAGATTTCTTATTGTTTGCTTATTCCAATCAATGCCGGCATCTTCATATCAATATTTTATGCCCATTCCTAATTGCCCATGGGCTGTTCAGAGTTAACTACATTGTTGGTTTGGAGTCACATGGAGGCCAGACGAGGTAAGGATGGCAGATTTCCTTCCCTAAAGGACATTAGTGAACACGGTGGGTTTTTCTGACAATCAACATGATTTCATGGTCATCAGTAGATTTCTAATAGCAGATTTCTTTTAGTGAATTCGAATTCCACCATCTGTCTTGGCGGGATTCAAACCTGGCTCCCCAGAACATTGTGAGTTTCTGGATTAATAGTTCAATACCACTAAGCCATCATTTTCTTAATATGAAGAAATATGGACACATTGGAATATCAACACACGTTTAACTATCAACAGTGAAGAGTGAGTTATGAGAATCATTGTGGTCATTCCTATTCCTGCTATTAATGCGTTCAGGTTAATTATTCCATTGCTGACAAAACTCAGTCATTGTCCTTAATCAGCATTGTGTAAGCAGTAGCCACAAATGGATTTAACACACCAGCTAATATGGAACATGTGCAAGCACATGATTAATCTTAACATGTGAGGCCGCACATTCCTGTAAGTGTACATAAGCAAAGCATTAATTCTGCCTCATTAACATCAAAGTACAAAGCTTCAAAGACAAAGTAGCTAATAGTGGCAGATGCAATTTCTTTGTACACAGTAAGACATGACTTTCATTGGATTCGTTTTAAACTTTTTGTGTGTGTGTGTGTGCGTATATGCGTGTATGTGTGTGTGTTCTGTTTTGTGTGGCATGTGAGTGTATTTTGTTTTAGAAAAAAGAAAATTACAGCACAAGAACAGGCCCTTCAGCCCTCCAAGCCTGCACCAACCATTCTGCCTGATTGAACTAAAACCTCTCCTGTTTTGGGGACCATATTCCTCCATTCTCATCCTATTCATGAATTTATCCAGAAACCCCTTAGAAGTCATTATTATATCTGCTTTCACTACGTCCTCTGGCAGCGAGTTCCAGGCACACATCATTCTCTGTGTAAAATACTTGTCTCATACATCTCCTTTAAACCTTGCCCCTCACATCTTAAAACGTATGCTCCTTAGTAATTGACTCTTCCATCCTGGGAAAAAGCTTCTGACTATCCACTCTGTCCATGCCCTCGTAATCTTGGAGACTTCTATTAAGTCACCCCTCAACCTCCGTTCCAAAGAGAACAAACCAAGTTTCTCCAACCTCTCTCCATAGCTGATACCCTCCATACCAGACAACATCCTGGTAAATCTTTTCTGTACCCTCTCAGAAGCCTCCAAATCCTTCTGGTAGTGTGGCAATCAGAATTGAACACTATATTCCAAGTGCAGCCTAACTAAGGTTCTATAAAGCTGCAACATGACTTGCCAATTTTTCAACTCAGTGCCCCGGCCGATGAAGGCAAGCATGCCATATAACTTCTTGAATATCTTCTCCATCTGCTTTGCCACTTTCTGTTACATTTGTACCTGTTCACACAGATCCTTCTGTCTATCAATACTCTTAAGGGTTCTGCCATTTATTGTATATTTCCTGTCTGTGTTAGACCTTCCAAAATGCGTTACCTCACATTTGTCCGGATTAATCTCCATCTTTCATCTCTCTGCCCAAGTCTCCACCGATCTATATCCTACTATATCTTTTGATGCTCTTCATTGCTATCCGCAAATCCACCAACATTTGTGTCATCCATAAACTTACTAATCAAACCAGTTACATTTTCTTCCAAATCATTTATATATATTACAAACAACAAAGGTCCCTGAGGAACACCACTTGTCACAGCCCTCCATTCAGAAATGCATCCTTCCATCGCTATCCTCTGTCTTCTATGACCAAGTAAGAAGTCTCACAACACCAGGTTAAAGTCCAATAGGTTTATTTGGTAGCACAAGCCATAAGCTTTCAGACAATTGCTCCTTCATCAGGTGACAAACGGTGTTGTGAGACTTCTTACTTCTTACCCTAGTCCAACACCAGCATCTCCACAGCTTTTATGACTGAGCCAGTTCTGTATCCACCATTGAGATCTCTGCTGTTCTCCCCTGATAGGCTGCACTATCCTCCTATTTCTAACCTCCCTGGCATGTGGCACAGGGAGTAATCCTGAGATTACAACTCCAGAGGTCCTGCTTTTTAACTTTTTACCTAACTCCCTAAACTGCTGCTGCAGGATCTCATCACTCTTCCTGCCTATGCTGTTAGTATCAATATGTACCACGACCTCTGGCTGTTCATCAGAATGCTTTCTGCTTATTCAAAGACATCCTGGATACTGGCACCAGAGAGGCAACATACCATCCTGGAGTCTCTGTCACATCGACAGAAGCGTCTATCTGCACCCCTGACTGTAGCCTAGTTAGTCTATAACTATTACTCTAGAACTCTTTGTTCCTTCCTGCTTAACAACAGAGCCAGCTGCGGTGCCATTGCTTTGGCTGCTGCTGCTGCTGTTCTCCCCTGATAAGCTATCCCCCCGCAACAGTTTCCAAAATGGTATACTTGTTAGAGAGGGTATGACCACAGGGGAATCCTGCACTGTCTGCCTGCCCCTTTTAGAGATTACCCATCTATCTATCTGCACCTTGGATGTCGCCATGTCTCTAAAGCTCCGATCTATAATGCTTTCCACCATCTTCATGCTCTTAAGTGCGTTCAACTGCTGTAACCTATCCGTGCACTTTATAAGGAGCTGCATGTGGGTGCACTTCCTTGACCAACGATCTTCTGCTTCCCACTTCTTAATAGATGTTGCGGGGCCAACTTCTTCCTGAATGCGCCAGTAAAGTCCATCAGCCACCTGTACCGGATAGACTAACTCCTGTTTATCGCTGGAGATGATCTTTTGTTTCTCATTTCTTGGTAAATGTTGCTGGGCCAATTTCTCGCAGAATGCACCAGTGAAGTTCTTCAGCCACCTCTACTCACGTGTGTGTGAGCGTGCGTGTGCACATGTGTGTATGTGTGTGTTCTATTTTGTGTATGCACGTGTACATGTGTGTGCGCATGTGTGTGTTGACGAGACAAAATGAGCAAGGATAAAAATAATTGTCCTATTATGCCCTCTAAATCTGACTGTGACAAAGATATGAATATAGCAACGTATTCTCTCTGCTTAACCATTTAAGTGCTGGTTGAAAAGAAACTGGCAGTCTTTCTTGATTTGAAACAAAAAGAGGTTTTATTGAGTATAAAGAAAAGATATAAAGATCTTTGAAAAGATTAATCTGTGCCTTGACCCCTGCAGCATGTAGACCCAGACACACACAAATATGCACAATTACAAGTTTTACAGTTGGAAGTTACTTTCTTAGCCAAATCAAAGTTCAATGTAAAAAGAAAAATGTAGAGATTCTACTGTTTAAGAGTCCTTTGCTTGTACCTATGTTCGTGACAGAGTTTCTTCATAATGGTCTTGAAGTTCCAGGAGTTAAAGCACATGTAAAGGTACATGGAGACAATTTCTTTTTAAAATGTAGTCTGTCTTATTCCAAAAGCCGATGACTTTTGTACCTGATGTTACTTTTGATGGAAATTCTCTATCTCTGTGCTGGGGCTATTTAGGCTATAACAGAGATAGGGTCGTAACTTGGGAGAAAAATGGGAGGAGGAGTATTGCTGTCCCTTTGGCAGGTTTCTTTTAGATACTGCTCCGCAGCTGCAGGTTGTGATGCAAAAGATTTCACAAAGGTTATTCTAGTCACATAACCTCTTTCCCACCGATGATCTATGCTCATCTCTGGAAGGACTATGGCTATTGTTTCACAGTTGAGATGATTAGATTTTGCAAGTTCCTAGTCATTAGCTTCTGGACGATCCATTATCCATCTTGATGAGAGAGGAAGAACCTCTTTCCATAAAGCTATTGTCCTGGTAGGCTTTTTGTCTTGGTTGAATTGGCTCTTTCGTGGCTTTTGAATCATCAGTCTGTTTTCATTCTCTTCTTTGGCACTATATTTCTGTCTCTGAGAGACGTGCAGGGAGAGAGGCTTGGGTTTTCTAAACTGCAATGCACTGCAGGAGGAGTGAGGGTGCTGAGACAGGCTGGTTAGAAGGCCCACTCTGTTCATGAGATCAGCAGCCCAGCTTCCAACATCATTCATATGCCCCCGATACTCACCCCTCACTCTCCACATATCCCATTCCCTGCTCCATGCTCCCACATACTCTCCATGCCTTCTCCATTCCCCGTTATACTCCCCTCTCATACTCCCCTGCGTCCTCCATGTCACCCCATACATCTTCCATTGTTACTCACCCAGTTTCCACTATGGATACACCTTAGGATATCTCTGATTTGGCCATAAAAATCAATAAAATAGAGCTATCATTTCTTTTCATATTAAAAAATCTGATTCTGAATCATCATTAAAAAATTAAATTCTTCTAAGTGATTAATCTCCTCTAAGTCCAAACTTATATTTCACATCCAAGATAGACAATACCTTTATAACCTTTTAAAACTGTCAATCAAAAAGTGAACCTAGCTCTCTGCTGAGACAAATGATTATGTAACTGAAACTCAGCCACACATTCGTAATAGATTCAGTTGTAACAACTTGTACAAATATAAACAAGGGAATCTATTGAAACTGATAAAACTGGTCTTTTTTAAAATTGCAGATGGTGTTTTATTTCCATTTCAAAGTACATTTCTTATCATTCAATGGAATGGAGCAGGTGCTTAGGTTTAAACTTTCCATAGTAGGATTTAGTAGCACAAAGTGAAAAATCTCTGAACATTTAAGCCACATCCAAAGACATGAAGCAGTTTCCCAGCATATTTTTCTGTAGTTTTAAAGGCAGTATAGCATTTTGTGATGGAGAAAGTATTTTTATGCACCTCAGCACTTAAACAATGTTGTTCAATGTAACAGTCAACCTTTTTAGGGCAGGTGACTATGGTGAAATACATCAACAGTGTTATAACATGTAATAGTGAAATTTGAAGTTGTCACAATATTCAACATGTACCATTAATGTTTCAGACTCCAAACCAGGCTCCTCCTAATGGTTACAAACCCTTAGTGGGCTTCCAAAATCTGCAGATGAAAATAGCATGTTCAAAGGATGCTGGACTAGAATCCCAAGTTACATCAGACTAAACCTCAAAAATTTTTTTCTACTTTGGCAAAAATGTGAGGATAGGATATTTCAGTCCAGAAGTAATTCCAATGACAAATTAGAGATCTATTATAGTTACACAAACTTTATTTAATGACTCAATTTAAATATAACTACAAATGAAGTAATATAACTATTAGCAGTTGAACAATATTTAAAAGTGAAAAGGAAACAGTTTTAATTTTTAACCTATCTCTGTTTCAGTTCCAAATAAGCAACATTCCTCTTACAAACTTAAATGCCACTTTAAACACAGGTAGCAACCATAAATATACTTGTTATAATGAGCGTATACATTCATGAAGCTTTTGGACAGAAAATAAATTTTAGAGCCCACAAAATTCTTCTAACCTCAACCAGATTTCAATTGCAACTGCCTACATTCTCTTCACTACAGATCCAGCTCTGCACTTAAACAACATCATCACATGACCCTAACAATCACTCTAATCAGAACCCCAGGAGAACTTAACTAAATAAAAATCCATTCCTAGCTGAAATGTGTAATTAACTTGCTTTTACAATTCTTGAGCTAAATGTTTACCTGATACACCCACTGCCTGTGGACTAAAGCTAAATTTTTAAATATTCCCTTTAAACATAAAGAACTATATATACATATATATCAATTGCACTACCATCATCACAATGGGAATGCGAATTCAAATTTTAAATGATCCTCACAATAGCGATCCAATCTCGGGAGAGGAGCATGTGCATTCCGCATCCAATATTTTCTTAGTCTGTGAAAAGGCTAGACGAAAGTAGCACGGTTTGTGGAATGGCCGAGGAATATCGCCCCTTCTCAGCCCACAATTCGATCTAAGGTGGTTTTTCTCCTTGGATGTTTGGGATTTTTTTATACTATGGTGGTAGAAGCAAATGTAATCCTAACTGTCACAAGGGAAGTTGACAAATAGTTTAAAGGAAATATTTATAGGAAAGATGATTTCAAAGACTTGGTAATGATGAGGCACTTGGTCCATTCCTGTGCTGTGTGATTCTATTGTTGCGGATGCTGTCGTCATGATGCAATACTGAGTTACAACAGCCTGTAAGTAGAAGGAAGATTCTTAACTGCTTTGAATTGGCTCTCAGAAGATTAATGGATATTTGTATCATTTACAAGGCAAATGCAAGTGTACATTCATGATATAAGGTCCTTATAGTATTCCAATTCCTTTCCTTTTCCCACACCTAGTGACACACTAAGATAGACTTTTATCTATTTCCCTAGTGAGTTATTCCTGGAACAGGTCACTAGTGTGTTGCCAGAGGCTTATAGCTTGAGGGAGGGCCATTTCATGCCAAGCATGGGTGACCAAGAACCTTTCCCACTCCTACCACCAACCATTGGTGTGTTGAAAGGATTTCAAGTTGACACTCAATCTGTTTGGCCATGTTACGAGTGCACTTTCCTTGGCCATTGTGATAACCCCCAGTATTTACTGGGGAAATCATTGATTGACCTCTTCGTAAAGACCTGTTGAATATGAGCTACCTGAGGATTGGTACTTAACTAACCAGGTACAGCTTGTATGCTGATCCCTAAGTAAAGCAAGCCCCTGAGCAGGTCCAATATTCCTTTGTCTCGGTTGGAGCCTGTTTGTGTTCACCATGGGCTTTTTGCTTTACTTTATTTTGCATTAAAGCACTGTTCATTTACAGCCAACTCCCAATGTTGTAGCCATCAAGTCCAGGGGCTGGCTCAGAGCAGGGGCATTACCCACTGCACCGCAGGACTGCCTGCTTAGATACAATCACACCAAAGCTTTTGACATTGCACCAAACAAGATAGTCAGCATGGCTTTGTGAGTAGAAAATCATATTTCATAAATTTAATTGAGTTTTTTAAAGGAGTAACCAAGGAGATAGATGAGGGCAGTGCAGTTGATGTTGTCTACGTGGACTTTGGCAAGGCCTTTGACAAGGTACTGCATGGTAAGTTGTTGCATAAGGTTAAATCTCATGGGATCCAGGGTGAGGTTTCTAAATGGATACAAAATTGCCTTCTTGACAGAAACCAGAGAGTGGTTGTAGAGAATTGTTTTTCAAACCGGAAGCCTACGACCAGCAGTGTGCCTCAGGGGTCAGTGCTGAGTCCACAGTTATTTGTCATTTATATTAATATTTAGATGAGAATATAGAAGGCATGGTTAGTAAGTTTGCAGATGAGGCTAAGACTGGTGGTACAGTGGACAGTGAAAAAAGTTATCTCCAATTGCAACAGGAACTTGATCAATTGAGCCAGTGGGCTGACGACTGGCAGATGGAGTTTAAGTTAGACAAATGCAAGATGATGCATTTTGGTAGCTTGAATCAGGACAGGACTTACTCAGTTAATGGTTGGGCATTGGGGAGAGTTACAGAATAAAGAGATCTAGGCGTACATGTTTATAGCTCCTTGAAAGTGGAACCATAGGTGGACAGAGTGGTGAAGTCAGCATTCAGCATGCTTGGTTTCGTTGGTCAGAACGTTGAACACAGGAGTTGGAATGTTTTGTTAAAGTTGTACAAGACATTGGTAAGGCCACACTTGGAATACTGTGTGCAAATCTGGTCACCCTATTATAGAAAGGATATTATTAAACCAGAAAGCCTGCAGAAAAGATTTACTAGGATGCTTCCAGGACTTGATGGATTGAGTTGTAAGGAGAGGCTGGATAGACTGGGACTTATTTCTTTGGAGTGTAAGAGGCTGAGGGATGACCTTATAAAGGTCTATAAAATAATCAAGGGCACAGATCAGCTAGGTAGTCAATATTTTTTCCCAAAGGACAGGGGAGTCTAAAACTAGAGGACACAGGTTTAAAGTGAGAGGGGAGAGATACAAAACTGTCCAGGGGGGCAATTTTTTCAGACAGAGTGTGGTGAGTATCTGGAACAAACTGTCAGAGGTAGTAGTAGAGGCACGTACAATTTTGTCTTTTAAGAAGCATTTAGAAAGTTACATGGGTATGATGGATATTGAGGGATATGGGCCAAATGCGGGCAATTGGGATTAGCTTAGGGGTTTTAAACAAAAAGGGTGGTATGGACAAGTTGGGCCAAAGGGCCCGTTTCAATGCTGTAAACCTCTATGATTCTATGAGTAAATGTCATAGTGGCTGGGAGCACATTGTATGTAATGCTTTTCAGTATTAATATCCCTTATCAATTCAGTAAAAGCCTCCTAAAAAAATTTTAAAGGTGGGGCATGGGGCAGGTAACCTGTGACATATAGGGGTAATTTTCTGAATCTGTGCTGGTGGGGAAAATAACTGCAGAGATTTTTCTATTTTAATTTGAAAGGAGACAATATGCTGGAGCGATTCCCCTCCATCTCCATCTATTGACTATAATAAAAAATCTAAGCAGTGTGAATTACTGGAAACACTTCAAATTATTGCAATCACGAGGAGCACCCTTTGAATGAAACATCATCAGCATCCAATTCAGATGAACAGGTTTGTACATTAACTGAGCAAATGACAGAATGAATCTAATTCAAAGTAACGTTATCTCTACCTAATTTATGTACAGCATCAGCAGCATTTGATATTTCTATTCTGTGTTTAGCTTCAAATGCAGTGAGCCAATGTTCAAATGTTGATTTATATATATGGGTCCAATTGTCGCTGAGAATTGTCAGAACTAAACTGTTTATTAACTTAATCACCCTTGCTTAAAGGGAAAAGAAAAGTGACATAAAACATTAAACAATCATTAGTGTAATTAAGCACCAAGATGAAAATTAGGCAAAATGTCAATTTTATTATCAGCATTATTTCATTTCTGCAATGCAAAGCTTAAGTACTGACACTGAAATTATGGGTCTCACAGGGGCTGGATTTGAGCTCCTTTGAAAAGAAAATTTGTTGCTTTTTTCCCCCTGTTCTTCTCCAGCAGTGACAGTTATTAGCCTATGGCTTCATGAGTGACAGCAGCCTCCTCAACACCATTACCGGTCTGAGAGCTTTGGCATGTCAAATATTGTTGAGGGAATCACAGTTGAAACACAAGTCAGCCTATGCTCCAGGGTGTCAGCTGTTGGACCTGCTGGGTTGTGCTCATGCCTTGCTGTCAGAAGGCCATGGGTTCAAACCCAGTTCCTGATCAGCGAGAGCGAAACCTAGGCTAGTACTGGAGGAATGCTGTACTGTCAGAGATAGTAGCTAAGAATCCATGTCTTGCGTGAAATGCTGGTAAATCATGTTGTACCTGTATAAAACCTTCCTTAGGTTGCATTTAGAGCACTGCAAGCAGTTCTGGTTACCATGCTATCAGAAGGATGTGGGAGCTTTGGAGAGAGTGCAAAGAAGGTTTGTCAGGATGTTATCCAGACTCAAGGGCTTTGGCTATGAGGAGTGATTGAATGAACTAAGATTGTAAAGACTGAGACTGAGAGGGGAAACCTGATAGAGTTCTACAAAATTATGAGAGGCATAGACAGGGCGGATAGTGAGAGGCTTTCTCCTGGGTGGAATTATCAATTACAAGGGGGCAGAGGTTCAAGATGAAAGGGGGAAAGTTTAAGGGAAATGTACGGGGCAAGTTTTTCATGCAGAGAAGTGTGGGCATCTGGAACACGCTGCCAGAGAATGTAGTGCAAGTAGGCATATTAGCAACATTTAAGAGGCATCTGGATGGGAACGTGAATAGGGAGGGAATAGAAGGATATGGATCAAGTAAGGGCAGAAGTTTTTTTTTAGTTTAGATAGAGCATCATGATTGCATGGGCAACAGGTCAAAGGCCCTGTTTGTGTGCTGTATTTTTGTTTGTTTTTTTGTTATACTGACTCTGTTAGATGGATGATCCCATGCATTATTCGAAGGTGAAATGTGAAAGTCTTCCACTGCATCCTGGCCAATATTTGTCATAAACAAATACAGATCTTTTCATCATGGGATCTTGCTGTGCCAATTTTAAACTGTTGTAAGTGGCTACATTACAACACTTCAAAATATACTCCAATAACAGTGAAAGCCTTTGAAAATGGGACGTAAGAAATAGGGGCAGGAATAGGCCATTTGGGCCCTCCAGCTTGCTCAGCCATTCAATTCATGGCTGAATTCTACAGCAACACCACTTTCCCAACCTTGTATCCTTTAGTAGCTAAGAATCCATTGATCTGAATCTTGAATGTACTCATTGATGGAGCAACCACAACCTTCTAGGCTGGAAAAGCCTAGCTTATTCTCTCATTGAACAATTTCTCTTTTAGCTTTTCTCATTTCCTGCAAATAAAAGCTATGGTAATGGGTACCCACTTGCGCCCCAGACTTTTTATGGGCATGTGGAACGTTCCTTGTTCCAGTACTTTATCAGCTCATTTCTACATGTCTTTTTTCGTTACTTCAATGAATGTATCGGTGCTGCTTCATTCCCTTGTTTAGACCTGGGAAAATTGATTGATTTTGCTTTCAATTTCCACCCCATTCACATCTTCACCTGGTTCCTGACACATCCCTACCCTTCCTTGACTTCTCTGTCTCTATTTCTGGTGATAGACTGACACCAACATTCACTTCAAACCCACTGACTCCAGTTACCACAGTCACAGCTCTTCACAACCCTGTTGCTGTAAGGACTCCATCCCATTCTCCCAGTTTCTCCACCTCCATTGCATTGCTCCAATGGTGCTACCTTCCAAATGGCACTTCTGGCTTCCTTTTTCCTGAACAGAGGGCTCACCCCACCACCTTCTGTGGTTGATAGGGTATTCAACTGTGTCCAATTCATCTCCCGCACCTTTGCCCACACCTTTTCTCCTCCCTCCCACAACCATGATAGAATGTGCCTTATCCTCACTTTTCATCCCACCAAGCTCTGCATTAAAAGGATCATCTTCCGCCATTTCTGCCAATTCTAGCACAATGCCACCAACCAACACATATTCACCAATATCACCTTACCTCATCATCGCCTTCACTCCTAATCCCACTAGCATTCCACAGGGAATGCTCCCTCCATCAGTCCCTGGTCCACCCCTCCATCACTCTCCAGCTCCTCTTCCCCTTCCTATGGCATCTTTCCTTGTAATCACAAAAGGTGTAATATCTGTCCCTTTATCTCTGCCCTCCTCATTGTTCAAGGCCCCAAACACTCTTTTCAAAGGAAGCAGTGCACCTCCTTCAATTTGGTCTTCTCTATATTGGGGGCATTAAATGTAGACTGGGTGAACATTTTGTGGAGCACTTTCACTCAGTCCACCAGTGTGATAAAAACCCTCATGTTGCTTACCATTTCCACTCACCATCTTGCTCTCATTCTCACATGCTTATCCTTAGCCTGTTGCAATGTTCCAACTGGAGAAGCAGCACTTCCTCCTATAATTAGGCACATTGCAGCCTTCTGGACACAACACTGAGTTCAGCAACTTTAGACCATGAAATCTCTCCTCCAGCTTGATCCCATTATTTTTGGCCTGACACCATCTCCCTCCCCCATACACACAACCCCTACTCCCCCACCCCTCCTCCTCCACAGAATCTTCAGAGTGCTAATCTTTGTTCTGCTATCAATGCTACCATCAGCACTCTCTTGTCCTCATAACATCTTTGTCAAATGTCTCCTAAATTGGGGTGGCACAGTGGTTAGTACTGCTGCCCTGCAGTGCCAAGGTCCCAGGTTCGATTCCTGGCCTCAGGTCACTGTCTGTAGAGTTTGCTTGTTCTCTCCGTGTCTGCGTGGGTTTCCTCCCACAATCAGAAAGATGTGCTGGTTAGGTGCATTGGCCATGCTAAATTTTCCCTCAGTGTACCCAAACAGGCAGCAGAGTGTGGCAACTAAGGTATTTTCACAGTAACTTCATTGCAATGTTAAAATGAGCCTACTTGTGAAACTTTAAAAACTTAATACTTTACCTATATCTGACCACCTACTCTCTCCATCTGCCTCTCCTACTTGATTTGAGTATAAAACCTATTATGTTCTCCCTTATACTGATTTGAAATATTAATTCCGTTTCCCTCTCCAGACCTGCCGAGCTTTACCAGCATTTCTCTGTTTTTATTTCAGATTTCCAACACCTGCAGTATTTTGCTTTTACTTTGTTTCCTTGCCTGTACATCTCAAAGACTCCTCATGAATGGAAGGAAACCCCTTCCCAGTTATTTTTCAGGCAAAATGGGACTCAATCTTGACTATCTTTTTCTTCAGTCTTTATTGTGTGACTTTGACAAAGACGCTTTAGTTACATTGCTCACGATGATGTGCTATTGTAAGGCCAGAAAGGAAATAAATTAAAGAATGGTGGATGTGTGGGAGACCAGAATGAAGCCTGATTGAAGGACAAGGGTGTGGGCTAAAATATTGTGTGTAATAGTTGCCCTGAATCAAAGCTGCAGGTCGTTGTACTTTGATTACAAAAATATGTTTTCCTGATAGATGTGAATTTGTGTGGGTTTTGACATAGATCAACAAGGTCACAGAAAGCCTTGCATTGCTTATCAAGGTGTTCTGTTACTATGTTATTCCGTCACAGTGGCATTGTGCACCCAAGTGAATGACATGAAATCAATAAAATTCCGAGCATAAATCAAGCAATTCCGTGAGTGAGACACACAAGGTCAATATCGTGGATCGTGACAAGCTAAATAAAGCATTAGTAGTTAGTCCTAATAGATGGCTTATTATAGGCTGGACTAATAGTGATTGCAGGTCTGAATCTCACTGTGGTAGTTTGAGAAGTTGAACTTTAAAAGAGAACAGAAGTGAAGGACTGAATCTCACTGTAAATGACCATAAAACTGCAGGACTGTCATAAAACTAGGTTCACTAATACCTTTTAGAGAGGGAAATTTGTGTTCTCACCTGGTGAACGTTGTCTGTGACTCCAGACCCTGCAGGCTTCTGTTTCTATCACTGCACCTAAATCTTTTAATTCATTCACAGGATGTGATTGTTGCTGGAAAGGCCAGCGTTTATTGTATATCCCTAACTGCCCTTTGGTACCTACCCTCTTGAACTGCTGCAGTCAGTATTGTATAGGAACATCAGCAGTGTTGTTATGAAGGGAGTTCCAGGATTTTGACCCAGTGACATTGAAGGAATGAAATATTTCCAAGTCAGGGTGAAGGGAAATTTAAAAATGGTGATGTTCCAATGCCAATGGTGATGTTCTTCTACGTGGTAAAACTCACAGGTTTGGAAGATGTTGTCAAAGGAGCCTTGGTCTGTTGCTGTCATGCATCTTGTAGATCGTACTATTACCAAGATGTTGTCAGGGCTCATAAACTTTGCACATCCAATGCCTTTAGCAATGGTAGGAGTGTGTACCATCTACAAGATAAGTAGCAGGAACTCACCAAGAGTCCTTTGACAACACCTTCCATTGCATGGCAATAATGGAGGGAATGAATGTTTAAGGTGGTATGTACCGCACCAATCAAGCGAGCTGCTTTCTCCTGGATGGTGTGTTCCTTGAGTAATATTGAAATTGCATAACTTTACAGAGGTTGATTCAGATCAAATCTAACAGCTCAAAACTGGTGTGTCATGGACACAAGAGAGGCAAACTGAACTTCTTTATTGTCCCCCAGTCTGTCTGTAAGCAGAAGTGTTTTTAAATAATTTGTTAAGTCGTCTGTGGGACCTTTTCTCTAAAGTTTCAGTTTTTGTGGTCCAATTTTATAGCTAACATATGGCAAACTCTCTCTATATTTAACTCAGAAGGTTAGTTTATTTCACATTCAAACTCCACATGGTGGGGAGGAGGGTGGTTTTTCACAACTACGCACACACACACACTAAGAGGGGATAGAAGAGGAGGAGGTTTTAAATTGATAGCAAGAACCACTGAAATTAATATTATTTCATGTGTTGTCCAAAATTTGGGAAGTCAAAGTGTAGAAGGTATTTCCTTTGCAGTCACTTGAGTCATGTGATCTCAGCACTGATCTTTTCCTCAGGACTGATGATGACTGATGGTTGAGTGTGAGTGTGAATTTCCACAGGGATAACAGAAGGACTCTTGTAACTTCTTTGAGAAGCTTCCAGAACAAATGGTCAATTCTGTGGTCAAGTGATTTGTGGTTTCTGCAGAAAGTACATTTTAGAAATAGCAAGACAAATGAAGTCTACTGTACGCAGTTTTTTTCATGTTTTATTGACATAACAGTAGAATGAAGTTCAACCACAGCCTTAACCTTGTGAGCTCACATATTCCTTACTCCATGATTATCAAGCCAAGGGATTGACAATGAAAAGTGAGCAAGCTATGAACAATGCCAGGTGTACTGAAAAATGAGGTGTGAACCTGCTGAAGCTACAGTGCACCATTACATGTAATTTTTAAATTCTTTCATGGAGTTCTGATGAGGCCAGCATTTATTGCCCACCTTTAATTGTCCTTGAAAGTATTGTGTAGCCACCTTATTAAACTGCTGCAGTTTACGTGATACAGGTACATACAGTGCTGTCAGGAAGTGTGTTCTCTGTTTTTGATCCAGTAACAATGAAGAAATGACAATTTGGTTCCAGATCAGGATGGTGGGAAACTTGCAAGCAGTGATGTTCCCTTGCATCTGTAACTTGTCCTTCTAGATGGTAGAGATTGTAGGTTTGGAAGTGCTGTCGAAGGAGTCTTGGTGAATTGTTAATGCTTATCTTGTAGATGGTACACACTGTTACCATTGCTGAAGGCATTGAATATTCAAAGTTTATGGGCCCTGACAACATCTTGGTGATAGTATTGTAGGTTGAATAGCATTGAAAAACCAGCCATGCCTTAGCCAAACTCCTCCAGTAAAACTACAATCTGGCATCTATAGAGACAATACAGGTATATCCTATATACAAAAAACAGGACAAATACAACCTGGCTAGTTATCACTCTATAAGTCCACCCTCAATCATCAGTAAGTGTTGGAAGGCATCATCAACATTGCTAGTAAGCGACATTCACATGGCTATAACCTGCTCACTGAAGCTCAGCTTGGTATTTGCCAGGGCCGCTCATCTCCAGAGTACATTACAGCCTTACCTGGTCCAAACCTGGACAAAAAGAGTTGAATCACGAGATGGGGTGTGAGTGACTGCCCTTATAACATTTGACCAAGTGTAGCATCAAGGAGCTCTAGCAAATATCAAAAAATGTATTCACGGGAATGTGGCATCACTAGCTTGGCACAAATTGCCTTTGAAAAGGTGGTGATGAGCAGCCTTCTTGAATTGCTGCCATCTATCACATGTAGGAATGACCAAAGTGCTGTTAGGAAGGAAATTCTAGAATTCACATTGATTACGGTTTTCTTTGCGTTCCTTGATGTTAAGGACAGCCCTTCTCTCTTCACTCTTTTGCCCATATTTGCGTCAAGACTGCAATGAGGTCAGGAAATCAATGACTCTGGCAGAACCCAAACTGGATGTAAGTGAGCAGGTTATTGCTGAGTAAGTGCTGCTTGATTAAGCTGTTGATGACCTCTTCCGTCACTTTGCTAAGATTAAGATGAGACTGAATTGGCGGTAATTGTTGGATGGACTTGGCCTACTTTTCGTGGATAGGGCACACTTCAGCAAGTTCCTACTTTGTTGGGTAGAGCCATATTGTAATTGTAGTGGAACAGCTTGCCTAGAGAAATGGCTATCTTCATTGCTGAAATGTGGGATCCTGAAATCTCTGCAACATTCAGTGCCTACAGCCATTTCTTGATATGGTGTAGAGTGAATCAAGTACACTGAAGACTGGCCTCGAGGCCTCTTTGGGGATCTGAGGAGGAAGTTGAGATGGATCACCCACAAAGCATTTCATTTACATTGGTGTGCTAGGCTTCCCTAATACGGAAGATGAGGATATTTGTGGAGCCTCCTCCTCTAGTGAATTGTTTGTCAATTACTCTTCACGACTGGATGTGGCAGGCAGGTCTGCAGAGCTTTGATCTGAGCTATTGATTATGGAATTGCTATGTTCTACCTATCACATACTGCTTCCACTGTTTGGCACTCAGGTAACTGTAGCTTTACCTGGGTGATACCTCATTTTGGTATGCTTTAAAGTTTATCTATTAGTGTCACAAGTAGGCACACACAAAGTTACTTTGAAAATCCCCTAGTCACTGCCCCTGGTTATTGTTTGGGCACACTGACGGAGAATTTAGCATGGCCAATTCACCCAATCAGCATGTATTTTCAACTGTGGGAAGAAACTGGAGCACTCTGAGGAAACCCACGCAGACACCGGGAGAATGTGCAAACTCCATACAATGACCCGAGCAGAGAATTGAACTTGAGTTCTTGGTGCTGTAAGGCAACAGTACTAACCACTGCATCACCGTGCCACTCAGTTGGTGCTGCTCTTGGCATACATTCCTACATTCTTTATTGAACCAGGGTTGTCTGTTGGCTAAGGATAGATTGGGGGCTATGCTGGGCATGAGGTTACAGATTGTGGTTGTGTATAACTTTTCTGCTGCTGTTGGTCCACATGCCTCATGGATGCCCAGATTTGAGTTGCTATATCTGTTCAAAATCTATTCCATTTAGCACAGTGGTAGAGCCTCATAACACGATGGAGGATATCCTTAATATAACGATGGATTTCATCTCCACAAAGACTATGCAGTCCTCACTCATCCCAATGCTGTCATGGATAGAGATATCTGCGACAAGTAAATTGGTGAGGGTAGAATCATGTGGGCTTTTCCCTTGTGTCCTTGTGTTATATTCCTCACCAGCTGCCACAGAGCCAACCTACCAGCTGTGTCTGTCAGGGGTCAGCTAGCACGCTTCAGTAACAAGCGTGTTACCAATCTACTCTTGGTGATGGACTTTGAAATCCGCTCAGCCAGAATACATTCCCATGCCCTTGCCACTCTTGATGCTTTCTGTAACTGCTGTTCAACACGGAGGAATATTGATTCATCAGCTGAGGGAAGCGGTAGGTAGTTTCCTTGTCCATGTTTGACCTGATGCCAAAAGACTTCATGTAAATCGAAGAAACTGAGGGCTAACAGTGCACCAACCTTCCAACTGCATGCCACTATTGCTGCCGCTGCCACCTACGCTGCGTCTGCCCAGCTGGGAGCCAGACGTGATGTGAAGATGCTGGTGTTGGACTGGGATAAACAGAATAAGAAGTCTCACAACATCAGGTTAAAGTCCAACAGGTTTATTTGATAGTAAACCCACGGGGTTTGCCCCTTCGTCAGGGAGCAAGACACCCAGGGATGGTGATGAAGGTCTCTGGGATATTGGCTATGAAGTATGATTTGATGAGCAGACTAGATCAGGGTGTTGCTTGACTTTGGGACAGCTTTCCAAATTTCAGCACCAGCCCACCAATGTTATTAAGGAAGACAATGTCAGGTTGAGGCAGATAATGGGTGTGTGTGCTATGATTACTGGCACCATGGGCAATTGGCCTCCGATCTTCAGTAAATGTTTTCCAAGACAGCCTTCATGATACACGACAGTGCAGAGTTGCTGAAGAAAGACTGATAGCCAAGTTCTGGACACATGAGGACGGCCTCAACTGGGATCTTGGGTTCATGTCACACTATCTGTAACCCCCATAACTTGCCTGGCTTTGCAAAATTTCACTAACTGTCCTATCTGGAGACAATACACATCTCTTTAACTTGTGCTTAATGCTGTCTCTACTCACATTGTCTATACCTTTAAGACTTGATTAGCTGTAAAGACTCACATTTCAATCATTATTCTGTAAATTGAGTTTGTGTCTTTATATGCCCTGTTTGTGAAAAGATCTCCCACTCAACTGATGAAGGAGAAGCAAGCGTTCTGAAAGCTAATGGCATTTGCTACTAAATAAACCTGTTGGACTTTAACCTGGTGTTGTAAGACTTCTTACCTAAGTTGATGCCAGGTGGTCTGTCCAGCTTCATCCTTAGCTAAATTGAAGTCAAAGATAATCATGGAGGAGAGACTCTCACTTGTTGGAGTCATACCTCGCACAAAGGAAGATGGTTGGTAGAGGCCAATCTTCTCAATCTCAGGACATTGCTGCAGTGGTTCCGCAGGATAGTGTCCTTGGCCTAACTACTTTCAACTGCTTCATCAATGACCTTCCTTCCATCATCAGTGAGAAAGAAGTGTTTGCAGGTGATTGCAGAATGTTCAATACCAATCTCACTCCTTTGCTAATGAAGTAGTTTGGCCACATGCAGCAAGCTATGGAATGGATTAGTCACATAAATACACAAACAGTCTAAGCCTGGGAATTCTATAGTGAGTAAATCACCTCCTACCTTCTCAAAGTCTGTCCACCATTTACAAAGTTTAGCTCAGGTGTGTGTTGGAATACTCCCCGTTTGCCTGGATGAATGAAACTCCTTTAGCACTCAAGAAGCTCCACATTCAGCACAACGTAACCTATTTTGATTGGCTTCCATTCCTAGTCAGTTTTTTTGGTTGGTATTTGATGTTTAGACAAGCTCAGATGTTCTCCCATCTCCCACTATTTGTGCCAAGGATGTCAGACAAGGATGAGCGTCAGCAAGTCCCAAAATTCCCATGTAGCCTGGGGAAATAGTGCAAATTTACATATGGACATTAACTAATTGGCTGAGGTATTGGAGAACCAATCTGCAAGAACTGGAATCTTCATCGAAAGACACAAAATTAATCTTGTATTAGCTGTGTGATTTTGAGGCTGAGAATGTATCAGTGTTCATTCTTGAGAAATCACAGATGCACTCACGTGTGTACAAAAGCGCACTCGTGTGTACAAAAGCCTACTCACATGTCCTCCCACACCCTCACACATGCCCACACTTACTCATGCGTGCAATCATCCATATGCTCAGCAGACCACACACACCCGCATATACACTGACCCACACGCACACACTCAGCCGCATATACACTGACCCACACATGCTCACTAAACAAAATCTCTCTCTCTCTTACACACACACACACACACACACACACACACACACACACACACACACACACACACACACACACACACACACAATGTGCACACATCCACAGCCACTCATACACTCACACACACTCTGTGACACACGCACATACACATACATGCGCACACACACACACGTACTCATGAACATATGCACACACCCATTCTGTGACACACTCACACTCATACATGCATGCACTCACATTCTGTGACACATATACACACACACGTGCAGAAACTCACACTCTGTGAAACATACATACATACACACATGCACATACACACACTCTGTGACAGACACATACACACAGACACAGACACACACACACACTCATGCACAGCCACTCTTACTGACACAAACTCATATTGAGGGGTGGATCATGGTTCTATTTGGTTGTGTAGCATGGGTGAAAGCAAGTTGGAAACTCATTTCATTGAATCTTACAGTGCAGAAGGAGGCCATTCAGCCCATCAAGTCTGCACTGACCATAATCCCACTAAGGCCCTATCTCCATAACCCTATGCATTTACCCTAGCTAGTCCACAATTTAGCATGGCCAATCTGCCTAACCCACACATCTTTGGACTATAGAAGGAAATCAGAGCATTTGGAGGAAACCCTCGCAGGCATGGGGAGAATGTGCAAATTACAAACAGACAGTAACTCAATCAGGGAATCGACCCCAGGTCCCTGGTGCTATGATGCAGCAGTGCTAACCACTGTGCCACCGTACCACTCACAACTCACCTCATTATTATTTTCATTGAAGTTAAGATTACCAGTTAAAAGCACGCCTGTGCAAGTAATCTGATATAGACTGAACATATCTTACTTATTGCAATCAAATTAAATGAAATCTCATCCTCAGAGAGATGGTTTGACCTACACATCCTCATCAGTTGGCGAGAGCTAACACAGAACAGTAGATTTTATAACCGTTTGCAGAGCTATACTTCAAAAGAAATTAAGCCAGAGATTTATAGGAGACTGAATTTTCTTTGTGGTTTGAAGAGCAGAAATATGTGGTTCACAGTCTAAAGTGCTTGGCACTGTAGGATGTGTGCAGCAATGGAAACAATCTAACACATCACAACTTACCCTTAGGAAAACCATCCAAGCAAAGCGAGTCCAAATAAATCAACCATGGCCACGTTGCTTAGCAATTCACTCCTCTATTCATTACAGGATCCTCCCCTTCATCTCACTCATTTCTTTCCATCTTGGTACTTCACTTAATTTAATTCCTTTCTTCACGTACATCCTGATGCAGGGTTTCCTCTTTGTCTAATCTTCCTTTTTTTGTTCAACCTCATCATTCACTTTGATTGCTCCTTTTAGGATCAGTTTGCTTTGTTCCTTTGTCAGTCTCCTTCAGTTCATTCCTTTCTCAATCAAACTTGTCAGACCTTTGTCTGGACTTCCAGGGAGTCTAGAAAACACTGTCCCCACAGAGTTCCAAGGGGAAATAGATAGTCTTGAGCCAGATGACTGGTCAGTTCAGATACAAGTTCAACACTCATTATTCTGATGAATCTGTGCTTACCTATAATAGTTAGTGCAGTTAGGGTGGGCAACAAATGCTGATCTTGCTAGAGACGCCCACATTCCATCAAAGAGTGAACATAACGGTCAGTGATGTCCTTGGTGATTTTGATTGTTTGCAGGAGATGGAATGAAATTTTCCAGAGTTTCCACCCTCCCTCCATGTTTTCATTCACCAGCTTGTCTTTCTATTGCCTCCGCCAGAGGATTGTAAGCCTAATGTGGAGGTGACAAGATGAGTGGGGTAAGGGTGGGAGAGCAGGATGTGTCTATAATCCATTAGCTGCAAGGCGTGTTGAGAACCCAGGGCTGTGAGAACTTTCAGAGCAATGCAAATCTTTCTATTTCTTTTATGAGTTTCCTTTTGGAGTCATGAGCTGGAACCTTACCAGATTTTCCCATCCTGCTGCAGTGAACAGAGATTTAGCTGGCTGCCAAATTCTCCAACCTCGCTGCAGTGGGACCATGGCATGAGATGGGTGGTAAGATTGTTTGGGGCAAGCTTGATGGATCAAGTGGCCTTTTCCTGTTTGCTAATTTTCAGTGGCTACCTGTTCAGCCATCGACTCTAATCCACAGCGCTATATGGCGACACGGTAGCACAATGGTTAGCACTGCTGCTTCATAGCACCAGGGACACAGGTTCGATCCCTGGCTTGGGTCACTGTCTCTGTGGAATTTGCATGTTCTCCACATGTCTGGTTGGGTTTCCTCCGGGTGCTCCGGTTTCCTTGACATTCAAAAGACGTGCTGTTAGGTGCATTGACCTGAACAGATGCCAGAGGGTGGTGACTAGGGGAATTTCACAGTAATTCCATTGCACTGTTAATGTAAGCCTTACTTGTGAATAATAAATAAATAAACTTTGAAAATCGAGCCACTCTCACTCATTGGATAATTCCCTATCTTTCAGGTGCTCTGTAGTGCACTTGTTCACATTACATCGAACAGCTCCTGACTGCAATCCAAGGTAGGTGGTTTAGTTACTCAGAAGCTGTCTCTGCTCCTGGGAGAGGGGATGGAACACATTGTGTGAAGCACTGAAATTGAAAGAACCAGTGTTACATTTTACCTGCTTCACCTCCCAATGACAGATAATTACATGCATCAGATCCCCAAATTCTCTAGTGCTCATCTCACACAACTATACAGCAGCTATATTAAGATGTTATCATGTTTTCACAGCACAAGCCAGGTTTGCATCTGAATGAGTGATCACTTTTATCAAGATGATAGTCAGCTGCTGTATATTTGCGGTGCATTTAACAAACAATAGTTTATAGCAAGCATGAAACCTGCCTGGTGGTATTAAGCGGGCATTTGATTGGAGATCAGTTTGTTCATTTGTGCGTTCTGTCACTCTGGAAAGAGACTATTGACAATATTCTTGGGAAGTAGCTGCCGGGAAGTGACTTTTTTGTTATTTTTTATTCCTTTCTTAAAGTTATAAAGCCAATGTTTGGAGTGGACTGTGCAAACCTTTAATCCATTTCCTTGTTTGCTTCTAAATCCAATTCAGATTCCAGTGCTTGCAATAACCTGAGGAATTAATTGAATAACTCTTATCCTGCCTTTGTTGCCTTGTGGGTATAGGGTCTTGAAGAATAAACTAATCCATGATTGCACAGTCTATGGGTTTTTGAGATGAGAAATAAATCTTACATTTGATCACGTAAATTGAACCCAATTCTTGGTCCCCACAAGAGAGTCATACGAGATCCAAGCTGACAAGAAAATGCATCTGATCTTGGGCTTGACCTGATGATTGATGTTAGCTATGCCTACAATTTCGAGTGGGATTTTCACCCTGCGCTCACCCCAAAACTGGAAAATCCCACCTGAGGTCAACAGATCTTCCCACAGTCTGTCTCTCGCCTGCTACGATTCCTGTGGCAGGCAAAATGGGAAAATTCACCCCACGGTGTCTGCAACTTTTTGTCACTGAGAGGCTGCAGCTATTGTTGCCTGTTTTGCTCTGGTGCACATTGATGGGAGAGTGGAAGGTAGCTCGAGATAGGAATGTGGAAGGTTTGGTTCAGGTTGTCAGTTCCCCAAAGATGTCGAGTTGGAACTTGCAGGTTTATGCCAAAAGTAGCTGTGAATTAGTCTGGAAGCACAGTTCTGCAAAAGGTTTGCATTCATATGGTGCCTTTTCATGACCTCAAGGCTTTTCAGCAGACTTCATAGCCAATAGAAAGAAAGAAAGACTTGCATTTATATAGTGCCCATTTCACAACTTCAGGACATCCCAAGTGTTTTTGAGTTAATAGATGAAAATAAAGAATAAGTTCTTATCAAGACATCCTAGAATGCTCCGCAGGTAAATGCATACTTTTAGAATTGTAGGCATGGGTGTAATGGTCTGGCTTTCTCTCTCATTTGTAATGAATGACGAGTATTGATGGCCTCATCGTTATTATTACACAATTGGGGTGGCAATATGTAGTGATATTGTCGAATCCCACCACAGTAGAGGTTGAAATTTGAATTCATTAAAAATCTGGAATTAAGAGTCTAATGACCTTGAAATCATGTTGTGGAAACCCTTCTGCTTCACCAATCCTTAATTGATCTCGTCTCTTACACATGACTCCAGATCCACAGCAATCTGGTTGATTCTTGCTCTCTGAAAAGTTCAGCAATAAATACTGGCTCAGTCAACGTTGCCCATGAATGAATAAAAAGAAAATCTGTGCCGAGTCCAGTTACTTGCAGCTGGAATGTCTGAGATAGCTGGAATTAAGAATCTCCAGAAGACCATGAAACCATTATCGATTGTCAGAAAGACTCATCTGGTTCATTAACGTCCCTTTAGAAAAGGAGTCTGCCGTCCTTACCTGGTCTGGTCTACGTGTGACTCAGAGCCACAGCAATGCGGTTGACTCTCAGCTGCCCTCTGAAATAGCCCAACAAGCAACTCGATAAGGGCAACTGGGGATGCACAACAAATGCCAGCCAGCAATGCACATGTCCCACAAATGAATAAAAAGTTTACCTTGCCGCTATGGATAACACATCGCGATATAGAGATAAAATAAACCAGGAAAAGAAATGGTATAGAAGATCTTGGCTTCATGTCACACTATCTGTAACCCCCATGACTTGCCTGTTAGCAAAAAACCTCACTTCCTGTGCTGTCTGGAGACAATACACATCTCTCTAACCTGTGCTCAGCATTCCTTTGTTAGCCACTTTAAGACTTGAATAGTAGGTTAGGTGTAAGGATTTGCATTCTAATCAGCAATCTGTAAACTGTCTGTGCTGATATGTGTGCTTTTGGAGACCAGAACACCTCATTTGCCTGACAAAGGCACAAACGCCGAAAGCTAGCAGATTTACTATCAAATAAATTGGTTGGATTTAAAATTGGTGTTGCCAGACCTCTTACTGAGTTTACCCCAGTTCAACGCCGGCATCTCTACATCATGACAGAAGGTTAACAGGCAGTGAATAATGTTACAAGCAGATACCAAACACATAAATATGACATTGATGTTTTCATAGAATTTTTACAGTGTGGCAGGAAACCATTCAGTCCATTGAGTCTACATAGACTCTTAACCAGGCTTACCCTGTAACCCCACATATTTACCCTGCCAATCCATCTAACCTATATAGTTACAACTTCTTCCAGCTTTTGGGACACTGAGGGAGAATTTAGCATGGCCAATCCACCTACGTCACGCATCTTTGGAGACACGAGGAGAACATGCACACTCCACACAGCCAGTGACCCAAGGCCGGAATTGAACCCGAGTCCCTGACGCTGTGAGGCAACAATGCCAACCAGTGTGCCACCTTGCCTCCCATTGTGGCATAAACTAATTTATCTTAATAGTCCTAACTCCCTCATTAGTACATCAGACACAGCAACACTGACAAATTAAACATTGTTTATTACTGCCTCTGACACACATTTCGATCCTGTGTGTATGCAGACAGGATGCTTTGGATTTTGCCATGTGCTCTTACTCAGGAAAATAAAAATGTAAGATTGCTCCTCCTGATTTTCACCCACATTAAATTTTAGTCTAAAACTGGAAAATTCATGTGAGATTGCAAAATAAAGAGACCAAAAAAAATAGCAGCTCCGTTGCTTTATCACACTTTATTCCTGAAATACAGCGTTTGAGAATGGTGGGCAACATTATTTTATACTGGCTGTTCTTCACGGTAATGAGAGAAAGATTTAGTAGCAGGCCAAGTGATTTTATGGCTACGTACAAGCTTATTTAGCAAGAACATGACCATAAAAAGTCTCAACTGTCAGCTATTATTGAAGCAGATCGTGGTCCCATACAAGCAGGAGCTTGAAGAGGGTGAAGGCTTTCCTAAGTGTATTGTGCATGACAGAATCTGAAATGTAAGGGGACTTTTGCAGTGTTACGAAATGTAAGAAATTTTCAACTGATGCTCTTACAACTTCTTCCAGTTAATTGCAGACTGTTAATTTGATGCTCCCACTCTGAGCGCTGTAGTTTCAATGAGCATGGATCTGAGATTAGCTGACTGCGTTGTGAGCCCTGTTCTCTGACCCGTGCCCCGTGCCAGTCCAGCCTCCTACAGGGTGGAGGATGAATTAACCTGAGTGCATGCCAAGTTGATTCATAGAACTTGTGATTAAATCATAGAATCATAGATTCCACAGAGCAGAAGGAGACCATTAGGTTCATTGAGCCTGCACTGGTAACAGAACCACCCAGGCCCTATCCCTGTAACTCCACATGTTTACCCTTCTAATCCCCTGACACTAAGAGGCAATTTTGTATGGCCAACCAACCTAACCCACACATCTTTAGAGTGCAGGAGGAAACCGGAGCACCTGAAGGAAACCCACACAGGCACGGGGAGAATGTGCAGATTCCACACAGACAGTGAGCCAAGCCGGGAATTGAACTAGTTCCCTGGCGCTGTGAGGCAGCAGTGCTAACCACTGTGTCACTTTGCTGCCAAAGTGATCTCCTAAGATGCCAGGCAGGAAGTGCACTGTTATTGCGAGGCAGAAATACACAGTAAATGTCCTAAAAATGGAACATGATGATGGCCAGATAATCTATTTAATGAATCGGTTGCCAGGGTGGATTCTACCCCCGACTTCCTTTAAAAATAATTCCACAGGACTTTCACCTCCACCTAAGAGAGGGATTAAGGCCTTCAATTAATGTTTCGGCCACAAGCTGGCACTTCTGACACTGCAGCACTTTCATTGTGCCACATTGTAGCATCAACCTAAATTACTGGGGATCGAATGCATGACTCTTTGGCTGAACCACAGCTCACAAACAATGGCGGGTTAAGTAGCTGCTGCAACAATAAACGTGAGTCCCACAATTTTAATTTTCATCACAAAATACACAGTCTAGGGATTCAATGAGAGTGTGGCAGAGAGCCCAGAAACATGAGAAGGAAATTTCCGGCCATTCACGTCAGCGGGATCTCTGGAGCTGTTCCGGTGAATGGATTTTTGGAGAAGTGCCTAATTTTCCATCCTTGCTTGGAGCAGTTGCAGCAGGGTGTGAATCTCCGGAACATTCTGGCTATGGTGTCCATGAACTGCGTTAATAAGATGGCTTGTCATTTACTTTTATTATTTTTAAAGTTTCTTTGCTTCAACATAAATTTACCAGGGCATTTCTGAGCTTTCCTATTAATTTTCCTCTTTTGCCACACCGAAAATAAACCAGGAACAAAGTAATTTGTTAAATTAGCACTGAAACTGATTTTAAATCTTGGTCATTCAAATGTTGTTGCTCCACTAATCTCAGGTGATTGACAAATTCACTCATGATTCACTAATGTCTTTTAAGGAAGGAAATCTGTCTTCCTTACCTGGTCTGGCCTACATGTGACTCCAGAGCCATAGCAGTGTGGTTGACTCTGAATTTCCCTCTGAACAAGGGCAAGTAGAGATGGGCAATAAATGCTGGTCAGCCAGAAACGCCCATGTCCCATGAATGAATAAAAAAAGGTAACTTTGAGCACCGTTATCCAAAGAAGAGGTGACTATTGATAGTCTGGTTATCAGGAAGCTGTTAGAACAGCCTTGGTAGCTTTGCAGTTAAAGCTACTGTACTATCTCTGTGCAGCAGCAGCAAATCCCCAAAACTACAGTATCCAAGTTCGCCGCAGACATCAAACCGCAACAGGAAGTTGCCGTCATTGCTACAGTGTACGTTGGCATTCTGGCTCAAGAAATATCAGATACATTTGAGAAATTTGGCGAAAGCTACATTGCACCATTATATGTAAAATATATTGAATCTTCTGGAGGAAGAGTTGTACCCATAAGCATTGGCCTAAATAATGATCAGTACCAGAAATCTTTTTATTCTTTAAATGGGTTGCTTCTCCCAGGTGATGGAGCAAACCTTAAAACATCTCAATTTCCCAAGAATGCAGTAGTTTTATAAACTTGCACTATATGCAGTATATGTGTTTATCAGATTAACAAGGAAGACCTTACATTACTTAACTGGTAAATCTCCATAACATCTCTTACAGGGGCCATGCTTTTGTAGACTGCAATGCTTCTTTCTAGGCATTCTATGCTGTGGTTTCTGATAGGGGTGCATGTAGCCGATGCTCCATGGGTGTGCTGGAAAGCTTTGTATCAACATTGTCCTGTCGTCACACATCCCCACTGGCTGATGTGATGACAGGATAGCCATACTTGAACCATATAGGCCCAGGCTACACCTTGTAGACCACTCTGCAAACAAGCTACAAGATGGACCCTGCACTAACGTTCCTTAAAGAATTATGCACCCAAATTACAAAAGAGTGAATTTTTTGATAAACCTTTTCTATTGCAAGGTGTATCTGGGAGCGCTTTTGAAAATATTCTGATATGTTTCTGGATTTTGCTAGGAAGTATTTGTGCACCTTCACAGGGATGGTTGAGGAGTATGTGACATGTCTACATCAAGGCTGCAACAGTTAGAGGGACAGTAGTGATGAGTGTCTCTGGGCCTGAAACACAGATAGAAGGTGGAGCAGAGGCCACAGAGATGGCAATATCTATATTATGTCCTTGGTCATCTTGGAGCTGAATGTTTCCATGTTCTTTGATAGTGACAGGAAGCCACCTGCCAATGCAAGCAGCATTTCTCTGCATGTCACCCCCATTAAAGTTTTTACCTGAGTCCTCTGTAGCACCGCAGCACAGTGGTTAGCACTGCTGCCTCAAAGCACCAGGGACCTTGGTTCAATTCTAGAGTCAGGTCACTGTCTGTGTGGAGTCTGGGCATTCACCCAGTGTCTGCATAGGTTTCCTCTGGGCACTCTAGTTTCCTCCCCTGGTCCAAAAGTGCAGGAAAAGTGGATTGGCCATGCTAAATAACTGGGTTATGGGGTGGTTGGGATGATGAGGGGAGGGAGGGAGGAGGGGCAGGAGGGACAGACGCAGTACCTGGCTGGGATGCTCTTTTGGAGAGTCAGTGCAGACTTGATGGGTCCAGTGATCTCCTTCTGCACTGTGGAAATTTTATGGAAACTAATCTGTGATCTCACCCTCCAGTGATTTTAGAAATGAACCATCCTTTTGTGCAGCACGGTAGCACAGTCGTTCACACTCTTGCTTCACAGCTCCAGGGATCTGGGTTCAATTCCTGGCTTGGGTCGCTGTCTGTATGGGCTTTGCACATTTCCCCCATGTCTGTGTTGGTTTCCTCCAGGTGCTTTGGTTTCTTCCCACAGTCCAAAGATGTGCAGGTAAGGTTGATTGGCCATGCTAAAATTGCCCCTTAATGTTCTGAGATGCGTAAGTTAGAGGAATTAGCGGGTAAATGTGTAAGGGTGTGGAGGTAGGGCCTGGGTGGGATTGTGGTCAGTGTAGACTCAATGGACCAGATGGCCTCTTTCTGCAGTGTAGGATTTCTGTGATTCCCCCTGGCCTGTCTGTAGCCCATCTGAACCTGGATAAATCACCATGCACATTTTCCAGTGTTTTTCTTGCATTACCTCATAACACTGCTAATGTTCACATCAAATGAACAAAATATCAGAGCTTCTGTGATATCACTGTTTGAGACAGGTTTCTCTGTACACCAGCTTTCACGAGCACCCACTTGTTTATCCACCTAGCTGCCCATGAACATTTATTGTCCATCTGAACCTTTTCATTTCAAATGCTCTTATTCAAGCCTCGTCACTTGTGGATGGTCCAGCCTTCACAGCCATACATTATCACCCACCACGCAAAGGCTTTCAGATGACAGATTTTTGTTATAGTTGAGATCATGTGGCTACTCCAAACTCTTTTAAGTGAGTTCACACACTGTGACTGTTTTAAGTTTAGCCTGAATTACTTGGAGACTCCGCACCTTCTGTATTAGGTGACACAAGATAGTGGAAGGTATCAACGTGCTTTCAAGTTGAACGCCATCAATCTGAATCTTGCAGGTCTTTCCATCGAACCCCATTGTCTTTGCCTTGCCAACATTTCTGGTTAACTTGATCAGGCTGATCCCTCAATTCCACTAGATCTTTTTACTGTGTTAGTGAACTGAATAATGTCATCAACATATCGAAAGTTCAAAACTCATCACCTGCCAATTGGTATCTTCCCTTTGTACTCATCAAGTTTCTCTCTCCCTCAGAACTAATTCTGCTAGGATGTTTGATTTGATTTACAATGTAGTGTAGAGTATTGTTTCTTGCACACTATACAGACAAAGCAACTATTCATAGAGGAAGAAAGGAGAGAGCGCAGAACGTGGAGAAGGATCAACTTAGTGTGAGGCAGGTCCATTCAAAAGTCTGATGGCAAGAGGGAAGAAGCTGTTCTTTGTGACCTCAGACTTTTGTATCTTTTTCCTGATGGAAGAAAGTGGAAGAGAAATGTCTGGGGTGCATGGGATCCTTGATTATGCTGGCTGCTTTTCTGAGGCAGTGGGAAGTGTAGATAGAGTCAGTGGATTTGGAGAGGTTTGCATGATGGTCTGGGCTTCATTCATGATCCTTTGCTCTTTCTTGTGGTCTTGGGCAGAGCAGGAATCATACCAAGCTGTAATACAACTGGAAAGAATGCTTTCTATGGTGCATCTGTAAAATGTGAACGAATGAGCAGCATGGTGATACAGTGGTTAGCATTACTGCTTCACAGCACCAGGGACCAGGGTTCAATTCTGGCCTTGGGTGACTGTGCAGAGTCTGCCCATTCTCCCTGTTTCTGCATAGATTTCCTCCAGTGCTCTGGTTTCCACCCACAGCCCAAAGATGTGCAGGTTAGCTAGATTAGTCATGCTAAATTGACCTTTAGTATTAGGGAGTATTATATGGGGTTACAGGGAAAAGGCCTGGGTGGGATTGTTGTAGGTACAGACTTGAATGGCCTCCTTTTGCACTGTTGGGAGTCTGATTCTATGAAACATGGAGAGATCACACTTATCTATCTAACCCTAATCTGGACCTTTCTCATGCCAGCTTGCTGTTTAAGACAAAGCTTGCCAGCAAGTTGTTTAAATGTGGTGAGTATCTCATGTCTAACATTGTCAACCAGAATTCTTATGTGAGACTGAATCAAATTCATCCTCAAAGTTAAGAAAGGTCATGTCCATTGGCTGCTGATGTTTTGGGCTTCATGCATTATTATTCTCGGATTAATGATTTGGTTGCTGATTTCTCTTCCATGTCAAACAACATCAGCAGTCCGCTCTTTGCCTGGATTTGTTCCTGAATGATCTTGAGCAAGATGGGAAAGTGAGGCCGTTGTTTGAAAGTTTGTGTGCTGTTTCAGGTCACCTTTCTTCAGAAGAGGGATAAAGATAGAATCAGTCCAGCCTTCTGGCCAATTGCAGGTCTCCCAGAGGATCACACATATTTTACACATCCTGTCCATTACTGATGCTCCTCCTACCTTAAACAGTTGTGCTGCTAATGTCTGGGCCCGCGGCTATACAACTGGCCAACTGATGAATGACTTGCTGTCCCTAAACCTGAAGCGGAGGAAGCTTATTTTAACTTGACCTTTAAATTCTGTCATCCTTGTAAGAATACTCACAATATTTGTGTGGCAATTCTCTTTGCTGTTGTTTCACTCCGGTTAGAAGCTGCTGGAATGTAACATAGGTAAAGTCGAAAATTTAGGGTAATTGATTGAGGCGTTTGGGAAAGTTTCCGTATATTGCCTTTCTGAACCTTCGCTTCTATTTATCAGTGTCACTATATTCTCTTGCATCTTCCTTTTAATTTCTGGGTGGGATTTTCCAGCTGCGTTCACCTCAAGGCTGGAAAACCTGTCCGAGGCCAATGGATCTTTCCATGGTCCGTGTCCCAACTGCTACAATTCTGTTGGTGGGCAGGATGGGAAAAGCCCACTCTCTTTCTTTAAACCTTTGTAGCAATCCATATCCTTTTTCTTCTATGTCCCCCTCTTGGCTTCCATCAGGGAAAGAATCTTATCACGCTTTCTGTCTCAATGGCTGTGCAGATCCCACCATTTTCCTTTGTTACATCCTGGAGGACAGTTTTTGTGATTTGCCAAAGCTCTCTGATTTCCTCAGCTCAACCAGAGTCTGTAGAGTCTCGAGCCTTTTAGTGGTTTCCACCGCATACTACACTATCTAATTCCCCATTAAATTCCATTGTCTCTTTAAAACCTCTTTTGTTCTTTAGCCACTCTGACCTTCAGTATTGTCACTGCCATATGATGATCAGTGCCCCAGTCTGCTCTGAGATGGGTCTTGCAGTTCTTTAGACCGGCTCTCTATTGTTTTGCTATTGCAATGTAATCAATCTGATTCTTAGTCTGTTAGACAGCACAGTGGCACGATGATTAGCATTACTGCCTCAGAGCACCAGTACCCAGGGTCGATTACTGGCTTGGGTCATTGTCTGTGCAAAGTTTGCTTGTTCTCCCCATGTCTTGTGGGTTTCCTCTGGATGCTCCAGTTTTCTCCTGCAGTTTGAAAGATGTGCTGGTTAGGTGCATTGGCCATATTAAATTCTCCCTCAGTGTTCCTGAACAAGCGCTGGATGTGGCGACTGGGGATTTGCACAGCAACTTCATTGCAGTGTTAATGTAAGCCTACTCATTATAATAATAAATAAACTTTAAACTCCACTTGTTGAGGTCCAGGTAAATGACTGTCTTTGATGATTCTTTAACCATGTGTTGACCAGAACCAAACCATGATCCTGACAGAAATCTCAAAGGTGCTGTCCAGCTTTATTAGGTTGTTCTAATCCAAATGAGTCAGTCACTGTCTGGACCCTAACTCATCATAGCCATAACCATTTAACCATAATCCTCACACCAACTTGGTTCTGGTTTCTTTGGAGTTATGTCACCTTCAACAAGTCGTAATAAAAGTCCACAGCATCTTCTTCCATGGCAGTTGATGTAGGTCAGTAAGCTTGGGTGAAAATGATGTCTCCTGGTTTTACATTAAAGTGCACAACTATGACTCTACCACTGATTGGTTCATATCCCATTAGAGCTCCAGTCAATGCTTGTGTATCCACACTGTTGCTCCATTCAGGCAGAATGCCAGTGTTGTAAAGTCACGTTGATTTTTCCAATACACTTCTGCCAGTCCACAAATATCCCTGATAATTTCTGAGGTCTGATGAAGTGTCATCTAGACTTGAAATGTTGGCTCTAACCTCTCCCTACAAATGCTGTTAGGCTTGCTGAGATTTTCCAACTTTTTTTGTTTCAGATTTCAGTGACCGTAGTAATTTGCTTTTATCACAAATATCTGCACCAATTCTCTCCATTTCCCTTATAAGCAGCTGTACTTTACCAAGCTGAAGCATGCTATGCGGATTCTATGTTCCAAATCTGAACTGTGCACAGTGGCATAGTGGTTAGCACTGCTACCCTCACAGTGCCAGGGCCCCAGGTTCAATTCTGGTATTGGGTCACTGTGGGGGTCTAGAACAGATATGATGGGCAAGGGATTTTGCACTTCAGAAATGAACAATCCTGTTGTGTAGATCATATGATATATATTTAAATAGTTGTATGATTACTTTAAGAGCCGATCACGTGATTTGATGGTGATTAGGGTGTTTCATAGGCTGCTGTTCAGTTTTAGTTTGTACTCTATTACAGGCAAGACCTCTTAGAATAAACCTTATTCTTGTTAAGTTGAGTCAACATGTGCAAACCACATCTTTTTCTTTTTGTTTAAGATCCATAATGCCTAACATAGTTAGAACATCCTCCAAGTATGAAAAGCTTCTATATGGCTGTAGTTGAAAGTGATATCCTTTTTAAATGTCCCACCAGGTACTGTGAGGATATCAGACTCTTTAATTGTACAGAAATCATTGAACCAGACAGGAAAGGTATTTAGGCTGTTGAAGAATTTTGACAAGTGTCATGAACAATCACTCTCTGTCTCAGTGTTACTGTTGGTTGCGATCAAGGAAAAGATTACTATTCTTCAGGTCCAGGACAGATTGGATCCTGAACTCATCTGTGGCCTTCTCACTAAGAACATCAAACAGGAACTTGATGTATGAATGAAGCACTCAACTTGGGACTCACTGATTATTTTAATATATTAGAATAGTTTTTAATACATACTTAATTGAAGTTAGTTTATTTATATATAATTTTTCAACAAATGAGCAATGTACCCAAAGTGAATTTCTATATGGACAATAAAGTGAAATTGAATTTGAATTGAATTCAGTATCAGTGTAATCTTGTTTTGCACAATTCGATATTGTGGCAGATTTCTTGATGGTTTCCACAAGAAAATGTTACTCTTGACTTTTGTTATGAATCTGTCTTATCAGGGCTTCTCTAGTGCTGTTAGGAGACAATAAAAAGTCTCACAACACCAGGTTAAAGCCCAACAGGTTTATGTGGAATCACGAGCTTTTGGAGTGCTGCTCCCTCCTCAAGTCACTGACTCACCCGATGAAGGAGCAGTGCTCTGAAAGCTCATGCTTCCAAATAAACTTATTGGACGTTAACCTGGTGTTGTGAGACTTCTTACTGTGCTCACCTGAGTCCAATGTTAGCATCTCCACATCATGGCTACCATCGACACTACAAACGCCGACTCAAAGTGGATAGGATCTCCAAGAAAATCGCGCACTTTGATGAAGGAGCAATGCTCTGTAAACTCGTGATTCCAAATAAATCTATTTGACTTTAACCTGGTGTTGTGAGACTTTTTATTGTGCCCACCCCAGTCCAATGCCAGCAACTCCACATCATGGCTATTAGGAAATACAAGACACTTCATGCAGGCACTTGTGGTCAGGCAATGTGAACCATACTTTTGTTTTAAATGGACACTATTTAATCTTTTAAGCTCTCATTTATGGGAAAGTAACCCTTTTAACCTTGTAACCCACATTCTAATTCTTCCCACTAAACGACTATCATTCTGGAATCTTCTTTCTGCCCTAGTGTTCTCCCTTCTATCATTTAAATTGCTTGAATATTATTCAGCACCAGTTCCTTTAAGAGAGGCAGCTTGCCTTTAAGAAAAGCAGGCAGAATGCACCAGTTGGTATCTGTTAGGCTCTCCTGCTCTATGCAGGGCAGCCAGCATTGTGTGAAGGACACTGGCAGCTTTGGAGACATTAAACTATGTGTGACAGTCATGCAGATGAAGTGAGTACACCAAATTATTGGTGGTGTCATATGTAAGATGCAGCGTTTAACTCCTTCAGGGAGATGTGAAAGATCCTATGATTCTATTTGAAGAAGAGGGGCACGAGGTTTTCTGGTGTCTTTCGCTCCGTCATTTGTTGCCATGTTTTTAACTACTAACCTTTGAAAGTCCCTCCCTAAATCTCTCCCTGTATCCTTCCTAATGACATTCTTTCAACTTCCCTCTTTGATCTTTCTCCTGTTCTAATATCGTCTTCAATGCCTTGGTGCCAATATTAATTTGATAATCCTCCTGCTATGTGTCTTCAACACATTCCAACCTTATGGTTGCAATATAAATGTGTGTTGCTTTTGTGCTGACTAGGAAAGTTTAATGACTTGGATGATAAATATTTAATCACCGAAAAAAAAATCCAGTATTTTTATCAGATTGCAGTTTGTGGGAGTTTGCTGTGTGCAAATTGGTTGTTCTATGTTTTCCTACATTATAATAGTTAATATTCCCTCAAAAGTATTTAACCAAAGGCACCATGTGTATACATACATAGTAATGGAGTGTAATCTATCTGTTTTATAGAGGGCTCAGAACAGGAAACTTCTCTTGCTCTCATGTCATTATAGATGAAAGATTCATATGGAGAAAGCCCTTCAGCTTTTCCATTGTCAGCCAGTTTCATTCCAGCTAATATCCTAATAGATAGAAAGTGCTCCTGGCCTCAGTAATGTAATTGTGAATGTACTTCAACTCGTTCTTCATTACTTCCAGTGAGTGTTTAAATCATTGCCTTTAGAACACAAAAGGTCAAACTGCGATGCTTCATTATTTAAATGGTTGTTCTTGCACACTTCAGGTCTTGCTGTTTTTCTCCTGAAGGTCACGCAGAATGCCAGCACCCTCCTGTATAATATCGAGTGCTCATTGTTCACTTGGGCGTGGACAGACAAAATTTTAAAGTGACCCTGTGGAGGAAGAATAGATCCAGCGTTTTGAGTCTGGATGACTCTTTGTCAGAGCTCAGCCTTAAAAACCTACCTCACTGAGCAAGCTTTTGATCATTTGGAATTTCGTTATGTGTCAAATTTAGTTTTATTACACTCTTATGATGGGAAGATGATAGCTTAGTAGTATTACCGCTAGACTACTAATTCAGAAACTCAGCTAATGTTCTGGGGACCCAGATTCAGAGCCTTTCCTCAACTCACTGTCACACGATAGTTGGCGGGAATGAAAACACTGACTTTTTTTTTCATGTTACAGCCAACCTAATGCCTTTAAATACCACCACTATCACTCACAACACCTTGTAGCACTTTTAATGAATGGACTTATCTTGCATTAAATTGATCTTTCTCTACAATCTAGCTAGGACTGTAACACTATATTCTGTGCTTTCTCCTTTTCTTCTCTATGAACTGTATGCTTTATCTGCAGAGCAAGTAGGAAACAATATTTTTTACTGCATACTAATACATGTGACAATAATAAATCAAATCAAATCAAATCAAACTGTAATTGAACCTGGGTCCCCAGAACATTAATGGGGTTTCTGGCCTAATATTCTAGCGATAATACCATTTGGTCATTGCCTCCCTATAATAAGAATGTAATAAAACTAAATTTCGTGTGTAATGCTAAATGACGAAAGCTTAGCCAGGGAGGTAGGTTTTTAAGGCTGAGCTCTGATGAAAGGTCATCTAAACTCAGAACGTTGGCTCTGTTCCCTCCTCACAGATGCTGTCAGTCCTGCTGAGACTTTCCAGCATTTTCTGTTTTTATGTTAGATTTTTGAAGGTCACCTTTAAAGGAGATAAATGGGGTGGAGAGGGGCAAAGCTTTGTGGGGGGGTCCAAAATTTTGAACTGTGGCAGCTGAAGGCAAGACCAGCGCTGGTGAAGTGATTCAATTCAAGATGCCATTATCAGAAAAGCATAATTTTCTTGGAGGGTTATGGAGTTGGAGGGCGTTACAGAGCTGGGAAGGTGAAAGGCTAAGGAGGAATTTGAAAAAGAGGGTAAAAATTTTAAAATGGATGTGCAAACAACAAAGAGTCAATATAAGTCAGTGAGCAGAGATGATGAGTGAATGAGATTCATAAAGTCATAGAATCATAGAATGGTTACAGCATTGAAAGGGGCCTTTCAGGCCATGGAGTTTATGCCATTAGGTTGATTGGCCGTGTTGAATTGCCCATTAGTGTCAGGGAATTAGCAGGGATGGGGACTTGGTGGGATTGTTGTTGGTGCAGGTTCAATGGGTCAAATGGCCTCCTTCTGCACTGTAGGGATTCAATGAATTTATGATGTGTTTTAGTGGAATTGGCCTTGACTGCACTCCCCAGATGAACCATCACTTTCACCAATATTCAGTGGAGAATTATGCCCTGGAGACTCCTACATCAACTTGTCTGCTCCCCTTTGAATGCTTGGTGTTGGAGGTTCATCAAAGGTGCCTTGGAACGGTCAAATCTAAAGGTAACAAAGACAAGGGTTTCGGCAGCAGGTCCGTAGCAGCAAGTGACATTACAGAGGTAGGAAGAGGCAGCCTTAGTGATGACGTAAGTGTGTGATTGGGAAATTCATCTCAGGGCCAAATATGACACCAGAGTTGCAGATAGTCTGGTTGAGCATCAGACAGTTGTCAGGAAGAGGAATGGAATTAGTAGCTAGGCAATGGAATTTGTGACAGGGCTTGAGGACCTGACTGGAAGAAATTTCTGCCCGTTGGATGTTGAACAAGCAATCCGACAGTTCAGAGGTCAAGAGTGGTGTTGGAGAGATAGAACTGGGTATCACCAGTGTACACGTAGAAATTGCATTTTTGGATAATTTGATGAGAGGCAGTACATAGATAATAAAGAGGATAGCTTCTTGGAGACACTAGAGGTTAGAGAGCAGGAGAGAAATGATTTTATGGTTAGAATTTGATAGATAAGAATGGAGCCAAATGAAAGCGAAAGGCAGTCATTGCTACAAGTCTGGAGTCACATGTAGACTCGATCAGGTAAGGACAACAGATTTCCTTCCCTAAAGGAGCATTGGTGAACCAGTTAGGTTTTTACAGCAATCAATGATCATTTCATGTTTGTTCTGCTGAGTCTAGGTTTACATTTCCAAGTTTTTAATTGTTTGAAATTAAACTTGACTAGTTGACAAGGTGAGATTTGACCTCTATCCCCAGAGCAGTCAGCCTGATATTACTAGTTCAGTGACATTATCACTACACCATCATTTCACAGCTTGTGGGCTCAAAGTCACCAGCCTTTAGCTTTCTGACTGAGTTTCATGGAATTCATCATCTTGGTTCACGTGATTTGCTATAAATGGTAACAACTGTTGGACATTTCCTATTCCACCATCTAATCAAGTTGGTATTGGCGTGGAATTTTGTAATTAACTGAATCGTTGCAACAGTTAATCAGTTTCAAATCTCTGTCATTTGTCAACATTTGTCTCACCTGTTTTAGCAAGTCCTCAACAACCTTGTCTCTTTAGTCTCCATTCTTTTCAATGTACTCAGACTGTTATGTATTGAATTCTTGTACGTGTTGATGGTGTTGATTTGGACTTAAGTTGTTGCTTCCTCACAGAAGCAATGCAAGCTATTCAGATAAAAGCCCATTTCCAGAGAATCTGGCCCAATTCTAAAGACTCAAGCGTCCCATCTAGTCTGACAGCACAGAGCTAAGGGAATGTTGTAGTAGCTGATGTGCCTACCTTCAGGCCAGAGGGTAAATTGAGTCCCTGTCTGCCTCTCAAATGGATGTACATATAAACATATGAAATAGGGACAGGAGTAAGCCATTCACTCCCTCAAGCCTGCTCCACCATTCTATAAGATCTTGGCTAATGTGCTGTGTTTTAAAGGACACAGGCTCATTCACCTCCAGCAACCTTTCATTGCTTTGCCTAACACCAATCTACCTACCTCAGTCTAAAAATATTCAATGACCCTGCCTGTACCGCCTTCTGAGGCAGACAGTTCCACAGTCACACAACTCTCTAAGAGAAAAACATTCTCCTCATCTCCATCCTAAAATGAAAAGGTCTAATTTTTAAAGCAGTGCCCCTCTTGCTGATAAAAGAAAAATACTGCAAATGCTGGAATCGGAAATAAAAACAGAAAATGCTGGAAAATACCAACAAGTCTGGCAGCATCTGTGGGGAGAGAATAGAGCCAACATTTTAAATCTAGACGACGCTTCATTAACTTCCCTAGTACCTCAATTCACTTCAGTTCGCTTAGCCTTCATGCCAGCATATTTTCCCTTGTTTAAGCTTAAATACTAGTCTTAGACCCATTCATAACCTTTACAGTGTAAAATTCAATCATATTGTGGTCACTGCCTTTACTCTGATATCATTAATTAATCCTGTCACATTACACAATGTCAAGTCTAATATAACCTGCTCCTAAATTGGTACCAGAATGTGCTGCTCTAGGAAACTATCTCAAAAGCATTCTATAAACTCCTCATGCAGGCTATTACTGCCAATCTTATTCCGTTTATATGTTGATTGAGATCATTCATGATTATTGGTGTCTCATTATTATAAACGACCAGTATTTCTTCTTGTACTCTTCATCCTCTATTATGGTTACTCTTACCAGCTTTTAGGATATTCCCACTAGTGATTTCTTTCCTTAACTATTCTTCATCTCCACCTCAATCGATTTCACACTCTGATCTCCTGAACCAAGGTCATTTCTAACAATTGCACCAATGCCACCTTTGATTAACAGTGCGACCTCTCTACCTTTACCGAGCTTCCTATTCTTCATGGTTCTTCTAGAATGTCAGATAAAATAACTCGTGCCATTAATTCGAGAAGGAACTTCTTTCCTGTCTCTTGGCCAACATTTATCCTTCAAACAGTGTAAAATGGATTGGGTGCCATTCATGGCCCGTTGCCACTGCAAGTGAGAAAAGAGAATTTAGCACTCAGCCAAACCAGAAAATCCTGCCAGCACGAATGGCCGTAAAATTCTGCCCGTTATCTGATCGTCAACACATTTATATTGATGGGATATTGCACTGTGATTTTGATTTGATTTGATTTGAATGGATATATTACTGTCACATGTATTAACATACAGTGAAAAGTATTGTTTCTTGCGTGCTATAGAGTCAAAGTATATCGTTCATAAAGAAGGAAAGGAGAGACTGCAGAATGTAATGTTACTGCCATTACTAGGATATGAAGAAAAATCAACTTAATGCAAGGTAAATCCATTTGAAAGTCTGACAGCAGCAGGGAAGAAGCTGTTTTTGAATTGGTTGGCATGTGACTTCAGACTTTTATATCTTTTTCCCGAAGGAAGAAAGTGGAAGAGAGAACATCTGAGGTGTGTTAGGTCCTTAATTATGCTAGCTGTTTTGCCGAGGCAGCAGGAAATGTAGACAGAGTCAATAGATGGGTGACTGGTTTGCGTAATGGATTGGGCCAAATTCGGGGCCTTTTGTGGTTCATTGCAATCTTGGGCAGAGCAGGAGCCATACCAAGCTGTGATACAACCAGAAAGAATGCTTCTTATGGTGCATCTGTAAAAGTTGGAGAGAGTCATAGCTGACATGCTAAATTTCCTTAGTGTTCTGAGAAATAGAGGATTTGGTGAGCTTTCTTAACTATAGTGTTGGCATGGGGGTCCACTGAATGCAATTCGGAAGTACTTTATAATGATGTATGGATTCAACAAGTAAATGATATGGAGATACCAGCATTGGACATGGGTAAGCACAATAAGAAGTCTCACAACACCAGGTTAAAGTCCAACAGGTTTATTTGGTAGCATAAGCCACAAGCTTTTGGAGCACTGCCCCTTCATCAGGTGAGTGAGAATTCACAAACAGGACATATAAAGACACAAACTAATTTTCCAAAAAATAGTTGGAATGTGAGTCTTTACAGGTCTTTACCTATCTTTACACGGAAATTATGATGGAGTATCATAAACTTCTGGTGTGGCCGTAACCCAAATATTATGTCCAGTTCTGGCAACTGCATTTTGGCAAGGATGCAAAGGCATTAGTGAGGGTGTAGAGACTGTTTGCAAATTTGATTTTAGGATGATTTGAGAGGAGATTTGGTGGAGATGTTCAAAATCATGCAGGATCTGGACAGAGAAGATAGGGAGAAACTGTTCCCATTGATGTATGGGTCAAGAACCTGATGACACCAATTTAAGATGATTGGTGAAAAACAGCCGGTTAGGGTCTGGAATGTACTGCCTGAGGGTGTGGTGGAAATGGATACAAATCAGGGCATTTGGGGAAAAGAATTTGCAAACTTACAGGAAAAGTAGGCCTGGCTGAATTGCTCTTGCAGAGCATTGGCATGGACATGATGGGTCAAATAGCTCCTTTCTCTGTTGTAACCATTCTCTGTTTGTATGAGTGAGATCAGCAGAATAGTAATGATCTGAAATGTGGTGAACTTATCTATTTCTCCCCTCTAGTCTAAACGACTTCCCAAATGATCCCGAATGCAGGCTATTGCTCCAAGCTTCTAAATGTCGTATTTCTTATTGTGAAATCACTTCCAGCTGGCTTTACCACATTTTTCCTTTCCCTTAGCCTGGGGGTGATTTACTTTAATGCTTTAAATTGAGTTTTATTTTTCCTGTTGGATTAGGAACAAGGGGCATCTGTGGCTCTGGAGACTTTAGCGCACTCAGCCGCAGACTGCTTATAGTATTTGAAAGGTGACGATTTCAGCGCTTCGAGTCAGTGCGAAAAGCTCCCTGTGCAGACGAGTTACGGCCAATGCAAACAGAAAGAACAATCAAATCAGTGCTTGACAGAGGCTGGGGCAGCTTTGCTGGCTGAGTTGGTGGAAAGGAAAGCCCTTTCATAGCAAGTCGAGGTGCGTTTTCTCTGAAGAAGAAAAAGACACAGTCCTTGGGTAAGTTGTTTTAAGTCAGGCACGAGGAAAGAAAGACTTGGATTTATATAGCACCTCAGGACATCCCAAAGATCTTGACAGTGCATGAAATACTTTTTGAAATGTAGTCACCATTGTAATGTAGGAAATGTGGCAGCCAATTTCCAGACTAAAAGCTCCCACAAACAGCAGAGAGATAGTGATGTTGACTGAGGGTTAAGTATTGATGGGAACTCACTTTCTCTTCTTTGGATTTGTGCCACAAATTCTGATTAGAACTTCTGAATGGTGATCTCATGGTGGAAGATGCCATGAGTTAATAAATTATGGTGTAACTTTTAGATTTCTTCTAAAATACTGCCTAATGGGTCAGAGTTATCAAGAGTGCAGTGAAAATATTTATAAACCTCAGTGAGGGCTGTAATAATCACATATTGAATTCACTATTGCTTCATGATTTGATACTTCTGTTTAGTTGATCTGTCGAGATTGAGCATCTATTTAAGCACTGTCTCAGAGATTATTTGTTGTATTTGCTATTAAGTGTAACTATGTTACTGCAGGTGATGCATTATTGGCATGGTAGAATTGAAGCAATGATCAAAGCTGCAAATTTACGGAGAAGTGACAATTTTTTTTGCGATAATTAGTTTTGCTAATTTAATTAATGAAGTAAGTAGAAGCATAAAAATCAATTCCATCCTCTTAACCGTGAATCTGGAGGATGACAACGATCTATCCTGATTTCATGTGGGTGAAATATTGTGCTCGTTCCTTCTCATAGGATCAGAAAATCATTATGAGGGATTTTAAGTCCAAAATATGGGTAACTTTGTGTTAGACAGGATGTGCTAAACTTCTCAAACCCAAATCCAACCCGCTTCTGGCACATTCCCATGCAGCTTTCTCTAAACTGGGACATGGTGCAGGCATAAATTGCCTCCTGAAATATTATAATGAGGCTGCATGCATTGTCTTTAATCTCCAACTTACATTTCAACCTCTTTGGTCAGCTTCCCCTAGCTATGGGAAACCAATCAGCTAATGGGTGGGGAGGATTGCGGGATTCAGCTGCTAAGTGCCTTTCTACTTCTAGCTGGATCCTGAAATACCTGCTTTCCTCCCTCTCTGCAATTGAATAATCATTCCTCCCGTCACCTGTCCCTGCAACTCCCACCCTGAACTATGATGTACTTTAGACCCTTCCAATGTCTTTCCACATCCAGCCTTTCTGCTCTTCCCCTCTCTTTGTCCCCCTCAACCTGATTTAACTTTAACATACTGTTGCCATGTCTTTGACCCTCTGACATTTCCAACCACCTTATTTCTGAACTATCAGAGCCAATTTCTCAACCATTCCTAATGTTACTAGCTCCTATAGTGACCCCTTGCTCACCTTGCCTAACCCCACAGTCAATAAGCATTCTCCACCTCTACTGCTGACACATAATAGCAGCAGCAGCATGTACCATCTACAAGATTCACTTCAGTTAATTCACTCAGGCTCCTTAGACAGCACCTTCCAAACCCACAACCTCTACCATCTCTAGAAGGACAAGGGCAGAAGTTGCATAGGAACATCACCAGCTGTCCATTTCCCTCCAAACCCCACACCATTTTGACTCGGAAACATTTTGCCGTTTATTCTCAGTTCCGGAGTAAAAGCCCTGGAACTCCCGACTTCCAGCATTATGGGAATACCTACACCACATGGACTGCAATGATTTCACAAGGGCAACTAGGAATGGGCAATAAATGCTGGCTTAGCCAGCGAAGCCACACCCCACCAACAAAGAGAAAATACAATCTCTTGTTCCTTCCTCTCTCAGCCTGGTACCACATATTTTCAATAGCCACTCAGACTAAATGAAGACCTCAGTGTTGATCAAACCCAACACAAAACCTAATGGAAACCTGATTGCAAAACAGCCCAGATCACCCTCCCCATTCCTCATCTAGCTTCACCCCCCGACCCACACTGCTCACCCAACCCCACTCCCACGTCCCTCACTTAGCGCACTCCCACATCCCACACTCACCCCACTCCAAACCCCTCACCCAGCCCCATTCCCCCATCCCTCACTTAGCCCACTCCTAATCCCTCATCTAGCCCATTCCCACATCCCTCACCCACCCCATTCCCACACCCCTCACCCATCCCATTCCTACAACCTTCACCCAGCCCTACCCATTCCATCCCTCACTCAGCCCCATTCCTCACCCACCCCTTCACCCAGCCCCACGCCCACACTCCTCACCCACCTTCTCCATCCTTCCCCTATCCCTCACGCATCCCCACTACTCCCCACTCTCACCCTGTCACACCCCCCACCTGCCTCCTCACCCTGCTGCACCCCTTTACCACCCCCTCACCTAGCCCCATTCTCTCACACAGCCCTTCATCCAGCCCATGTCCCCACCCAGTGCCAAGCTCTCTGTTCTGGATGGCAGTGGGCAGTGTGGGTTGTGAAATCAGAGAATTGCAGCCAACATCTCTGTTTCTCTTCCAAGGATGCTGGCAGACCTGCAGAGGTTTTCCAAGATTTTCTGCTCAGTACTTCATATTTCCAACATCTGCAGGTATTTTGCTTTTTATTAAATAACTGGATCATTTATTTCCATGCTGCTGATTGGGAATCAACTATCAGCTAGGGCAATGGGAAGAACTCACTGGCACTCATTTGCTTTATTGCCGTGGGATTGAATATGTTTAGTTGAGAAGGTCTCATTTTAATGCCTGTTCAGTACTTCAGATGGTTTAGTAATGTATTAACAGGATAGCCCAAATGTTGTGCTCAAACCTCTGGAGTGAGATTTGAACTCACATCCTTTTGACCACTTTGTGACCACTGAACCACATTTCATATTATAAATTTGTTTGTTCACAGTTAAACTGAAAACTGCCTATGTCAGTCAGGAAAGAATGTCATTAGACAAGTTTATGTAGGTAGTTGCCATTATAAATGTGGGCATCCACCCCTTGGTATCAGTCCCTAAGAGGGCATTGGTCCATGATTGGCAAAGTACTGTAATGTTTACTGTTGCCTGTATGGCTGACCAGGAAGTGCTTGTGATAATACTGTGCCTTTAAGATAAGTATTTTAATCATGTTTCACTGCAGGATTTTCGAACAGTCCCTTGAATTTTGTCAGAGCCATTTTGTCTACAGCTGGTATCCTCAATTGTTACTGAAGCAGTATAATTGACATCACGTTAGTTTTAATCTGAACTAATGCAGTATTCTGTTGCATTGGAATAATTGACAGATCAATTCATATAACTGGCAACAGCTAGGCTTTCACAGAGAATTCCTGCTTATTTGTTTCCAAATGCTGTTTTGGAAGCTACAAAGAGAGAGATATCCTTTCCTGTCTCAGAAGTCTGAAGTGCACTGTTAGTTTACCTTTAAGAAGTGTTTTTTTTAAATCATGTACTCTGTAGTTGTAAGCAAACATTTCAGTTTGTTTTTATCATTATTGCTGGGCTGTCTTTGAGAGTCTTTTTTGTTGCTGCTTAAACGGGGGTTTGTTTATTTTACTGGGATGTTTATGACTCTGCATTGTTTGGAGAAAACTTGGTTGGCAGGTTAGGTGACAGGAGTTCTTTTGTTTTCAGTTTAAGCTGCTGTTTAGTTTGAACTTTAATTTTAGAAGAGGCATCAAGCTGACAAGAACTCTTTCTCTCTCTCCCTAGTTTTAGAAATTCTACTGATTAGTTGAAAGCAAGGTTTTGCCTTTCTGAAGAGGGAAAATCAGTTGTTGGTGACTTGCCTAGAGTCTCTGATATTCTTGGAAGCTGTTCTGACTTCAAACTGTTCTGGGTCTATCCGGAAGGCTGCAAACTTCACCCAAAGGTCTCAAGTCCTGTATCACATCTTTGCTGTGTTCAAACTGTGAAAAGGATCTTTTGCCTATGGGATTGGCTTGATTGGATACATTAGATATATTTATTAAGGGTTATATACTATAGTGGTTGTTTTGTTTCTTATTTGTAATTGATAAGAGTTTTTGCTAATTTTCTTACTATACATGTTAACTGTATTCTTAAATAAACTTTGTGTGATAAAAGCTCGCTGGTGGGTCATTTGAATCAAACATGAAGTGAAACATGTCATGCTTATCCAAGTTAAATTCAAGAGACAAAACTGATGATACAGGCAGGCTCTGTAAGAACTTTGGAGTTTATGACCTTAACAATAACAGAAGACTGAAAGCTGCCAGAGACTAGGCTTACTTCCCTGCTTTGCTGTCTTGAGGATATATCCTTCTCTGAAAGCTGCCACTTGGATTTATGTGCCTAAGTGTTAAAAACTGGAAATCCAGTATCACAAGAGCGTATCTGTTTTCGTGCTAACTAATCTTGAAGAAGAGTGTTTGTCTATGGGGTACTGTTGGAACAACAGAGGTAGCTAGCTGTTAAGAATTGTACTGTATCACATTTCAGCCTTGTAATTGGCAAAAGTTATGCTAATTCTTTTTGTTATATTCTAACAGTGTTCTTAAATTAACTTTGTTTGATAAAATATTCCTAGTGGGTCAGTTGAATCATACCTGGAGTGAAATATCTTATACTCACCAATGCCAAAATCAAATCAAACATAGGGTTTAAGCAAACTTCACAAAACACCTTGGAGTTTTTGACCTGGGTCTTAACATGCTCTCAATCTGTACTGAGGACTTGCCCTCTGATAATCATGCTCTTTGAACATATCATGTATTCATCTTTTGTGGCCATGAAGTCCTAAAGTGAGATTTGAACTCAGAGCTTCTTTCCTAGTGGTCAGAACATTACCCACTGTGCCACAAGACTTTTCTAAATATGGGTGTATGAATTTATAGGGAAATCAGGTGACAGGAAACGTGTACGGATGCGTGATATGCTTTGCCTTCTTTTGCCAAGGAACCCGATTTAATTCAAAGTGAAAATGGGCAAGTGTTTACCAGCTTGGAACAAACGCATTGCTAGTTCAAGTTACTTAATTCAGTGCAGGCATGCTTGTCTACTGCTCCTCACACTCTGACTAAGATCAAAGGCAAAAACAGAAACTTATTGAAGTGTTAACTGGCTCTTTCCCGATGCAATACACAGTAAACATGATGGGTTAAGTCAGAGCGTTGTTCTAAATGTCACATCCTTTAGACGTGATTAGCTGCTTAAGATTCACGTCACCTAAATGTCACTCTCTTGTACCAAATGACTGCCTATGTGAAAAGCTGTTAGAAAATTATGATAATGAACATGCTTCTGAATGCGTGAGGTGAGAAAATTTACGCCACAATGATTTTCTGGACAAGGAATGATTATCATATTTAAAGCTCTGATTATCTCACAGAATGTCCAATTATTACTGCTTACATTTTTCATTCAGAAATCTTTTCCCAACAAGTTTTTGCAGGAAAATTGATCTGTAGCTCTGCACTGAGAGTCGAAAGGCCTTTGGTCAGTTTTTAATTACTTTGACAGATTAAGTAAAATAGAATCATAGGATCCCTATAGTGAAGAAGGAGGCCATTTGGGCCATTGAGTCTGTACTAACCACAACTCCACCTGGGCCTTATTTCCATAACCCACACTTACCCTGTTAATCCCCTGACATTAAGGTCAATTTAGCACGGCCAATCAACCTAACCTACAATTAGGGCTATCTTCCAAAAAAAAATTCTGAATGTCACAAACGACTGAAAACTAGAGTGTTTTACTCTGGTCTTTTTCAGCGAGCTGCCCACACTTTTTGCAATTTTCCTACAATCTTGTCAATTGTCTTGACAGTTGGGAGTTTTATGGTGGTAGCGAGGTGTGGAGCCTACCCTTGCTGGGAAAACATCCCTATCCAGACAAACACCCAGACTGCCAGGCATGCATTCCTATCTCCCATAAACCGAGATCTGTCAACATCCTCCCTCTCACCCATAACGAACATTGCTCCCTGAACAGCCCAACGCGATTCGCGTTATTAGCCTCTCACTCAAATTTCCTGCCTTGCTTGCTAATCTACCAGCACAACGGGGCAAAAGGTTCATACCTAATATTCCTCTAATGAGTTAGTGTCTCGCAGCACCTGATTTCCAGCGGTGTCTGCTCTGTGCCGGAATTCGGCAGAGAGGCACAAAGAGTATTTAAATGGCCATGTTAATATCATTTGAATGTGATTAGTAGGCTTGGGAATGAAGTCTCAGCTTGTATCTCCCATCCTATGCTAGCTCCCCACTTTCGGAGAACTAACAGATTGAACCCCGCTGGACTGAAGGAGAGGCAGTTGTGGCCCCTCAGAGGGCTGGGAGGTGGAGGAAAATGCCTCCTGTACATTTGCACCTTGGCAGTGCTAGCCTGTGTTCCCAGCACTGCTTGAGAAGCAAAGTGCTAATGCACAGGGGGCACTTTGGCACTGCCCATTGGGCTCAGGGTCCAGCTGCCATTCTGCGTAGGGGTCAGTGGGACAGGGAAGGAAGCCAGTGATTGGGAATAATCCCCTCCCACTACATTTTAATGAGATACATATTAATAATCTGTGCATTGCACCGAGTGTGGGAGATTCTTCTCTGGACTCCCACTGAAAAAAGTTAATGTGAATTACACCAGTTTTCACACAGATTCGACACTTAGAAATTTATTTGGAGAATTCCGGCCATGTATTTCAGCAGTAAGAGCTTACACATTAATTTTTATGTCCTTCTTGTGTGGAGATTCACCCACTAGGAGATTTTGGGGGTGGGTGGGCATGGAATAAGTGCGGGTAGATAGAGTTAAGGTACGGATCAGCCATGGTTTCATTGAATGATACAGAAGAGGCTCAAGGAGTTAAATGGCCAACTCTGGTTCCTATTTCAGGAAGTCTGACCCATCAACTTCCTGCCTACAATGTTTAAATGAATGCATGCCATTGGTATGGAGCCTTGCTGCTGGGAGAACTTACATGGAGACTGCAAGTGTGATAGAAAATTTGGGGGAAGGTTATCCAGGATTGAGGGGTGTTATTGGGGCTGAATGCCAAGCATTTGTAAAAGTCATCTGTGCAATATAGAAGCTGGATGAGAGGTGAAATTCCTCATGTGCAATACTTGTGTAACAGGAATAATCCTCCCAATATTTTCAGAACTGAGAGGTAAATAGATGCCGAGGAGGTGAACATGTAGAAACCTGTTTACACATCAGATAGTGGAATGAAAAGGAAAACATATTGTGAGTATGAGAAGCAACAAGGAAAATTGTGCCGGAGGGTACATCTCATTAAAGAGCAAACACTTGGAATAAAACCCCTCCCTCCAACCCCCTCCTTAAACTGGATGGGGTCCAGCAGCTGATTAAATGATGTTTGGAATTGCTTCTTGCTTCACAAAGCATGAGAGAACATGAGAAAATATTAGCACAGAAAGCCGCTCCAAGGCTGAGAAAGGAAGGAATTCAGCCAATGAGAGCAAGTCAACCAATGTAAAATACTGCAGCTGTCAGTAACCTGAGACAAAATGGAAAAAGGCTGCAGGGGCTCAGCAAGCAAGTCAGAGAGAGAGCACCAGACAGCTGATAGAGCCTTCCTCGAAATGTAAAAATGTTACAGCTAACCAAGAACTCAGCAAGGAAAGGAGTGAAGAATACAATCACTACACTAACCAGAAAAGACACAGAGTGGATAAATAAAGTGGGAAGCTTGAGAAGCCGGTAAAGTGAAACAAGATCTATCAAGACAACGCTGAAGGAAGAATATTGAGGTGACTTGAGAATTTGCATACAGGGAATGTGTCATGGCATGCTGTCTGTTTGAATGACTAGCTCATTGAATGAAGCTTAGAGCTTAACTCGTGTGGGATGGAGGAGTGTCAGAGGGTTTTATTTATGGTGCTTTTAGATTGAGCTCAATGACAGAAATTGAAATTTAATAAGCACAGACAGATTGCTTACAGCTGTTTTGTCACTGAATTCCGATGGAAAGAAGGCTCCAGGTTTCAACTCCATGAGGATGCAATGTGCCGCACCAAGGAACCCCAAAACTTCAGAGCAGTGGTCTGAGCAGTGTTCTGTGGCTGTAAGGGTGCTGGTATGTGTGTACCATGTGTGTACTGGGAACATGCAGAGTGGGCAAATGCTGACAAAATCAAGCAGTTTTGCATTTGGCATCGGATTTGCCATTTTAGACACTCCAGCTTCAGGTAATGCACTCTCTTAATCACTCCCAGATGACCATATGTTTAGCTGCCATAAGGGACCCCAGCGTGAGTGCTACATAAAAGGAACATCATTTAACTTTGAGGTGATTTTGAATTTCTTTTGCTGCTGTTAGGCGAGTGGAAATATTTTGTTCAGTACTGTTGGGGGAGTGGACAGAAGTTTTGGATTCGCTGTAGAATGGCTCTGGACTTTGACATGGGGGTCAGAAGGGTTGAGAGGCCTCTCAGAAGAGAGCCTGCTTTTAATAACAGGAGAGAAAGTCAGAGCCAGGAAGAGAAGTCATTGTTCTTCTCCTGTTTCCGGGACCCTTATTCTCCCTCTTACTGCTTTTACTTCTCCCACACCCCCCCATTCCCAATCATGCATGATATTTATTCCCCTTTCAAGATTCACCAATCAATTCAGCAAACGATCATAGGAAGAGCCAGGTAAAATGATAACACAGATTGCTGTCGTTTGGTTGCCAAGGTTGTCTGCTATATATGCAGCATGAATCATTGATATTAAGAGAAACAACAACTATATAATGCAGTGTTAATTTGTGTGTGCACCCTATTGGTGATCGCAATGTGACTATTAAAAAAACTGGAGAGGGCAAATTTTGCTTCACGAGCAGTGTACAATTTGAACAGAAAATATCCCAGTATTAACTTCTAACACTGTGCGGACTGTAACACTGACTTTGGTGCCTGTCTCAGCTCTCGTTAATATGATCTGCACATTGCATCATTTGGACATGGTGGCAATAAATTAATATTTGGGAAAAGATTCAATACTTGTAATCTAAATAAACTGTCCAGATATTATTCAATATAATTATTTCACACAAGGGGTATATTTGATTCTATTTTAAACTCACAGGGTACAAAGATCAAATATGCCTGAGTAATGAAATGGAATGATTGAACACATTGATTTTCACTGTCAGTGAGAAGCATTGGAGCCCTCAGGTGTCTCTGTTTGACACAATCTCTAAGAGGCCAGAGGAAGACGAAGACTGAAAACTGTATCTGTATCAATTGTATCTGTGTTTTCTTGATCAGCTAGCCTGAAGACTCTGCTGATTACTACTTCTCACTACAATATATCTTAAATATCTATATTATCATGATATTTCAATACCTGAAAAAACTCAAAGACCACCAGGATTGAGTGGAATAAGACAAAAGTAGACAAAGGGACATGATTGAAGTCAATGGAAAAGATGCTTGAGAAGCATGTGCAGTGTAAAACAGGTTATTGATTCACAATGAGTCCATTACATATTCTTGTCCTGGCAATCACACTCCACAAACTTTCATTAGCAACAAAATAAACAGAACTCCAGCCATGATTCTACTCTCTACCTGTTAGATAATTATGGATGAGACAGGCCATCGAGCTGAGCTCATCTCATCAATCCAAATGATACATGCATTAGGGACAGAAATTGGCCATTTGGCCCCTTGAGTCTGCTCTGCCATTTGTTGACATTGCCTATATTAGACCAGTGACTACAACTCCAAGGTATGTAACTGGTTGTGAAGCAATTTGGGACATTGTAAAAAGTGCTGCATAAATGTAGATTTTATCTTTCTTTCATTGCACTTATATGCTTTCAGCAGAGTGACTATAGCAATGGTGAAATTTGAGGCCCAATGCTGATTCTCCAATGATAATTAATCACAGAGCAAATTAGGAAAGTGTCTTCAAAGAAATTGACATTTACAAAACAATTCAATTCTGAGGCTAATACAGCCTTATCATTCTCTCATCTCTGACACTAACTTATTGTCACACAATTTGGTTGTACATTGAAAATTTACAATCTTTTCACAAGTCCTATAGTATGTGATGATAAAAGTGCAAATAATATATTTTTTTCAAATTCTAATTGTTGTTTGAGTTGTGAAAGGAACTGGTAAATCAGGTGGAAAAACAATTCATAAATATGAAATTCCAGCAGCAAAAAATTATAACAACAAAATCTCATCTGAAATCATTTTCAGAAGGTATTGTGGGATTGAGTTTCTGTAAAGACTCTTTATGATAAAAGTCCTTTAGGCTGTTTCTTTGGAATTTCAATAGTTTTTTTTGACCAAAGTTACAATGGCTGATTGGAAATCCTCATTCCCAGACAGATGTTTTAGCTTTTATTGGTAGAGGGATTGAATTTCGGAGCCGAGACGTCATGTTGCAACTGTACAAAACTCTGGTATGGCCACACTTGCAGTATTGCGTACAGTTCTGGTCGCCGCGTTATAAGAAAGATGTGGAGGCATTGGAAAGGGTGCAGAGGAGGTTTACCAGAATGTTGCCTGGTATGGTGGGTAGTACTTATGAGGAAAGGCTAAGGGGCTTGAGGTTAATTTCATTAGAGAGAAGAAGGCTAAGCGGTGACCTAACTGAGACATGTAAGATGATCAGAGGGTTAGACAGAATGGACAGTGAGAGCCTTTTTCCTCGGATGGAGTTGGCTAACATGAGGGGACATAGCTTTAAATTGAGGGGTGGTAGTTATAGGACGGATGCTAGAGGTGGGTTCTTTACTCAGAGGGTAGTAAGGGCGTGGAATGCCCTGCCTGCAGCAGTTGTGGACTCGCCAAGTTTAAGTGTGTTCAAATGGTCAGTGGATAGGCATATGGATAGCATTGGAATAGTTTAGGTTTGAGGGTCATAAGATTGGTTCCATTGGTCGGCGCAACATCAAGGGTCGAAGGGCCTGTACTGCGCTGTAATGTTCTATGTTCTATGTAATCACACAGTGTGCTGTTAGATTTAAAACAGGATGGCACAGGGTAGGATGAAACTAGGATGGGGTAGAGATTTGTAAAATCTTTCTGTAAGTAACCTCTATGTGACAAATGCGGATTTTGTTCCCAAATATTGCAAGAGATATAAAACAAATGATAATACCCCATTTTGCATCACTCCTGGTTTGTAGTCTTTCTTATTTTAATTGTGATGAAGTCTAAGATTCTCAACATAATATATAATCAGAATTCTGTCTACTTTGGGGTATAATTAAAAAGTCAAACTGCTGATAATATGTTTGTTTAAATTCAAGAAATTATAAGAAGTGCACAGTGTTTAATTTTGAGGTACCAAACCTTGAAGGTGACCCAGCCAAACCTCAGCCTCTTCTTCTCAATCCCAAACTCCATCTCCCCACCGCCTCCGACCTCTCACCAACCTCCTCACCATCTCCTCCAATCTATCTCCACTCGCCCCAGCCTTCTGCCCATGTTATAATGTAACCAATGATAACATTGGGGCAGCATGGTGGTGCATTGGTTAGCACTGCTGCCTCATAGCGTCAGGGACCTGGATTCGATTCCTGGCTTGGGTCACTATGTGTGTTTCCTCTGGGTGCTTCGGTTTCCTCCCACAGTCCAAAGATATGCAGTTTTGGTGAATTGGCCACACTAAATTCTCCCTCAGCGTACCCGAACAGCTGCCGGAGAGTAGTGACTAGGGGATTTTCACAGTAACTTCATTGCAGTGTGCATGTAAGCCTCTTGTGACTAATAAATAAACTTTATCTGCTATAATGTAACCAGTGGTAACATGCCATGAGAGTCAGCTGATCTAGTAGACAAGGTATAAATAAAAAGCAGTTGGGGATTGTGGAGAGCTGGTGTGGCCCAGGGCACCTGAATATTGGTGTAATGAAGTTTTTTTACTTAGCCTTTTTCTTTCATTTTCTTTGCCAAGTTAGTTCTTTTATTGCTTGCAGCTGAAGTTTTCTCACTGCTGGATGAACAGGCCATACCCCTAAACTGGCCTCCGCCAAATAAAACCTACAATCTTCCACCATCCCTCTCCCAGTTTTCTGTGCTGATGTTACAACAAGGCGAGTCATGGGGTAATCATGCAGAACGATCTCCCTTCCTCCTTATTTTCAGGCCCAATTGAATTTAGCCCGCTTTTCCCAGAGTTTTCTCCCCTCCTGTCCTCATGGTCTCTGGACATTGAGTCCCTCGGCAGAGTGACCATCCTTCATGTGTGCTCACCAAGAGACAGGATGGGGATGGCTGGGGAAGGGCAGTAGAAAGCATCAAAACTGAGTCTCACCAAGTCCTCAGCTGTACATTGACCAGCTGGGGTTGCTGCATAGATAGCATGGCACCCTGAATTATTGTTTCCTCTCTACCTGTAGCACTAGGTGAGATCTGATAAGTCAGCATAGAACTCGATCTAGCGAGGGTGGGGAACACAAAAACACAAGAAATAGCAGCAAGGAATATGGCCCGTTGAGCCTGCTCCACTATTCATTATGACCACACCTGATCTTGGGCTCCAACTCCATTTTCCCGCTCCCTCCTTATATTCCATAATTCCCAGAGAGCCTCAAAACCTGTCTATCCTACTTTTACAGGTATTCAATAATGGAGTACCCACAATTTTTTGGGGTGGAGAATTCCAAAGACTCAAACCCTTTGAGTGAAGTGATTTGCTCTTGATCACAGTCCTTCATAATAACCCTCTTATCCTGAGAGTGCATCCCTGTGTTTCCCCAACCAGCGGAAACAATGGGGGGGAATTTTCTCATCCCGCACAGGGTGGACTATGCAAAGGTCAGATGACGTCGGGCAGGATTTTTCTGACTGTTGGAATCAGCGTGGCCAGAAAATCCCGCGAGCTCTCTAATTGTCTACCCTCAAGTCCCCTCCAAAATTTTGCAGGTTTCAAATAAATTCTTTATTCTAAACTCTGGTGAATATAAGCCCAATCTGCTCAACCTTTGATCATGAGACAACTGTGTCATCCCAGCGACCCCATAATATAGTAAAGTTTCTCTGTATCTGTCTCCAATGGAAATATATAGAACATTTATCATTACAGCGCAGAACAGGCCCTTCGGCCCTCGATGTTGCGCCGACCAATTAAGAAAAAGCAATGACCCTCTAACCTAAACCATTCCCTTTTCATCCATAAACATATCCACGGATCTCTTAAACGCCCCCAAACTTGGCGCATCTACAACTGCAGCAGGCAGGGCATTCCATACCTTTACCACCCTCTGGGTAAAGAACCTACCTCTGACATCCATCCTATAACTACCACCCCTTAATTTAAAGCTATGTCCCCTCGTGCTAGCTTTCTCCATCCTAGGAAAAAGGCTATCACTGTCCACCCTATCTAAACCTCTAATCATCTTATATGTTTCAATAAGGTCTCCTCTTAGCCGCCTTCTTTCTAACGAAAACAACCTCAAATCCCTCAGCCTCTCTTCATACGACCTGCCCTCCATACCAGGCAACATCCTGGTAAACCTCCTCTGTACCCTCTCCAATGCCTCCACATCTTTCTTATAATGTGGGGACCAGAACTGCACACAATACTCCAAGTGCGGCCGCACTAGAGTTTTGTACAGTTGCAACATGACGTTGCGGCTCCGAAATTCAATCCCCCTACCAATAAAAGCTAAGACTCCATATGCCTTCTTAACAACCTTATCGACTTGATTGCCAACTTTCAGGGATCTATGCACATATACACCAAGATCCCTCTGTTCATCAACACTATTAAGAGTCCTACCATTAGCCCTATACTCTACACATTTGTTATTCCTGCCAAAGTGAATTACCTCACACTTTTCCACATTAAACTCCATTTGCCACCTCTCGGCCCAGCTCTGCAACTTGTCCAAGTCTCTGCAAACTATAACACCCCTCTTCACTATCTAGAACTCCTCCGACTTTGGTGTCATCCGCAAATTTACTAATCCATCCTTCTATATCCTCATCCAGATCATTTATAAAAATTACATACAGCAGTGGCCCCAAAACAGATCCCTGAGGCACACCACTTGTAACTGAACTCCATGATGAATAATTTCCATCAACCACCACCCTCTGTCTTCTATCAGCTAGCCAATTCCTGATCCAATTAGCTAAATCACCGTCAATCCCATACATCTGCATTTTCTGCAGAAGCCTTCCATGGGGAACCTTATCGAACGCCTTACTAAAGTCCATATATATCACGTCAACTGCCTTACCCCCATCCACCTCTTTGGTCACTTTTTCAAAAAACTCAATAAGGTTAGTAAGGCATGACCTACCCTTCACAAAACCATGCTGACTATTCCCAATCAATTCATTTCTCTCTAAATAACTATAAATCCTATCGCTAATAATTCTCTCCAATACTTTGCCCACAACAGAAGTAAGACTCACCGGTCTATAATTCCCAGGAAAGTCTCTATTCCCCTTCTTGAACAATTGGACAACATTCGCTATCCTCCAGTCTTCCGGCACTATACCTGTAACCAACAACGACCTGAAGATCAGAGCCAGAGGTTCTGCAATCGCCTCTCTTGCCTCCCAGAGAATCCTAGGATAAATCCCGTCCCGTAAATCCCATATATCTTTTCTTAAATCTGGAGGCCCAAAATGCACAAAGTGAGGGAAAGGGATGATGGAAGAGTTGAGAAAGAGAAAGGATACAAATCAAGCGTAGCGAGTGTGTTAGAACAAAGAACAAAGAAAATTATAGCACAGGAGCAAGCCTTTGGCCCTTCAGGCCTGCATTGACCATGCTGCCCAAAGAACAAACAAAATTACAGCACAGAAACAAGCCCTTTGCCACCCTCACCCCAAGCCTGCACCAACCATACTGCCCGACTTAACTAAAACCCCACCCTTCCGGGGACCATATTCCTTTATTCCCATCCAATTTATGTATTTGTCACTAAATGCCACTATTACCTGCTTCCACTACCTCCTCTGGCAGCGAGTTCCAGGCACCCACCGCCTCTGTGTAAAAAAAAAAACTTGCCTCGTACATCTCCTTTAAACCTTGCCTCTCACACCTTCAACCTATGTCCCCCTAGTTCTTGACTCTTCCACCTGGGAAAAAGCTTCTGACTATCCACTCTGTCCTTGACTCTCATAATCTTGCAAACTTCCATCAGACTTTTACCCATCAGAATTAAAACCCCCTATCCTTCTGGGGACCATATCCCTCTATTCCTATCCCATTCGTGTATTTGTCAAGATGCCCTTAAAAGTTGAGGGGAAAGAAAGGGGCAGAAAGGAAGGGAAGGGGAGAGTAAGTGGGAGCATGTTAAATTCCTAAGAATTAGCTCATTTCAAAACTTCTCCTGGATTGATTTTTCAAAATCATACTTCATCCAACCTCTTCCACTGCAAATCATTTATGCCACGTTGCATTTTATTTTCATGACATCTGCAAGATTTCCTCATTCTAACTCTGCTGACACCCTTTCAGTTATCCTGGTGGGTTAGGATTAATAAAGCTTAGTCTAACCTTTTCTAGTCCAATAACTCACATGGGCCAAAGCATTTTTCTAATCAGACTTACATTAAGAGGAATGATTATACCATCAGATAATACACAGAAGGTGATGTGATTTCAATACCAATTTGCAAACATCGGAAAGATGCCAGCAATGTGCTTATTTTAGGACTGTATGTGCAGAGTGTATCTGACTATATACACAGCCTGACGATGTGCAGTTTATCTGAAAGAGACTATTGCAGGCTTGGCTCAGTTGGATGCTTTCTCAGCTCTGGCCAGAATGTTCTATCTTCTGCTTCAGAGGCTTGAGCACATTATCTAGGCTGACATTTCACTGTGGGACTGAGTAGAGTGAGAAAGGTGCCCTAGATAGGCAATGACAGCCATTCTCACATCCGGCTGCGATAATGTTTCAGTGTAACAGGCTAGGAGAATTGCACGTTGGCCGATTTGTGAAGTTCCCGCAAGCATTTGCACCAGGCTTTGTGTCTCCCATTCCCGGATTTCTGGCAGCGTCTGCCCAGCACCGGAAATTGGCTGGCTGTGGGGCCAGCAGCATATTACATATTATTTAAATGCTATTAGCCAACCTGGAACTGAATTCCACCGGCCCGCTTGCATCTCCCACTTTGCCAGATTTGTTTCACTCCAGTGGGGATTACAGTGGCTCCCCACGTTCGGGGAGCTGGTTGCCCAACCCCGCTGGAGTGAAGGTGGGCAATTGGGGCCCCAGGGGATTTGGGGAATGGCGTCAACTGGACATGGGCACCCTGGCAATGCCAGCCTGGGCCCCTGGCACACTGTGCAAGGCCTATTGGTGGGCGGGAATGCAATCGATGGGAATAGGACTCTCACTGCCACACTGCTGGAGGATGCTAGTGATTGGGGCAGGCTGGGGGTGTGTGTTCGTCAGCCGGGGAAGTGCCTGCCTTGGAGAGGGGGGGAGATCTGCTGCAAGGAGGATCATCATTGCTGAGTGGAAGGAGCGAGAGAGTAGCTGGAGATTGGAGCGGGTCTGAAAATGGATGGGGAGCCACAATCGGGCCATGGGGTGGAGTTCAGGGCGATCTGCTAGATCCCAGTCTGGCCTGCGGTCGAGAGGCTGACACTTCGGGGTCAGTGTCCGTATGCAGAGGCACTCTGGGGGTTTCAGTCTCTTCAGTAGGAATAGAACTCCTGAAATCTAATGCTATTCATGTTAGTAGCCTCTGCATTGCACAGATGCTAGTGTGAACTCCCACTGAAAAAAACCAATGTGAATTCCTCTAGTTTTCCTGCAAATTCAACACTTTTTTGGAAGAATTTGTGCAACATCATTCTTTTCTTTTTACATCAACCCATGTGTAGATGCACGGAAAGGTTATCTATTCTTTTATGGAGTAGTAGTATCAGACTGATTCCTGGGATGGTAATGGTAGGAATGGTAGGAATGGTAGGGCTAATGGTAGGGCTCTTAATAGTGTTGAGGAACAGAAGGATCTTGGTGTATGTGTCAATAGATCCCTGAAAGTAGGCAGTCAAGTGGATAAAGTTGTTAAGAAGGCATATGGAGTCTTAGCTTTTATTGGTAGGGGATTGAATTTAGGAGCCGCAGCATCATGTTGCAACTGTACAAAACTCTAGTGCGGCCGCACTTGGAGTATTGTGTGCAGTTCTGGTCCCCACATTATAAGAAAGATGTGGAGGCATTGGAGAGGGTACAGAGGAGGTTTACCAGGATGTTGCCTGGTATGGAGGGCAGGTCCTATGAAGAGAGGTTGAAGGATTTGAGGTTGTTTTCGTTAGAAAGGAGGCGGCTAAGGGGGGATCTTATTGAAACATATAAGATAATTAGAGGTTTGGATAGGGTGGACAGTGATAGCCTTTTTCCTAGGATGGAAAAAGCTAGCACGAGGGGACACAACTTTAAATTAAGGGGTATGAGTTATAGGACGGATATCAGAGGTAGGTTCTTTACTCAAAGAGTGATTAGGGAGTGGAATGCCCTGCCTGCAGCTGTTGTAGATGCGCCAAGTTTGGTGGCGTTTAAGAGGTTAGTTGATAAGTATATGGATGAGAAGGGAATGGTTTAGTTAGGAGGGGCATTGCTTTTTATTTTGGTCGGCACAACATCGAAGGCCGAAGGGCCTGTTCTGTGCTGTATTGTTCTATGTTCTATGTTCTATGGTGGGACTGATGTATGAGGAGAGATTGAGTTGATTGGATTGTATTCACTGGAATTCAGAAGGATGGTGAGGGGAAATCTCATAGAAACCTCTAAAATTCTAACATGCCTAGACAGAGTAGATGCAGGAAGGATGTTCTCGATGGTGTTTTTCGTTTATTTATTAGTTTGACAAGTAAGCCTGCATTAATACTGCAATGAACTTACTGTGAAAATCCCCTTGTCGCCACACTCCGGCGCCTGTTTGGCTACACTGAGGAAGAATTTAGCAGAGCTGTTGCATCTAACCAGCACGTCTTTCGGATTGTAGGAGGAAACCGGAGCACCCGGAGGAAACCCACGCAGACACAGGGAAATTGTGCAGACTCTGATAGAGTCACCTAAGTTGGGTCCCTGATGCTAACCACTGTGTCACCCCTACCAGACATATCAATCGTATGCCTGATGCAAGACCCCCGAATAGGAGTGTCCTCAGAGCATGTCCAACATTCGTAGGAGACTTTGTCATGTGATCAGACCGGCTAAAATGTAGAACTCTCATTCGGGAAGGGACTGGACACATCAAGCGTCTTTGTCGGGAAAGTATAGAGGCAACTGAGTTCCAAAGAATCCCCGACCCTTCAAACACCACTTACGTGTGGCTGGGTGTTCAGATCATGTACTGGTCTTCTCAGCCAGCTGACCGATTGAAGCAAAGCGTAAGCAATCACCCTCCATCCCTGAGAAGAGACAAAAGGTTTTCAGAGTGGGTGATCGAGATAGATTAGAGCAATGTTGATATGTTTGTTCTTCTCTTTGAGGTTGGTGAGCTCACAGACCATAATGATAATTATGTGACAAAATGAGATATTACATTGACATGACTAATAGAGTCATCAACAAATATGGGAAGTTTGTCATTGAACAGGTTGAAGAGACAATATTAGATGGTTTGTTATATTTCCTGATTATATTTTTATAATGTACCACATCTGATTGTCCAAACAATTCACTCCTCTCTTATTACCAAATGAACTGGAACAGATGACCTCCTGATATTACTTTCTAATCTTTGGAAAATGTGCTGCCCTTTTTCCATTTAAAGAGAAATAGCCTTAAATCCCTGTTCTCATAAATACCAAACTCTGTGTACAGACTTTGCCCCAGGGTATGAAAGGCAGGCAATGAACAGTCCGTAAGTGCTGTGTTTTTTAAACTGCAGTTAGAATCAGTTCTTGTGTCGGATTGCAAACAGGAAGATTTTCTCCGCAACTTTTGGCAGATGTTTTAACTCGTGTCCACTGCCATCAGTGCTGATATTTTCTAATCACTTTAAGACCATCCTCAAAGCAATTTGGTATCATCTGTATAACATGTTTAAAAAATATATATATTCTTGAGGGATTCTCCTTCAATAACCTCAAAGGCCAAGATTTTACTTCCTGACCATGACACAGAAAATTGGTCCAGGTTAATTCCATTATAATTCTCTTCCCGCACCTAATAGCTAGCAGTGCTGTCTCACAGCACCAGGGAACTGGGTTCAATTCTGGCGTCAGGTCACGTTCTATGTGGAGTTTGCACATTCTCCCTGTGTCTGTGTGGGTTTCCTCTGGGTGCTCCGGTTTCCTTCCACACTCCAAAGATGTGCAGATTAGGTTGATTGGGCAGGTTAAATTGACCCTAGCATGAGGATTATGGGAACAGAGCCTGGTTAGTACAGACCCAATGGACTGAATGGTCTTTTTCTGCACTGTATGGATTCTATGATTCTAATGGTACACTGAGGCAGACTTTTGTCTGTTCCCACAGCCAGTTATTCTTGAAACAAATTGCTGGAGGCTTTTGTCTTGAGCTCCACATTAAGTGGAGCTGACCAGGAGTCTCTCCCCCTCTCACTGTCTGCTATTTGTGTGTTGGAAGTATTTTTTGCAGATTGACACTTAACCCTTTTGGTTATGTTATGAACACACCTTCTTTCAGCCATCAAATCCTGAGGCAGGCCTTGAACCTGGAGCGTCTGGCTCAGAGTCAGGGACATTACCCACTGTGCCACAGGCCTCCTCTAGCGTTATAAATTCTCAGCATATTTGTCATTGAACAGATGCAGATTTTTATAGCTAGTCTGAACCCAATCAATAGGGAAACGTGGATTAAGAAGAATCACATCTGGTCACAGTAGTTTAGGTTATTATGCACAACCCAAGTTCATTGCAGTTTCTTCCCAATTAATCTAATTTGATTTGATTTATTATTGTTACATGTATGGGGGATACTGTGAAAAGTATTGTTTCCTGCATGCTATACTGACAAAGCATACTGTTCATAGAGAATATAGGGGAGAAGGAAAGGAGAGGGTGCAGGATGTAATGTTGCAGTTACAGATAAGGTAAGCAAAGGTACTGTAACTTTTCAGCGTGCCCTGTTCATTCCAAAGAATCGGAGCACGATTTTGCCCGGCCGGCTGCTGAACTAGTGCAATGGGCTGGGAAATATTGGGTGGGCAGGCTGGAATGGGAAGTGCCAGTCACACATTTCCTGGGCCGTTTTTTAAGGTGGAATCAGCCTCATGCTGGGAAACAGTGCAAGGTTGTTTACTATTTCATTATCAGCGTTTGAATCTCAGCACGCTCGGGACAATATCATCCAGACTTGCTAATGTTTCTCCTCCCTCACTGTGCTGAGATATGTTGCTACCAGCAGGGATTAAAATTGGTCCCAATCAACGGAGGCCAGACGTAATGGCTTCACTGGTGGGGGCAGAGCCTATTGAGGTCTCCCCGGAGATTGAGGACAGGGGGCTGCCCTTTGGGCAGTGCCCACTGGACACCCTGGCAGTGCCCACTGGACACCCTGGCAGTGCCTAGGGAGCAGGGCCTGAGGAGGCTGAGCTTTCTGGGAGTTAGGCAGATTGGTGGTGGGAGGACCACTGTTCGCATTCCATGGCAATCAGTGGGAAAGTGAGGGTGCTGTCTGGGACTGGCCTTCGAGTGGGCTGATAAGGGGGAGATGGTCAGGGAAGCTATCAGGAGGCCGGCAATCGGGAGGCTGGTGATGGGGCGGTCAGTGCACTTGTGCAGTTGTCAGCTCAGCACACCTTTTGGTGGGATTAGGCCCCACCAACCTCCCACTGTTGGCTTGAATCTCCCAGTGGATTCTGTGAAGCATAGATTGCCTGAAATCCAACCAACTAAGTTCACCGAAAAAAAAAGGGCAGGAATGTCTCCTAATTTCTTGCTCAGTGGGCACTTAGCTTTTTTTCAGTGTCAGGTGTGTCTCCATTGGCAGATTGTTTCTCCAGAGTCAGATAGTTGAGAGATTAAATCCCACACCGGAAATTTGAACAAAAATATCTGGGCTGGCATTCCTGTGCGGTCAGGAGGGAGTGTTGTAGGTTGGATGAGATGTTAAATTGGAGGCTCTGTCTGCCCTTTTAAGGTGATGTGAAAATCTCATGACTATTGTTATGGAAGAGCTGGATACTATTTGGTGGTGCCCCAAACAATATTTATCCCTCCACCAACAGTACTAAGATATAAGCAAAATACTGTGGATGCTGGAATCTGAAACAAAAGCAGAAAATGATGGAAGAACTCAGAAGATCTAACAGCATCTGTGGAAAGAGGAACAGAGTTAATGCTTCGAGTCTATATGATTCTTCTTCAGAGTACCTAAGCTGTCAGGAGATTGTTTTCACTCTAGCAGGTACTGATTATCTAACTACAGGGAGTTGGACCAGCTGATTTCAATGACTACACTGAGATTGTGGAATTCCCAAAAGCACATTTCAGTCTTTACAGTAGCGCAGTCATTGTGATAAGTGACAATGCCTTCAGTTCATCAGTGAAGAAATCAACTACACAAAAAATTGGAAAATTCAGCTCAATGCAATATCGCCACACTTTCTGCAGTCGAATGGAAGTTTAAGTTTATTTATTAGTGCCGCAAGTAGGCTTACATGAACACTGCAGCAAAGTTACTGTGAAAATCCCCTAGTTGCCACACTCTGACAGCTGTTTGGCTGTTTGGGAGAACTTAGCACAGCCAATGCCAATGTGTGGAGTTTGTATGTTCTCCCTGCGTCTGCTTGGGTTTCCTCCGCATGCTCGGGTTTCCTCCCACATTCTGAAAGATGTGCTGGTTAGTTGCATTGACCCAAGCAGATGCCAAATGTGGTGACTAAGAGAATTTTACAGTAATTTCATTGCAGTGTTAATGTAACTAATAAATTTTATTTTACTTTTACTGTATATACCATCATTAAATCACTCAAGTCCCTCGGTGGAATGCGTCCGTGTTAACATTTGCAGTTTGGATAAAATTTTTCATCTCTGAGCAATGTCTTTGCTGAGGCACTTGTTGTTGTTGTTGGCATTATTCTATTTCCATTATTGGGGACTGGTGGACACCTGAGAGTGATGCCCATTCTATACTCTGTGAGATCCTATTTTTCTGATCAGCCCACCTGCAGTGAACAAGAAGCTTCTCGAATAGTTTGCGTATGCCTTGTTTTAAGCTCATTCAAAGAAAGCTAGGCTTCACTAGTTAGGCCAGCATTTATTGACCATCTCCTACTGCCTTTGTGAAGATGGTGGTGAGCTGTCTTCTTGAACCTTTTGCAGTCCATACCATCTGCGCTGACATATTTGGTCATTCACGTTCACCACATATGATTGAGGTGACAGTTGCTGTCTGTATGTCCCAAGCTGCCACATGGGCTGGCTTCTGTTGAGAGTGCCAGAAGTTTATCCCCTAATGTGCCCCTCCAATGTAGCGTTCTAGTTTGGCAGTCTTTTCAAATAGAAATGTGGCTTTTTGCCATTCCACCTTAATTCACATCTATTAACAATTTTAGCTTCAGTAGCTTTTTTGCTATGTGGTGTGATGATGGACTAGTTTAGGCTGGACTACTTTCCATATATCAGCTTCTCCAGTTACGATTGGTTTATATACATCTGGTCTAGATTTGTTCGATTTCTTGATGATTCCTTGGGTTTTAACCACTGCCTACCCTTTCAATGGCATAGTGGTTAGCACTGCTGCTTCATAGCACCAGGGTCCCTGGTTCAATACCCAGACTGCCTCATTGTCTGTGGAGAGTTTGTATGTTCTCCCCATGTCTGAGTGGGTTTCCTCTGGGTGCTCTGGATTCCTTCCACAGTCTGAAGGATGGGTTCCTGGCACTGTGAAGCAGCAGTGCTAACAGCATATGTGCAGAGACTGATGAGAATAATGAACAATTTATTATTGCACAAGAACACTGTGTGTATTGAGTAATTTGGGTAATTCAGGCATGCAAATTTCTTTTTTGTTCATTATGATAAGATGGGTATTTGGGATTTTTAATCAGTAAGGGAATCAAAGATTATGGGGATAAGGTAGGAAAGTGGAGTTGAGGATCATATCAGATCAGTCATGATATCATTGAATGCAGGCTCAATGGGCTGAATGGTCTACGTCTGCTCCTATGTCTTATATTCTTATGGCAATCATGATTGCCATGATCTTGTGACCTCTGCTGTGAGGTACAATCAAAAACAGCCATGTTTAAATTCAGTTTTAATAAAAAGATTGCACTCGAAGTAGTGTACTCTTTAAGCTTGCAACAGAGCAGAACAGTGAGCAGAAGCTGCAGCAGTATTGGTTCGAAGGCCTATATCTTAGTTTAAAGGTTGCCAATTTGGATTGGACATGTCACTGCAGGTAACATCACATGACTCCAAGCCACCAACTGCTCCAAACCCACTTGCCGATTTTTGATCGCCCAATGCAAAGTAACTGTCAACTAGTGATTTCTTCCCATCAGCAGTATTTTAATAACTAATAACTAAGAAAAAAGGCTCATTTTTAAGATGCCACTATACGTTTTCTCCAGGGCCTTTGCTCATAGCAGGACATTAATCTTTAATTCTTGGAGATTGCAGGACAATGCAGGAGTGTTGGCAGCCTTATTCTGTTTTATGGGTACTGGCAGGGACAAATGTTGATTATTTTCTATATCCTCCTTTGCACAGGTTATTCTGCTGTTGAAAAATGAAACCTTCTATTGCTCTGATTGTTTCCTTGCTGGCTGCTGCCGTCTCATCGAAAAGACTTCGCTTTCAAAAGCAGACAGTCCAATCCTCATGTGTCCGATGCTGTGGTCCATTGGAGAAGCCAGCATATCCGTACGGATTGTCGTCCAGCCACAGGATGGCAAGTGACCATCCTAACTACCCCATGCCCGAAATCAAGCCCAAGATAGACATGACTATACTGAAAGGTACGGGTCACAAATTTCAGCCTGGCTTTATAGCAGCACGGGTGCTATTTCAGTTCCTTAACGCGCTTTGTCACAAGCCACACCGGACACTGTTTTGGTAATGGTGTTAGCCTGTGCAGGGAGCACCCACTGGAGGAATATAAATTAGACACATCGCAGGTTGCATATCACTGATTCAAAGTCATTGCACTCAGTTTGAGCTCAATACTCCAGCAATGCCATCTCTTAAACACATCCCTAATCTTTGATTTGATTTATTATTGTCACATGTATTGGTATACAGTAAAAAGTATTATTTCTTGCGTGCTACACAGACAAAGCATACCACTCATAGAGTACATAGGGCAGGAGAAAAGGAGAGGATGCAGAACGTAGTGTTACAGTCATAGCTGAGGTGTTAAGAAAGATCACTTTAATATATGGTAAGCTCATTCAAGAGTTTGAAGAGGAAAGAGGATGTTCTTGAGTTGGTTGGTACATGATCTCAGACTTTTCTGTCCTTTTTCTTGATGGAAGATGGTGGAAGAGAGAATGTCCAGAGTATTTGGGGTCCTTTATTATGCTGATTGCTTTTCTGAGGCAGCAAGAAAAGTAGATGGAATCAACGGATGGTACGCTGGTTTGCGTGATGGTCTGAGCTATGTTCACAAGCCTACGTAGTTTTGTGCAGTTTTGGTCAGAGCAGGAGCCATGAACATGCATTTAGCTGTAGATTGGACACCTCACCAGTACTATCTAAAGAGATCGACAATTACTTTAGCTGCTGATTGATTTTACTGGCACTTGCTGGGATTGTTTAAGCGCTTGATAGCTTCCGGAATTCCTGAAACATGTTGAAATCCAATGTGACATGAGCTGAAGAATTCTGTACTGGTTTCAGGAATTCTACATAAGCCACTTGTTCCCTGACATGAGTGCCAGCATGTCAGGAGGGTAGAGCAGAGGTTATACAGAGCAGAGCAGGTTGCTGGAAGAGAGAGGAGAAAGAGGGCAGAAGGGTTCTCAACAGGAGGTCATATATTTTTATAGTGTTCAAGAATAATTCTCTCATCTGAATAAGGAACAATTTATGAGCTGTCTATGGGTCAGTAAAGATGTCTTCATGAAATCTGCCACAGCACTCAGCCAGAAAAGCAACCTCTGAGTGAGGATGAGGATGGCATTGCAATGGCAGTGAAGGTGACTGGTGATCACAAACTTCTCCCTGGCTAAAGCAGATGCAGCCTCTCCCACTTTGCCATCCACTGTTGTACAAGGGGTTGGCATAGTGGCACAATGGTTAGCACTACTGTCTCACAACTCCAGAGACCCAGGTTCAATTCTGGCATTGGGTTTTTGCCCATGTGGAGTCTGCATATTCTCCCTGTGTCTACATGGATTTTCTCCCACAGTCTAAAGATGTTAGGTTGATTCGCCATGCTAAATTGCCCGTTAGTGTAAATGTGTGGGGTTACAGGGTTAGAGTGGGGAAGAGAGCCTGGGTATGATACTCTGTTAGAGATTCAGTGCAGACCTGATGGGCTGAATGGTCTCTTCTTCACAATAGCAGTTCTATGATTCTAATGGACATCACGAAGGCTCTGTATTCCCAAACATCTAAATAGATTCCACTTTTTCCTGGCGGAGAGGAGCAAATGGTGTAAGTCATGGCTCCAAAGTACATGGTGCCATTGACTGCATGAACCTCACATTGTGGGTACACCACTGTCAACTCTGAGATCTACTGCAAATAAGAGGACTTTCATTCCCTCAACAGGCAGCTGGTGTTGACTGTACTCAGTGTTAATGCCCAGTATCCTGGCAGTTGCATTCTGTGTTCCTCCACTGTGCCAACTGCATTGAAGACACCTAAATAAATTAGAGGGTGGCCATTAGGTGACAAGAGCTATCCTTTGAGGACATGGTTCATGACTGCTCAACCTCACTGTACCTTGCCACCAAGTAAAAGGTGAGCAGGAAGAGAAGAAGGAGGAAGCAGGAGATGATCTGGACAGTTCCTTTCTATGTGCCTTTATATGCCCTGTTTGTGATCAGAACTCCCACTCACCTGATGAAGAGTTAGAGGCCCGAAAGCTAATGGTGTTTGCTACCAAATAAACCTGTTGGACTTCAGCCTGGTGTTGTGAGACTTCTAACTGTGTGTGGAGTTTGCACCTTCTCCCTGTGTCTGCATGGGTTTCCTCTAGGTGCTCTGGTTTTCTCCCATAGTCCAAAGATGTGCAAGTTAGCCATACTAAATTGCCCCTAGTGACAGGGGATTAGCAGAGTAAATATGTAGGGTTACGGGAGTGGGACCTGTGTGGGATTGTGGTCGGTGCAGACTCGATGGGCTGAATGGCCTCCTTCTGCACAATGAGGATTTTATGTAATATTCAGACCTCCGAAATAAAAACTGCATTAATAAAAAAACTTCATGTTAATCTCTCCTTATAGGCTCCAAAGGAGAGAAAGGGGAACGAGGACTGCCAGGGAAAACCGGTAAGGAAGGACCTATTGGACCCATTGGTGCTACTGGCCTCAAGGGGGACAGAGGACAAATGGGCATTCCGGGGAATAATTGCAAGCAATACTATGCTGCATTCTCGGTCGGCCGCAAGAAGGGGCTCCAGAGCAAAGAACTCCAAATGAAGCTGATCTTTGACACGGAGTTTGTCAACCTCTACCACCACTTCAACATGTTCACTGGCAAGTTCTACTGCTATGTCCCGGGGGTCTACTTCTTTAACCTCAACGTGCACACCTGGAACTTTAAGGAGACGTACCTCCACCTCATGCGCAATGGTGAGGAGATGGTGATCCTGTACGCTCAGCCTAGTGACCGCAGCATTATGCAGAGTCAGAGTGTCATGCTGGAGCTGAGTGAGAAAGATGAGGTCTGGGTGCGTCTTTACCAGGAGAACCGAGAAAACGCCATCTACAGTGGTGAGGGTGATGTCTACATCACATTCAATGGCTATTTAATCAAGGCAGCGACAGCAGAGTCAGACTAGGAGGGTAGAAGGCAGTGTGGAGGAGCAAGACTGGTTCACCAAGTTAGATTGTGCCATTGTGAGGACAGATTGCACAGATTGGGTGACATCCCCTTCAGTATAAAAAAAATTAAGGGGTGATTTAATTGAGGTGTTTAAGATGATTAAATGAGTTGATAGTATCAATAGAAAGCAACTATTTATTCTCGTGCAAGAGTCCACAACAGAACAAGTAACTCACCTCCTGATTCTCCAAAGTCTGCCTACAAGGCACTCATCAGGAGTGTGATGGAATACTCCCCACTTGCCTGGATGAGTGCAGCTTCAACAACATTCAAGAAACTTGACACCATCCGGAACAAAGCAGCTTGTTTGGTTGGCGTCCCTTCCACAAACGTTCACTCCCTCCACCGTTGATGCACAGTGGCTGCAGTGTGTACCATCTACAAGATGCAACATAGGATCTCACCAAGGCTTCTTAGACAGCACGTGCCAAACCCACAATGAGTACCATCTAGAAGAATTTGGGCTACAGACACATAGGAACACCATCACTTGGAAGTTCCCCTCCAAATCACTCACCATCCTGACTTGGGAATATATTGCCATTTCTTCACTATTGCTGGTCAAAAGCCTGGAACTCCAACCCTAACACCACATGGACAGCTCACCACCACCTTCTCAAGGGCAAACGGGGATGGGAAGTAAATGCTGTTCTAGCCTGAATGACAATATAATGAAGAATGTCTCAAAATTAAGGTTAAGCTATTCAAGAATATGGCAAAAAGAGCTCTTCACGTAGAAGTTAGTGGAAATATGGAGTTCTCTATCCCAAAAGCAATATTGAAATTGTGATTCAACTATAAATTTCAAAACAATTTGATAGATTTTTGTTCAGCAAGGGTATTGAGAGATGTGGAACCAAGGTGGGTAGGTAGGTGAGTAGATAGATTAACCATGGCCTACTTGAATGCGAAGAGGCTCAAGGGATTGAATGGCTCATTCATAGTTTCCCTACAGCGCAGAAGAGACCATTCAGTCTATCGAGTCTGCACCGACTCTCAGACAGAGTATCTTACCCAGGTCCTCTTCCCTGCCCTATCCCTGTTAGCACACACACTTCCCTTGGTTAATCTATCTAACCTACACATCTTGGAACTCTAAGGGGAATTTAGCATGACCAATCCACCTAACCTGCACATCTTTGGAGCATGTGTGAGGAAACCGGAGCAGCGCTAACCACTGCACCACTAGCCTCTTGCTCCTATGTTCCTTAACTTGTCTATGACCCACCTTTATTCAATTTCCTTGAACCCTTCCCCAGTATAAATTTCTTAATCTTAGTATTGAACATTTTAACTGAATCCACTGTCTTCTGCTGCGGGGAAGAATTCCAGATTTCCACTAAACTTTCGGGCCCAAAAATGCCCCATGGCTCTATTTAATACTGAACACATTCTCCTTTTAGTAGTCAGCATTTTCCAGTTCACTTGTGTTTGGTCAGTACTCACAATCTGTTTTTCTGACCAAGATCAATGACCTGAGACAGTTACCCTCCCCGTGGAATCTGCCTGACTCACTGAGAGTTTTCAAGCATTTTTGAGTTTTATTTCAGATTTGGAGCATCTATGGTATTTTATGTTGGTTTTAGTTTTCACAACCTGGATTGGTTTCTTCCTCCATGATATTTTGACATTCCCCACCCTGAAAGATGACTAGCTGGTATCCAATACCTCAACAACTTGTATTCATATAGCACTTAGTCAAAGGTCATTAGATATCTCCCAGGAGCGTTACCAGACAGAACTTGACATGAAGCCATGTAAAGATACATTCAGGTAGGTGACCAAAGCCAGAGAGATAGATAGATTTAGGAAGGAATTCATGAGATTGCAGCCTAGACAACTGGAGGCATAACATGGTGGATCAATTTCCATATGAGGCCAGAATTTGAGGAGCCCTAGATCCCGGAAGGTTGTATGGGCTAGAGAAATAACCGATACAGGAGGAGTTGAAAACAAAAATAAGAATTCTGAAACTGTAGTGTTTCTAAATTGAGAGGTGGACTCTGCCCCCCCGACCTCCCCCGACCTCCCCGATGGTATTTTAACCAACGCTGGACGCACCATTGGCTGATGGCAGACTTTTCTGATCCCACTGATATCTACGGATTTCTCATTATCTCACAAACTCTATTGCTAGGGAATGCACCATGGTGGTGATGTTGTGGGAGAATCGCAAGATCCCGCGGGCGAGAAAGCCCAAACTTTTTGTCCATGTTGGTAAATGGGGCTTGGTGTGAGAAACACACTACGGACTAGATTTGGATAACCTCAAGCTGGATTTTAGCAGTTCTCATCAATCAGTGGCATTGTGACTGGAGCCTTTTATATAAATTACAAAGAACATTACAAAATTAAGTAACTATCCATTGAAGTGATGGATCATTCTTAACTCATTACCCATTGTGAAATGCATTTATATTCTTATGTACATGTTACATTTTCTAATAAAAAGAGGACATTGTGTGCTTTTCTACTTTTTTTGTCAATAGCCTTTTAGTAGTTCAAAGTCTCATAGAACATAGAACATTACAGCGCAGAACAGGCCCTTCGGCCTTCGATGTTGCGCCGACCAATTAGGAAAAAGCAATGACCCTCCAAACTAAATCATTCCTTTTTCGTCCATAAACTTATCTACTAACCTCTTAAACGCCACCAAACTTGGCGCATCTACAACTGCCGCAGGCAGGGCATTCCATACCCTAACCACTCTCTGGGTAAGGAACCTACCTCTGATATCCGTCCTATAACTACCACCCCTTAATTTAAAGCTATGTCCCCTCGTCTTTCTCCATCCTAGGAAAAAGACTATCACTGTCCACCCTATCTAAACCTCTAATCATCTGATATGTTTCAATAAAGTCTCCTCTTAGCTGCCTTCTTTCTAACGAAAACAACCTCAAATCCCTCAGCCTCTCCTCATAAGACCTGCCCGCCATACCTGGCAACATCCTGGTAAACCTCCTCTGTACCCTCTCCAATGCCTCCACATCTTTCTTATTATGTGGGGACCAGAACTGCACACAATACTCCAAGTGCGGCCGCACTAGAGTTTTGTACAGTTGCAACATGACGTTGCGGCTCCGAAATTCAATCCCCCTACCAATAAAAGCTAAGACTCCGTATGCCTTCTTAACAACCTTATCGACTTGACTGCCTACTTTCAGGGATCTATGCACAAATACACCAAGATCCCTCTGTTCATCAACACTATTAAGAATCCTACCATTAGCCCTATACTCTACACATTTATTATTCCTGCCAAAGTGCATTACCTCACACTTTTCCACATTAAACTCCATTTGCCACCTCTCGGCCCAGCTCTGCAACTTGTCCAAGTCACTCTGTAAACTAAAACACCCCTCTTCACTATCTACCACACCACCAACTTTAGTATCATCTGCAAATTTACTAATCCATCCCTCAATACCCTCATCCAGATCATTAATAAAAATTACAAACAGCAGGGGCCCCAAAACAGACCCCTGAGGCACACCACTCGTCACCGAACTCCACGATGAATATCTCCCATCAACCACCACCCTCTGTCTTCTATCTGCTAGCCAATTCCTAACCCAATTAGCTAAATCACCCTCTATCCCATTCATCTGCATTTTCTGCAGAAGTCTTCCATGGGCCACCTTATCAAACGCCTTACTAAAGTCCATATATACCACATCAACCGCCTTACCCCCATCCACCTCTTTGGTCACTTTTTCAAAAAACTCAATAAGGTTAGTAAGGCACGACCTACCCTTCACAAAACCATCTGGCCTTCATTTTAATATGGTTTTGTAGTACAGACATAAACAAAAACACGATAGTAATTAAGCTACTCAGCTTTCAGGAGCAGTCTTGTTATTGGAAAATTAATTCTGCACAACAGGAGTTCAGTCATTTCAATTAAAACCAGGAATGTAAATACTTTGAATTCTTTTCTCCCTTCCTCATTTTGTTTTCTTCCCCATTGTAATTTTTTTGTTTAACTTTGACTTTTCTTGCCACATGGTGTAATCCAATGAGGTGTTAAATTGAGGTCCTGACTGAGGTGCCTCTAATGTGCAACTGAATACGCTGTCATAAAAATGTACTTTTTGATAATTAATCATTTGTAATCTATCGACTGGAAAGGTGAATTCGACTTTTAAAAAATGCCTAACTTTTTTAAAAAAACGACTAAAGTGACTTGAACGTGCAGCCAAGCTGGCTACTTAATTTGCATTACATTTCACATTCCTGCCCCATTCAGATCAAAGATGGTGAGTCTGCAAAAACTCATCACAGACGACAGCCTCAAAGGAATGTGAATGAACTATGTTTCCTAGGCCATTAGCACAAGGTCCAGATACTCAATTCAGTGGTGACAAGCAACCAGACCAATCACCTGAACAATGGGACCACGGTTAAGAGTGGGGGAAATTCTGACCTAATCCAGTTACAATTGGAATACATGATCATGTTTGAGTGATTAGTCAGTTGGAGAGTGCAGTCACATGACAAACTAACAATTTATATGTTCTGAGCACATGTTTTCTCAGAAGACTGCTTCTTAAGGAGCATTCAGCTGAGAAGCAGAAAGATCCTTCCTCCTTCTCTCTCCTCTCTCTCCACCCAACTTGCAAGCTCTTAGGCTCTGTCTGTAATTATTTTTCTCTCTCTCTCCACGTGCAGCAGGCATAAATTTTAAAGGAAGAGCTCAACTCTGCTGCCAGAAGAATAGATCAATTATCAATCTGCAGTTTTAAACTGCCTCAACGCTGAAAGCAAAAGGTCACTGATTGAAAGCAGCAAGACTACTGAATTCAGCCTAATGTCAGCAAGAGCTGCCTCACAACGCCCAAGGACCTGGGTTCAAATCTTGGCTTGGTTGGCTCACTGTTTGTATGGAGTCTGCACATTCTGCCCATGTCTGGGTAGGTTTCCTCTTGGGGGATTCCTCTCACAATCCAAAGATGTGTGGATTAGATTGACTGGCATTGGTAACTTACCCCATCACGTTGGGGGATGAGCAGGGTAAATACATGGGGTTATGGGGATAGAGCCTGGGTGGGATTGTTGTTGGTGATGGATTGATGGCCAATGGCCTTTTTCTGCACTGTAGATGTCTATGGGTTTGAACTCACCAACGAAAGATTGTGAATTCCTTTTATGGACTCTAGTTTTGTCCAACTATCCTTCTCCACTCTCTAATTTATATTTCTGTGCATTTGAATTTTGAGTAATATGTTTGCGTTTGTGTAAGTTGGTACATGTTTTATTATTTTAAATAAAGTGAACCTCATTCTTTGTTAGAGTCAAGAAAACTTGTCCCATTGGCAGTTTTATGATTGCAGCATGGGAGCCATTAAGTACTTGCTGAATTAGATAATATCCCCGTTTCACATGAAAGACCTGTTACAGAGCGAGAAGGCGGGGAAAACATTCCACTCGTCTCTTGGTCATAATAACTGCCGTTATTATTTCGGAGAAGAGCAGAGGCATTCTCTTTGGTCATTGATCCCTCAATTAGCACTAAAAAAAACACATCACTAATTTCATGCTATTGAATTAATATGATTATTGGGTTGTTTTGGGGAAGTTTGCCATGTGCCAGTTGGCCTCTATGTTCCCTAAATTACAACAGGAACAATTCAGGAGTACTTCATGGGTTATAAAGGATTTTAGGATGGCCTGAGGTTTTGCAGCCCCTACATAAATTAAAGTTTTCTCTTTCATTAATTTAACATAAAGTAGTGTGCTCTCCTTTTACCAGATTTATTCTTCTGCTCTCGTGCTTCAGTTTGGCTGTCATATTTTTCTTAGAAAGATTCTGACAATATAAATTATTTTGGTTTATTTTCACAGAATTATAGAATGATGTAGCCTCACTCTCTGTCCCCTCAGCTGGCACAGTGGTTAGCATTGCTGTCTCACAGCACCAGGGACTTGGGTTCAATTCCAGCCTTTGATCACTCTGTGTGTGGAGTTTGCACATTCTCCCCAAGTCTGTGTGGGTTTCCTCCCACAGTCTGAAAGACATGCTGGTTAGATGCATTGACCATGTTAAATTCTCCCTCAGCGTACCCAAAAAGGCATTGGAGTGTGGCGATTTGGGGATTTTTATTATAACTTAATTGCAGTGTTAATTAAACCTAGTTGTGGTACTAATAAATAAACTTAACTTAGGCAGTGTCTATGAAAATCCCCCAAATTTCTGCAGTACTGATGCAGGGTATTTATTCCGTTGTGTTCTGAGTGGCTCTCTAAATAAACAAATCAACTAGTTCCACCCCAGTATCCCTTCCCCACAGGCCTGTCTCTGGGAGAGACAATAATGTCTCAGAGAACACTGCACCCAAAACACAAAACCCACACAAAAAACAAAAACAAACACTGATCTTACTGGACTAGTAATCCAGAGATTCAGGCTGATGGAATTCTGTTTTTCTCTCAACAGTTACTGCCAGACCTACTGGCTGTGATTTTACTGGCTGTTCACCCACACTCCCATTGCAGCAAGAATTTGGTCAGAGAATTTGGTGATCAGCCAAATTTCCATTCACTGCAGTGACGGGAAAATCCTGCTGTTGTGAACACTGATAAGATTCCGACCACTGCGTTTATCCAGCACTTTCTGTCTTTAATTCAAATTGCCAGCATCCACAGTATTTAGTTTTTATTACGCATGGTAATGCTCTGGGGGACCCGGCTTCAAATCCCACCATGGCAGATAATGAAATTCAATGAAATAAATCTCCAAGTTCAGGTGATTAATGTATAGCAAGAAGAGCACTAATCCCAGTGCTGACCCCTTGGGGGACACCACAGCACATTTTCTTCCATTTTTAAAACAAGCATTCACCATTATCGCTGCTTTTTGTCTCTTACCCAATTTTATGTGATGGAATAGAATCCATAGAATCCCTGCTGCACAGAAGGAGGCCATTCAACTCTCTGACTCTGCACTGACTTTCTGACAGAACATTTTACCCAGGCCCAACTCTCTGCCTCATCCCCATAATCCCTTGCATTTACCTCACTAATGCCCCTAGTCTACACATCTTGGAACACTAAGGCTTAATTTAGCATGGCCAATCCACCTAACCTACATATCTTTGGACTGTGAGAGGAAACCAGAGCACCTGGAGGAAACCCACGCAGACATGAAGAGAATGTGCAAACACCACACAGACAATGACCTGAGGCTGGAATTGTACCTGGTTCCCTGGCACTGTGAGACAACAATGCTAACCACTGTGCCATCATGCTGCCCACAACTGGGTACTTGCTACTCCTTTAATTTTATGGGTATCAATTTTGCAAGTGAGTCTAAAATGTGGTAGTTTATTGAGTAATGTAGATATGACATGACTGGGCATTTAAAAATGTTATAGAATAAAGAAGGGCAGCTAGTGAGGTAGCATAGTATTGGCAATCCTCAGAGTAACAGCAGGCTCAGGTGAGTAAAACCACTTCTCAGTACACAAAGAGTTAATTGAAGAAACTGGATTATTATTGCACTGGTGAGGACTTCAACCTTTGGTAAAATATATGAATAAGCTACTTGGAATCAATTAGAAATGCAATACTTTGTGTAAGTAGTGTAGGTTTCTATTGAATTACGCTCCTTAATAGGAAATAATAGGAATGAATGAGGTCTCCAGATGATTGTGTGATTTACTGTGTTGTTTGATTATGTTTTGTGCTGGTCACTGAAGGAGACCATATTTATTAAGTCAAATCAGACAACAGGGAGGATCAGTTCATTTTCAACACATTAGTCGTTGTACTTTGAGTCTGATCAAAACAGATTAAACAACGACTCATCATTTTTAACCAACCCATTTGAACAACAGCATTTATGGACCATCCCTAATGTAGCAAAACATTCTAAAGCACTTCACAGGACAGTAGTCAGGCAAAATGTCACTGCGGCACATTTATGTTAATGGTTTTGTGGGAATTGCTAACATGGGTGCTTTGCGCTGATGTGTTGCAAGAATGATGATTCTGATTGCCTTCCCCACATCTAGTGGTGCACTATGGTTTGTTTCCATAGCTAGTGATTCCTGGAATGGGTTACTAGTCTGTCGTCAGAGCTTACAGCTTGAGGGATGCCAACCACATCAAGTGTGGTTGGCCAGGCATCTCTCCCGCTTTTACTGCCAGCCGTTGGCGCGTTTGGAAGGATTGGCTGGTTGAGCTGCATTATGAATGTACTTGGTCATCAAGTCCTGGGGTGGGACTCAAATTCAGATGGAAGCGTTTTCCCATCCTGTCTGCTACAGGAATTGTAACGGGGTGGCGGCGGGGGTGAGGGGGAATGTGGACTGTGCATCGATCCATTTACCTTGGACAGAATTTTCTGGTCTTTGGATGAGCGTGGCTGGAAAATCCTGCCCAGAACTTCAGGTCAGAGGCAGGGACACTATCCACAGCACCTCATGAGTGATGAACTTGACAGCAATGTCCTCTGGCATTGTGCAATAATTTCCCGTACTCATGGATTTCTGACTGTACCTCTCTTTGAAGTAGCCTCAAGTTTAAATCAAATAATGACTTCACAAATCACAATAAATCTTAAGACATAATACAGTCATAACCGTGTAAGCATGTAGAGGCACTCACCTGATCTGTACAGCACACATGTAAAATACAGGAGCTCCATTATGGGGCTACTTCATTGAAAGTATATGCAAACAGCATTGGACACGGCAGCTAGTGGAATTCAGGTTAAATTAATAAACGTGGAATTGAAAGGTTAGTCTTGGTAATGGTGACTGGCTAACCATTGTCAATTGTCTTAAAAACCTATCTGGTTCACAAATGTCCCTGGAATCTGCTATCCTTACCTGGTCTTGTTTGCATGGGTCTCCAGACCCACAACAACTCTTAACAGCCCTGTTGGATTCCAGAGGTGAGGTCAGGGTAACTGTCCTTGACAGGGCATTGAGTAGCCTGAGTAAATTGGTGTTAATAGGAATCAGGAGAAAATTCTCCTCAGGTTGGAACTATACCCAGCACAAAGATGGTTGTGGTTGTTGGATGCCAATCATTTCAGTCCCAGGACATCACTACCCGAGTTTCACAGGATAATGTGCAGCCATTTCCAGCTGCTTTACCAATGGCTTTCTCTCCAACTTAAGGCCAGACATGGAATATTTGCTGATGATTGCACAATGCTCAGCACCATTTGCCATTCCTCAGGCAGTAAATGCTGCCCATCTGTATGCAGCAGCATAACATTCAGGCTTGGGGTGATAAGTGACAAGAAACACTTTTGCCATCCAAGTGCCAGACAATATCTCCAACAAGAGAGAACCTAACCATCTCCAGTTGACATTCAAAGGTGTTACCATCATTGAGTTCCTGAGTGCTGTGCCCAGTGAAAAGCTTAGTTATAACTTTAAACATGGACTGTGCTTATATGGAAGCTTCTGGAACTGCTGTTATTTGCTTAAAAATGCACACTGATGAACTGTTAAGATGGCTGCCAAGGGAATCACGTGATTGTAGAATCATAGAGTCATTGAATCCCTACAGTGCAGAAGGAGATCATTCGACCCATCGAGCCTGCATCAACCATAATAGCATCCAGGCCCTATCCCCAAGAGCCCACAGATTTATGTTGCTCATCCTCCTGAGACTAAGGGAGAATTCATCATGGCCAATCAACCTAACCTGCACATGTTTTGGAATGTAGGAAGGAACCGGAGCAACTGGAGGAAGACACAGGGAGAATGTGCAGACGCCATGCACCATCCTGACTTGAAATTATTGTTTCTTCGCTGTCGCTGGGTCAAAATCCTGAAACTCCCTTTCTAACAGCACGGACTGCAGCAGTTCAAGAAGAAAGCTTACCACCACCTTGTCAAGGGCAATTACCATGAACAGTAAATTCTGGCCTTTCCAGTGATTCTCACATCCTGAGAACAAAGAAAAAATTGTTCCTCTGTTTCTGAACTAACTCTTTGCGAGTTATCCAATTCTTACCATTCCGACAAGCATCGAGGAAGTTGCTTTGACTTATTGTGCCTTCACTGCCTTTTTGGAAAGAATATTCAGCTAGTTCCATTCTCCAAGGAATACATTTGTGCACTTCTTCATGTGTTTATCCAATTCCCTTTTGCAAGTTATTATCAAATTCACTTTACCCTTCTCAGGCATTGCATTGCAGATCACAACAACATGTTGCATAAAATAAAATTATCCTTATTTTGTCTGTGGTTCTTTTGCCAGTTAGCTCTCCAGAGATCATTTCTCCTTCATGAAAACCCTTCAGGATTCTGAATGCATCTATCAAATCTTCCCATCACCTTCTCTATTCTAAAGTTTCCTGTCACCCTGCATACTCTTGTGGCGAAATGATAGCAGCTGATTTGGAGGGCTGGCTGGAGGGAGGCAGTGTGGTGGAGTGGGGTGGGGGGGGGTGGGGATGGTGCTGTGTAACCTATGTGGAAAATCCAGTTGAATAGACCTGAAACCAGCCCCCCAAGCTCAGAAGGACATAAGTGAATCTCTTATCATCCCCAACACGAGGGAACAGCTAACAAGCTGCTAAGCAACTGACAGACAGAATGAGCACACGCTAGTATGCAAACTGCTCAGTCTCTGTCTCTGTCCGAAAATTTCTGTCCATGGATTTAAATAGATTTGGGGCCAGTTGTTGAGGGTGCAAAATGTTGTGTTCCGTTCTTTTTGGCTAACTGATTAAACTAAATCAAATGAACGAAGGGACAAATTAAAAGGGCACAGCTCCCAAAAGGAGGGGAACTGCCCGGAACAAAGGACAAAATAGAAAGAAAACTTAAAACATCAAATCAAAAGATGATTAAGGGGTTCAGTAATGCACCCCAGTCCCTGTGGGGCCCAGCGGGGATGGAAGGCATTAACAGTGCCCCAAAATGTGCATTCCAAGGAGCACCAAAAATGAATATTCCTTATCGGTTCCAATTTAATCACAGATAATTAAGAAGACTATCAGATTAAACTGAATGGAATTAACCAATAACACAAAGGGAGTTGAATAAGGGACTGAACTCAGAGATATAGCTCTCAAGGGCATCTTGAGCAGAATGCAAAATAAATTCAGCTGATATAGGGAAATGGAGGTGGTAAGATCACTCAAGGCTAAATATCTCACTATTCATTCAGCTCCATTTCATATCTCCCCCACCTTGGTCACCAACTCCCCTTGCTTTCTTCTTGCTGATTGCACTGAGTGAGTTAAAGGCTGGGCTAGTTACACACACTGACTAGTGTAAATGTAACCCTGGGCACACACGTTGCATCCCTAGCACCCCATCTGTCGAATGGGTTGATTGTTACTCAGGAGCTGGTCTTCACACTGATTCTTCACAAACATTAAAAAGATGTGAAGTGCAGCTTTAGGAAGCTTTTGAAAGCTTTGACTTTGTACAAGTGCACTTGTACAGATCTTCGCAGTTAGGTCAAAATGTCTCAACTGGTTCCAAATTAAATTTTAGATGAGTCAATGCTTCGGTTGTACTGCTGATTTTTGGTGAATGCAACATCTTGACACAAAAAAGTACAGGTTAATGGCCTTATATCTTACAGCACACAGTTACCTTAGAGCCAGAAATTGCTGGGATAATGGTAAAGTATTTGCAATATGTGTTATTATTAATTTGTAAAAAGTTTCAGCAATTTGCAGAGTAAAAGATCTATGCTATGAGTTCTAATCATCCATAAATTGCTAGATGAATCATATCCCTCTGTCTCCCAAAGTTCCTACTTGCCACGATGTTCCTCAATGAAGTTAATACGGATTGTGATATCACTTGTACACGATGTCGAAATGAATTGATTCTCACTCCAGCCATTTCGGGCAGATAATTAATGTCATTGAGAACTCTTTTGTGACCTGCTTTATGGAGTGAGACATGACACTCACCCTTGAAGATGGATAGAGGGCCAGTGAAACTGTGGAGTCTCACTCCAGAAGGCAGGGATTTTCCTTAGGAGTGTTCTTAAAAGTAGATTCTTTTTATTTATCTCAGCTGGTTGTTTTGCCATCCTTGTCATCTCCATGCCTGTTAATGTAGGAAGGCAATAATTACTTGGGGTGTGTACCTGTGTTGAGAAATGCAACTTAGACTTCTCCCAGAAAATAACAGTTTGGGGTACAGTAAATGAGTAATATTATGCATGAAATGTGTAAGTGTAGCATGCTTATTGGGGTTGGGTGGGGTGGGGAGTGGGGGAGGGGAGGGCGAAGAGAAAGATGAGCTTTGGAAACCATGAGCTGGAATTTTACTGGCTCGTCCGCATGAGAATTGGGGTGGACAAGGGGCGGATCATGGAAAGGTCCAATGATCTCAGGTGGGATTTTATTATTTTGGGATAAGCAAGGCTGTAAGGGCCCTTCCCAAAGCTCGCCACACTGGGATTTTTCCTCATTTCATGCCAGAGTCTGTTGGTGGTTATCTAATTGATGGCTAAAATGAGTCAGTAATTCTATTATTGTTATTTGTTGAAATTTATTTTATTGGACGTGTGCACTGCTGGCTGGGCCAGCATTTATTGCCCATCCCTAACTGCCCTCCATTTCAGGAGACACTTAAGAGTTAACCACATTGCTGTGGCTCTGGAATCCCACACACAGGCCAGACCAAGTAAAGTTGGCAGGTTTCCTTCTCTAATGAACATTAGTGAATGAAATAGGTTTTTATGACAATCGACAATTGTTTTGTGGTCATTGTTAGATTTTTAAGTCTAGATTTTTTTATTGAATTCAAATTTCGCGCTCTACCTTAGTGGGATTTGAGTCCTGGTCCCCAGAGCTTGCTCTGGGTCTCTGGATTACCAGTCCAGTAGCAATACCACTGTGCCACTGTCTCCTCCTTCATGCAATATTATGTAACTATCCTGGAAGATTGAGGTAAAAGAAGTGGTTCTTGCTCTTTCACCATTCAGTAATTTTTAGGGCAGTGTAAAGGTATAACTGCTGAGTGTTTCATTGTCTGTAATCACAATGAACAAGCTCGCTGGTTCCATAGTTCATGTATCAAGAATATTTGCATGTTTTACACACCTTCCCTGCCATTAACTTTCCAAGGATTAACACAACAGTCCTTGAGCACAACTGGGTTACAATGTCTGCTCATTCCAATTAATTATTTATTTTAATATTTTCATTCTTCCTCTTTCCTCTCTCTCTCATTCTCCACTGACTTTATTTCATTCCCTTTTCATGTTGTTAATTTGACTCGAATTGAGGCAGGGTAGATGGTCAAGAGATTTCCCCCCAGGGTGGAAATGTCAATAACAATGGGGGGTGGTGAGGGTGCGCAGATTCAAGATGAGGGGGGAAAGTTTAAGGGAGATGTGCGGGGGAGGTTTTTCATGCTGAGAGTGGTGGGTGTCTGGAACGTGCTGCCAGAGGAGGTGGTGGAAGCAGGCACATTAGCAACATTTAAGAGGCATCTGGATGGCTATGTGAATAGGGAGAGAATAGAGGAATACAGTGCAAGTAAGAGCAGAAGTTTTATTTTAGTTTAGTCAAGGCATCATGATCAGCACGAGCTTAGAGGGCCAAAGGGCCTATTTCTGTGCTGTATTTTTCTTTGTTCTTCCATTTCTAAAATTAACTCTGTTCTTTCATCATCCTTTTCTGTCATTGATCAGGGAGAGTAACCATTGGGAGCGATGTTGTCAGATGCTTTGCTGCTCCATTATCGGATTGATATTCCAGCATTTTGCAACAGAAATAAATGTAAGTCGATGTCAATGGTGAGGATAAAAGCTCCATTAATGTTGGTCATCACCAAACCTGCTATTGCAGCAGTATTTGGACCAGAGCTTCGATGCAACCTGGCAGGTTGTTTAGGCTGGCCAAAGATAACAAAATTTCACTGGGGCATCATGGCTAAGCTTCTCAATCATGCTGCCAGTTCACTGTCATAGAGTTAGCCTGGGCATGATGGGCTGAATTCCATCATTCTGTGCTATCTGGTTCGATTCCATTCTGTGTCCTGATTTAAATATACAGTACGGACCCATTATAATGTGATGGTTAAGGTCCAGAAAATGTTATCGCGAAAAAAGCAGGGTCGTGCTAAATTGGGATTCAAGAACATCAGCATTCAAACTGATTTTCCACCACATATGAAAGGGCAATTAATTCTTTGTGAAAACTGAATGTTCCCAATTATGGTTGACATAGAAAAAGACATGCACTACATCTGCCTAGAACCCTACCTCTTGTATAAAACTGGTCAATTAAAGATAATCATTCATACTAGTTTGCCTCATTACAAATTGGCTGCTCCTGAGCAGCCAAACTGGGAGGAAAAGGGAAAGCATTGTGTAATAATCTTGTATTCTTCCTGATTTTCCCTGTTCACCCAAATATCATAACTGCCACACCTCACTACCCCATCCACTCCAGGTGTGTGTTTATCACAAGCAGTAATGCTGGCCTTGAGGAATGAAATCTCTTTGTATGTTCTGATTCTCAGCATCATTTAGCTGGGTTGCTGGGTTAGGTATGACACACAACTGTATGTTGAGTAAAGAAATTGTCCCCTTGACTCCGACCATATATCCTGGTAACAACCTCAGAAGAACACCCACCATTGTGCACTTTCACTTCCCTCGTTAGCATTTCTGTGGCAGTAGGTGATGTTGCCAGTATATGCCTTGTGAGGAGCACTTTATGCTTTGAGACAGTCAAGCTAGAGGAATTCTTTGAGCTGGCTGACAAGATTCAGGCCTGATTTTAGTCCAGGTCCGAGAGATGATGGAATCACGAATGATCCAATCTCCTACATTACAATTTTATCAAATATAGTTTTATCTTTCTTTGTAATCTTAATGCTGCAAACTGATGAAAATCAATTCGTTTGGATTCATTTTCCTTTATTTAAAGATCTTAGAACAGACTGCGTGCATCTGATCCGTTTGCATTATAAATATCTGCATAAACTGCATAAAAAAAGTCCAATGAATTATCGCGTTATATCCATATTCGCACTAAATCAGGGCGTGTTAAATCGGGGTTTCACTATATCATAAGGAAAGGTACAAGACATTACTCACGTTGGCATGAGAACGTGCATGGACTCCAATGGAAAAATTAAAGAAAAGATTCCATTTACATGGTGCATTTCACAACTGTAGGATATCCCAAAGCACTTTTCAAACAATGAAGTGCTTTTTGAAGTGACACTGTTGTTGTTTTGACTCAGGTTTCTTTAACCTAAGAATATTACGAGAGACTGTTGTCCACAAGAACCAATCTTGTTCATTCTACACACATCTCAATACTCTACACAAAGTTGTATTTCTGATCCACATCAGATCTGCCTCTTAGTCACGTGGCGTAGTAACAACATTAGTTACATCAACATCAGGTACTCCCAAAGTTATTCCTTTGCAGTTGAAATGTAAGAAATACAGCAGTCGATAATGGCATTGAGAGGCAGAACCTTTTAAATGCATTACCCAGTGGTGCATGGTGACAGTAGATTATTCCAGTTAAACGGATTGGGATAAACCAGATGACGTGAATTTAAACTAAGTACAGAAGAGTGGGAATGGACAGGATCTTGGCTAAATCTTCTTTTCCCAGAGAATAATAAACCTCTGGAATGTGCTGTCAGTTATTTCAGTGACTTTATCTTCAAGAGAGAGCTGGATCTGTTTCTTCCAGATCAGAAAGAAAGGAAATACTTTTATGGGTAATATTTGGTTCATGTGATCTCCTGCAGTGATTTTAATCACTTTAGACCGTCGAGGGGATCAGTGGGGAATTTTTAAGAGTTTTAATTCCCTGGGCTTCTCCTCTGTCGAGGGTCAATTATGACATGAAAATCCATTTCATTTGGTTTTTGTTCAAACTTTCCTGAGGATTGCCTGCAGCTTTTAATTTCAGTTACGTCCCCTGCTTTCTTTGATCACCATTCCACGTGCATTGACTGAACAGTTGGTAGCTCACACAATGTGATTAAACCATTAGAGGTTTAGTAATTCAGTATTTTCCATGTTGTAGCACTTAGAATCATAGAATGCTTCAGTTCAGAAGGAGGACATTTGGCCCATCAAGTCTGCACTGACCACAGTCCCATCCAGGCCCTATCCAGATAACTCTATTCATTTTGAGCCACAATGCAGAATTTTTCTGGCACGTCCACCCACGTTTCGCACGATCCCGTCCAAGGCCAATGGAGAATGCATTCTCCAAGCTGAGCCCAACCCCGGAATCGGGGCTGGCGTGTCGATAAAATTCTGGCCATAGAGTCATAGAGGTTTACAACATGGAAACTGGCCCTTTGGCCAAACTTGTCCATGCTGCCCTTTCCTTTTTAAAACCCCTAAGTTAATCCCAATTGCCTGTATTTGGCCCATATCTCTCTAAACCCATTGTGCCCATGTAACTATCAAAATGCTTCTTAAAAGACAAAATTGTACCTGCCTCAATTACTATCTCTGGCAGCTTGTCCCAGACACTCACCATCCTCTCTTTACCCTAGTTAGTCTCCCTGACACTCAGGGGCAATTTAGCATGACTAATCCACCTAACCAGCGCGTCTTTGCACTGAGGGAGGAAACTGGAGCACCCGGATGAAACCCATGCAGACACAGAGAGAATTTACAAATTGCACACAGACTTACATATCCAAGCTGGGAATCAAACCTGGGTCCCTGGTGCTGTGAGACAGCAGTGCTAACCACTGTGTCACCATGCTTTATGCATTAATTCTGGGCTTGGTCAAACCTCATTCTTTCCAAAACGTAATTTTGCCATTTAGTTGTTTTGCTTACACTGCTCAGTGACAGGAAACACAGAAGTGAAACAAATTCAGTGTATCCTGAGCACAATCAAACAATTGCTGATAGTTCTCCACTTGCTTACAAAATTGGGAATCCTGTACTCAAGTTTAGCTGAAATGGATATGGAGGAGGGATTGGTGCTGATCGTTTCCAGGCCCTGAGTTCTCAGTGGTTAGCACTGCTGCCTCACAGTGCCAGGGACCGGGATTCAATTCCCAGCTTGGATCACTGTCTGTGCGGAGTCTGCACATTCTCCCTGTATCTGTGGGTTTCCTCCCAAAGTCCAAAAGACGTGCTGGTTAGGTGCATTGACCTGAACAGAGTGTGGCAACTAGGGCATTTTCACCGCAACTTAAATTACAGTGTTAATGTAAGCCTACGTGTGATATTAATAAATAAACTCTCTTAAAACACTTGCACGCTCCCCAGTTTTCATTGCTCCAGCATCGTAAAATATACCTTTGATGCATTTATTTATTAACTTTATTCTTTCATAGAATATGGGAGTCGCTGGCTGCATTAATAGTCCAGTGATAATATAAATAAGATGTCACCTTCCCAGTCGTTATTGCCCTTCCCTAGTTGTCCAGAGGCAATTTATAGTCAGCCACGTTGCTGTGGCTTTGGAGTCACTTGTAGGCCAGACCAGGTAAGGAGGGCAGATTTCCTTTCCTAAAGGATATTAGTGAACCAAGTGGATATTTCCGACAATTGATTATGGTTTCATGGTCATCAGTAGATTCTTAATTTCAAATTTTTTTAACTGAATTCAAATTCACCATCTACCGTGTCGAGATTCCGGATCCCCAGAACATTAGCTGAGTTTTTGAATTAATGAGAACACCACTAGGCCTTTACTTTTCCAGTATTTGACCTTAAATTCTGGAATTCTCTTCTTTATAACCTCTTTACAACCTACCCCTTTCTCCAAATTATCATCTGCCCTTCTGTGGCTTGTAATCAAATTTTGTCCTATGAAGCTCTTGTAACCATGACCTTGGGATTTTTTCCCACATAACAATGCCATTTAAATGCAAGTTGCTGTTTTTGCTTTAAAAGAACTAGGCTTGTGGTTTGATGTCCAACATCCAATCTATCTGCCATAGTGTTAAAGATGCCTCTCCAGATGCCTCTGATATTAGGCCCCCACATTTACAAACCAGTGAGCTAATTTCTGTTCGAGAGCCAGCTCTTGGTCTGTCTGGTGGGGAGCAGGCACCAGGCCTACTTCACTCAGGATTTCCAGATCTACTTGAAGCTTACCCAACACTACTTTGAAGGCTAGGCCTTCACTTGCATCCTCTCCTTCTGTTGTCTCTCACGCCCCAGTTTTTATTTGAAGTTTGCTGGCAGTGAAACATGGAGCCTCATTTGATTCCCTGCTGAGCTGTGAGTTGCCCCCAGAGTTGCAGCTTGCAGTGTTGTTGCAAAATAAGATCAGGGCCTAATTTTGGTTCTCAGTTTCTGACACTGCCTGGCCACACCCACCAGCCTTCACCTGAAAAACAGGCCGAGACCAGCTTCTGCAGCAATGACTTTCATTTGACCTATTAATGATTTCCACTGGTGACCTATATTAGTGTTTCCATTCAACATCACTGATTTACTTTAAAACAAATCCATCCATTTCCTATTCTTTTAGTCACCTGTTAATTAATATTTGATCCTTTCTACAGTAAAACAATTCTAACGTTCATTTACAAATTCAGTAAATGTTATTGCATCTCTGTCTTTCAAGCCATCTACCCAACTTGCATTTATGTGGCACCTTTAATCATAGGATTCCTACAGGGCAGAATGAGGCCATTTGGTCCATCAAGTCTGCACTGATAACAATCCCACGCAGGACCTATCCCCATATACTTATCTACTAATTCCCCTGACACTCAGGGGCAATTTAGCATGGCCAATCAACATAACCCACACATCTTTGAAGTAAACATCCCAAGGTGCTTATGTATTCCTTTGATTACCGCCCCTCCAATTAATTCTCCAAACTTACGTTTTGGTGTCTTTTAATTATGCTTTGTTAACATTAATCAGTCATTGTTTTATCTGCTGTATGAGAATATTAACCAGTTTATTCTGAACATGTTTGCATTACTTGCTAAGCAGTTTGCGTTAATTTGAACATGTTGTTACTGTTTTTTTCACTGCACGCATTCATTAAGTTATTTATTTTGCATGTGTTACTCCCTGATTATTTTAAAGACATTAATGCCTCTATTTAATTTGTTTTTATTCCAGGCTCATTACCATTTTAATTTACTGACTTGTCTATTTTTAATGTGTTACTATTGCCAGTAACAAACAGACAACAAATGTTAGGGCCAGAATTTTCCCATCCCTCCCCGCCACTGGAATTTTAGCGGGTGGGTTGCGGAGAATGTGAAACACCATCGACGGTCAGGCAGGAATTTCTGGCTTTTAGACCTGCACGTCTGGAGAATTCCACCTTCCATTTTTGTGCAGTAGTACATCTATCTGAGTGTCTATTCCAGGGATAAATGATTCTTTGCATGCAGGATCTTCTGATTAATTTGCTGCTTATTTGAGTGTAACCTCTTGTTCCATTCACACAGGCTAAAAGAACCCGTGTTTACCTCGTGTGTTTCACCCCCCCCCCCCCCCCTCAGAATGTCCACACGTGCTTTAAAGCCAGTGAAGTCTGGTAGTGTAGGAAATGTAGCAGCAAATTAGCGCACAGCAAGCTCCCAAAAGCCACAATGCGATGAATAACCAAGGATCCTGGGCAGGATTTTCCAGGGTGGTTTCTGTCAGAGGAGGCGGCGGCTGTGAGTGAGTATTTTGTATGTTGGGGCATAACTCCTTTAAGGAAATTGGTCAGGCGACCTAGAGTGTAGGGTGAGCTGGTTGGGAATCACCCTGAGTGGCCAGTCACCGTTTGGAGTGTGGAGCAAGTAGACTGAATAAAGATCTTTGTTCTCTGGTGCCTGGGTGTGGAGTACTTCTGGAGGAGATATCTCAGTGCTCAGAGATTTAACACTGGGATCATCCGGTCCCACAGATGTCTACAGTGTTTTATGTGGCTCACCCATCCTGCCACCGAGGAACACGTGCGGGATATCAAAACATCCCGCTGACAGGAAAGTCTGGGCCTTCTGTTTATTTCAAGTGTTGGTTAAGGCGTAAGTATTTGCCAGGACATGTTCATGAAATTTCCCAAAATTCACCATTAGTTGCAGTTTAGGATCTGGAACAAGATTACCTCTTGCCTGTCCGTTTTGAATTTTCTTCCTTTAGCCAGGAGCTCCAGCTTCAGAGGTGCAATGTTAATTTGACTGACTTCCACACTTGCTGCTATTGCTGCTGTCAAAAATTTGACCTTTAAATATAACAGGTCTTGCACTAGTAAATCCTCCAAGAGCTTTCCTGGGAGGATTGTCAACAAAACTTTGATATTGAGCCATGTAAAGAGATATTCAAACAGGTAGATTGTAATCAGAGAGTAGGTTTTAAAGAGATGGCAGGAAAAGCACTGAGACTTAAGAGTGCACTCACCACCCCCCCCAAGGTCAATGGATCTTTGTACGATCTTATCCTGCCCACTATGATTTCCAAGACGGGTGGGGTGAGAAAATTCTGCCCTTAGGAAGAGGATTCTAGTGCTAAGGCTCTTGGCATCTGAAGGTTTAGCTACCCAGTGAACAGGTGATGAAAACTGGGGGTGTACAGGGACCAGAACATGAAGAATGTAGAGATCTTGGGTTCAACCTGCAATGAAAATATTAATCATTTGCTGCATTTTGAATCCTAATAGTAATCAAGAGGCAATAAACTGGCATCTCATTCTTCCAGCGCACATCATGCAAGTGTGGGCAATGCAGATTCACAAGGATAAACCTGGATCTAAAAGAGTTAAAGAAAGAGGACAAGTTGCATTGGCTTGTATATCTTTGAGTGAAGAAGATAAAAGTGTGGCCTGATTAATGAAGCATGGAAGGCAAGGTGGAAGCTACCAAAATGGCTCAACAGGAGTGTGTGCCTTAGGAGTCTTGGGTGTCACGCTAGAGGCCTTGATGCAGGAGGTGAGCAGGAGAAGAGAGATTCTCTTCGCTGGGGCCCTCCAGTCAGTGGGCAGTGGGAGCAGGCAGGCATGTTGATCAATGCTACCAGTCTAGCCCTGAGAGTCTGGACACAGTGTCACAAGAGATTTAATGATTTCAAACTTCACTTAATCAATGTATCCTCATCTGCTGTATGCTACCAGCTGTAACATCAGCTTTACACATGGGTCCAATCACCAACACCTCTTTCAATTATCTCCCAACCATCTCTATTAATCACGACTCCTAACTCACATTTATATTTTTCTCCAAGTGAAGAAAATCTCTCTCCTATCTTCCTCCTGCACCAAGGCCACCAGCATGGCATTCAAGACTTCTGAGGCACACTCCTTAGCCTGTTGAGTCATTGTGGTGACTTTCACCTTGCCTTCCACATATCTTCAAGCAGTTTCAGTTCCTGACCGGGTTCCTTATCCTTTAATAAACTTGCCAATCTCAGTTTTGACATTTTCAACTGACCATCATACACTGACTCACTGCTGGAAGCTACAGACCCTTATCCCACAGCAGGCACACTCTGCCAGCTAGCATGCTGCCAGTAACACATAGGTCCAAGCTCACTGACACACTGCTCCCTCTCTCTCACAGTACAAGCTGCTAACTGGCTGGTGACAGTGCTATCCCCAGGCGATGATGCTGGAACAATTGGAGCAGCCACTAAGGGCGAAAACACCATGGATAGCAGTGGGTATTGCCTGATAGAGGGACGGTGGTGTCACTGTCAAGGTGCATGGTGGAGTCCAGCTCCAAATTAGCACAGAGCTTTGTGAAGAGCTTGGATGTCAGGAAGGTAATGGTCAACTCCATGGCAAAACCTGTGGACCTGACCATAATGTAGCAGCTCATGGCTGTTGTCTCAGCTTCCATTACAGTACAGGCAGAGGCCACGCACCATCTCCATTCTGCAACAAAGGCTTAGGCAGAATTTGTGAATTCTCAACTTGTTGCTATAGAACCTCAGACTTCTGTCACCATGCCTGTGGATACCAGTGTTCCAATGGCGCCCACACTAGTCCAATAGATTATTTCGATTAAAAGCAGAACACTCCAGATGCTGGAATTTTAAATAAAAACAGAAAAGGCTGCAAAATTCTAGCGGATCTGTGGAGGGAGAAGCAGAGCTACTGGCCTTGATTCTTGAGTTGGGACTCAGAGTGCACGCCAGCTGGAAAATGGGAGTGTTTTCTGCTGGCTTTGGCAGCATCTGTAGGGTGAGATTCCCCTAGAATGGGAGTCTCCTGGTTGGGCTGTCCCTTGTCGCTCAAGCAAACCTGAAGATAACCCTTAGCTTGGTGATTTTAGGCAGGTCTGTAACCAATATCTGCTTTCCTGCCTGAAGGCTGTGCAAATTCCAAGATTGATGGGTCACTTTAATTTCCATGCTCCCCTAGTCTCATGGCAAGCTTTTAAATCATTGCCACATTCCATACTGCAGCTGAGGTTTCCCTTTCTCCCTGTCAGAAGCTGCAGGTGTGAGCAGATTTCTTTGAAGTCCTTGGACAGAGAGGGGGTATCAATCTCACCTGGGTCTCCATTTTCCACAGCTTTGCACTCATGCCCAATGAATTCACATAGCTTAGATTTGAAGTTTCTGAAGCTTCCCAGCAAGTTGAAAACCTTGAAACTCTTGCCACTCCATTGATGGAAGGCAGGGGTAGGGGTTTGAGTGAGGAAACTGAGGGGAAAAGAGGATCAGGTCAACTGCATGCTTGTGTGGTGTTGTTGGGGGGAGCAGTTGAGGATACCTCTCATTGCTGAAGGGTTTGGGTACTTCCTGGACCCTCAGGGTCCTTGCTTCTGCCCCACCATCCTCAGCTGCTCAACCCCAAGAGGAAATGTTACTATTGATCTAGTGACTAGGAGCAGGTGTATTCAGCTTCCTTGCAGAGTCAACTTGCACCTCCCCACATCCAAAATCACTCTTTGTATCCTTTACCAACTACTACAAACTCATCAAAGCAACCTGTACTTCCACAAACTCTGCAAGAACTCAATAGCTATAAGAATTTAATCTAAGCTGATGATGCTTTTAAATAAAGCTGGAGATGGGACTCTGGTGCTGTTGAAGGTATGTTCAGCTCAGAACATTTAAGAGGGGATGATACCTACATTCAGAATGACAACTGGTCAGTATCAAATCAGCCTTACATGCTGGCTCATATCATTGATCTGCCTAAATAAAGGCAAAATATCAACTTCACTTCCAATTTCCACCCCTCCATCATCTTCACACTGTCTCCATTCCTGGTGATAAACTGTCCACTAGCATCCATTACAAACTCACCAACTCCCACAACTATCTTGATGACAGCCCTTTCACACCCAACCTTCTGGAAGGACGCCATCCCATTCTCCAAGTTCCTTCACCTCCGCTGTGTCTGAAATGATGATGCCACTTTCCAAAACAGAGCTGCCAATATGTCTTTGAGCTTTGCTGAAGGGTCAGATTCGAAAATGTTGGCTCCATTCTCTTTCCATGGGTGCTGTCAGACCTGCTGAGTTTCTCCAGCATTTTCTGTTTTGCTTCCATAATCTGCCTCTTTTGCAATTAACCCCTTTACTTGCAATGCCCTCAATAAGATGGTGTTTGGCGCGCAGCATGCTGGTAGCGGACAGAAAAGGCATGGACTCTACCTCTCTATTACACCAGCATTTGTAACATTGATTACATCAGTACCACAGAGCTAATCTTTGAGATCAAAGTACTTAAGGAACTAAAGACATAATGAAGGATTCCACACATGTTCAGCTAATTGAAAATAATGGAAAGCAGAACAGGGCATTAACCATAATGCTAATGACTAAGCTTGTGGGTGGGCATTTGCTCACTGCACATTGGTTACTGAAAGTTTCCATAGTGATGATTGATCGCAGCAAGACCTTTGCTATTTAACATCGTAGGTAAGCATCCCATTCGAACATTCAGTGCAAACTCATGATCAAGATGATCATTATATCACTCTCAACTGTACACTTGAATTTACAATCATTAAGCAGAGAACTATCTGGCCGCAAACAATGCCAGTCTGTTACGAACAGGAGGGGAATGGATTTCTCCTCTCATCATCAGAATAGTGTTTTCACTTCTGATTTCCCCCTTTTTAAGTAATTGCATATTTTACCCAACCCTCAGATTGAAGTGTTCCAATCCTCTATGAATTCACGATGAGAGTAAGTTTACTTTCCAGACACAGAAAATGCGGAAAGGGGTTTTGCAACATTCACCCCTTTTACCCACATACAGTAAAAGAGGGATAATAGAGAAAAAGCAGTGAAGGACGAGACCATGATAAAGATAGGAATTTGATTTGATTTATTATTGTCACATGTATTAGTAAACACTGAAAAGTATTGTTTCCTGTGCATTATACAGACAAGACATAGTCTTTATAGAGAAGGAAAGGAGATACTGCAGAATGTAGACTTACAGTGATAGCTAGGGTGTGGAGAAAGATCAACTTAATGCAAGGTAGGTCCATTCAAAAGACTGATGGCAGCGGGGAGGAAGCTGTTTTTGAGTTGGTTGGTACGTGACCTTAGACTTTTGTACATTTTTCCTGATGGAAGAAGGTGGAAGAGAGTACATTCGGAGTGTGTGGGGTCCTTGATTATGCTGGCTGCTTTTCCAAGGCAGTGGGAAATGTAGACAGAGTCAGTGGATACGAGGATGGTTTGAGAAATGAACTAACTTACATTCATGACCTTTTGTAGTTCCTTACAGTGTTGGGCAGAGCAGGAATCATGCCAAGCTGTGATACAACCAGAAAAAATGCTCTCTGTAAGAATTGGTGAGAGTCATAGTGGATATACCAAATTTCCTTAGTCTTCTGAGAAAGTAGAAGCACTGGTGGGCTTTCTTAACCATAGCGTTGGCAATGGGGGCACCCGGACAGATTGTTGGTGATCTGGACACTTAAAAATTTGAAGCTCTCGATCATTTCTACTTTGTCCCCATTAATGTAGACAAAGATGTGCTCTCCACTACACTTTCAGAAGTACAGTTTTACATGAGTTCAGTGTCCAGAGTTCAGACGTCCAATGGCGTATTCCTTCAGAGGGTTGCAGAGTGATTTGGCTTTGCAGAATCAAGGACTTCCTTGTTGGGAAAACGCACACAGAGGTGGATTCATCTTAAAGGCACAGATCCAGAAGTTGCAATGTTCCAACAGTTCACAACATAAATGAGGGCCAGGCAAATTTACCCAAAGAAGGAACTCTTTCGGCTGCTACCTGTTTGTTGTTAGAATGATGGATAGTGAGAATGCAGTTCCATGATAGTCCCAATTCCAAATGCAGAGTGGCAATGGGAACCCCCATCACCACTGATCTGCCCCCCGCAATCCTGAGAGGCTGCATAAATTATTTACATGCTGGTTTAAATATAACTAGCGGGCCCAGGACTGAATCTTTAGGCCCACAAGAATCTCCCATTCCTCCGCCAGGAATGTTTCACTTCAGCAGGATTGGGCCACCAGCTTCCCACTAGTGGAGGGGCTATTGTAAATCGGTGCTGAGCTGACGGTGCCGGAAATCCAATGGTCAGAGATAACCCAACGGGAAGCCTACTACAAGTCCTCCGCTTGAGTCTCCCAGCTCGCATTCTGGGAGAATCGCCCCAGTTAAGTGACATCTGCCAATGTGGCAACAACCATCTCAATTTCTCTGCTTCCCTCATGCATCCTAACCCACCTTCCTCTGACCCCTGTCGTGCTCCATTCTTTTAGGTCCAGCCCTAACATGCTCATTAAACTAGCTGACAGGGGTGGTGCTATCTGTGAACAGAGTTCTGTTCTAGGGGGGGCTAAAAGTTATACCTAGCACAAAGTGGTTGTTGGTAGTCAGTCATCTCATTCCTGAGATATCGCTTGCAGGAGTTCCTCAGGATAGTGTCCTCAGCCTTTAGTTGTTTCAGCAATCAACATCCTTCCATCATAAGATCAGAAATGCAGATATGTACAGTTGTTTGTACCAAGTTCAGCACTACTCGGAACCCCCTCAGACACTGAAGCAGTCTGTATCCATGTGCAGCAAAGCTTCACCACAGAGGATACGAGTAACATCCCAGAAATGGCTGCAAATCAGGGGATAGAAGAGAGGGAGGAACTCCAGAAATTACATTCACCAGTCAACTTACTCCTGTTTTCATGCAAACTGGGGACTTAGAAATTTTTTTTGGGAGAATCCTAGCCAGGATCAGTGGAAGCACTTGAGGTACATTCAAGGGAAATTAAAATAAACACAACTGACTGGAGCACGAGTAGAAATCGATTAAGCTGTCAATGCTGGCCTCTTTCAAAGCACTGTACATCGAAGCTGGCAGCGATCAAACCATTCCAATGCACTAGAGAAAGTTTAAAAAGTTTCAGCTTGTTAGGAAGTCTCAGAAACTTCATATCTAAGCTGTGTAAATACATTAGGGCTGAGTGCACAATTGTAGAGAATGGAGCCCCCCACACCTTAGGTGAAACTGATATTTTCCCTTGATTTGAGGACTTTAAAGGGGTCTGCTCACACCTGCAGCTTCTGACGGGGAGAAAGGGAAATCTCTGCTGCAGAATGGAGTGTTGCAATGATATAAAAGCTTGCCAGGAGCAGAATTTTCACAGCTTAACAGACAAGAATACAGATGTCAATCACAAAATCACCAAATCAAGAGTGATCTTCATGTCTGTCAGGACTAGAAGGAACAGTCCAGTCATGATACCTGCATCCCAGGGGAGAGTGGTGAGATCAACCCTTTGTCCCCGGCCTGAGCCCATCCAACCCAAGATCTCTGAGGGATTCTTCTTCCCCAGTCTGGCGGGTACAGAGGGGCAGAGAGACAAATGGCCTCCAGGCAAGGGTGTCAACGCCAGGAGGCAGTGTACCATTGGTACTGCCAAGATGCGTAGCCAGAAGGTGAGGGAGCGGGGGCATGAGATGGCCTTTGTGCCTTTGTGGATGTCAAAGGGGGGAGTGGTCAGGTCACTCACATGTCTGCAATGTATGTTGGGAAGAGGTTATCCATTATTTGTGGGTGGGGAGGAAGGATGTACATTTTTGGTGAGTGGTTGGTGATCAGTGGCTGGGAGTGGGGAGGTTTGGAGGGACATCATTTTATTTTTTGGAGATGGGGGGCCTGTCTGAACATGGAGATTGTGGCACCCTGGCCTACAGATTTCCCAAAATGACCTCATTAGCATCTTTCAGGTGGGTGAATCTCACCTGACAGACACTGATAATGTGAATAGAAAACACTCCTGTTTTCCCCACTGTGTGGGTGCTTAGCGTGAAGGCAGGACTATTCTGCCCCTTGTCTTTAATTAATAAAGCTCTAGAGCTTTAATTCTTTCTGGTGATTGGTCTTTATGTTCAATAATTCCTAACGTGCGAATTTCTTACCCTGAAACTGGAAAATCCCACAAAAGATCAACAGGCCTTGGCACTGGTTTACCCCTAACCACTACAATTCTCATGCCGAGTGGAATGGGGAAATACCCCCCCCCACTCTCCCCCCACCCACTCTTCCCCCCACCCACTCTTCCCCCACCCACTCCTCCCCCCACCCCTCCCCCCCACCCCACTCCCACCCCCTCCCCCCACTCCCCCCCCACATCCCCCCCAACTCCCCCCCCACACCCCCCCCCACCCCACTCCCCCCAACTCCCCCCACTCCCCCCCCCCCCAATCCCCCCCCACACTCCCCCCCCCCCTCCCTCCCCCCCAAACCTGGTTTCCGAAGCTTCTGAGTCTGTTTTCACCTGTGCTATTCCATTTGACTCACGCACACATTGCTCCATCAGTATTCCAACCTTGATTTCCAGCTCTTTGCAAGATGCTTCCAGTGGCCTGACAATTTTCACCAGCTTACCACTCCGTAACTGAACACGTCAGAGTTCTTCCTCAAACTGCTGCAACTTATTTTCCCTCTGTCAGAATAACTTATCAAACAGAATCATGATCATTCTTTAGTCTGCTGCTCTGCTTCTGCGCACTGTTCTGTTTATCCAATTCTCAGATTTTACTTCAAGGTGAGTCCATCACTCCCGTCTAACAACATTTGATAATGATCTCTCCTTTCTCATGCTTTGCCTGTTTTCAAACAACTGACAGGTTCCTTTTTTGTTGTTGCATCAAACTTTGCTTCTATGTTCAACATTTCTTCCTCCTTCTTGTTATACTTATTAGACAATTCTCCTGAGTTACTAACTTGTTCCAATAGATGTGTTCTTTCTTTGAGTTTTTCCATTGCTATATCCTCCAGATCACCCTTGAATACCTGGACAGTTTCTGCCTCTCTGCTGTGTGCCCATTTCTTCAGCTCATTTGTGTTTTCCACACCACTGGTTGTTCGATCTTTCAATTGGATCTCCAAAGGATTTCCAATAATAGCTCTGGTAATGGTAGCTCTGCACTAATTTTTGCTGCAACAGCACAGCAACTCTGGCACTAGAGGATACAGGATATCCTACGTAAGTGCCATGGGTCAAACTGTTGATGCGTTTCACTCTGAGACTAGCAGTTCTCTAGCCCGTCACAAAACTGATAACATCCATTACATGGGATTTCCTTGGCTCTTCTCAAATTCCATGCTACGGCCCCTGTTGCTGAATTTTGCTTGAGCCCTTTGTCCCTTTATTCACATCTTCATGTCCTAACTCCAGTTCCTTCAGTGCTTATTGATGAATATTGTCCTGTTTCTTACTGGTCCTTATAGATTTCTGAGTGACGTCCACCTTTTTCATAGTTTTTTTGTTTTTTTCTCTTGGCTTCAATATAACTGAGCCACTTCTCATTTAGATTCGGATCACAAATATTTACCTCATTTTTTCTTTGCTATAATTCTCGGTAAAGTTTATCCAGCTCTTTATTCTTCACTCTTACTTCTTCTGCTGTGGTTTGTCTTACTTCCTGACTGTTTCACAGCTTTGACGTTTGCATGTAGTTCATTACAAAAACTTGCAAGAAACTTCTGATCACAATACAAAAAGACTGGATGCAACTGAGTCTTGCTGTCTTTAGCTCTTTATTTAGTCACTTAATGTTTTTTAGTGCCCTCCTTCTGGGGGTGCATCAGTGCCCTCCTTCTGACTTCTCCTATCTGAGGCCTATTGGTGTCCCCATTGTGGAGAGTCTTTCACTGCCTACACAAAGTCTGGCATTTCTTGAGGGTTTAATACATCCTCTGAGCTCCAGCAGCACCTCTTCCTTGAGGGCTAATTCTCACCTTTGAGACCCTGCTTTATTTATGGATCCCCCTCCCATCTTTTAGTGTTGCCCTCTATCAAGGATCTTCTCTGATTTTCCTGTCCCTTTTCCTTTGTTCCTTCTTGTGGTTATTTCATTAAATGTTGTACAACTTTAAATGCACTACTGCTTTAAGACTGTCAGCTTCTTTTAAAAATTACCACAGCCGCTGTTTCTCCCTCTGTTTGTGACTGTAATTTTCCCATGCTTTTGCAGTTTTTGCAGGAACTACAAACTCTTTTACTTGGACTCTTTAAACTGCTTGCTTATCCTTGTGTTGTCAGAAGATTTTGATTTCTGGAGCTTTTTTTGGAGCTGGCTGGCTTTTCTCACCTTGTTCCAACGTCCATCCTTTTGTTGATTCACAAGTAGCCCCTGCACTGTCCAGTTGCGACACATGTCTTCCATCAAAAATAAACTTCTTAGTTTGTTTTCTCTTCTTTATAGTAGGTAGACAAATTCCTGTATTGCTGAAATTGTCAATCATCACTGTCTGCAAACTCTCAGTATTGAGATTGCTATCCAGGCACCCTGTTCAGATCGAGAAATCTGCAAATCTCAGCTCCTTGAGCCTTCTCTTCCCTTTTTCTCTTTCTGAGTTTAAAAAAGTTTATTTATTAGTGTCACAAATAGGCTTACATTCACACTGTGAAAATCCCACACTCCTGTGTCTGTTTGGGCACAGTAAGGGAGAATTCAACATGGCCAATGCACTTAACCAACACGTCTTTCAGACTGTGGGAGAAAACTGGAGCACTCGGAGCACACTCACACAGACATTAGGAGAACATGCAGACTCCTAAGCTGGGAATCAAACCCAGTTCCCTGGTATTGTGAGATAACAGTGCTAACCACTGTGCGACTATACCACCCCAACATGTTTAACTTCTTTCCAAATGTCTCTTTTAAAATCTGAAATCTGCTTTCTCCTAGCTGCCTTCCTTTTTACTTCAAAAGCTCCTATCCTTTTTTTAAAATCTATTTTCATTTTTCTTGCCCTCAAAGGCTAACCTCTCTTCATTTTAGTTTTTCTTATATCTCTACACACTGACCACAGCAGGTTTAATTCTTCAATTGCCTCTCAGGATTAGGCACTATCTGGACAACTCTCTTTGAGTCTATTTACTGAGTCCATTTGCTCAGACTTGAGTGGGTATCCTTCTTTTCCAACTTCCATTAAACTGGATAGTTTCAGGTAGGCTGTGCCATTCAATCAAATCCATCTCATTGCTAATATGTTATGTTGGGGCACTCCAGTGTCAACAAGAGATTTTAGATTTTGTTAGGAACAGAAGGTATTTATTGAATAAGAGAAACTTGGCACAGGTTTACAGCTCTAAGCTGCTTTGGAGACAAGCTCCAGTCTCTATGATGTTAACTACATGGCTACTAAAGATTCTCCTCTGGGCCAATCACTTATGTTCAGTTTCCATTGGCCCCTCAAGTCAGGTGACCTATTTCTGCTGTACTGTCTTAAAGGGACAGAAACCAGATATATAACAGTGTGCTAAACCGATGAGATGATAGAGTGATTTGTAGAAAAGGGCTGGGATTCTTCCAGCCAGCTGTGCTGTTCGAGTATGCAGTGGTCTAGGAGAGATCAATGGGGGAGTCTTTGGCGGGATTCGTGACTGGTGTCTGGCTGATTGCAAGTTACCCTGGCTCCTTTTTCTGATGTAAGCAGCTCTGTGATGGAAGTTAGTGTGGTGATGATTATCATATGGAAATATTATGGATCTCAACCATTTATTACCAGTGTTACTCATGTTATAAAAGATTGCCTTTAGGAATAACATCCATGCCAGCCCTGTTCCAAAGATCCATTGATGAGATTTTAAGTTGTCTCTCTGGTGTACAAAGGCCATCCTGCCTAATCAAATACTCTTCCCAACTTCAATCTCATTACCAGAGAGAATAGAAGATTCTGCCCAATACGTCAAAACCATCAACACTATCAACATTCGTTTTGTAAATTCTTTGAGGAGATCGGTTAACACCATCATCTCCACACAAGCCAATATAAACACTCAGACCTCTGATTGCACATAACTTGGTGAGAGGCAGGGAGCAGGGACAGGGGTAGAGTGGGTGGCCATTGTCAGCCTTTGATAAAATGTGCCTGCTTGCTCCACTGGGAAGGAGGCCTGGTTTCAGGAGGCTGCAGATATTAACAGTGACCTTCTGGGAGGGCCAAGCATCCTGAGGTATTGGCGTTGAGGCATGTGCCTGCAGACTCTGTGTTGGGGCCTCACTTTATTCTAGCTACTTCTCAATGTGTATTCACTCTGCCCTGTGGAGGGACAGTGCGGTTGAGGAGAAGATAGCTGGCGATGCCACTTATGCTGTTCCTCAAGTAGTTGGTATTGGCATGGCCTCTGCTGTAGTTCCTCAACAGAGGTGAGAGGTAAAGCTGCTTCCATGCCATGGTGAAAGCTGGCAGCCGGAGAGTACAGCTGAAGGTGAGTGAAGTGTAAGACAGGGACAAGTCTTCAAAGGAGTTGATGATGACTTATCGAGTTGTAGAAACATCCTCAGAGAGAGGAAGTGCCTTGTATAGTAATCTATCAATGGCCATGGAAGGAGCTCCAAACCACTCATCATTCTGGCTTGGAAATATATTCCGTTCCTTCACTGTGGATCAAAAGTCTGGAACTCCCTCCCTAACAACACTGTTGGTGTTCCTCATGGATTGTAGTGGTTCAAGAAGACAGCTTACCACCAGCTTGTCAGGGGTAATTAGGGATGGGCAATAAAAGCTGGCCTAGCCATTGATGGCCAAGTCTCTATGATAGAATGAAATAAAGCTCCCCAGCCTGTCAGTTTCACTGAAAGAGCTCTTCCCATTCGCTGCCAATGCATCCCAAGGGAAAAGTGACATAGCGCAGGCCACATGTGGACCCCGGCCCAATGCCAATTCCCAACTTTTCCAACCCCAGTTGGCTCCCAAACCTGCCTCCGGTGGACTGCGGAATGTTCTGACTATGGAATCGCAACATACAGCCCAGGCAAGATAGTTAAACGGCATTGATTTTCTTTGAGTTATATCTCAGTTTGTTCAGCTATTGGGATAACTTCTTGCATGGGTTAACAGGTGATTTGATTTGCTAGTACCAATTCCTTGCACATCCTTCACCACTGGAAAATTAAATTAAACATATGTTAGAAGAATGTCAGATTTGATGTCAGGATCACAAAGTGATTCTCAGAATTTATGCTCCTTTGATCTATGCAGGATTCTGGGCTCTTTATTTCTCTTAATAGATTTTTTAGTTGGGAGCGTTATCATCAGCCAACACACATGGTGAATTAAAGATTGGCAGAGTGAGGTATTTTCATGACTTCAATTGATTAGACAACACACTGGAGGCATATAGCGTTATTCAGTCGTTGTCTATGCAAGAGCAGAGTTTGAGTGCTATTGCGATCATAGGTGTGAGTTGTGACTTAGTGGGAAGTGCTCACACCTCTAAACCTGATCAGTGTGGTGGAGGAACCGAATGCAGATGTGAAATATAGGCTGATACTCCAGCCTTGGTTTAATGCATGTTGACATTGAACTGAAGATCTGCCTGTCCTTGAGGGCGATGTGAAAGTTCCCATTTCACTACTTTGAAGGAGAATCATAGGATCCCTACAGTACAGAAGGAGGCCATTCGGCCCATAGAGCCTGCAGCAACCACAATCAGCCCAGGCCCCATCCCCGTAACCCCATGGGTTTAGCCTGCTAATCCCTCTAATTTTCATATCCCTGGACACTAAGGGGCAATTTAGCACAGAAAATGCACCTAACCCACGCATTGTTGGATTGTGGGAGGAAACCCACACAGACATGGAGAGAATGTACAAATTCCAGACAGACACTGGCCCAAGCTGGGAATCGAACCTGGGTCCTTGGTGCTCTGAGGCAGCAGTGCTAACCACTGTGCCACTGTGCTGTCCCAAATAGAGAGGCTAGTCTGATCATTGTCGCATTGCTGTTAGTGACACATTGCAATGTACACATTGGATGCTGTTATTCCTCAATTCCAACATGTATTTAATCAGCAAACAAAGTCTCTGTGAGCCAAAGCAAACAGACTCATGACTGAAACGACAGCAAAAACCTCCTGATTAAAGCAAGATTATTTCAACAGCAAAATGCATATTATTGTCGAGGTTGAAATTCTCCAGGTGTTCATGTCCTGCTGCCACTGTAAGCAAGATTGGAGAATCTGGTAGTCCCTTCACTGCTGTGGAACCAGAGAAGCCCACTGAACGGCTGGGAAAATCCCACCACTCAGTATGTGCATAATATCCCTCAGAACAGCAATTAATGTGGGGAATCAGTAGAACATCATTCCAGCTGAGATTTGTGGGACTCACCAAATGTAGCCTTCATTCTTTTTTAAAGTCATCGCTGGAAATTAAGTCAGTTTACATTGTGCTTGTACTGTACTTCACATTCAGATTGCTCCCTGATATACATATATACATATATATATATATATATATACACACGCGCACACATATATACAGAATCCCTTGTCAAGATGTGCAGCATTGAGCATGATAGTGTGGGAGCAGTTTTGAACATCTCATTAACTGTGCTGTCTGGGGAGGTGGCAGATTGTAAAGTGTATTAATTGATGACAGATGTAACAAGGGAAATAAGTAGTGCCTAACTTCAGAGATGCCCTGTCCTTCCTCTGTTTTTATTCTTTACCACCATTGATGCTGAGATCTGCTTTTTAACTTGCAGCAGGGAAGCTCTCTTGTGAATTAATCTCCAGCTGTGTAAAAGCAACAGATGATTTTAAATACCAATCCGGAGCAGGAACTTTTTTTTGGCAAAATCATCTTTGCACTCTGTTGGAAAGTTTAGTCCCACTCCAGAGACACATAACCTAGGTGGACACTCCCAGTGTCAGTATGAAGGAATGCTGCATTGTCACCTATGAATGCCATCTATTGGACGAGCTCTTAAGTAATTCAAATATTTTCTCCAATAAATGAGGCAGGGACGAGGTGCTTAGTATATCATTCACTTGGAGCATTGCAAATCAGAAGGCTTTGAAGTATTCTTCTTTCCAAGTAGCCTCACCACTTTTTACATTCACGTTCATTCTCCACATTATGAACTCAATACTTTGCATTCCTTCTCAGAGCTACATCTGGGACATTATGGCTGAGGTAATCTGCCTTTTAAATAAATATTTTACTCCATCCTTAAAATTACAAAGCCAATGTTCAGAATTGACCAGACAAACCAAATCCATTCCTTGCTTGCCAAAAACCAAAAACCAAATTCAAATTGGATCCAATTCCTGGAGATACGCAAGCTTCAAGCTGACAAGAAAAGACATCCCCTGTAAAAATCTCATGGAAGCAGAAGCTCCTTCACCTGAATCCCTTTATTTACAATTCCAACAGCAGTACACAGAGTGCTATCAATCAATAGTCTACCTTTGGGAGCAGCAGAGAAACTGACACTCCTGGTTATATACAGATTAAAGTCTCTCTGATTGGCCCAACAATTGGCAGGGATTTGTATTCCAATAGGCCAACTTCAATGGCCTGATTATAGTCATTACACGCCCCATTTTGTGTTTAATCTGACACTTGATCTTAGCGAAAAGGCTGAGAAGCGATTAAATTCTTGAGCGTCTGCTTGTAGCGTTACCCTAAGGAATGCGGAAACATGACTGATATGTCAATGACCTTTCAACTGCATGTAGAAAAATCCAATATAACATTTGGAGTAGAGCAGGGGAATTCTCCCTGGTGGCCTGATCAACCGTCAGCTAGCATGTTTTACGTCTGTGGGATGTCAAACTAAAATGCAAATCGTTTAAACAGCCCTGTCCCTGAAATTTGGGACTGAATTTTAAGGCAAATTGGTACACTTCTGCTTGCAAAGTAGGGCACATGACTTGGGGGAATCTGTTGGATGTATTTTTAATTCATGAGATGTCTCTAGCTGGGCTAGCATTTTGAAATTCCATCGTTGGCTATGATGGGACTTGAACCCAGATCTTCCTGAGCATTACCCTGGGTCACCAGCCCGATAAGAAGTTTCACAACACCAGGTTAAAGTCCAACAGATTTATTTGATAGTAAATGTCACAAGCTTTCAGAACACTGTTCCTTTGTCAGGTGAGTGGAGAGTTCTGCTCAGAAACAGGGCATATAAAAGACTCACACAGTTTACAGAATACAGATTAGAGTGTGAGTCTTTACAGCTAATTTGCTACCTCTCTTTCTTGCGTTCCGAAAGTTTGTGGCGTTTACTATCAAATAAACCTGTTGGACTTTAACCTTGTGTTGTGAGACTTCTTACTGTGTTTACCCCATAAGGCACGACCTCCCCTTGATAAAGCCATACTGCCTATCACTAATCAAATTGCCACACTCTAAATGCTTACATATCCATCCCTATGTTTACAAAAAAGAAAAGAAGTGGCCTGGCATTTTTATGAAGAACAAGAAATAATTGTAAAAAGAGAGAACTCGTATTTTATTCAACCCCTTTTGCCTCAGCGTGTCCTGAAGTCTTTCATAGTCAATTAAATACTTCCCAACTGTAATCACTATCATAGTAGGGAAGTAAAATGTTAACTTCTTTGTGATTCTTAACCAAGTGCCAATGTAGCAAAGAACATTTTTATGTTCAATGTTTTTCCACATGTTCTGTTTTTGATCTCTAACAGGCTGTGATCCTTTTACACTAATATTTTAAATCATCCATTTCACAGAGCTGGACTGTTCACTAAACCTTTCAAATTCAAATTCATGCCAATAAGTCAGGATGAAATCATCCTCCGGGTAATAGCTGCTAATGGTACCAAGTGAAGTCAATCTGAGCACTGTCAGTCAAAGTCACACTGCACGTAATTCCAGAGCACAGCCTGACCTTTAATTCGATGCTAATAGAGGTTATAACAAAGCTGACGCACATAAGAGATTGGAATGATGTCACGAGGGGCAAATACGAGCAGTTTATCAATCTCATCTCAGCATCAACGACAACTAACACTTTCAAAGCAGACAAATGTCCCACTGCGCTTCACATGGGTGTGAACAAGACAAAACGGCTTGGCCAGCGAGGCAAATTTTTAAAAAGCAAAGTGCTGCAAGTCCTGGAAATCCTGAGCAAGAACAGCAACTGCTGGAAATGCTCAGCAGGCGTGGGCAGTGTCCTGAGGAGATGGAGACAGGGTTAACATTTCAGGTTGATGGTCTATCTCTCCGAACGGGAAATGTTAGAAGGAGCAGGATGAATCAAACAAATGGGAATCTTGCCAAAGAGAAGAGCAGAAGTTCTTCGAGTTGGCATTCTTGGAAGAGAAGTCACAGGGGTGCGATTTGTGGAGTGCCTTAACTCAAGTGATTGTGGTTAAGAAGTAAATGAGGTTAAGAGGCTAATTTCCTGAACTGTAGGTCAGCCACTTAGAAGGAGCATAGCCATTAAAATTCACAGAATCCATAAAATCCCCCTACAGTGCAGAAGGAGGCCATTTGGCCCACCGAGTCTACACCCACTCTCCAAAAGAGCACTCTACCTAGGCCTATTGAACCTGCACTAATAACAATCCCACTTTGGCCCTATCCTGCAATCTTGTGCATTAATCATGGCTAATCTACCTGACTGTACATCTTTGTACACTAAGGAGTAATTTAGCATGGCTTAGCCACCCAACCTGCACATCTGTGACACTATCCTTTGTCCTTATCCCTCACCGAAAACCATTGAAGTGGGTTTTCTGATCATTATCGCAGGCCTGGCTGTGGAAACTTGCTATGTGCTAACTGGTTGCTTCATTCCCTACAATAGAGAGGGAGGCAGTGATGTAGTGTATTTGAATCACAGAGATTTTGATTCCCCACGGTGCAGAAGGAGGCCATTTGGCCCATTGAGTCTGCACCAACAACAATTCTACTAGCCCTGTAACCCCATGTGTTTACCTTGTCAATCCGCCTGACACCAAGGGACAATTTAGCATGGCCAATCCGCCTAACCCGCACATCTTTAGACTGTGGGAGAAAACCAGGTCACCCAGAGGAACCCATGCTGAAGAGGAGACTGTATAAACTTCGCATACTGTGGGGGATAGAGCAGGAAAGGCAGGTGCTGTACAGAAGGCCACAGTCAGAGAAACTATAAGTGCTGGAGGGATTGGAGGGCTGGAAGTGGCCACAGAACCAGAGGACGGTGAGGCCATGAAGGAATTCAGAAACAAGTGAAAATTTTAAATTGGAGGAATTGGGCCAGCCAGTATCGAGGGACTTGGTGAGGGGTAGGATGCTGGCTGCAGAGTTTTATTCCAACAATCCAAAAGTGAGTGACAACTTGAATTTCTATAGCACTGCTAGGTACGATTCTCAGAACCGTATCTGAGAATATGGTTCCGGTCAGGAGCAATGAAATTAAGGTAATGTGCAATTGAATAGAACTGAAGGAATACAGAGACCCCTGAGGCCTGCAGCATTGGTAAAGGATACTGAGATTGAGTGAATCCATGGAGTGATTTGGACACATGGATGAGAATTATATAATTGAGGCATTTACATATAATTCTTAATAACAAAAATGGATTAGAATGTTCAAGCATTGACTGTTGGGGGATAGAAGTGTGTGGTGAAGTTTGGAGAGTCCTGAGGAAGATAGGGTGGTGTTCCCCACATTATCTCCATGCCAGCGACAGTGGGCAGCACCGCTGATATTCCCTGTCTGACAATCAGAAGAGCTGGAGGCTTGGGTCTGGTAAAATGGGGTAATAGCCTAAGCTTCTAACTGTAGGCCTCCAGCATCCATCATTTTTTAGAACAGGTCAACAGTGGCGAGCAGTTTTGTGAAAGACCTAATCTCTCGAAATCCTGATGGGCCTCATATAGATGGAATCCCAGAGAGATTAGAACGCAGGATTCTGGAAAAATGGAACAAGATCACCTCCACTGCCTTTTAATGTCAGTCAGCCTCAGCAAGTCACCTGTGAGAACATTGTTTTTCTAAAATGTTCAAGACATGTTGGTGCTCACAAATTAAATGTTGGCTGTAAGTTATTTTGCTACAGCACATAAATGGAGTCGATAATCAGCAGAGCTGTCCGTCATTTCCCATTCAAGCAGTCCAGGAGATTTTTTTTGTCTCCTTAATGTTCCCTTATGCTACATCCTCCCGTCAAACAGCAGTTGATAAGCTGAGGATGAATTTTTACCAGTAACTGGCAGCTAATTAACCAGTGATTGACGGCTTAATGAGTAAAGCTTGCAATTGGGTTCACAGTACTCGATGGCAACGTCTCATGGATTGATAAAGAGAGTCACTCAGATCCCTCACCCATCTCATGGTCCCAAATAAACCCAGCGTCAATTAACCCATTTGCAAGGTGGATCATTTCATTGGCTTCGTGTTTCAACAAGGTACATCCTCAGCTTTCTAATTTCATGATTGACCATTACATTTGACCTGCTGCATACAATTACCAAGAAGTACACGGATTATAGTTCACTCATATTAGCCTTGCATCCGGAGAAGCATAGTGATGGGAATAAGCTAGATTCTTGTAGGTGAGATAGCTGTGTATTAATGATCACATTTCTATTGTTGTATTTCACAATCCAAACACCATATTTTCCAAGTGCATGCTCATTTCCCTTTCATATTCACATATTGATCTGTTGCCGTTATTTTAAAGAAAAACTGACATTTTTCCTAGCTGGTTGCCAATATTAAACTAGTGAAGTTTATTCAAAATGGTGGTACTGGAAGGAATAGCATTAAAGCGATCCCTGTATGTGGGATTGGCTCTCAGCTACGGTACCTAGGCAGGGCTATAGAAATGCTAGTTGTTGGACACTTTTGGACTGTTGGATTAAAATCTGCAGCCGGTATCCTATCCCTCACCAAGTTCCTCCATCATCCCATTGTGGGGACCCTCAAAACTGGCTGGCTCAATTCCTCCAATTTAAAATGTTCTCTTGTGTGTGAATCCCTTCATAGTCTCATCCTCATCTAGTTCTGTGACCTCCTTGCTGTTCTGTATATTCTTTAGTTTTAAGTGTCATAAATAAGCTTACATTAATGCGGCAATGAAGTTACTTGCAAATTCCCTAGTGGCCACACTCCTGTGCCTGTTCGGGTACACTGAGGGAGAATTTAGCATTGTCAATGCACCTAACCACCATATCTTTCAGACTGTGGAAGGAAACAGGAGCACCTGAAGGAAATCCATGCAGACACAAGGAGAATGTGCAGACTCCGCACAGACAGTGACCCAAGCCAGGAATTGAGCCTGGGTGTCTGGTGCATGGTGCAGCAGTGCCAACCACTGTGCCACTGTTCCAGATCTGATCAAACTTCTTCGCTTTAAATATTAATCTACATCCATCTAGGTGCTCATGATCTATTGAGGGCTTGACACGATTTCCTTCCTCCTTTACGTTTTCCACATGGCAACAGTGACCATGCTTCCAAAATACCTCATTAACTTCAAAGCATCCTATCATGTACCGTGGTGGTGACAGGCACTATATAAATGTACGTTCTTTACATTCCCCCCACGGCGTTACGCTTTACCTTTCTTCTTGTTTCGTGTTTTTGAATGAGACATTTGGGAAAAGATCTGAAGGTTGGCTCCAGATGTCTTTTTTCTGAACAGAAGTCTATTTTTCGGTTTATTTCTGTGCCGGATCGATGTTAATTAATTAATGACTTTCAATTCTCGTCAGTAATAAACTGAAACATCAGAAGGTTGATTGCACACTCCCACTGGGAGAGGATATGAGAAGCACGTGTTTCCTAAATGAAATGGGTGAAATATTGTGCAAAGTGTGTCACTGAATTTCTGCCAAGCGCTCCAAACAAGAAAATCATAAAATTACCCTTTACAAATTAAAATATAAACTTCAGCATCTCCTCACAGGGAAATCTGGGAGGTACAGTGACACACTGGTTAGCACTGCTGCCTCACAGTGTCAGGGACATGGGTTAAATTTCCAGCCTCGGGTCACTATCTATGTGGACTTTGTACATTTTCCCCATGCCTGCTTGGGTTTCCTCCAGGAGCTCCGGTTTCCTCCTGCACTCCACAGATGTGCAGGATGGCTGGATTGGCCATGCTAAATTGCCCCTTACTGTCCCGGGATGGGTAGGCTAGAGGGGTAGCAGGGCAAATATGTGGCCTGGATGGCATTGATATCAGCGCAGGCTCGATGGGCCGAATGACCTCCTCCTGCATTGTAGAGATTCTACGATTCTAGGTTGTCAATTGAAAATATCAGGACTAAGACTGATAGTTTTTTTTGTTTGACAAAAACATGAAGGAATATGACATTGAGGTAAATGGAGTTGAGATATAGAACAGCCATGATTGAAGTAAACAGCAGAACTGGCGGAAGGTGGCTATAGAATTCCTATTGCAGAAAGAGGCCATTCGGCCCACTGAGTCTGCACCAGCTCTCCAAAAAAAGCATTCCACCCAAGCCCTCCTTGCCCACCCTATTCCCGTAACCACCTACAGTTACCACACTAATCCTTCTAACCTGCTCAACTTTGAAGACTAAAAGTCAATTTAGCATAGTTAATCCACCTAACCTGCACATCTTTGGACTGGGAGGAAACTGAAGCACTCAGAGGAAACCCACGCAGACACAGGCAGAATGTACAAACTCCATTCAGACAGTCACCAGAGACTGGAATTGAACCTGGATCTCTGCAGCTGTGAGGCAGCAGTGCTAACTATTGTGCTGTAATGCCACTGATGTGCATGGCCTTCTCTTGTTCCTGAATTTCTGTTCCAGATTCTGCCTATCCCCTGTCCTGACATTGCTGTTTTGGCCACAATTATTCAGAGGGCTCCCTGATTGATGCCAATAAAATGTCAAATTACAACCAATGTGTGGGTTCAGGAGCAAAAGTGAATTAGGGCAATTCACCTACAGTCACATCATGGACAGCAGCAAGTGGCATTTGCTTGGCATATTGATTTTACCTGGGAGAAGTTGCCCCCGATCCTTGAAGGCTCTTTTCCTCAATGCTGTCTGTTTTCTCAATGCCAATGTGACCATTGCCTGCATGAGGCCAGTGATCAGAAGAGCCTGCTACTCACTCTTTGTGATAAGGTGGAAGGGTTCCAGTTTGTGTGGGTCAATAAAGAGGATGTGATGCACCACTAATGGACTATAATGGTATTTTTGAAATAGCATTGCACTCATTAAGATCGATTTAAGAGGCAGCATCTAAATTTGCAGTTCACTTTAGTTTATTGTAATTGCAGCTGCTTAAGGGAGACGTCAGTCAGAAGCTGATGTGCCGGTGACTTACATAAGCTCCCTTATATTATGGATAGTTCACATCCAACAAACTGCACTCCAAGTGGCAAAAATCTGAACTATTTTCTTTTTGTGCACAAATATAGTCGCATAGTAATTGAGGTTAATAGAAAATATATTGTTCAACAAAACAAGTTATCTATTTACATACAAGAACAAGAGAATAATGCAGCAGATCTGACAATATCTGTAAAGTTTATTTATTAGAGCTGCAAGTAGGCTTATATTAGAACTACAGTGAAGTTACCATGAAAATCACCAAGCCACCACATTCTAACGGCTGTTTGGGAACACTGAGGGAAAATTTAGCATAGGCAATGAACCTAACCAACACGTTTTTTTCACTTTTGGAGGAAACTGGAGCACCCGGAGGAAACTGGAGCACCCAGAGGAAACCTACACAGGGAGAATTTGCAGTTTAGATGCATTGTCCATGCTAAATTTTTCCTCAGTGTAATCAAATAGGCGCCAGAGTATAGCAACTGGCAGATTTTGACAATAACTTCATTGCAGTGTTAATATAAGCCTACATATGACAATAATAAATAAAACTTTAAAAACGGCTTGGGACATTAAAGTGCAGTTTAGCACAGTCAATACTCCTACTCTACACATCTTCAGACTGTGGGAGGAAACCAGAGCACCTAGGGGAAGCATGCAAACTCCACACAAGTAGTTACCCCATGCCAGAATTGAACACTGGCACTGTGAGGCAGCGATGCTAATCATTGTGCCATGTGCTGCCTATGAAAGGCACTTTGTAAAGGCAGGTTGTTGTTGTTTGTTGTAGTGTGAAAGGATGGAGGGTCATCAAGAACATTCACATCCATATACACATGAAGTAACAGCTGTGGGCAGCACAAGGACTGACTTGAGTTAGAAAACTGTCATGAAACCCAACACAGTAACAGGTAGCCAGGAATGATTACAAGGCAGTGATGTATCCACAGGCTCAGGTGATTCTTATAAATCATTCAGATTTTCCTCTCGTGATATATCGAATCAACTGAGTCCTTGGTCAGATTATTATATGGCAATCACACCTGGAAGTCCATTACTCAAAAACACCTTTCAACACAGTTTAGATCTGAAAGCCATTCTGTAAGTCTCTGCAAGATTTATTGGTGACTCAATTACACTGGGCCCAATTACTGCTATTTACTGAGTCATTTGCCTTATTGTGGGGTTTGCAACATTCTCAACTTCACTCTCTTTAACACAGCTTAAATTGTTAAAACAAATCAATCCATTGAGCTAAATGACAAGAGAGTTTATTCAATACCACAACCTTGTTTGACCCCAGTTTTGATTGAAATTGGACTTTTGGTGGCTCCATTTATGAGAGTCATGGCTTACATGCCATTGTGGAGAAGGTAGAGAGTGGTGGTGAATTTCTGAGGACAGCTAATTTTGATGAGGAGACTCCATAAGATTTTGTGGTTGAATGAGTCAAACGCTTTTGTGAGGTTGAAAGGTCAAATAAAGTGGTTGATACTGTTCTTTGTACTTCTCTTGAATTTCCAATGCAATTTGGATAACATTCCCCTTAATGGGTAAAAACTGTACTGCGACTCTGGAAGGAGATTCCTGGGCCACTGTGAGGAGGCACTTAAGGAAGATCTTAGCATCAATCTTTCCTGTAACACGGATCAGAGAGATTCCTCTGAGCTCAAGGTCCTTGTCAACTCCTTTCCAAAGAATTTGGGAAAATAGGCCTTTCACTAATACCAGAGCTTTGATATATTGATCTAAGTTTTAAAGTTTATTTATTATTGTCACAAGTAGGCTTACGTTAACACTGTAATTAAGTTACTGTGAAAATCTCCTCGTTGCCACACTCCAGCACTCAGGTACACTGAGGGAAAATTTAGCACGGTCAATGCACCTAACTAGCACGTCTTTGGGCTGTGGGAGGAAACTGGAGCACGCAGAGGAAATCCACGCAGACATGGAGAGAACATACAAACTCCAAAAAGACAGTGAGCCAAGCCAGGAATCAAACCTGACTCCATGTGAGGCAGCGCAGCTTTCCGCTGTATGGATTTCCTTTGTTTGCAATAAACTCCCAACCATAAATGATGCCAGCTGCTGGAACCTTCACTATATGGCAAAAGAACAGTTTGAATAAAGAATTGAGTAAGTTTATTCATCAACAAAAAAAGTTGACAAGTCACAGGTATAAAAAGCAACGTGTCAATTAACAGAAATTAACAGTAAATCAGCACAAGAGGAACAGGTTTAATATTAACAATTGAACAGGGGGGAGCGGGAGCAAATGTCCCAGCCCGCTGAGCTGCTTTGTGCTGTCAGCTCCATGTCAGAAATCAGTGTGGAGCTGTATAATTTATTCAAAGTAAAATTTAAATCTAATTTGTGGGCCCAGGACTGAAGTCTCTGTGTTTGTTAGCCTCTCCCATCCTCCCCTTGACCAGGAGTATTTCACTCCAGAGGGTATAGCTCCTCACTAGTGGGGAGCTGGCGGTCAGATCCTGCTGGAGTGAAGGTCCACCAGAGAGTTGAGGGTAAGGGGGAGTGCCCCCTGGGCATTGTCACCTTGGCAGTGTCAACCTGGCTCCCTGATACTACCCAAGGAATAAAGTGGTAATGCCCAGGGACATCTTGGCACTGCTCACCAGGTATCTGGCAGTGTCAAAGGGGGGAAAAATGAGTCAGGACCTATTGGAGGAGCAAGGCCTCTGGGGGGGAGATTGGTGGGTGTGGGAAGGTCCCACTGCCACTTTGCACTTGCCAATGACACAAGGAGAGGCTGGTCATTGGGGTGGGTTGGCACAGTTAGCTGGACTGGGGGATATTCAGAGCTGCGGGAGGTGTTGGGGGGTGGGGGGTCAAAACTTGGGGATATCCAGGTCTTCTGGTGAGGGGGGTGGAGAGATTGGGACTATTGGGAGCAGGGGAGATCAGGATTACGGGGGAGGGAGGGGCGAGCGATCGAGACAGCCCAAGGGAGTGGGGGAGATTGAGGCTGGCCCGGACATGTCTGGGGTGCCCATGATCGGATGGTGGGGGAGGCTGGTAGGGCAGCAATGGGGGTCATGAGATTGGCCGGTGATCAACCTGTCCAGCCATTTGGAGTTGGTAGTGCGGGGTACTGCGCATGTGCCAATCTCGGCGTTGACAGATCGGTGCGTGCGCAATGGCCCTCTCAGTGTTATGTTGTTGGCCATTCCAGCCAGAATAGGCCCTACCATAGCTTTTTGGATTGATTCAGGCTCGTGCATTCCACAGTGCACAGAGTGAGGGGGATTAATTATAAAAATCCCACTGAAAAACTAATGGGATGTACTTGCATTTTTAAGCACATTTGACACTTAGAATTTTCTTGGGAGAATCCCACCCTAGCTTCCTCGCTATCCTTCTCAGAGCAGGACACGAAGTGACATCTTAAAAAATATAGAAAGCATGATAAAACAACGGCTCTTAACATGCTTCTGTAAGTATCACTCTCTCCATCTCTCTCTACCTACATCTGACTCCTTACATCTTTATGGGATTTTCCCCTCCCATTTGCCAAGGGAATCTTAATAAGTGGGACAGGACCATGCAAAGATCCACTGACCTTGGGCAGGATTTTCCAATTTTGGGGGCAAGCGTGGCTAGAAAATCCCACCCGAGATCTCTCTCAACATCTCTCTCTACCCAAATGCTTTCTTAAGATCCCTTTCTGATACCTTAAGGATGTTGCAAGCTGACTAAAATAGATGGGATAGTAAGTTGTGATAATGAAATAGGAAATTTACAAATGGATAGATTAAGTAAAAGGATCAAAATTTGGCCGATGGAGTTTAACATAGTTAAGGCTGAGATTATCCATTTTATTAGGAAAAATATAAAGGAATTTATTATCTAAATGGAGAGAAACTTCAGAGTTCTTAGGTGCAGAAGGATCTGGGTGTCCTTGTGTTTGACTTGCAGAAAACTAGTATGCAGGTGCAGCAGGTAATAAGGAAGGCAAATGGACCTTGCTAAAGGAATAGAATATATAAATAATGAAGTACTGCTGCTACTATATGAGATACTGGTGAGACTGCACTTAGAAAACAGTTTGGGTCCCCTTCCTTGGGGAGGGATGTAGTTGTGTTGCAGGTGGCTCAGAGGAAGTTCACTAGGTTGATTCCAGAGATGAGGAGTTGGTTTTATGAAGAGTGATTGGACAGTTTAGACCAATACTCTCTGGAGTTTAGAAGAATGTGAGGAGATCTAATTGGGGTGTACCAGATGATAAAGGGGATTGACAAAGTAGATATGGAGAGAATGTTTCTTCTTATAGGGCAATCTAAAATAAGAGGTCATAGTTTTAAGGTAAGGGGCAGCAGTTTTAAAACAGAGGTGAGGAGAAATTACTTCACTCAAGGTTTCATCAGTGGAATTAACTACCCCACAACGTGGTGAATGCTGAGAATTTGAGTGAATGTATGGAAGTGGTGGACAGAGTTTTAATTAGTAAAGGTTATGGTGAATGGGCAGGTAAGTGGAGTTGAGGCCAATATGAGACCAGCCATGATTGTATTAAATGACGGAGCAGATCAAAGGGCTGATTTGCCTCCTACTATTCCTAGTTCTTATGTTTCTTCACCAATTGTTGGAAAATAACCAATTGGTTTATATCTTGTCAATAATAAATAAGAATTAGCCTATGGGTTTTGAGCTAATTGTGTATATTGTCTTTGCCTTAAGACAAAGTTTCTACGGGTAGGATTCAGTAAGAAGTCTCACAGCACCAGGTTAAAGTCCAACAGGTTTATTTGGAATCACGAGCTTTTGGAGTGCTGCTGCTTCATCAGGTGACTGGAGGTTAGTTCACAAACACAGGATATGTAAGCAAAGGCACAATTACAAGATAATTACAGATTGGCATGTGCACAATGGTTGATGTGAGTCTTTATAGGTACAAGCAGTGTGTGTGTGCGTGTGTGTGCGCGTGCGCGTGCGTGCGAGATGAGAGGGATAATCACAGGTTAAAGAGGTGTGAATTGTCTCAAGCCACAGGATTTTGCAAACCCAGGCAGCATGGGTTACAAGTAGTGTGACATGATCCCAAGATCCTGGTTGAGGCTGTCCTCATGCATGTAGAACTTGGCTATCAGTTTTTGCTTGGTGATTCTGCGTTGTCATGTGTCTTGAAGGCCACCTTGAAGAAGGCTTACCTTAAGATTAGAAGTGGAATGCTCTTCACTGCTGTCAAGATTGTACCTGTAAAGATTTGCATTCCAACCATTCTTCACTTTCCAAACTGTATCTTGCAATTGTGCCTTTGCCTATATATGCTATGTTTGTGGACTAACCTCTGCTCACCTGATGAAGGAGCAATGCTCGGAAAGCTCATTTCCAAATAAACCTGTTGACTTTAACCTGGTTTTGTAAGACTTTGTATTATGCCCCTTCCAGTCCAACACTGGCATCTCCACTTTATGGGTAGGATACACCAATCTTGTTTGCCCTGCCATGCTATCTGTTTTCTGTCTGAGAAGTGCATAAGCTTATAATTCCAACTGCATTTTATGAAGCTTCAAAAGCTTAGATGACCTGCAACAGTTATCGCAAAGCATCGGTGAAGTCCCACAAGCAGATTCTTCAAATCCAGTGACAAGCAATACAGATCCAATAGCAACATCTTTTTTCTCATCAACTTGTGTCAAAGAGAATCATAGAATCCCTACAGTGCAGGAAGAGGCCATTCAGCCCATTAGGTCTACAATCCTACCCAGACCTTATTTATGTAACGCCACGTATTTACCCTTCTAATCCCCAAGATACTAAAGTCAATTTATCATGGCCAATCAAACCAACTCTCATATCTTTGGGCTGTAGGAGGAAACCGGAGCATCCAGAGGAAACCCACATAGACTCAAGGAGAAAATGCAAACTCCACACAGACAGAGATTTGTGGCTGAAATTAAACTCAAGTCCTTGGCATTGTGAGGCAGCAGTGCCAAGCATTGTGCCATTATGCCACCCGTACCAATCAAGGTGCTAAACACTGAATAACAGCTCCACTGAGTGGGACACACTCCAAACACTGTGAAAAGATCAAACATTCCTGTCAACTCATGGGAGTCCCTGGCTTCTGACCGAACAAAGTGGAGAAGGCTGATTTGGGAAGGCACACAGCAGAATACATCGAAGGATTTCATCGGGAACGTGCCAAGATGAAACTGTGGTGTTGGAGGAAGAGCACAAACCTTCCAACAACCCATCTACTCAACGCTTCCAGCATCAGCTGCCTCACACATGGCAGATTCTATACATTGGATCTCTCAGCCATCTCAGAAACTATCAGATAGGAGTGGAAGTAATCATCCCCAATCCCGAGGGACTGTCTCAGAAGAAGATAAAGAAGAAGCTTCAGAAGACAAGTAGTTCATCTTAACAGAGAATACTAATACAGTGAAACACCTACATTTAAATTGAAGCAACTCACTCATTTATGTGTTAGTTCTGAAAAACAACCCACTGTCTATAAATACTCAACAGCTGAAAGCCTCCTGGGATGAGGTGATGAGGTGAAGCATTTTCTCCATGTGGGACTGGTGGAGATCTTTTGTGGTGGACCGCAGAGGAAATGCCAGAGCTTCTGATAAACCCAAACTAAGTTTGACAATTTCTTTGGGGCACGGAGAGGATTGCGATCAAATGCCTACCGAAGACTTTTCCACAAACTTTGAAGACAGAAGAAGTTAGAATTGTTATCAACAGAATCCATTTTCAGTTGATTTAACTCAGTTGGCTGCATGGCAGGTTTGCGGTTTGCACAGCAATACCAACACCAATGGTTCAATTCTCATATCGGCTGAGGTTATTCATGTAGGACCCACTTCCTTTACCTTGCTCCTCGTCTAAGGTGTGGGATCCTCAGGTTAAATCACCATCAGTCAGCTTTCCCACTCAAAAGGGAGAGCAGCCTACGGTCACCTGAGACTATGGTGACTTTACCTTGAGTTAAGATTTGTAACTGTCATGGTTACAAAAAAATGCTTGTATTTATATAGAACCTTTCATGACCCTGGAGAGCCCATGTGTATTTCAGCGATGCAAATGCTGTTGTAATGTCAATTTATGTGCGGCAAGATCCCACAAACAGTCACATGAGAGGGACTAGATAATCTACTTTAGTTGTGTTGGTAGGGGAAGAGATATTTGGCCAGGTCACCAGCAAGAACTTCACTGGTTTTCTTCACAATATTGCCATGTGGTTTCTTACACTGTCTCAAGAGGGCAGGCATGGCCTTGTGTAATAAGTCCTCAGAGACAGAAGTCCCTTCACTAAAATCCCATTATTTACAAGTCTGATAGCAGCTTATGAAATGCTTTCAGTTAGCAATCTACACCAGGAGGAGTCCCGGAGGAATTGACACCCCGGGTTAAGTACAGAGCAAGAGGCTCCCTGATTGGCCCATCAATTTGGCCCTTAATCAGGGAATTCATACTCTAACAGGCCCATCTCAATTGCCTGATTAAAGTCATTACACCTTGGTTTGACATCTACCCAAAAAACAGCATTCCCAACAGTGCAGCATCCCCTCAGTACTGCACTGAAGTGTGCGCTTGGAGTTTTGTGCTTAAGTTTCCAGAGTGGGTCTTGAACTCACAACCTTCTGATTCTGGGATAGGAGTGTCACCGGCTGAACCATGGCCCACTGCGCAACTGCCACAAAGAAATAATTTGTCGTCCATGCCAACGGTGTCTCATCTAAGTGGAAGATGCTTTCCCATGGTGACTTGAACCAAGAAAACTCTCTCTGTTAACAAGTTTACTCAAGAAAGATGAAATATTAGTCAGGAATTTCAAATAATGGCAGAACCAATAATTAATGCCAAAATCAGGACAGAAAGATTTAGGAAACTCAGGCAGAATGAAAAAGGCAGCCTCGATCATGTTAACATGTACTTGCTCTGCTTATCCCTACAGGGCCATCACACACTGAAAACCAGCATCCTTCCAATAGCTATGCAGCAGACACTGCTGTGGCACTCACTAAGGGAATACACAAAGTTGTACAACTGAGTATTGGGTGTGTGGATGGATAAAATGGATTTGGTGGGGTTTTTGTGGTGTGTTTTATTTTTGAGAAGATACCAAGAAGACACATACTGACAGTTTTTAGTTGAGGGATTGGAAAGTGGGTTTCTGGAATTTCATTCTAGGAATGGGGCAGTATGGTGGCACAGTGGTCAGCACTGCTGCCTCACAGAGATAGGGACCCGGGTTCAATTCCGGCCTCGGGTCACTGTCTCTGTGGAGTTCGCATGTTCTCCCTGAGTCTGCATGGGTTTCTTCAGGGTGCTCCAGTTTCTTCCTGCAGTCCAAATGATGTGCCTGTTGGATGCATTGACCCGAGCAGGCGCTGAAGTCTTGGTGGCCTGGCTAAATATAGTGCAGAAGGAGGCCATTTAGGCTCATTGAGTCGACACTGATTACAGTCCCACTCAGGCCCTATTTGAGTAACCCCCACATATTCACTCTGCCAATCCCACTGAAACTAGGGTCAATTTAGCCTGGCCAATCAACCTAACTTGTCCATCTTTAGCTTGTGGGAGGAATCTGGAGCATTATTCCCTCAAAAATACTCCTCTTATTCCTTTAAAAATACTCCCATTATTCCCTCAAAAATACTCTTGTTATTCCTTCAAAAATACTCCCATTATTCTCTCAAAGATACTCCCATTGTTTCTTCAAAAAAACTAAGCAAGTTGCTCCGATATTTTAATCACGGATCGCAGACACACTTTTAGCCAAAGATCTGCAATATAATGAAATGAGTTTGAGATAAGGACAAATCTCTCCTGGCCGTGTACAATATTACAGGTGGAAAAAGAAATGAAAAGGGCTTGAATTCAATCTCAAAAGACTCCAAGTCCTATTAATAGACGACATACCGAGACTCTACATAAATTACTGTTTATCTGAATTAATTTTTTTTTCCAAATTATCCGTTTAACATTCTTGTTGAATAAAAAAGAGAGCACTCCACCCAACACTGGATAATGAGAATGCCAACCAGAATTAAACTCACTTCCAGGTTTGATTTAAAATGATCGACGTTATTTTAGCAAGGTTAACGACACATTCCAAATGACCTTTACATTCTTCAGTTAGATTGCAGCGCTTGTTAAAATACATTTTTCCCTTTTAAGTAGGATCTCTTGTTGCTGAAAAACATAGTGTTAAAGCCCTGTGCTGAGCAGATGAGTCATCCTCACTGAACCTGCTGCACAATCACAGCTCATTTTGCTCTTGAAAGTAGAAAATGTAATTCATTTGGGCCTCCTAGCTTTGCTAATGTTGCTAATGAGTAATGGATGGTGCACAGGAGTTGTCACGAACGTGAAGTCTTATCCCACACACAGTGCTTGGCCTGAGAGGATGAGTTTAATTGTCTTCAAACTTGAAAAACTATGTAAAATCCTCTAGCAGTGCTGTCACATACAAAAGGCGAGTTAACCAGGCCGAAGGATTGGCTCTTCTCCAGCAAGTAATATTTAGCTGACAACTAATGCTGTAACAAACCGACCATCTGTTGTTGTTGCATCGCAATTGCTGGACCTACACTGTGTGCGGTGTTCCTTCATTCCAGGCGATGTTCCCGTTAAGTGGTGGCACACTGTTACCTCACAGCGCCAGGGACCTGGGTTCAATCCCAGCCTCAGATGACTGTCTGTGTGGAGTTTGCACGTTCTCCTCGTGTCTGCGTGGGTGCTCTGGTTTCCTCTCACACTCCCACAAAGATGTGCGGGTTAGGTGGATTGGTTGTACTAAATTGAGCCTTAGTGTCGGGGGGACTAGCTCGGGCAAACATATGGGGCCATGGGATAGGGCCTGGATGGGATTGTGGTCGGTGCAGAGTTGATGGGCTGAATGGCCACCTTCTGCACACCTTCTGTAAGTTGCAAGGCTGCACAGTTTGAAAGGCCTTCTTCAGTCATTGGCTGGTTGGTGAGTGCCTGGAAATACAAAGTGAGCATGGCATCGAGAGCCTGATACGATTTACAATTCAGAATACTGAAGGTAAAGACATGCAGGATATTGAAATGCAGGTGAATTTAGTGCCACTTGCGGGAAGGTACAGCATCATGCATCCTGCACTTTGTGTCAGTATGATGGCAATTTCCACCACTGAAGGAAAGGAGTTTTGAACCAGCACATTTTGTAGGAAAAGCACAAGTTTAAAGTTTATTTATTTGTCTCACATGCAGGCTTACATTAACACTGCAGTGAAGTTACTGTGAAAATCCCTTAATCATCATACTCCGGCATCTGTTCGGGTGCACTGAGGGAGAATTTAGCATGGCCAATGCATCTAACCCGCATGTCTTTTGGATTGTGGGAGAAAAACAGAGCACCTGTTGGAAACCCACGCAGACATGGATGAACATGCAGAGTCCCACCACACACACAACACACACACACACACACACACACACACACACACACACACACACAGCCACCCAAGATGGGAATTGAATCCGGGTCCCTGATGCTGTGAAGCAGCTGCACTAACCACTGTGCCTAAGTGCTGCCCACATGCTTTGCATGCAGGTACATGATCACTGTGTTCCTTTGACAAGTCTGCGATGCCCTGAAACATTAGTTACTGATGAACTTTGGTTCACCACCAGTCTCTAGGAGTACTGACAGCAGGGTAAAAATTGCAAAAGGAATCTTCTGTGATTCCCCCTGCAGTGAGAAACATGATGAGGGGAGTTCTCTAGCTGTTCACACCAGCAGGATTCTCTGTTCTCGCTGCAGTGAATGGAGATTTAGCAGTGGCCGGAGCGTGGATGGCGTGATTGGAGAATCCTAACCATGGCCTTTTGGATGAGACGTTGAAGCAAAAAGAGCTGCTCTCTCAGTTGGAGGTATTGCAAAGAAGAGCAGGGGGTCACCTGATGAAGGAGCAGCACTCTGAAAGCTTATGCCATCAAATTAAATCTGTTGGACTTTAACCTGGTGTAGTGAGACTTCTTGCAATGTTCATCCCTCAATCAACATCCAAAAAGCTGATTCACATTGCTGTTTGTGGGAGTTTGGTGTGTGTAAATTGGCCACTGTGCTTCCTACGTTACAGCAGTGGCCATACTTCATAAGTAATTCATTGGCTGTAAAGTGCTTTGTAATGTCCAATGATAATGAAAGATGCTACATAAATGCAAGTCTTCCTTTCTTTCAAAAGTAATGCTCAGGTTGGCTTAGCCTGAGGGGGTACTTGGCGAGTGGAATAGAGAATTTCTGAAGTGGAGATGATAGCAAGGATTGAAAATGGTGGTTAGGATCTTGCCGTGGATGGTAGAAAGGAACAGACCTCCTGATGATGGCACGGTGATTAGTGCTGCTGTCTCACAGTGCCAGGGACCTGGGTTCAATTCCGGCTTTGGGTCACTGTCTGTGTGGAGTTTGCATGTTCTCTGTACGTCTGCGTGGATTCCCTCTGCATGCTTAGATTTTCTCCCACAGTCCAGAGCTGTGCGGGTTAGGTGGATTGATCATGCTAAATTACCCTTTAGTGTCAGGGGAATTGGGAGGGTAAATACGTGGGTTTATAGGGACAAAGTTTATTTATTTATTAGTCACAAGTAGGCTTACATTAACATTGCAATGAAGTTATTGTGAAAATCCTCTAGTTGCCACATTCCGGCACCTGTTCGCTTACACTGAGGAAGAATTTAGCATGGCCAATGCATCTAACCAGCACGTCTTTTGGACACTGGGAAGAAACCAGAGAACCCAGAGGAAATCCATGCAGACATGGGGAGAATGTGTTAACTCCGCACAGCCAGTCATCCAAGCTGGTAATTGAATGTGGTTCTCTGGTGCTGTGAGGCAGCAGTACTAACCACTGTGCCACCCTGCTGCCCTTCTGTGGGTTTCCTCCAAGTGGATAAGGCATGCGTGGGACTGTTGTCGGTGCAGACTTGGTAGGCCAAAAGCCGTCCTATTGCCCCGTAGAGCTTCTATGACTTCCTCTGATTATCCCTCCCATTCTATATCTGTGGGATCTTACTGTGTGCAAAATGTCTGTTAACTTTGTCACTGCACTTTAAAAGTAAATTTTTGTCACTCTACCATCTGCCTGTGATATGAGCCTAAACAACTTCCACTCATGATGATATCCTTCCCACTCCCAGTGATCTGCCCTCAGCATGTAGGAAGTCAGAGTCCTTCCTGAGGAATGAGAAAATCCTTGCAAGACAGCATATGGATTTTGTGCCAAGGCAGCCTCGACTAGTGATCCGATCTGAGTTCTGAACCTTTTGACGCATGACCTCAGCAGCACATGACGCTGTCCACAGCAAAGGTTACAGAATGATCACTTGAATAAAGATGATAATTACCTGCTGTTGCAGTCAATGCTAATTAAATGTGCAGAATGAATGAATACTCACAGTTAGAGCTGTACGTATACTGCTTTACATTAACAACCACAAAAAGACATTAGCCCTCTAGGTGTATATAATGATGCATATGTCATTAGACATCAATCTTTTTCCCTTAGATATGCAATAGATTTATTGCTTCAGCAACTCACATTCCACAGTTTTTTTGGCATCTTTCATTCATTGACTTTTAAACAGTAACACTTGGGAATGTACCTTGTTTTTTGAGGTGAAAATAACCCTGTTTATTACCTGGGTAATGATGGTATATACATGAGTGCTAAGGCCAACCTGTGCCTGGCGTTTACTGCCAGGATCAGATAGGATCCCACAGATGGTTGAGTTTTAGATGAGTTGCTGGCTCAGAATTTCCTCTTCTTCTGCTGTCATTTTGCCTTCGAAGGAGGCCACGTCGCTTTTTAATTTAGTCGTGTGGGGTGCAGCGATCCTGGGCAAGCTTCTCCCAGGACACAGGTCTGATATCAACCCTCTGGAGAGTCCTTTGAGTGCTTCCTTCCATCACATTGAGAGTGAACCTCGGACTCCAGTCTCAAGTGAAAGATTCCCTTTGGTAAGTGAAGGTCAGGCATTCTGGCAACAGGATCAATCCCATTCAGTTGTGACTGTCTCAGTATGGTTTGGATGCCTGGCATGCCAGCTTGGGTCAGCAGCTCAGTGTCTGGTTCTTTTTTACCCAGCCTCGGTCTGATCTTCAGAAACCTCCCAAAAACAGCTTAAATGAAAGTGGTTTCTTTTCTTGTCGTGACACTGGTACACAGTCCAAATTGGCATATACAGAGCAGAATGGACAGGGCTATCATTCTATAGATCTTTGATGGGCAGACTTACCCCTCTTCATTCTCAGAATGATATTCAAAGTATGCCAAAGGCTCTGGCAATTCTGGAGCTATCTCTTCATCAATAAAGACTGATGGAGATTGTACTTCCAAGATGATTGAACTTACCCAATGCTGACGAGTTCTGGTCATTGACTCAAACCTTGGGCTTGAAGTAGGTCTTTCCTGGACCTTGCTTGTACATGATATCATTTCTCTTTCTGCTGGTTGTAAGGCTGAGGTTGTCACTCGCATTGAACAACAAATGCATGGGTGTCACCCTGTTATATTATTAAACTAAAAAGGGTGCAGAAACGATTTATAGGATGTTACACCACTTGATGAGTTGAGTTATAACAAGAGGCCAGATAGACTTTTTTCCCTGGAGTGTAAGAAGCTTAGGGATGATCTTATAGAGATCTATAAAAAAATGAGGGGCACAGATCAGCGAGATAGTCAATATCTCTTCCCAAAGGTAAGGGAGTCTAAAACCAAAGGGCTTAAGTTTAAGGTGAGAGGGGAGAGATTCAAAAGGATCTAGAGGGGCAATTCTTACACATAGAGGGTGGTGAATGTTTGGAACAAGTTGCCAGAGGTAAAAAGCATTTAGTTATATGGGTATAGAGGGATATGGGCCAAATGTGGGTAATTGGGATCAGCTTAGTGGTTAAATTTGTATATTTGGAAGTTCAGTTGGGAGGAATATCAGGAAGGAAATGGAGGGAGGTTTCTTTTGTGGTCTATGTGGACTAAGGCACAGTAAGAAGTCTCACAGCACCAACAGGTTTATTTGGTATCACGAGCTTTTGGAGCACTGCTCCCTCATCAGGTGAGTCTAACTCAATCCCACACACATCATGTGGAGTAAAATCATTAACTGGTTGCTTATCATCAACCAGTAACTTATAAAGTTGCCTACAAAGAGGATTGGCATTAATTACACAAATGTCGCTTAAGAATATTGTAGAATCCCCCTAGTGCAGAGGGAGGTCATTTGGCCCAATGAGTCTGCACCCACCTTCTGATAGAGTGTCTAACACAAGCCCATCATCCCATTCTACCCCAGTAACCCACATATTTACCTCCCTAATTCCCATACCCCATTTCTCCCCCTCCCACCTAATGTGTTAACCATTCACCATTCCAGATAGTTCTTCTGTATGAAAGAAAACAATGGTTATGTCCTTCAATTATTTTGAATTAGTTCATTATTGAGTTGCTACAGAGGGAGCAAGATGCTTTAGCTAATGAGCCTTGTAATCCAACTAAGGAGATACCTATAATGGGACAGTCCTTCGCCTGGAGGCCAGACATGATCAAATACATTTGCATAACTTGAGTCTCACTCCAGGCCTCAAGTCCAAACAATTAGAGCTGATAGTCAGAGCAGTACTGAGAAAGTGCTGCACTGTTGTAGGTACCATCTTTCAGATGAGATATTAAACCAAGGCCACCTCAGTTCTCTCAGGTGGATATGAAAGATCCCACAGCATTAATATAAGAGAAATTATCCTCTTCTTTTGATCAATCTTTATCCCTCATCACAAGACCAGGTTATCAGATCATTTATTTTTCTGCTTCGGCAATCACTCACCAATGAGTATAATTGTCCACCTAAGAAACTCAATATTACAGACATGTTTCCCTGAGTCCTTCCATGGCTAATGAACTTGACTCTAGAGCTACATCTTTGATAGCATCCTTGGCAGGTGATTCCAGGAGATGGAATTGATCTGGTGAAGTCAAGCTGACTGGTATTCCTTTTTCAGGTTCCTTTTCCAGATCTCCTTCTGTTGTCAGACGTTCTCAAGGAACGGTATCCCTTCAACCAGAAGGTTCTTCCAGATGGATGTCTTTCCAGGCGTTGACCTGAGGAAAGGTCTCCCAGGCATTGATCTGAGCAAGGGTCTCCCAGGCATTGACCTGAGCAAGGGTCTCCCAGGCATTGATCTGAGTAAGCATCTCCCAGGTACTAACCTGAGAAAGCACCTCCCAGGTACTAACCTGAGAAAGCACCTCCCAGGTACTAACCTGAGAAAGCACCTCCCAGGTACTAACCTGAGAAAGCATCTCCCAGGTACTAACCTGAGAAAGCATCTCCCAGGTACTAACCTGAGAAAGCACCTCCCAGGTACTAACCTGAGAAAGCACCTCCCAGGTACTAACCTGAGAAAGCACCTCCCAGGCGTTAACCTGAGTAACAATTTCCCAGATATTGTTGTCCATGTTGCATTTCTCATGCAGGGCCTTTAGGTCATTGCTGCATTGTATTTTGTGACAGCATGCTTTGCACAAACTGGCTGCTGTACTTTCTATATTACAGCAATGACTACACTGTAAAAGTATTTCAATGGCTGAAAAATGTTTTGGAACAGTCTGTGGCTGGGAAAGATGCTATATGAATGCAAATATTTTTTATTTCTCATTCTATTTCTACTGGTTCCTGGTCACGAAAATATTGGTTATCATCATTTAAACCTTGGAATGAATCAGACCAGGGCAGATTGTTTTCGAATTTCAATTTCACCAATAAAATCTAAAAAGCTGTCAAGCATTCATAATTTATTCTTTGCTGGTAACACTGAGTTGAGGAAAGTGCAGGGATAAAATAAAATAGAACCTCTGTCAAAGCCAAACAGAAATGTCCAGTAAATTTTAAGTCAAATAGTCCACAACTAGTTGCCCTGGTCAATGTTTATTCTCAACCGACATCACTAAAGCAGATGATCTGAACTCATTGTCGTACTGTTGGCACCCATGATCCCTACTTTGCTGCAATGACCACAATTCAAAAATACTTCATTGCTTTGGATTGACCTGTAGGTGTGAAAAACCCAGACAAACTCAAGTCTTAACTTTCCTATACGTACAAACAAATAAGGGACGATTTCAGAGCAGGTATGATGAAGAGTGTTTTAGTAGAGATTGCAAGGAAAACCCTCAACAAATTTGGCACATTAGGCTTCATCTGTCAGAGTATCGAGGACAGGAGTTGCGACATTATATCACAACTGTACAAGCCATTGGTAAGGCCACATTTGGAGCACTGCATACAATTTGGCTGTTGCTGTTTTCCCCTGAAAGCCAATTCCCTTCAACAGCCTCCAAAATGGTAGATGTGTTTTACAGGGGAATAGTCACAGGAGATTCCTGCACTGACTGCCTAGCTCTCTTTCTCTGCCTGGTGGTCACCGATTCCCTTCCGACTTCTGGAATCTGAACCTACAGTGTAACATCCTTTCTATATGTGCTTTCTGCGACAATCTTCACCTTGCAGATACTCCACACTATCCCCAGCCGCTGCTCCAACTCTGAAACGCGGACTTCCAGGGGATGCAGTTGGAGACACTTCCTACACACATGCTGGCCCAGGCACTGGAAAAGTTTCCAGCCTCCCACATGGAGCATGAAGAGCAGACAATGGCTTGGAGCTCTCCTGCCATGTCTTTCCCCTTTAAATTGCACTTTTAAAAGTTGTTTTATTTCAGATTATATTCAATTCTCTATGGCTCTTTTTTCGTGCTCCTTGTTACTACCAAATATAACCTTTACAAACTATAAACCACAGAAATTACCTCAGAGATTACAAGTGATAAAATTATTAAATTGAAGTTGCTATTCATGTGATTCCTGAGTAATGGAGAGAAAAATCCAGCCAAATTTCCTGCTACACTATGGCATTCTGTGACTGAATCAGAAAATGATTAACCAGATATGGCGAGACTTGGGTTTGATAGTAACATTGGCACAGACCCCACCACCCATTGCCATGTCTCCCTGACATCAAAAAGAGAGCAGACATTGCAAACTTTTCAGCAGAGGAAAATGAGCATAGGCAACATATAAAAATGTAGCAGGAATATATATGTCACATGGGGGAGGCATTGGCATAGTGGTAATATCACGAGCATAGTAATCCAGAGATCCTGGAGACGTTGATTCAAATCCAACCATGGACACTGATGGAATTTAAATTCAATTAAATCTGGAGCATGACAACTATCATGGAGTCAACTATTGGAGAAGGACCATGTCTGAACTGGCTCATGTGTGGGTCCAGACTGGTTGACTTTTTACTGCCCGATGTAAGGAGTGAGCAACCAAGGCTGCACTTGTCAGTGCTACCTTCATCCCATGGTAGAATTTAAAAAATAAAGACAGGTCAATGAGAAGGTGGCATTGAGGTAAACATACAGCGGGAATATAACATAATCAGGGAAAATGGATGATAGTTTAATCCACAGCTGGTTTCACTATTCCAGGGGCAAGGAAAACATGGGATGGCAATCTGTTTGTCGCCATCCCTTCTGGCTAAAACCCACAATGCCAACAGCAGCTCTACGGGAATTCAACAGGAATGCATTTGATGCATTAAGACAAGGTTTCCATCTCTATCATGGAAGGATGCCCAGCCTCGGAGAGTTCTGGCCAATTGTATAGCTGGCAACTCGGAGTCCCTGCAGTGCCAGCCAGGAGTGGTGGTCATTGCAGGGATTACAGGTAGTCCAACAATGCCCAGGAACTCAGTGCAGTCCAGGGTTAGGGGTCACAGTGAGGGGAGTGAGGGACATGAGAGGTCAGAGAAAGATGACTTTGAGGGGGGCAGCTGTATCTGGATGGGCCTATGGATTCCACCAAGGAAGCCTCATAACGAAATCCATGCCATCTTCTCACCGCAGCCCCCAGTTGTGTACCCATGGGGACGGGATGAGAGATGGTCAGTCAAGGGCCTCATTAGCCAGGAGGAAGGATAGGCTGCCCAATGCCTTCCCCTTCCCTACCCCCCTGCACAATTTCATACCCATTGGGACTGAGCATGTAGGAAGCAGCAAGGTCACCTGCTGGATTTGGTGAGCACATCGCCTACAATGCCACCAACAGGTAATGTAAAATACAGGCCATAGAATCTTACAGTACAGAAGGAGGCTATTTGGCCCATCATACCCATGCTAGCACTTTTGCCCTGTGGGCAAGGAAAATAGTTGCAGCTTGAAGTAGGCAGTTAATCTCCAACCTCTCATTTCTCTCTCCCAAAATGAACAAAAGAGGCCTGACAACGCCAATTTTAAATCCAACCGATTTATTCGATAGTAAACTTGCTAGTTTTCAGCGTTTGTGCCTTCGTCAGGCGAATGAGGTGTTCTGGTAGTTTGCTGCGAACAATGATCTGTTTGAGGTTGCGTGGTTGTCTGAAGGCAAGAAGTGGGGGGGTGGGGATGGCCCTAGTGAGATGTTCATCCTCATCAATGACATGTTGAAGACTCCGGAGAAGATGTTGTAGCTTCTCCGCTCCAGGGAAGTACTGGACAACAAAGGGACTCTGTCCACCGTGTCCCGTGTTCGTCTTCTGAGGAGGTCAGTGCGGTTTATCTCTGTGGCACGTCGGAACTGTCGATCGATGAGTCAAGCGCCATATCCTGTTCTCACGAGGGCATCCTTCAGCGTCTGGAGGTGTCTGTCATGATCCTCCTCATCTGAGCAAATTCTGTGTATACGGAGGGCTTGTCCATAGGGAATGGCCTCTTTAACGTGTTTAGGGTGGAAGCTGGAGAAGTGGAGCATTGTGAGGTTGTCTGTCAGTTTGCGGTACAGTGAGGTGCTGAGGTGACCGTCCTTGATGGAGATGCGCGTGTCCAAGAATGCAACCGATTCTGGAGAATAGTCCATGGTGAGTCTGATGGTGGGATGGAACTTGTTGATATCATCATACAGTTGTTTCAATGATTGTTCACCATGAGTCCAAAGGAAAAAAATGTCATCAATGCATCTAGTATATAGCCTGGGTTGAAGATCCTGTGTGGTGAAGAAGTCTTGTTCGAACCTGTGCATGAAGATGTTGGCATATTGAAGTGCGAATTTGGTCCCCATGGCTGTTCCATGTGTCTGCATGAAAAGCTGACTGTTGAAAGTGAAGACATTGTTGTCCAAGATGAAGCTGATGATTTGTAAAATTGCATCCGGAAACTGGCAGTTGTTGGCATTGAGGACTGAGGCAGTTGCAGCAATGCCATCGTCGTGGGGGATGTTGGTGTAGAGCGCCGAGACATCCACTGTGACAAGGAGTGTCCCTGGTTCAACTGCTCCATGTGTGCTGAGTTTCTGTAGGAAGTCTGTAGTGTCAAGACAGAAGCTGGGGGTTCTTTGTACAATGGGTTTCAGGATGCCCTCGACATAGCCAGAGAGGTTCTCACACAGGGTCCCATTGCCCGATACGATGGGATGGCCGGGCATGTTTGCCTTATGTATCTTTGGGAGGCAGTAGAGATCTCCGACGTGGGGAGTATGTGGAATGGAAGCCTGGAGGGTGTTCTGAAGTTTTGATCCAGTACTTCCCCAGAGCGGAAAAGCTATGACATCTTCTCCGGAGTCTTCAACATATCATTGATGATGATGAATATCTCGCTAGGGCCATCCCCACCCCCCCACTTCTTGCCTTCAGACAACCGCACAACCTCAAACAGATCATTGTTGGCAGCAAACTACCCAACCTTCAGGAGAACAGTGACCACAATACCACACAACCCTGCCACAGCAACCTCTGCAAGACATGCCGGATCATCGACATGGATGACATAATCAAACATGAGAATACCATTCACCAGGTGCACGGTACGTACTCTTGCAACTCAGCCAACGTTGTCTACCTAACACATTGCAAGAAAGGAGGTCCCGAAGCATGGTACATTGGGGAGACCATGCAGACACTACGACAACGGATGAATGCACATCGCTCGACAATCACCAGGCAAGACTGTTCCCTTCCTGTGGGAGAACACTTCAGCAGTCATGGGCATTTGGCCTCCGACCTTCGGGTAAATGATCTTCAAAGGGGCCTTCACGACACATGACAGTACAGAGCCGCCGAGCAGAGACTGATAGCCAAGTTCCGCACACATGAGGACGGTCTTAATAGGGATCTTGGCTTCATGTCATACTATCTGTAACCCCCATGACTTGCCTGAGTTAGCAAAAAACCTCACTTCCTGTGCTGTCTGGAGACAATACATCTCTCTAACCTGTGCTCAGTGTTCCTTTGTTAGCCACTTTAAGACTTGAATAGCAGGTTAGGTGTAAAGATTTGCATTCTAATCAGCAATCTGTAAACTGTCTGTGCTGATATGTGTGCTTTTGGAGACCAGAAAATCTCATTCGCCTGACGAAGGCACAAATGCCTAAAACTAGCAAGTTTACTGTCAAATAAATCGGTTGGATTTAAAATTGGTGTTGTCAGACCTCTTACTGAGCTTACCCCAGTCCAACGCCGGCAACTCTACATCATGACCAAAACGGACATGCAGAGACTCAAGAAGGTGGGATTTTTCGATTGCACTAACCTCCCAAACTAAAAAATCTAACCTGAAGTCAACAGACCTTTCCAATATTGCACCCCTCGCCTGCTCCAATTCCTGTGGCAGGCAGGACGGTAATGTTCACCCCAATTTGGGTTTTGAAAGTGCACACCACCTTGCACTTGCAGTGTTCTGAGTGTGGGCCCTGACTTTGGACTCTGGTTTGAATCAGTATCAAGCATAGAGAGATAGATGGCAGATACAGACACCTCCGGGGCAAGCTTGTGCTCAGCAGCCAGAGCTATTCAGTATTTGTAATCTCCTGTCGAGTCTAGATTGGATGGCGCATAAATAACTAGCAGTGGAAGGTCAGGAAATTGGCAGGCACTCTTTGATTTTGTTCCAAGCGTCATTTATCATTCGCATTTTAATCGAATGAGAGTGTCTTTTCTCAGAGTAGATAGATAACCAAGCAGTGTATGAGTTGCTGATTATAGTCAATAGCACCCAGGTAACTGAGGAAGATAGCGATGTCAAACAAGTCTTTGATGGCTGTAGGTTGCTCGTGCATTGATTTTGGGCCAATATAATGAGTTGCCCTTAAGATTCACGCAATGGAGCCATGCTGGTCAATAACTAGGCCTCTAGATTCTTCAGTACAATCTTCATTCAATAAAAGTCTGCCTTCTCTAGTGCTCCCCCAATTACCCTTCATCTTGTATCCTTATACCATATTTTCCTTAATCTCCGGAAAGCCTTTCTCTATAAACTATACTTCCAACGTTCTTCTCCCTCTGAGTCAGCTCTGTGTTTCTTCAGATCAGTGACCACCGTTCCCATTTTGGAAAACCTTTGGAGGCTGTATTTTCACATGCGGAGTGGTTTCACAGCTGCGAGTCATTTTCCTGTTGGGGTCTGAAAATCGCAATCCCAACCACCCCCTCTCTTTACAGTGGTGCCCAGAGGCACAGCATCCTGGCACTTCACACCCCACATAACATGCAACTGCAACCTCAGAGCTGGGCTGGATCTGAACCAGTGCAAGCGTCTGACTTTGGGAATAGGTGGAGGTTAAAACTGGTGAAATTGACCATGTGTCATCAAGCCCACCCAGTCTGTAGTGTGTATGCCATCAGCCCTCTAAGTGAGACTGTAAGTCAGTTTCGATGTGTAATTAGAATGATATTGACACTGAGTTTGAGTTTAATTTTGGGGTTCGTGGGTTCCCTGGGCAAGAATAAAGGGGCAAATGAGAGGTGATATGCTAATGGATCTTCTTCAGTTCCCTTCCTGAAGGCAGGTCCTTTGCGATTATTCATCGAACCACAGCAAAGTGCCAAGATTTTTACTATGGGCAGAGGGAAGGGGCAGAGCCCAAATCTACCTCAGCCTGAACAGGAATTGAACCCCTGTTTGACTGGCATTAATCTGATCTAAACGCAAGCTGTGTAGCCAGCTGAGCTAGCCAGCTCCCTAAAGCCAATAAATACCCTGCTTCAGTTTGTTTCTTTACCTATTTGTGGGAAAGGGTTTGTTCAGTGCTAACGGGTCACTTCCACAATGTCAGTGCTTCAGAAGTCTGATCTGTGCATTGATTGCCTTTCCGATCAGGAAGGGCACAGTAACATCGGAATCAGGAGGAGGAATAGGCCATTCGGCCCTTCAAGCTGACTTCACTATTCAGTACGGTCCTGGCTGACCTGAATGTGGTCTCAACTCCTGTTTCTTGTCTGCCCTCTGTAACTTTTGATTTCCTTGTTTATTCAAAATCTGTGTAACTCAGCCATACAATGGTTAGCACTGCTTCTTCACAGCGCCAGGGACCTGGGTTCGGTCACTGTCTGTGCAGAGTCTGTACATTTTCCCTGTGTCTGCGTGGGTTTCCTCTGGGTGCTCTGGTTTTCTCCCACACTCTGAAAGACATGCTGGTTAGGTGCATTGACCATTCTAAACTCTCCCTCAGTGCACCTGAACAGGCACCAGAATGTGGCAACTAAAGGATTTTCAAAGTAACTTCATTGCAGTGTTAATTTAAGCCTATGTGTGGCACTAATAAATAAAACTCAAACTATGAATAGATTCCATGACCCAGTCTTCAAAGCTTTTTACAAGTGTCAATTCCGCATACTGACAACCTCTGAAAGAAAGGAACTCTCCTCATCTCTGTCTTAAGCTGGAGACCTCTTATTCTGAACCTGTGTCTCCTGTACTAGTCACCCTCACCATTGGAAACATCCTTCCGATATCAATCCTGTAAACTCCCTCAGGGTCTTACGTATTTCAGTGAAATCGTCTCTTGTTCTTTTGAACTCTAATAGGACCAAAAGTATGGGCCAAGCTTGTTCAATCTTTCTTTATAAGATTAGACCGGATGAATCTACAGCAGCCCCCAAGCAGCAACAACCAGCTGTTCACAGACCTGCAACTCCACAGCAGAGAGATGTGGTTTTTTTCAAAAATTCATTCAAGTGATGTGGGCATTGCTGGCTAGCAATGGCAATGATGTGGCCATTCATTACCCATCCCAACTTGCTCTTGGGAAACTGGTGGTGAGCTGTCTTCTTGAACCGCTGCAATCTGTGTGGTGTAGGTACATCCACAGTGATGTTAGGGAGGGAACTATGGAATCTCTACTGTGCAGAGAGGCCAATCGGCCCATCGGATCTGCACTGACTCTCCGAAACAGCATCCCACCCAGCACCCTTCCCCTCATTTCCAGGTCAATCCCCATAAACCTGCACATTTATCATGGCCAATCCATCTAGCCCAGACATATTTGAACCGTGGGAGGAAACTGCAGCATCCGGGGGAAACCCATGCAGACACAGGGAGAATGTGCAAACTCCAGACAGATTATGACCCTAGGCTAGGACTTGAACCCCGCTCCCTGGCACTGTAAGGCAGTATTCCAGGATTTTGCCACTTTGTAGAGAATTTCAGCATCAACCACATTACTGCGCATCTGGAATCACATGTAGGCCAGACCAGATAAAGACAGCCATTTTCCTTCTCTAAAGGACATTAGTGAACCGGAAGGGTCTTTCCAACAATTGACAATGGTTTAATGGTCACCATTAGACATTTAATTTGAATTCAACAATTGATACCCATAGCATCAAACTGGGAATCTGCATTACTCATTCACTGACAGTCCCGCTACTCCACTGCCTCTACTAGCTCACAGGATCTGACCAAGGGACGGAAGACATTCCCCACTATTGAGATTTAAACCTGTAGAACAATCAAGGCACAGGTCACAGAAGCTGTCTGGAGGATTCTGAGGAGTTTGAGGGGAAGGAGGAGGGAGAATATTCTGAGGAAGAGCAGAAGGAGGAGAGGGAGGAGGAACAGGAGGAGGGCAAGTACGAGGCAGGTGATGAGGGCAATGCGTCACCAACAAAACATATTGATGCCTGGGCTGCCTGGGTGATTTCTGATCAAAGTGAAGCTTGTTTACTTTTCACCAACTCCCAAAATCTCATGGAAAACCTTCCTTGGCTCCACCTCCATTATGTCACTAACACTGCATTTCATCACATGATCCCTTGCCCTGCATCCCCTCCCCTTCTCCCCCCAACCCCTGTTGGCCTTCATCAATTCAGGTCTTCCTGAACAGGGAGATATTATGGTGAGATAGCTCATGTTATGGGGCCTGGGTTTCCTTTAGAGCTTTCCAGACCAGGGGCCAATGTGCAGTTCCATCCAAACCTCAATCACTTCAATTAGGAGTCCACTACATGCTTGGATTGTTCCAACCCTTGAGAGCAGTTAGGACAGAGTTCACTGGTTTTAAGCTGTGGATGTCTCTGGCTGTGAGTTGAATATCAACAGACATGCGATGCACAAGTTCTTGTAATGTTATTTAGCCCACTTCTCGCCATGCAGCATGTCCCCCACTCTTGTTAACCTGGTATTTGGAAGGATCTCTTCTACCAGTCACATAACCCTGTAATAGCGGAAATATGGATTTCTGGGCAGTGGTCCTCTAATGATAGCCGCTACTCCCGATGGGAGAGAGCTACGGTGCCAGGTTTTCAGATTTTGTTCATTCCCTAGTAAAAGACCAGCAACTCCTGCAAGGAGACACAGAAAACTCCTAGACGCAGAAACGGGAGCTGCAATTCATAACTGAGACCTTGTACCTGGTGGAAGTAGTACATCGCCAAGGCACACCATCGTGGAGAGAGCGCCATGTAAAGATATTGCTGCAAGGCAGACAACACCTGATAACACAATAATATGAGTTCTTTGTATAATTAGACATCTTTAATTTTCCTTTTTGCTGATCCTAAGTAGTGTGCACCTGTGGTTTTATAGATACAGACTGTCCACATCCCTGTTCTGACAACTGAGATACACTTGATGATGTATCACAGGATGTGGGTGAAGGTGACACTGTTCTCACTATTCCTTCCCTGGTTAAGTCATTGAACTGCTTTCTGCATTGGAGCCAGAAATATGACGCTATTCACCAGCTGCTGATCTCCTTTGTCAATTGGGTTTTCTTGCTTTTCATTTTATTGGCAATCATCTGTTGAATTGTTGTGAATGGTGGTGGACAATTAAAACCACTAACCAGAAGATGTGGCTTCAAAACATTCCCATCCTCAATGATGGGAGAGACCAGCGCATCAGTACAAAAGCTGAAACCTTTACAATCACCTTTGACAAGGAAGTACTGCTTGGATGATCCTGAGGTTGTCAGCATCATAGATGCTGGTCTTCAGAGAATTTGATCCATTCTCTGAGAAATTAAGGGATGGATGAAGGTATTGGATATAATAAACACGATGTGCCCTGACAACAGCGTGGCTATTGTACTGTGCTCCAGAACTAGTGGTGCCTCTAGCTGTGCCAATGCAACTGCAACATTGACATCCATCCAACAATGCAGAAAATGACCCAGTTATGTTCTTACCATAAATAGCAGGACAGATCAGGGCAATCCAGCCAATCAGTCCCATCAGTCTCCTGCCAATCATTAGCAAAGTGATGGGAGGTGGTATTGACAGTGCTTTCCAGCAAGATTTACTCAGCAATAACCTGCTCATCAGTGCTCAGTTTGAGTTCTACCAGAACCACTCTGCTCCTGACCTCATTAAAGCCTTGACCCAAACACTGATAAACCAGCCAAATCTCAGAGATAATGTGAGAGTGTCTGCTGTTCACATCAACTGATTGCAGCACCAAGGAGTCCAAGAGAAACTGAAACCAGGAGGAAAATTCTCCACTGTGTGGAGACATATTGAACACATTGGAAACTGTTGGGATCTTTACACTCTTTGTACATTGCTGCAGTTGTCGCACAGGGCAGTGTCGTAGCCCCAGCCATCGTCAGCTGCTTCATCAATGACCTTCCTCCCAAAATTGGATATCAATGGGATTATCTGCCAATGACAGCGTTAAGCCTCATAAGTGACTCTTTATAGACTGAAGAAATCCATGTCCATGTGCAGGAAAACCTGGGCAATGTTCATACAAGTGGTAAGTAAGACCACACAAGTGCAGCAGCAGAGGGTCTACCATATCCTCTTGACATTCAATGGCATCACCATAGCTGAATCCCCTATTATCACCATCCCACATGTTACCATTGACCTGATAAACACTGTGGCTACAACAGTATGTCAGAGGTTAGGAAGTAACCTTTTGACACCCCAAAGCCTGTCTAACATCTGCAGGTCACAAGTCAGGAGTGTGATGCCATTCTCTCCACCTTCCTGGCTCGGTGCGTCTCCAGCAGGGCTCAGGAAATTCCACACCAACCAAGCTAAAGCAGTCAATCTGAATAGCACTCCATCCACCACCTTCACAATTCACTCCTTGTCAGAGCACATAGCAGCAATGTGTAACATCTGCAAGGCTCCTTCATCATCCTGACTTGGAAATACCATAGAATACCTATGGTGCAGAAGGAGACAGTTCAACTCATTGAGTCGGCACTGACAATTATCCCACCCAGGCTCTATCCCCATTCCCCCCGTGACACTCAGGGGCAACTTAGCATGGCCAATCCACCTAACCTGCACATTTTTAGACCATGGAGGAAACTGTAGCACCCGAGGAAACCCATGCAGGTATGGGGAGAAAGTGCAAACTCCGCACGGACAGTGACCCAAGGCTGGAATTGAACCTAGGTCTCTTGCGCTGTGAGGCATCAATGCTAATTACTGTGCCATGGTGCTGCCCTCTATATTTGTCTATATATTGTCATTCCTTCACTTTCTCTGGGTTAAAAATCTGGAATTCCCTTCCTAACAGCAATATGGATATAGGGCCCATACCACATGATCTTCAGCAGTTCAGGAAGGCAACTCCTTCTCAAGAGCAGTTGTGTGCTGGCCTTGTCACTGTTAGTCACATCTCAAGAATGATTTTTAAAAAAATCTCCTAATTGAGCTAAATTTGATTACTTCATTATGCTCTTGGAAAAGATTGATTTCAGATAAGTGCAATTTTACTGTTCAAAAATATCTTGCATTAACTAAATGGACTAAATCAAAAATCGAGGGAACCACATGATGCTGCAAACCAAGCTTTTTCTTACATTATCACACATCTTTAAACATGATATAATGGTTAAAAACTGCAAGAGATTGATTGTGAAATCAATCAATTGATTTCTATACCCAGAGAAGATTGTGAAATGAATTCAGGATTTTCCGTATGACTATGCACATCCAAATTTCCAGCTTTACTTTAAACGTGAGATTCTGATGTCACAGATTAAATGCCCAATACTCATTCTCATTCTTTACAATGTCAGCTGAGAGTCATGATTGGATTTCTACTCTGCAATAACTCTCAGATGCCAGCTCAATACATGTAATTATTCACAAAGAACAGACTAAAGCCAGTAACGTGAAGCTTCCCACTCTATGTGACACAGTTTAGGTTTAGCTCAGAGGTAAATTGTGACAAGGTTGGTTCAGCTTTAAATTGCACTGTGAGCCAGAATGTCCCTGAGCTAGGACAGATCCTTACTCAACCAAGCTTGGGGGTTGCACTGAAATGGGGGCATTCACTCCCTGGACTGGGCTCCGTCTGAATCTCACCGAGAGTCAAAAGACTGTAAAATGAAGAGATATATGATTGTGAATCACCAACACGGCTGGCAGGGTGCTTTACAGCATGGTTCAATTGTGTGTTGCCAATTCTAGTAATGCTGCCATTGAAGTTCTCAGCACATCCAGGATAGAAAGGATGGGTCTCAAGCCCTGCAAGATGCCCTGTGGTACAGTGGAGCTTATCCCCACATTCCCAGTCAGTGACTGAAATCTATCCAGCACCAAGCATTTTGTCTGCAGGCTCCTCAGTGTATTCCCATAGTTTGCCCGAATAAGGTTCTCATCTGAGAGTCCTGCAGTAGAGCTGGTATGCAGCCTCACTCTCCAGGGAGGTCACACACATACAGGCCTATCTCCCTGGCTTGGGGAAAGAGCAACTCACCACCTGATGATCCTGACTCCACAATGGTCTCTAATGTTCATGCACTGCCTGTTTCTGAGTGGTGAGTGTAAGATGAAGAGATAGTACCTCTTCTTCAGCCTTGTTTTTCTTGCTATTCCACTTTTCAGAGGTTGAACAGCCATCAATTATAGAATCATAGAACCCTTATGGTGCATAAGGAGGCTATTTGACCCGTCAAGCCTGCACAGACAACAATTCCACACAGGCTCTATTCCCTAACTCCACATAGTTACTCTGCTAGTCCCCTGACACTAAGAGGCGTAGCATGGCCAATCCACCTAACCCGCACATCTTTGGAATGCGGGAGGAAACAGGAGCACCCGCAGGAAAGTCATGCAGACACGGGGAGAACATGCAAACTCCACACAAACTGTAACCCAAGGCCAGAATTAAACCTGGGTCCCTGGCATTGTGAGGCAGCAGTGGTTAACACTGTGCTGCCCTATCACCAACGTATTCGAGAAGCTGGAGCCTTTCAGGATAAAGGGGAAGAATGAGTGGAGGAGGAATATAAAACAGCAGCTCATCATCTTCATTTATATGTTACAATCGAGTTTGGGATCAGTGTTGTTGTTTAAATTAGACAAAGTTTAAAATCCTGATTACCCACAAGGAGAATTAAACCATGAGATTTATAAATTTTATACAAACAAAATAAAGAACAAAATCAGATAATGAATATAATTTACACTTGATCTACAATCTTATACTCGAAGATACAGAATTGACATGAGATGAATTTAAATGAACAAACTGTGGCCAAACACATCACACTACACATTAAATAACAGATGTGATCAAAATAGATTGCACTCAGATGTCAATGAACTGACTTCTGTGAATTAAAATATCTAATTAAACTCTGTTCTCCCTCACGGAATCAGCCGACTTGTACTATAGTCACAGCTCTCCAGAACGTCCACTGAGCTTGAACTGCACAGAATGACTCCAGGGCTTCGCTGTGAGCTGAAAACCACACAAGGTCCAAACTGTAACTCTGAATTGCAGCAAACAGCCTTTATGAGGTCTAATTGTCTGGCTTCTGCTAATAGCAGCACCTTTCTAATGTGAAACCTTTTCTCTGCTGCAGAATACTCTCAGATAAATTGAAACAAGAGAACCTTCTAAACTGCATCCATCTCGGTGACAGCACAGTTGTCACTGAATGCTTTTAAACTAATTTAGCTTTGACTCCCAAAACAAACATCACCCAGAACTGCATTTCTTTGCAAGTAGTATCGACATCATTGGTGGGATTTCCTGGCTGCATTCAACCCCAAAATCAAAACATCCCGCCTGAGGTGAATGGACCTTTGCATGGTCCGCCCCATAGCTGGGCAGAGGGAAAAATTCTGCTCTGTGTCTCCAGTTCTAAGAAAGTCCATCTGCTGTTTCTGTCTCTATCTGTTCTATTCTGACTTTACTTATCAAATATAGATAACCTTCTGAACATGTATTCGCTCTCAGGTATCAAGGCACTCCCTAAAGTGCTTTAGTTACCTTACCCTCACAACAACCATCTTCCCAGAACTAAACGCTATTTCTAATATATTATGATGAACTCTGAACTTGACATTCATCACATCTGCCCTCAAGTCGGATGTTGCTGACTTTATGTCATTGGTCCTGAGTATTCATTGCACTAACTTGTCAAGAGTGCTGAGGGAATGCAGGCGAGCCATCCCTCTAACTGAAGCCTGGCCTCAGCTGTTGTGTGCTTCTTTCTCCTGCTAGAAATGGGCATTGTGAATGGGGGAGGTGTGTGCTCTCGTTGAACAGCTGCAGCTTGTGGAGGTGTGTGAGCAGCTGTAATGTCTGGGAGGGGTGTGTGTGAGGGTGAGGTGAGATATAAGGGTGTTTTAGCGATGCTGCTGAATGAATGGTGGACGTGTGGAGTTTATTGCATGTGAGTGGGAGGGGGGGGGTCTTTTAGGTAATTGCATATGAGAGGTGAACGGTGTAGTGATTGCGGGATATGATTTGCAGATGTATTCACTCATCTTGACCACCAAAGTGAAGATATTAGACGATTTTTGGCTCTGCTGCCACACCCTATCAGTGACACTGAGCATTCGCCATCCTTTCCACCTACTCCCATTCCTTTCTGAGGCTCTGTCTGGAATGATTCTTGTGCCTTGTTGGCTTCTCTTCTGGTCTCCAATGTCTGAGCAGTGTTCCCGGACTGGCATCAGCGAAACAGGGTGTCCTTTTCCTGGCACGATGAACCACTCTGTTTGCCCAGGTGATCATTCAGCAGCCCGGAGTGTATTGCTGCAGCCTCCTTTTCAAAAGGAGCACATGGTTGGTTTGGAATACGAGCCAGCCCTCTGGCATTTTGTGCAGGATGCCAGTAAGAACAGGTCAGTCCTGGAGCTGCTCGCGACCACGCTACTTTAATGGAGATGAGGTACGTGTACCAATTTTATCATCTGCCCACCTTGTTTGAAACCATTTGGGGCAAATTGTGAATCACAAGCCTGCATCTAACCGGATGGTCCAGCGTAAATTCTGGATATTGTGATTTGTAACAGAACCAACTATAAAAGATTAACAAAATGAGATAACAAGAAAATTTGTGAACAAGTGGAAGTGTGTCCAGATTTAAGATGAAAGATTATTAATGTTGATCTACCATCCATTACAATTCTCTTCCTGTACCTAGAACTGCGTTAAGGCAGACTTTCATCTATTACCACAGCTAATCATTCCTGGATCAGGTCACTAGCCTGTTGCCAGATGCTTAAATCTTGAGAGACACCACCCCACATCAGACATAGCTGACCAGGAGTCTCTTCCGCCACTGGTGTATTTGGGAAGATTTGTAAATTACTCAACTTGTTTGACCATGAAATATACACACCTTTCTTCTCCATCAAGTCTGGGGATGGGATTGCAACCTGGAACTTGTGGCTCAGTGGCAGGAATGTTACCCCTTCCATCCTTTGGTAAAAGAAAGATTATTAAGGGCACTTTATATCTTCAATATTTACATCCCTATATCCTTCCCTTTAAGAATGAAAATGGTTATTTTATTGAATGCATTACTGTACAAACACTTAGAAACTGCATGGTAATACTTGTAAATGCAGTAGTCAGATTATTCTTGCTAAAGATATAATACATGAAACTGTCACTGTGTTGCACGGTACCATTACTTCAAGCACATGCCAACACTAAGTATCTTTTGTCAATGTTGCATTAGAAGTGTTTAGTTTAAGTGAGAAATGAACTCTACTTGAGCTTTACAAGAGAACTGATTTGTCTTTTTGAAATCTGTTTTCCTTGTATAGAGTTTCTTTTTAAACACTGATAATAGCAAGCATTCTTTCCCATTGGAGTTTCTCTCCCACTTCTAAACATGTCACATTATAATGTACCTGGTGTGTACCCTTTGGCTAAAAGTGTGAATCTTGCAATCACACATTATTATTCTAGTTCTCAGCAACGGTGAATTCTTGGACATGTTTCTGCAGCACTTTCCATTCTTTAAAGAGTGGAATTTTGGCAGTAGTGATGTTGCTCGTCCAACTCTCACAGATTCTATTGCTAATTCCCTGTGGAAGTTCCAAATCTCTCATGGTTGCCTGCACTTGCATAGATTCCTGCTAGCTTTCTCCAATCTTCTCAGCATCTATATTCCCATTGGTGACCACATTACTGCCAAGCAGATTATTTCTGAGCAGCAAGCTTCTCTCTGCTACCAGTTTGGGAACAGCTCCTACTATCACCAGGCTTGAGACAGGCTCACACTAAAGGAGTAGGACAGATATGTATCCTCCTCCCACTCCACTGATCAGTGCTTAGGTTTCTGTGGAGGACTCAGGAATTAAGCTTATATTACAGATTCATTGGCCCCTGTATTCTGAAGTAAGATAATGATCTTGCTCATATCCTTGGATAGGTATGGGAACTCTATTTCTGAAAAAAAAACTCTGAAAGCTCTCTGGAAGTTTGTCTGGTTAAGTCACACATAGAGCCATGCTCTCAGGGAACTAGCATCTGCAGCGAGGGTCCCTGTTTGCTCTGCTACTCTGTCTACTGGGGCCTTCTTCTGGGGGCTAATATTGTGAAATCCTATAAGACCCACAGGCTTCCCTTTTAGATCTGGAATGTCCTTATCTTATTACTGTGGGAACATTCTGGTATCCATGTTCTCCTTTCAGATTTGAGGAAGACTTCTCGCATCCTGGTTTGTATCTTCCTATCTTGATGTAACCCTGTTCATATCCTCTCACTGCTCCAATAGTTTTGGGGCTGATTTTGAAAGGATGTGCCTGAGCTGGTAGCCATGATGTGGAGGTGCCGGCATTGGACTGGGGTATGCACAGTAAAAAGTCCACCAACACCAGATTAAAGTCCAACAGGTTTATTTGGTAGCATGAGCTTTCAGAGCCCTGTTCCCTTATCAGGTGTGTGGAGAGGTGGGTTCACAAACATGGCATATGTAGACACAGACTCAATTACAAAATAATGTTTGTAATGCGAGTCTTCACAGGTAATCAAGTCTTTACAGACAATGTGAATGAAGAGAGGGATAATCACAGGTTAAAGAGGTGTGAATTGTCTCAAACCAGGACAGTTAGTAGGATTTTGCAAGCCCAAGCCAAATAATGTGTTGATAGGCCAAGAAGTTAATAGGTGATGTGAGGGGAAGAGATAGAGGAAAAGGGACAAGGCGAGGGGAAGAGAAAGTGAAACAGGAAAAGAGAGGGAAAGAGGGCGAGAAAGGAAAAACGAGAAGAAATCCCCATTGAAACATTGGAAATGGAGTTAGCTGTGCAAAGGGAGAGGGAGATTAGACCGTTCGAATCTTCTCTACCTGGTAACTGCCTATGGCTTCCTACCCCAGAATCCATCTCAAGGCTTGTAAACATGCTGGATTGATTGCCAATACTAAAGAGAGTGACGTGGAATCCTTTCTCACCACCTTTGAGAAAGTTTCAGGACAGTTTAAATGACCATCAGATATGTGGATCTTTTTAATTCACAGGCAGCTGTTGGGGAGAGCCCAAGAGCTCTATTCCACGCACATTGCTGATGTCTCCATAAGTTATGACCACTACCAAAGCTGCCGTCCTCACTGCCTGTGAGATAGTCTGGAAGCCAGTCGCCTGCAGTTCCAGAACAGTCAGAGGAAGCACATGCAGACCCACCCAGAGTTCAAACAGTTAAAGCAAATCGCATCCAATTGGTGGGTCTGTTCTTTAGAAGTACGGCACACTACGAAGGATTGATATTGATGGAAGAATTTACAGCTGCTTACTCTTCAACCTAAGAATGCTCTTAAAGGGGCAGACAGTCTTCATTACCAAGGATGCAGTAGTCAAGGCAGATAGATTTCACTCTTTTTTCTTCCTCTCTCTTTCCCTCTCCTTTCTTTCTCTCTTTTGGCCCCCCCCTTTTCTCTTTCTCTATCTCTCCTCCCTCTTTTTTCTCTCTCTCTTCCTCCTTCTTTTCTCTCCCTTTATCTCTTCCCCTCTCCTTTTTTTCTCTCTTTATACCTCCTTTTCTCACTCTCTATTTCTCCCCCTCACCTTTTTCTCTCTCTCTTCCCCCTCCTTTTCTCTCTCTCTTTCCTCCCTCCTTTCCCCTTGCTCAAAATGCAGGATGGGATTTTCTGTTCCCTCCAGTGCCTATCTCTTCTGGTCCTGCTGACATTGACCCCTTGTGTCAGGTTCCCTGGCAGTGGGTCGGGTGAGTTGCACATGAGCCTGCAGACTTCAGTGGGAGCACAAGGTCCTCTAGATGACCAAATGCTGTTTGCATCCACTGTGGAACAATCTGCCATGGAATGGGAAAAGAGGGATAGAAAATCTGGCCTCTGACTACATCTGACATTCTGAGCTTTTCCAGCTCGCATCTGATTAGAAGAAAGGGTTTGGTGTCAGGATTTAAATCTTTACCTACCTGATCTGTTTGATAAGTGAGATATAAAAGTTCCATCGAGCAGTTGGAATAGCTTACTTCTTTTAACCGTATTAGGTATTTAACTCCCTAGCTACAGCTTTCAGTTGCTCTGTGCTTCAGGGTTCGAACATTTTGTAACTTGCTCTCCTTGTTTTGTGTGGTCTAGTTCTATCAGCAACATGCAGCAAACTCACTTTATGATTAACTTAGAAGGTTAGTTTATTCACGTTCACACCCGAGGTGGTAGGGGTGTCAGGTGGGATTGGTGAGGATGGGTTGAGACGCACACACACACACCCACATGCATACATACACACATACACATACACATGCATACACACAGACACACACACACATACGCTTATACACACACGCATGCACGTGTATGCACATGCAAACATACGTATGCACACATACACACATGCTTTTAAAATAAATAGGCTTAAAGAGTTGAGAGATGGTGGCTGGTTTCTTGGTCAGCTGGGAGCCTTGCTGTTGGTCTTTAGCATTGGAAGCAACCAACAGACTGATCTGTGAGGCCAGAAATATAATAACAAAACTGTCCAAAAAGCTTGAAATGTGAGGTTATGTGATGTGGCCCATTACTGAGTTAATTACAGTTTCATATGTAGATTCTGTGCCCCTCATCAAAATCCATTATTTCCCTTAGGAGTGCAATGTTGGCAGTTAACACCTCCTCAGGTATAACAAGTTTCGATGCCCATGTCTTTGTCACCACCTCGGCTGGAGAGCCAATTCATCCACTAGTCACCTAATTTCATCTTATAATGTAACCCTGTAATGGAGTGTGAGATTTCCCGGGAATGAGAGTGGAACTCTCTTCTTTTCTTTGCAAGCTCTGTTGGTAGCTTCCTGAACAGATGGCTATTCCTGTGAACCATGTGACTGTCAGCAGCCATCTTATGATTAAGCAAAAGTCCATTTTAAAAATAGCAAAAAAGAATAAAGTTTGATGTGCACATTTTATTAATTTTCATGCTTTATTGGCATGTCTTTGAAATCACAAAGGATGCTTTGCTTTGGAAGACTATGAGTTTAACCCTTCCTCATCATCCAATCTTACATTGAAATACCTTTTAGAAGTCTCACAATACCAAGTTAAAGTCCGGTATTTATTTGGTAGTGCAAACTTTCAGAGTGCTGCCCCTTCTTCAGATGAGTGGAGGATTGGGTTTACAAATAGGGCACATATATGCAGACTCAATTACAAAATAATGGTTGGAATGTGAGTCTTAACAGGTAATCAAGTCTTTACAGATACAGACAATATGAGTGGGGAGAGCACAGGTTAAAGAGATATGTATTGTCTCGAGCCAGGACAGTTAGTGAGATTTTGCAAGCTCAGACAAGTCATGGGGGTTACAGGCAGTGTGATATGAACCCAAGATTCTGGTTGAGGCAGTCCTCATGTGCACAGAACTTGGCTATCAGTTTCTGCTCAGCAGTTCTGTGTTGCCATATGTCTTGAAGACCACTGTGGAGAAGAATTACTTGAAGATCAGAGGCTGAATGTCCCAGACTGCTGAAATGTTTTCCAACAGGAAGGGAATACTCCTGCCTGATGATTGTCGAGTGGTGTTCATTCATCGATGTCATAGCGTCTGCATGGTCTCCCCAATGTACTATAGCTTGGGATATCCTTTTCTGCAACATATCAGGTAGACAACATTGGCTGAGTCGCAAGTGTATATACCGTATATCTGGTGAGTGGTGTTCTCACGTGAGATGATGGCATCCGTGTTGTGATACCTTTGCTCTTCAGTCAACTTAAAAGGACATTACATCACTTAGTCTGTGACCTTTCCATTTGGTTTTTACTTTATTCACTCAGCATACTAAAACAAAAAGGCTTGACAGCACAATCACAGGGCCTGATATGAACAAATGGGTGGTATTGTGGTACTGTGGCACAGTGGTTAGCACTGCTGCTTCACAGCGCCAGGGGCCCAGTTCGATTCCTGGCTTTGGTCACTATCTGTGTGGAGTTTGCACATTCTCCCCGTGACTGCGTGGGTTTCCTCCAAGTGCTCTGGTTTTTTCCCACATTCTCAAAGACATGCCGGTTAGGTGCATTGACCCAAGCAGGTGCCGGAGTGTGGCAACTAGGGGAATTTCACGGTAACTTCATTACAGTGTTACTGTAAGCTTTACCTGTGGCTAATAAATAAACTTTAACTTTACTTTTTTTTAACAAAAGCAGGTTATAGTGATTGCGGGACACTAGGAGTGAAACCAGACAAAATGCTGGCAAGTCTTCAGCATGATAAACAGTTTCAGCAGCAGAAGTTAACACTTCAGGTCAGCGAGCTTCAATCAGTAATCTGTTTCTGATGCCTGACCTGCTGAGTATTTCCTGCGTTTTGATTTTACATGAACAGCCTTATCTCTACGACTACAGAAAAAAACCACACAGAAGTATATCCATGAGAGGATTAGAACTATCCACAGCTATTTTATGTGATGGCTGCATACTTGAGAATATTGCCTGTCAGCTACATTTGCAGTTTTTTAACACTAAGGTGTAATGGCAGGAGTGAATTTAGTGATTTGTTCATTCATTTTCACGATGGACTTAGTGGCATTGTCTTTTTTCATTCATTCATGGGCCATGGACATTGCTGGCTGGCCAGAATTTATTGCCCATCCTGAGTTGCCCTTGTTCAGAAGAGAATTGAGAATCAAATGTGGCTCTGAAATCACAGGTAGGTCAGACCAGATAAGGACAGCAGATTCCCTTCCCTGAAGGACACTAGTGAACTGGATCGGTTTTTCAGATGATTGACAATGGATTCTTAATTCCAGATTTTTTTTACTGAATCCAAATTCCACCAGATGCTGTGTTCGAATCTGAGTTCCCGGAACATTAGCTGAACATATGGATTAGTAGTTTAGCCACTAGGCTATTCCCTTCCCTTCAACCAACGTCTCAATATTACCCACCTATCCTGCTTTTTGTCTTCCTTTGTGTTTTTACTTTCAATTTCCTCTACAACTGTTGCCAGGATAAGGCTGTGGGGCCTTCATTTCCAATGTGGCTATCTTTCCCTTTCTAATTGAGAGTCTAACCCACTCATTTTTCTTCCTGTCCATCCACCTGATCCTGAGTGTCGTCCAGCACACCTACATTTCAGAAGGTGTTATTGTCTCTCATCCTCTTTATCACAGAGAGCAACATTCCTCACTAGTGACTGGGCTAGATGTTATTTCTCAGTTTTGTGCTGATTCTCCTGGGGCTTCCTAAGTTACCGCAGTCACTGGTCACACCTCCTGTAGTTAATCTAACCTGGATTTCATTCCTTGTTGTAGCTCCTCTGTTTATTATTGAGCCAAGCCATTTGGATTTGTTCACTGCCTCCATCTCAGTGCTTTCAATCTTGACTTTTGCATTCATGACTTAATGATTGTTTAGTGATGAACTTAGTGATAATTTAGCATAAAATGGATTTCTTAACTATTTCTCAATCTGTACCACCAACTGGCCATGGAATGATAAGTGGCAAAGGACCATGGGAACAGGAGCAGGCCAGTCAGCCTATCAAGGCTGCTTTGCTATTCATTTAGATCAAGGCTGATCAACTACCTCAATGTCACCTTCCTACACTTTCACCATTTTCTTTGATGTTAATATGCAGAAATCTATTGTTTTTCTGTCTTGAATGCACTCAAGGCTAAACTTCCACAGCTCTCAAGGGAGAGAATTCCAAACCTTCACCAACCTCTAGGTGAAAAAAACCCCCCTCATCTAATCTTAAGTGAGCTTGCTCATATTCTGAGAGTAGGTGAAGCTACGGGTGTGAGTCATAAGCCAGATCTGATAGAAGTTGCTGGAAGATAAATGAAGGGGCAAGTGTGAGGCGAGTGGTGCTGCAGTCAATAAGAAATGGCATTGTGAAGATACATTCTCTGACCTTGTGTGAGATCATTAAACTTCTTGTGGCACTGAATTCAGGAGCTTGCAAACACGCTGTCAGCACTGACCATGATGGTAGCTGCTCACCACTGCCTGCTCAATGTCTGCCAGGTGAGCCTTCTGCTCTATCCATCTCTTGCACCAATACCCAAAAGGCTGGCTTAAAGAACCTTGGAGTCATCCTTTTGCCACGTGCTACCATTCCTGTGTTTTTCCCAAACCAGACCCATGCTTAGAATCACTAATATTGACTGAGGTGGCATAGTGGTTAGCACTGCTGCTTCCCAGTGCCAGGGACCTAGGTTCAATTCCCAGCTTTGTGTTTGTGTGGAATCTGCATGTTCTCCCAGTGTCTGTGTGGATTTCCTCCCACATTCCAAAAAAGGCATTGCTGGTTTGGTGCATTGGCCGTGCTAAATTCTCTCTTAGTGTACCCAAACAGATGCTGGAATGTGATGACTAGGTAATTTTCACAGAAACTTCATTGCAGTGTTAATGTAAGCCTATTTCTGATTGATAAGTAAAAGTTAACTTTACTTTAAGCACATTTCCCCTTTAAGTGGTGCAGTCTAACTGAACTCATGCTGACCTTTTACAGTTTTGTTCCATTTGCAGCTACTCAACGACATATTCAAAGCTGGATGTACAGCACAATGTTAGATGTGAGCAGGCAGCATGAAGTTTGTGTCAGCATTAGGGCAATTGGGTTAAAAGCACCTTGTGATTCTTGTGTCAAATTTATCCCCCTCAATATATTTTACACGGTCAAACCACAGTTAGTAGCGTATAAAAGCAAGTTATATCAAGAAGAATCACATGAAATAGCAATAGATTTAAAACGATGAGTTGTGTGCCAGATGCACTGTGTAATCTGTTTTCAGAGTCTGTTAGAAACCTTGCCCTGTGCTTTACTTCTCTGATTCTGTTTCAAGTCCAAACTCAACTAATTCACATGCGTCTTTTGATGTTCTGATACTTGAAGCTCTGTTTGAGCCTCTGGGGCCGGAGATCCGCAGTTTATTTCAACTTTGGCAATTTTAGAGCTGCAAATTTAGGGAAGGTGAGTCATCAGTGATTGAATGTAATCCCACTGGTAAACTAATTCCTGAAGGCTGTGTTTGACTTTGTCGTTTACTGCATTGACTGCATGTTCTTGTCTATAGAGCCGCATAAAGCAATATTCAGTTTTCAAACAAAACCAGGCAAGGTGCAATAGCTCCCATAAAAGAATGTGCCCAGGTAGACACAGCAGAATCAATCTATAATCTGTGGGTGGCGCGGTGGCACAGTGTTTAGCATCGCTACCTCACAGCTCCATGGACCTGTGTTCGATTCCTGGCTTGGGTCACTGTCTGTCTGGAGTCTGCGTGTTTTCCCCATGTCTGCGTGGGTTTCCTCTGGGTGCTCTGCTTTCCTCCCACAGTCCAAAGATGTGTAGCTTATGTGCATTGGCCACGTTAAGTTCTCTCTCAATGCACCCGAACAGGTGCTGGAGTATGGTGACTTGGGGATTTTCACACTAACTTCATTGCAGTCAATTGAAACTAGCTTCAGGGTTTTTCTTAAAAAAGATGGCATGGACATGTTGGGCTGAAGGGTCTTTTTCCAGGCTGTAAACTTTATGCAGTATGAATGTAAGCATAGTTGTGACACTAACAAATAAACGTAAAACAATTTTTGTCTATTCATTCAATCACATTAAGTCGACCGCAATAATCTTTCTGCAAAGCTACAGCAATCTAAAATTCAAATATCATAGAATCCATACAGTGCTGAAGAGACCATTGGGCCCATTGAATCTGCACCGTCCACCATTCCACCCAGCCCCAAGTATTTACCCTGCTAGCCCCCCGATCTTAGGGACAAATTTATCTTGGCCAATCAACCTAATCCACACTTGTTAGACTGTGTACCTGGATTGTAATTATGTGTACCACATCAAAAAGTTAATGTTGTCTCATTTCTAGATGACCCTATGCAGCTTTCTCCATTGAGAGGGAGAACTGAATGGTGGTGATCACCACAGACAAGGTCATGGTTGAGAAGGTGGGGTCTTCATGAATAATCTCAGCTGATATAGGAATTGAATCCACACTGTCGTTTTACATCAGGAACCAACTACCCATCCAATGGGCTAATCTTCTCTACAATATCAGAGTAATCTCCAGTCGGGAGGTAGGCAATGTCGATGAAGGACTCTAGAGGTAATGGCTTGGGAACAAGAAGGGTGGCACGGTGGCACAGTGGTTAGCACTGCTGCCCCATAGCGCCAGGGACCCAGGTTCAATTCTAGATTCAGGTGACTGCCTGTGTGGAGTTTGCATGTTCTCCCCATGTCTGCATGGGTTTCCTCCACTGCTCCAGTTTCCTCCTACATTCCAAAGATTTGCGAGTTAGGTGGATTGGCCATTCTAAATTGCCCCTTAGGATCAGAGAGATTGGCAGGATAAATATGTATGGTTAGAGATAGAGCCTGGATGGAATTGTTGCTGGTGCAGGCTCCTGGTGGCTGAATGGCCTCTTTCTGTACTGTTTAGATTTTATAATTCTATGACTCCATAAAGAGGAGACTTTACTGGAGATTTGCCAGCTATGGTTAGATAAACAAGACTTGGGACTCAACTGCATGATGGAGGCAAAGAATTGGAGGAGAATGGTGTGGTGAACCATGCCAAAGGCTATAGGTAAGTCACGGAGGATGAGAATGAGGATGGTTGTACAATGATCACAGTCATCTGTGACTTCAGTTGGGGCCAAGTCAGAAATGTGACAAAGGAGATAGCCTGACTGGAAGTGTTCAAACACAAAACTACAGGAGAAATTGATTTAGAAGGGAGAGACATGTTCAAAAACTATTGGAGGGGAGAAAGAAGGCAGGGATGGGGTAATAGTATCTGCAAAGTATCACAGGTGTGTCTATAGGGGAAAGGATGATGGTGCTGGTTTAGACAATACCTGAAAAGAGAAAAAGTGGTGGTGGATAGAACATTTTCAGACTGGAGACCAGTTACCACTGGTGTACCGCAAAGATCAGTACTGAGTCCTCTGCTATTTGTGGTTTTTAATCAATGACTTGGAAGAGGGGGCTGAAACGTGGGTCAGTAAATTTGCTGATGACACCATAATTGGTGGAGTAGTGGATGAGGCGGAGGGCTGTTGTAGAGACATTGATAGGATGCAGAACTGGGCCAAAAAATGGCAGATGGAGTTTAAGCCTGATAAGTGCGAGGTGAATCATTTTGGTAGGACAAATTTGAATGTGATTACAGGGTCAATGGCAGGGTTCTAAGGAATGTGGAGGAACAGAGAGATCTTGGGGTTCATACCACAGATCTCTCAAGGTTGCCACTTAAGTAGACAAAGTTGTGAAGGCCTATAGTATGTTAGTGTTTATTAACAGAGGGTTTGAGTTTAAGATCTGTGGAGTTATGCTACAACTATACAGAACCTTGGTGAGACCACTTTTGGAATATTGTGTGCAGTTCTGGTCACCTCACTATAAGAAGGATGTGGAAGCATTGGAGAGAATGCAGAAGAGATTTACCAGGACGCTGCCTGGCTTGGAGGGTAGATCTTATGAAGAAAGGTTGAAGGAGCTGGGGCTTTTCTCTTTGGAACAGGGGAAGATGAGAGGCGACTTAATAGATGTTTATAAGATGATGAGGGGGATAAATAGAGTGGATGTTCAGAAACTATTTCCTCGGGTGGATATAGGGGCATAACTATAAGATTCAAGGTGGGAGATATTGGAGGGATGTCCGAGGTGGTTTCTTCACTCAGAGAGTGATTGGTGTGTGGAATGGACTGCCTGCCTGTGATAGTGGAGTCGAACACTTTTGGTTATTGGATAGGTACATAGAGCACACCAGAATGATAGGGAGTGGGATAGCTTGGTCTTGGTTTCGGACATAGCTTGGCACAATCTCGAGGCTGAAAGCTCTGTATTGTGCTGTGCTATTCTATGTTTCTATTTTCTATAACACTTACAAATAATATTAAATATTAGGGCAATCTGGCTATGTAGGCTACCACACTGAAACATTTTCCTAATGTGCTGCAATATGAGGGTAATCCGGCTTTTTAAAAGCAACATATAGTGAATATTAAATATACCACAATAATTGTTCAATAAAGTTACAGTAATGAGATGCATGTCTCATCGAGAATAGTATCCTATGTGGTCTCATAAACTACATGTCAGAATTCTGAAAATAATTAGCAGTGATATATTAAAAAATGACATTCTGCCAAAATGAGCTGTGATGATTAACTTCAGATCTTTGTTGCTTTGCTCTGTGCAGTTTGACCTGATGCACAAACAAAAGCTGTGCAGCCCCATGAGAATCAGACCTTTATTAATGTTGACTGCTCAACCCTACAGCCAAAAATAAATTATTCAATCCATTAAAAACTACTCTCCTGTGAGAAGATGTTTCTGCACCATTTCAGTTTTCCAAATTTCTCAACTTGGTGGAATTGTGTCCATGATTTAGCAGCCGTTTTGCCACGCTTAAAGATGGTCCTATTACGTTCTAAGTTTATTTATTAGCGTCACAAGTAGGTTTATATTAAGACTGCAATGAAGTTACTGTGAAAATCCCCCAGTGCCTGTTCAGATACACTGAGGAAGAATTTAGCATTGCCAATGGCACCTAACCAACATGTCTTTTGGATTGTGGGAGAAAACAAGAACATCCAGCGGAAACCCGCACAGACACAGGGAGACTGTGCAAATTCCACACAGACAGTGACCCAAGCCGGGAATCAAACTCAGGTCCCTGGCACTGTGAGGCAGTAGTGTTAACCACTGTCCAGCATGCTGCCCAGTGTTCGAAGTGATGCCGGACTTTTGAGGGTGGCACAGTGGCTGGCATTGCTGCATCACAGTGCCAGGGACCTGGATTCAATTCCAGCCTTGGGTCAATGTTTGTGTGGTGTTTGCACATTCTCTCTATGTCTATGTGGATTTCCTCCGGGTGGTCTGATTTCCTCCCACAGTCCAAAGATGTTCAGGTTAGGTTAATTGGCCACACTAAATTTCAGTGGGACGAGTGAGAATACATGGATAGTAGTGGGATTGTTGTCGGTATAGGTTCGGTGGGTTAAATAGCTTCCTATAGGGATGCTCTGATTCTTTTTGATGATTCTCTTCTATGTTGAAGAAAAAACAGCTGCTCCATGATGCCAATAGAACCCTGTAACATCAATTTGTAAAGCTCTCTAAAGATTGTAAACTAATTTTGATTTTAGTCATCACCTGTTTTGCACTGTTGTGCAATCAAATATTCATTTTACATCTCGCCTTATTTTATTTCCATTGTGATGGTAGATATCTATAGCTTTTTTTTACATTTTTGTGGAATATTTAAAAAACCTGCTTTATTGTACAGACAGTGGGTGTGTCTGAAAAAATTTAGTTCAAGGGTTGTAAAAACAAGTTAATAGTTTGTTTCAGCTAGGAATGGGTTACTTTGATAGAGCTAATGGACTTTTGGAATACACAAGGGGCTCTTTAGAAAGTTGATTGAAATGGCTAAGTGATAATGTTATTAATGTATAGAGCTAGGTCTGTAGCAGGCAAAAAAACTAGACAGTTGCTGTTGGAGGTCTGGCTGAAATCAAAGGTGAGTGCAAACTGTTCCTGAGAATTCTCTCTCCATAAAATCTCTGCAAGCTTCAAGACTGTTAATAAAATTTATAGCAAGTTTGCTTGGGTTTGCTAACTGTATTTATTTAAAAGTGATTTTGGTCTGTGCATGAAGGGGGTTTATTTGGAACAGGAGCAGGCATAAGCTAGAAAGTAAAGTTGCTTCCTTTCATTTTTAAATATTGTTCAACTGTCAAGGGTTAAATTGTTTGTTCGAATTAACTTCAAACGGTGCTATGGATAAATATTGTTCTGATATAAAAATCACTAATGTGCCAGTGGAATCACTCCTGAAAAGGAATATCCTATTCTTACATTGCTGCCAAAAGGAAAAATTGTTGTGGTCTAATCTGGTTTCTTAATATAACTTGTGGTTCTAGTCCAGTATCCTAATTATTGACATTAAGGACCCCAAGCACCAGGACATTCTCTCTTCCTCCTTCTTCCATTGGGAAAAAGATACAAGTCTGCAATCATGTAGTAACTGACACAAGAACAGCTTCTTCCTTGCTGCCATCAGATTTTTGAATGGATCTAGCTTGCATGAAATTGATCTTCCTCTACATCCTAGCTATGACTGTATACTACATTCTGCATTCTCTCCTTCTCTGTAAGTGGTAAGCTTTGTCTATATAGCATACAAGAAACAATACTCCTCACTGTATACTAATACATGTGACAATAATAAACCAAATCAAGTCAAATGGAGGTATTGAAAAAAGTTTTAAAACATTATTTATTAGTCACAAATAAGATTTACATTGACACTGAATTGAAGTTATTGCAAAATTCCCTGAGTCACCACAGTTTGGTGCCTGTTCAGGTCAATGCACCTAACCAGTTGGTGATAACATTTAACACACTAATTAGGTTCTACACTAGTTCTGTGATTTGTGTAGGTATGATGTAGAGATGCCGGCATTGGACTGGGGTAAACTCAGTAACAGTCTGGCAACACCAATTTTAAATCCAACCGATTTATTCGATAGTAAATCTGCGAACTTTCAACTCATGTCTTCGTCAGGCAAATGCAGTGTTCTGGTCTGCAATAGCACACATCAGCACAGACAGTCACAGATTGCTGATTAGAATGTGAATCCTTACATCTAACCTGCTATTCAAGTCTTAAAGTGGCTAACAATGTGTGTGAAGGGAACCCTGAGCATTCGTTAGAGAGATGTGTATTGTCTCCAGACAGCACAGTGAGTGAGGTTTTTTGCTAACCCAGGCAAGTCATGGGGTTTACAGATAGTGTGACATGAAGCCAAGATCCCTTTTAAGACTGTCCTCGTGTGTGCGGAACCTGGCTATCAGTCTCTGCTCAGCGACTCTGCGCTGTCGTGTGTCATGAAGGCCCCCTTGAAGAACATTTACCTGAAGGTCGGAGGCCGAATGCCCGTGACTGCTGAAGTGTTCGGCCACAGGAAGTGTCTACCTACATTTGTGTAGGTAGACACCCAGATCCCTGTAGTTCTGGACACCTTTCCATTTACAACATGCTGCATGGGACAGAGCACGGAGTTAAAGAAAAGTTAGTAGAACACCAGAAAATGATGTATCTTCACTCTCAAATCTTCAAAGCAAGCGATTTTTGTTGGAGGTTAAAAGTTTTAAATGCTGAATGTCAAAAAAATATTTTTCAATAAATATTTCATGAATGTAAAATCCATTTATAATCTTACTAAAATCAAAGGACAAAAATGTTCTACTGACAGATACTGCTAGATGTCCAATTACTTATTTTCTTTATTCATTGGATGTGGGCATTTCTAGCTGGCCAGCATTTATTGTCAATCCCTGAGGGCACTTGAGAGTGAACCACAATGCTGTGGGTCTAGTGTCACATGTAGGCAAAACCAATTAAGGACAGATTTCCTTTCCTAAAGACCATTAATGACCCAGACAGGTTTTTACAACAATTGACAATGGTCATTGTTAGACTTTTAATTCCAGATTTTTGTTTAAACTGAATTCAAATTTCACCTACCATGGTGTGATTTGAACCCAGAGTTTCGGGGTTATTAATCCAGCAACAATACCACACTGCCACTCTCTCTCCATTAGGTTCTGTTGGTTTATCTATCGTATGGCAGAAGTTAGGGAAATAAGGTTGGAGTTAGTTTTACTCTGTATGTATTCTCTCCAGGTGACTAATACCATCTGTCGTTGAGCTTGGGTACGTTTTATCACCCACCCTGATAGTCCTCTCATTCGCCGTGTTTCCTTGCTGTGGTTTTGTTCTGGTTTTATCTGATGCAAAGACTCTCAACTTTCAAAAAGAGAGGAAGGGTTGAAAATGTCAACCTGGTTTCAATTGAATGAGGCTGAGTGCCTGTTTCATAGCAGGGAGTGAAAAGATATTTGACGTGCATTTGATAAAGGTCGACGAAATACTTAATCCATCTTTGGCTTTGATACATTCCTACCAACTCTACAAGCCGAGGTTGCGCAAATGCGGAGACTGAAACTGGCTTGCGGTGCTTGTGTTTGTGTGATGTCATCTGAAGGTCAAGTTTGCTGAATCAGCGAATATCAAATTAGTGATGTGCTGTCTGGCTTTGGTGTCTCCAACAGCAATGTAATGCAGCATTGCTCACCCCTCCCGTTCACCCCTTGTAATGACTTTAATCAGGCAAATGAGGTTGGCCTGTTAGAATAGGATGCCTTTCCCTGCTTGGATGGAATTTCACATTGGCCCAAAGCCTAAACCTCCCCCCCCGTCCGGGTCAGGTGCCTCACTGCATGTGTCGCCTTGTGGAAATTTCTCTATGCCCGTGCGGAGGCGTTTCCTGTATAGAATGCTGCTGCACACCTTCCACTACTACATCCATGCCTGTCGCCCGGATACATCTTGGCGGGCCATGTTGCCGCCAGGTGGCCGAGATCCCCAGTGGAGGTCCCTCTACGGAGGAATCTCCCCCAATTACCTTGAGGACCTGGGATGGAGGCTGCTACTCGCAGCAGTGCCATACAACTGTAGGTTTTTCTGCTTCATTGTCTCCCGAGACTGCACTTTCTGTGGTCTTGTGGAATCTGTGGGCCATGTCTACATTCTATGTTATAGATTGCACACCCTTTTTGATTTCCTTAAACATCTTACGCTGATACTTTGTTTGCACTTCAGTCACACGCTCCTAATCTACGGACACCAGGTGCAGAGAGGGGTGGGTTGGGATGGCGACCTCCTCATGAACCTGCTCCTAGGCCTGGCGAGATGCGCCACCAGTACGCCCAGGCAGCGGGCCATCCTTACTGTGCACCCCTCTACCATGGCTATATTCATGGCTAGGCGTCCCTGGAGAGGGAACATGCAGTGTCCATGGTTGCAGATGACACCTTCCGCACCGGCTGGGCACCGCAGGGGCTGGGGTGTATTATAGACCACGATAATCACATTTTGATTTAATGTTTTAAGTGTGCTATCAAAATTGTTTTCTCTTTGGCCTGTCATTTTCTTTTTTGGGAATTTGTCCCTTTTAATTTGTCCCTAAGTTAATTTGAGTTGGTTTATTTGGTTGGTGTCAAAAAAAGCTTCCTGATTAAGGGCCATATTTATGGACTAATCAGGGAACCTTTTGCTTTGTACTTTACCAGGCGTGTCAGTTCCTCTGGGACTCCTGGTGTAGATTGCTAAATGAAAGCACTCTGTATACTGCTGTCAGACTTGTAAATAATGGGATTTTGGTGAAGGGACTTCTACCTCTGAAGATTTATGACACGCTTAAAAGTCATCATAAGCCTTATCAATTAAATTTTCTATATTTTACATCCTGTCAAAGAAGGAGATATCAGAATCGATGACCAAAAGCTCCATCAAAGAAGGAGGTCCCAAGATGTGACTTAAAGGAAGACCAATGGCCAAAGTTCCAACAGAAAGTTATACTGTTAAAACCTAATAAGTTTGGGATATGAACTGATTTGATTTGATTTGTTATTATCACTGATGGTATAGTGAAAAGTATTGTTTCCTGTGAGCTATACAGACAATGCATACTGTTCATCGAGTACATAGAGGAGAAGACAGAAAAGGGTGTAGAATATAAAAGGAACAAGGTTTATGATGCAGGGAATGAGGCAGAAGATTTTTTTTAACATTCAAATATTAGCTGCCAGAGGACGTTGTGCCGGGATGAATGAAAGAATGTGAGAAGTCCAGTTTTAATGTCAGGACTTTAAAAACAAGTTCATCAGATGGGAGGATGATTTTAATTTCAACCATGTAAAGTGGCAAAAAAGGAAAAGTAGAAAAAAGAAAATACTGGAAACATTGAAAAGCTCAGGGAGCATCTCATAGAATCATAAAACCTGTATAGTGCAGAAAAAGACCATTTGGCCCATTGAGTCTGCACCGACCACAAACCCACCCAGGCCTCAACCCCATAACCCTGCATATTTATCTACTAATCCCTCTAACATATGCATCTCAAGACACAATGGGCAATTTAACTTGGCCAGTCAACCTAACCCACACATTTTTGGACTGCGGGAAGAAACCCACACAGACACAGGGAGAATGTGCAGACTCCACCCTGACAGTGATTCAAGATGGGGATCGAACCCAGGTCCCTGGAGCTATGGAGCAGCAGTGCTAACATACTGTGCTGCATCTATGGAGAGAGACAGAATTAATGGCTGGTGCTTTTTGCCCCCACAACCCTTTGCTCTGCTACACCCCTCCTCAACCACCAGTGGAAGATCCTGCTGGTGGGATGGTGGGGTGTGGTGGAAGATCCTGTCTGCGAGGGGTGGGGGGGGCGGGTAATGGTGGGATGCGGTGTAAGATCCTACTGGTGGGATGGTGGGACACATTGGAAGGTCCTGCCAGCGAGGAGAGATGGTGGGGCACAGTGGAAGGTCCTGCCAGTGAGGAGGGATGGTGGGGCACAGTGGAAGGTCCTGCCAGCGAGGAGGGATGGTGGGGCACATTGGAAGGTCCTGCCAGCGAGGAGGGATGGTGGGGCACAGTGGAAGGTCCTGCCAGTGAGGAGGGATGGTGGGGCACAGTGGAAGGTCCTGCCAGCGAGGAGGGATGGTGGGGCACATTGGAAGGTCCTGCCAGCGAGGAGGGATGGTGGAGCACATTGAAGGTCCTGCCAGCGAGGGGGGATGGTGGGGCACATTGGAGGTCCTGCCAGCGAGGGGGATGGTGGGGCACATTGGAAGGTCCTGCCAGCGAGGGGGGATGGTGGGGCACATTGGAAGGTCCTGCCAGCGAGGGGGGATGTGGGGCACATTGGAAGGTCCTGCCAGCGAGGGGGGATGGTGGGGCGTGATGAAGGTCCTGCCAGCGAGGGGGGATGGTGGGGCACATTGGAAGGTCTGCCAGCGAGGGGGGATGGTGGGGCGTGATGAAAGATCCTGCCAGCGAGGGGGGATGGTGGGCACAGTGGAAGGTCCTGCCAGCGAGGGGGGATGGTGGGGCACATTGGAAGGTCCTGCCAGCGAGGGGGGATGATGGGGCACAGTGGAAGGTCCTGCCAGTGAGAGGGGATGGTGGGGCACATTGGAAGATCCTGCCAGCGAGGGGGGATGGTGGGGCGTGATGAAAGGTCCTGCCAGCGAGGGGGGATGGTGGGGCACATTGGAGGTCCTGCCAGCGAGGGGTGGTGGGGCACATTGGAAGGTCCTGCCAGGAGGGGGGATGGTGGGGCACATTGGAAGGTCCTGCCAGCGAGGGGGGATGGTGGGGCACATTGGAAGGTCCTGCCAGTGAGGGGGGATGGTGGGGCACATTGGAAGGTCCTGCCAGTGAGGGGGGATGGTGGGGCACGGTGGAAGATCCCACCCAATGTTTCAGTTTGCTGACACTTTGTCAGAAGTGGAAAATGTTCGAGGTTTCAGTACAGAGGCAGGTGAGGGGAAGGACTAAAGGAAACCTGTGAAAGTGTGAAAGGTGGAAGTAATTAAACTTGATTTGATTTATTATTGCCACAAGTATTATATAGTGAAAAATATGTTTCTTTGATTTGATTTGATTTATTATTGTTCCATATATTAACATACAGTGAAAAGTATTATTTCTTGCTTGCTATACAGACAAAGCATACCATTCATAGAGAAGGAAACAAGACCATGCAGAATGTAATATTACCGTCATAGCTAGGGTGTAGAGAAAGATCAATTTCATGCAAGGTAAGTCCATACAAAAGTCTGACAGCAACAGGGAAGAAGCTGTTCTTGAGTCGGTTGGTATGCAATCTCAGACTTTTGTTTCTTTTTCGTGGCAGAAGAAATTAGAACAATGTCCAGGGTACAGGGATTCCTTAATTATGCTGGCTGCTTTGCCAAGGCAATGGGAATTGTAGACAGAGTCAATGGATGGGACATGGTTTGTGTGATGGATTAGTCTACATTGTAGTTTTTTGCAGTCATGGGCAGAGTAGGAGCCATACCAACCTGTGATGCAGCCAGAAAGAATGCTTTCTATGGTATATCTCTAAAAGTTAGTGAGAGTCGTAATTGGCATGACAAATTTCCTCCAACTTCTGAGAAAGTAGAGACATTGGTGTGCTTTCTTAACTATTGTATTGGCATGGCAGGGACCATTTGTTAGTGATCTGGACACCTAAAAACTTGAAGGTCTCGACCCTTTCTACTTCATCCCCGTTGATGTAGACAGGGGCATGTTCTCCTTTACGCTTCCTGAAGTTGATGACAATCTGCTTTGTTCAATCTTCCACAATCTTTGATACCTTCGACAATCTTCTTGCATGCTACACAAACAAAGCAATATGTACGTGGGAAGGAAAGGAGAGAATGCAGAATGCAGTGTTACATTCATAGCTAGGGTGTAGAGAAACCCCAACTTAACGTAGATGACAAATAAGGCAATGGCACAGTTAGGGCAAAAAAGAGATGGTAATTGGAGAACTGAAGAAACAAAGACGGGTTTAGAGGAGGTGTGAATGGCAATTGTAGAATCATCACCAACATCCACAAAAAATGGAGATAGAGATTGTCACAAATTGAATATGAGTTTGGAAGTTTGCAAAGCACCTAATTTGAAAAATGAGGTAATACTTCTCAAGCTTGTGTAGCTCTTCATTAAAACAATGTAGGAAGCTGAGAATAGCTGGGACTGAGAACAGAACCTCAGAATGCCAGAAAACCAATGTCTGTATAAATAAAATCAAGATGAGAGGTTGAGGAAGAAAATCAAATTGAGACCTGAATACCTTTATCCACATTCTGCTGCTGTTACAATGACAGTGGGCTCTTGCCTTCCACTAGATTTGCAGAAGGAAAAGCAGACAGGTGTGGGGATCATGGTCAGCCATAGGCCCCACGATTGCAGGAGGGGAGTTGGTCAGGCTGCCACTCATTTTCACATTAACTGGACACTTAGAATCATTCTTGTAAACTTATGTCAATGGGGTCAAGTGTTGAAATCTCCTGGAATACATCCAACAAAATTGGTAAAGCCTAATAGAGGCCATCCCAAGTAATGGGCTTCAGATAAGTTACGAGGAGCTCACTGTGAATTCTGCAAGTAAGTTTCAATGTTGTAAGAAGTGTGCAACACGTAGCATTTTTAAATTTAAGCATCTAATTTGGGTGGCACGGTGGCACCGTAAAAACTTAGAACTAAAAGTCTACTGATGAATATGAAACCATGGTTGATTGTTGTAAAAACCCATCTAATTCACTAATGTCCTTTAGGTAATTGGCTTTTTGACAAAATGTAGAGATGCCGGCGTTGGACTGGGGTAAATTCAGTAAGAGGTCTGACAACACCAATTTTAAATCCAACCGATTTATTTGATAGGAAACTTGCAAGCTTTAGGCCTTTGTGCATTCGTTAGGCAAATGAGGTATTCCGGTCTGCAATAGCACACATATCAGCACAGACAGTTTACAGATTGCTGATTAAAGCCTAATAGAGGCCATCCCAAGTAATGGGCTTCAGATAAGTTACGAGGAGCTCACTGTGAATTCTGCAAGTAAGTTTCAATGTTGTAAGAAGTGTGCAACACGTAGCATTTTTAAATTTAAGCATCTAATTTGGGTGGATTCTAATCAGCATTCTGTGACTGTCTGTGCTGATATGTGTGCTATTGCAGACCAGAACACTTCATTTGTCTGAGGAAGGCTATAAAGGCCGAAAGCTTGCAAGTTTACTATCAAATAAATCAGTTGGATTTAAAATTGGTGTTGTCAGACCTCTTACTGAATTTTTGGCAAAAGCCAGAGGGTGGTTGTAGAGAGTTGTTTTTTAAACTGGAGGCCTATGACCAGCAGTGTGCCTCAGGGATCAGTGCTGGGCCCACTATGATTTATTGTTTATATTAATGATTTGGATGAGAATATAGAAGGCATGGTTAATAAGTTTGCAGATGACACTAAGATTGGTGGCACAGTGGACAGTGAAGAAAATTATCTCCAATTGCAGCGGGATCTTGATCAATTGGATCAGTGGGCTGACGAATTCCAGATGGAGTTTAATTTAGACAAATGGAAGGTAATGCATTTCAGTAGACTAAACCAGGGCAGGATTTACTTAGTTAATGGTCGAGTGTTGGAGAGAGATCTAGGGGTACGTGTTCATAGCTCCTTGAAAGTGGAGCTTCAGGTAGACAGAGTGGTGAAGAAAGCATTTGGTATTCTTGGTTTCATCAGTCAGATCATTGAATACAGGAGTTGGAATGTCTTGTTGAAGTTGTACAAGACATTGTTAAGGCCACACTTGGAATACTGAGTGCGATTCTGGTCATCCTATTACAGAAAGGATATTACTAAACTAGAAAGAGTGCAGAAAAGATTTACTAAGACTTGCTGGATTGAGTTATGAGGAGAGGCTGGATATACCGGGATTTTTTTCTCTGGAGCATCGGGGGCTGAGGGGTGACCCCTTTTAAATGTTGAGATGCAGCTGGATAGTTAATATCTTTTCCCAAAGGTAGGAGAGGCTAAAACTAGAGGACATAGGTTTAAGGTAAGAGGAAAAGATACAGAAGTGTCCAGAAGAGCACCACAGAGGGTGGTGAGTGTCTGGAACAAGCTGTCAGAGATAGTAGCAGAGGCGGGTACAATTTTATCTTTTAAAAAGCATTTAAATAGTTACATGGGTATGATGGGTATAGAGGGATATGGGCCAAATGCGGATTAGCAATTGGGATTAGCTTAGGGGTTCTTAAAAAAAAGGCGGCATGGACAAGTCGGACCTGTTTCCATGCTGTAAACTTCTATGACTCTAAGGAAATCTGCTGCCTTTACTTGGTTTGACCGACATGTAACTCCAGATTCACAACAACATGATTGACTCTTAACTGCCCTCTAAAATAGTTGAGCAAACCACTTAGTTCAAGGGCAATTGGGAAAATGCAACAAATGTTGACCTTACCAGCAATACTCACATCCATTTAATGGACATTATAAAATTGTTTAAAATCAATTATGAAGTATTTTAGTAATCCTTTCTGAAGAGGGGAAAAAGGAATAAAACCCTGAATTACAACAGTTCATTGTTTTTTTGAAAAAACTTGCAGAGCTTTTAACTTGAACACTCAATAGAATATTGGAGATAGTCTGGTGCAGAGCATGTTCTGTTCTACCTAACAGTATTCAATCTACATTGTGATCTTTGACTTCTTTCCATAGTCTGAATGTGTTTAATGAGCAGACACTGTGAGATGAAATGGATGGCAGAATTGATCTGCAATTCAGTTATATGGTGAGACTGGAGGCTGGAATTATTCACCTTTGAGCAGAGAATGTTAAAGAAACTTTAAAATAATTGGCAGAAGAACCAGTTACGCAAATCATGATCTGGAGTACATTGCCTGAAAGAGGTAAAAGCACGTTCAACATTAACTTTTGAAAGGGAATTGGATCATTTCTTAATGGCAAAAATGAAATGTAGGCCTTGGGTGAATGGAGAAATAAGCACGACTAATTAAGGAGCCTCCTCAAAGAACCAGCACATGCACAATGGGTCTTGTGCTGTAAAATTCTTTTTTAAGTTTAAAGTTAATTTATTAGTTTCACAAGTAGGCTTACATTAACACTGCAATATCGTCACACTTCTGCGCTTGTTCGGGAACATTGAGAGAGAATTTGGCACGGACAATGCACCTAACCAGCACATCTTTTGATCAGTGGGAGAAAACTGGAGCACCCAGAGGAAACCCACGTAGCCATGGGGAGAATGCGCAAACTCCACATAGACAGTGCCTCAAGCCTGGAATTGAACCTGGGTCCCTGGTGCCATGAGGCAGCAGTGCTAACTACTGTGCCACCCATTGTTAATAACAAGGCAATATCAACCTAAATGTAGGCCCTGTCTATACAGCGTATGCATGATGCTGAGAATATTACTGGTGATCCTTCAGATCACCACCCCACTCCCTCTCACATTCAGCCCTGTCCTCTAAAAAAGCAGTCACCCATTTTCGAGAATGCAGAGAGCATCAAAAGCACTGAGTCACTCCCGCCAGCAAAGGCAAGGGACTAGTTTTGTCTCTTTTAAGAGGTAATCAGGCTCAAAACAATTTTTAAAAAAATCTATCTTTATTTTCTTAAAGCTTTCACTATCTTTGTTGTCTTTTAATTTGAGTCAGAAAAATCACTGAGTGGGATTTTATAGCCTTGCTCGAGCGAGACCAGAAATTCCCTCCCAAAGACAACAAACAATTCTGTTGTCCGCCCCTCACCCGATTCTGTGTTGGGCTAGATGATAGAATTCCGATGCCTGAGTTAGTTTCAGAAAATAAATGGAACTCAGTTAACAGACAAGGGTCATCTGCTTTCATCATTCATTTGAAAAGACAGTAATTTGCATAATTATGTATTGCATTCCAGTTAAGAATAGTGAACTGGCTGACTAATGACTTCGCCAAGCAGTGAATAATTCATGCTGACTAAATGGAATTCTACCCATGACCCTGATGTGTGGGAAATTCTTGAATGACAGGGACCACCTTCAATGAGAAGGTCACACCATTGTGGATGGAACACCCATATCGTTCTGGCAAATTGTTCATGGCGCAAAGCTGATTTGAAATGAATTTCAATGGGAATGGGAACACCAAACTGAACAGCAAATATTGTTTTCCAGACCTTTATTTTCCAGACCTTAATTGGGAATATTTTTGACAAATGATTAATACGATGGGTGTTTTTTTTAAAGCACACTTATCTTTCTGTTCATTTCAGGCAGACAGATCCATTAATCAGATCATCAAAAGCCAAGGTGATGCATTCATCATAAGGAGAGAAAAAATGATCCATTGAGTACAAGTTGCAAAATCACCAATATATGAACTACTTTCAATCATGCTGCTACTAATGAGATCTACAGAAACGGTGCATAATCACTGTTTCACTTCAGTATTGTACGGCACTTGCTAGCAGTTTCTAAAATAAGAAACACTTAACAGTCGTTTCACAAAATCGTTGCAAAGCAAAGCACTACAGTGTATCACTGTGTCGTTCTAGATTGCAACTGATGAGCAATGTGTTCTAAATAAGTATTCAAGCATCTTAACGTATTCATAACCAACTCTAATGAAAAGTACCAAGTGGATAATTCAATGTAGACTCTTCCAAAGGTCCATAGCAACACTGATGTTTTTGACAAATTCTCTACACTGCACAGTCTTCAACCCTCAAGATCCCACAAACAGCAATACAATACTAATCACATTAAGTTTCAGTTGACAGATAAATGTTGACCAAGATACCCATGTTCTACTCTGAATAGTCCCATTGGGTTGGTAAAAGACTACTGAAGCCTAAATTTAACTTCTCATTCAAAAGGCATCATTCCTTCAATACTCCGCTGGGCTGAGAGTCTATATTTTACTCAGGAGTAGGATTGACCGAGGAGATGAGGGCTACCACTGAGCCATGGCAGATACCTTGATCTACAGCTAATTACTTACAAGCCAATATAGTTAGGAAATCCAAAGGTAGTTTGCATGGGCAAACAGTAGAAATAAGGAATAGTTTTAGATGGGTTTAATTTAATGTTTCTGTGAAGGGGGCTTGTGATTAGATTCATGCTGTGTGAAGGTGTTTGTACGTGTGGTAGTTGGTTAAGTTCCAATGATGCTTCTATTGTGTTTAAAGAGGGCAGGGGCATTGCTTATCGGTTAGAGGCCCAGTTCCCAGAGAGAGGCCTTTCTTTTGGTCTTTGTTGTTAATGGTAAGCTAGAGCAGTTGAAAACTGGCAGAGAATGAGAAAATAGCTGTGACAACTCTTCTAAAAGCAGTTGTTTGTGAGGATGGAAAAGGGACTCTCAGCTTTGCTTTAAGAAAAAGCATTCTGTGAAGTAACGATTACCTAAAGAGAAGGAAAATAGGAATGAAGAGAGGTTTTCTAAGAGTCTGGAGTTAAATGAATAGAACAAACAGAGATTACGATTCTCACATCGCGATGCGCATGTGTGTCGGTATGGGGTGGGAGATGCGCATCTCCAGACTTGTCCTGGGATTTGCACTTGTGCCAGGAATGTATGCATATCTCCCAGAGCTGGTGAAGAGTCGCTGGTCAGACCACTCTGGAAACTGTCAGGAAAGCGGGTAAGTCATTTAAGATCTTTTAAATTTTTAAAAAATATGTGTATTAGTTAATTATCGGGAACTTTCAGGTCCTGACTGAATCTCTCACCTTCTAGGAGTACTTCATTCTGGTGGGGTTCAGAATAGCTCCCCATGTTCACTGAACTAGCAAGAGACCCCATTGGAATGAAGGGAGATGGGGCAATTGGGGCTCCCCTGGGGGCCAGGCAGCAGGGCATCATGCCCCTTTGGCATGGGCATTCTGGCAGCACCAGCCTGTGCTCCTGGCACTGCCAAAGGGGCAAAGTGTCTATACCCAGGAGGCACCTTGGCATTTCCCATTAGGCATCAGGGCCTGGGGGAATTGTTGGGGATGTGGAGTCCCATTGCTGCTCTGCAGATAGAATCGGTCTGGGATGGAGGGAGGGCAGCGATTGGAGCGATCTGGGGGGGGATGGTCTATCAGGTGGGCTTGCCTCCCAGAGGGGAATCTGACCCCGGGGGAAGGGGGGTCAGCTGATCGCATCTGCCAGGGGGAGGGGGGGTGGGGCCTGGACAGCAGGGTGATCTGGGATGGAGAGGTCAGGCTGGCTCAGGATTTCTGTAGAGGGGGGGGGGGGGAGCTGCGATCATGCCATGGGGGGAGGTGGCTGGAAGGCCAGCACGTAAGGGCTCCAGGCTGGCCAGCAAGCAGCGAGACTGACATATTGGGGCAATTGCGCATGCGCAGAGTCCCAGAACTGTCCGACTCCAGTGTGAATAGGTTCTGCCCCCTACCCCGAGTTTTTAATGAGATTCATGACTGGGATCTCTGCATGGAACATAGAAAAACTACAGCACAAACAGGCCCTTCGGTCCACAAGTTTCACTGATCATATCCCTACCTACCAGGCCTACCTATAACTCTCAATCGTATTAAATCCCATATACTCATCTGTGTAGTGCACAGAGTGCAGAGATTCAGCTGAGAAGCTGATCTGGCATTTAGAACAGTTAGGATTTAGAACAGTTCCTCCACCCATCCAGCATTTTTAGGAAAATTGCAGCCTGAGAATCAAATGACTGAGAATCAAAGTGACTTGCTGTTAAGTAAAATCATGGGGATTTGAAAAGGCAGTGGGTCATGAATGGCCAAAAGATATCTAAATTAGTGCTAAGGTTTGTGAGAAATTGCTACAGCTTAGGAGATGTTGTTTGAAATAATTGTGGAAATTAGATATTGAGTGTGCAAAAGTCCTTCCAGGCAAAGATATCCAAAAGGGGTTGGTGTAAAAACTTGGATTGGATTTGCTGGTAAAAGTGGAGTGGAGCCTTTGTTTAAATGTGTCATTTGGAAAACCTGGACTGGAGTTTAGAATGCAAATCACCAAAGCAAAGCATTCTGATGAGAATATTTCAAAGTGTATTTGTGCGAGTGAAGTTTGGAAACTCTCATGTGACAATCATCAAGGGTGTGAGGGGAGGGTGTCTGAGGAGAAACCCACAGATAACTTGGGTTCAGAGCAATAGTATCATAGAACCCTACAATGCAGAAAGACCCCCTTCGGCCCATCGAGTCTGCACCAAACACAATCCCACCCAGGCCCTATCCCCATATCCCTACATATAATATCCACTAATCCCTAATCTATGCATCCCTGGACACTAAGGGGCAATTTTTTAGCATGGCCAATCAACTTAACCTGCACATCTTTGGACTGTGCGGAGCGGAGTGTGTGTACTTGACCACAGCCAATCTGTATGCTTTAGAAAAAGAACTTTGTGTTTCCAAGAGCATTGTAACTTCAAGTGTACTGTGTCATCATGCTAATCTTAAAACCTGTGTGTAATTGTTAAGCTAAAGGGAGAGTAAAGGAAAATTATAACCAAAATTTTTTCACACTAGATAAATGATTTTTCTTTATTGCTAAAACGAATGAGCGATCCTCTGTTCCTCCGTGTTTGATTTAAAGGAAGTAAAAGTTACAGTCACCAAAAGAGATAATGCTGGAAAATCTCAGCAGGTCTGGCAAGGATCACCTGGACTTAAAATATCAGCTCTTTTCTCTCCTTACGGATGCTGCCAGACCTGCTGAGATTTTCCAGCATTATCTCTTTTGGTTTCAGATTCCAGCATCTACAGTAATTTGTCTTTTTCTTTCTAAAATTTACGATTCTTTGAGCCAGCGTTCCAGTCTGGGATCTTACTGTCCGGTGATAACATCAACTGGGATCATAGCAACATCAATCTTCAAACTTCACTCACTAACAGAAATGATCTTGTAACTTGGCCTACTGATGGCATTAGACTTTATGCACTTAACAGGAAAAATCATTGTGCATTGAAAATCAGATCTGTCATGAGAAAATGTTGTGAGTAATGTCTCAACAGGTGGTAATGAAATGCTTTTTGCTTAAGAAGTTCTCAAAGTATTCAATAATCATATAGGATAAGGCAACCATTGTGTTTAATATGCATGGCTGATATACATCCCCTTGCTGTGCAGCTTAACCGGTACTTAAATTATTCTGGTCTTTTGCCTTCAGTGTCCACACTGGAAGTTCATCTTCATCTTTTGCATGAAGAGGACTTTCCCAATCTCAGTGTCTTGACTGAGTGGAAGTGAACAGGATGTTTCCTCTTGTGGGGATGTCTAAAACTAGAGGTCGCAGTTTAAAAAAAAGACCAAGATTTGGAGAAATTTTGCCTCTGATGATTGTGAGTTTTTGGAACTTCCTTCCTCAAAAGACGATGAAGCCAAGGTCGTTGGATATTTTTAAGACTGATGGATACATTCTTGCTAAGCAAGGGGGAGGAGAAAGGTTATCAGGGAGAGATGGGAGTGTGGAGTTGAGACCACAATTGGATCAACAATGGTAGAGCAGGCTGAAGGGACCAAGTGGCCTTCTGCTCCTAATGTGTATGTTGATATGATCTCTGCTCCCTTCATATATTCTTTTTTATCATATTCATTTGTGGGACATGGGCAGAATTGGCTGGCCAGCATTTCTTGCCCATCCCTAGTTGCCCTTAGAGAGTCAACCACGTTGCTGGCTCTGGGGTCACACGTAGGCCAAACCAGGTAAGAACAGGAAATTTCCTTCTCTAAAGAACGTCAATGAATCAGAAGGCTTTTCTCATCAATCAACAATGACTTCATGGTCATCAGTGGATTCTTAATTACAGATTTTTTTAAAATTGAATTCAAATTCCATCATCTGCCATTGTGGGATTTGAACCGGGATCCCCAGAACATTAGCTGATTTTTTGAATTAACAGTCTAGTGCTAATACCATAGACCATCACTTTCCCACCACAGATGTCCACTACCCTACTAATAAAGCCTTTCAAACAATTCCAATAATTCTGCATCAACTACTTGATCCCAGATATTGTTCATTCAGTGATTTCCTCCAGGTGCTCTGGTTTCCTCCCACAGTCTAAGGATATGGGGGTTAGGTTGATTGGCCATGCTAAATTGACCTTAGTATCGGGGGGATTAATGGGGTCAATATATGGGGGTTACAGGAGTGGGGTTTGGGTGGAATTGTGGTTGGTGCACATTCAGTGGGCTGAATGGCCTCCTTCTGCACTGTAGGGATTCTATAATTCTATGATTGGAACAGAAAAACTCAGCAGGGATAAAACTTGTAGTTGCTCCTACTGTCGAGAATTTCTGTCCATGTGCATGCAGTAAAATGACAGATCTTGTGAAATGTCTTCTAATGGTAGACTGCCATTGGTTTACTGCACCACATTAATGTTCAGCTCACGTACAAGTAGCCATTCCATTGAATTTTATGTTCTATAGCCCCATGCTTAACTATAATTTATTGTGATACACCTAGGAGATGTCATCATTTTATGAGTACAAAAGGATTAGCAAAAACCGGAGAGGTTTAAAAAGGTGTTACACAAATGCAAGCCTTCTTCACCATTTCTCTTCAGGTTTCAAGTCTCACACATGACTCTTCAACCAGTCTTGTTGTCAACGATTTTAACTGACCTATCGATCATAACTCTTACAAAGTAAGTCAGTCGCTGAGTCAAAACCTCATTATGCAGCTATTTAAATCAACACTTCTAGAATGATTTTACTGATGGGCCATGCAAAAATGTTCTGATGTGAGGAGCTATTGAACAGTCCAACCAAATGATTCTATTAAGAGATTTCCCTCAGCAAAGTGGGAGCGTTGCCAATCTTGTTACGAAAGATATACATGCCCCGCAGTCCTGCTGATCTCTCTGGTTCAGAGCTCAGATCAGCCAGTTTGTCGCTGCTAGTTGACAGCTCCTTCTTATCCCAGTGGGCTGCTATGATGATAGCCCTGTTCCCCAGCACAATAGAACACAGAACACAGAACATTACAGCGCAGAACAGGCCCTTCGGCCTTTGATGTTGCGCCGACCAATTTGGAAAAAAAAAAGCAATGACCCTCCAAACTAAACCATTCCCTTCTCTTCCATAAACTTATCAACTAACCTCTTAAATGCCACCAAACTTGGCGCATCTACAACTGCCGCAGGCAGGGCATTCCACTTCCTAACCACCCTCTGGGTAAAGAACCTACCTCTGATATCCGTCCTATAACTATCACCCCTTAATTTAAAGCTGTGTCCCCTCGTGCTAGCTTTCTCCATCCTAGGAAAAAGGCTATCACTGTCCACCCTATCTAAACCTCTAATCATCTTATATGTTTCAATAAGGTCTCCTCTTAGCCGCCTCCTTTCTAACGAAAACAACCTCAAATCCCTCAGCCTCTCCTCATAAGACCTGCCCTCCATACCAGGCAACATCCTGGTAAACCTCCTCTGTATCCTCTCCAATGCCTCCACATCTTTCTTATAATGTGGGGACCAGAACTGCACACAATACTCCAAGTGCGGCCGCACTAGAGTTTTGTACAGTTGCAACATGACGTTGCGGCTCCGAAATTCAATCCCCCTACCAATAAAAGCTAAGACTCCGTATGCCTTCTTAACAACCTTATCGACTTGACTGCCTACTTTCAGGGATCTACGCACATATACACCAAGATCCCTCTGTTCATCAACACTATTAAGAATCCTACCATTAGCCCTATACTCTACACATTTATTATTCCTGCCAAAGTGCATTACCTCACACTTTTCCACATTAAACTCCATTTGCCACCTCTCGGCCCAGCTCTGCAACTTGTCCAAGTCTCTCTGCAAACTATAACACCCCTCTTCACTATCTACCACTCCACCGACTTTAGTGTCATCTGCAAATTTACTAATCCATCCTTCAATACCCTCATCCAGATCATTTATAAAAATTACAAACAGCAGGGGCCCCAAAACAGACCCCTGAGGTACACCACTTGTAACCGAACTCCACGATGAATATCTCCCATCAACCACCACCCTCTGTCTTCTATCTGCTAGCCAATTCCTAATCCAATTAGCTAAATCACCCTCTATCCCATACATCTGTATTTTCTGCAGAAGCCTTCTATGGGCCACCTTATCGAACGCCTTACTAAAGTCCATATATACCACATCAACTGCCTTACCCCCATCCACCTCTTTGGTCACTTTTTCAAAAAACTCAATAAGGTTAGTAAGGCACGACCTACCCTTCACAAAACCATGCTGACTATCCCCAATCAATTCATTTCTCTCTAAATAACTATAAATCCTATCCCTAATAATTCTCTCCAATACTTTGCCCACAACAGAAGTAAGACTCACTGGCCTATAATTCCCTGGAAAGTCTCTCTTCCCCTTCTTGAACAATGGGACCACATTCGCTATCCTCCAGTCTTCCGGAACTATACCCGTAACCAACGACGACCTGAAGATCAGAGCCAGAGGCTCTGCAATCGCCTCTCTTGCCTCCCAGAGAATCCTAGAGAATCCTAGAGAATCCAATGGCAATGTTTGGCCAGTTCTCCTGTCAATCATCACTCCTGCCGACCTCAGTGCTATAAGTGACTGGATGATGAAGCCTTCATTGCAGTTTGAGCTGAGTTCCATTTGACAATTTAAAAAAAAAGCCAATGGTTATAAAATATTCAACCATGCCCTGCCACCGATTGACACAGTGGCCGGGATTTACCACTACCAGTGGGTGCCACAAAGGGCTGGGAGTGGAAAACATCGTAAAGAAGGCCCAAAATCATAATCGGAAAACCAGATGGCAACTGTGTGTCAATAGCGGACCAGGTCAAGATCCCAGTTGAATATATTTGCGATTCATTGTAAGGATCCTTGCTGGAATCACCTTTGTGTGCTGCGTCACCAGGGTGGGTCAGGGCACACTAGAACAACATGTTTTGAAGGGGATGAGGGTGATGAGTTTTAGGAAACTAAGGCTGGAGGTGAGGAGCCACAGCGTGGGCCAGAACAGGCAGGCCTGGGCATGATGCCTTGTCTATCACCAGGAGAACCTGAGAACATGCCCTTCACTCGTGACTTCAGTATCAGTCTTCTCACCTTGCATGGTGCAGTGCTGGTGATAATCAGTGCTAGGCCAACAGCACCAGGTCACCTTCAGGGCACTGTCGCAGGCAAGTCTCTTTCTCTTAGAGCACTGGTAACGGAGGGATGGCTTTTAAAGAGTCTCAGGCAGGGCTAGTGCTATACCGGAGGAGGTAGGGGGAAAGGTAGGGGAAACTGGCCTCAGGCATGGGAAGGAGCTGCAAGGCAAAGACTTCGCTGGTTGGAGACGAGTTGGGTTGTGATGAGAAATTACAAAGACATAAAGTAACTTGTGGGAATGATGTATAGACCCCCAGATTGCAACGGCAAAGTAAGACAGTGATGGAGGGCAGCTCTGATACCAGCACAGGCCCAATGTCCTTGACCGAGATCTCCATAGCAACTTCCAGTTGGCCAGCGTTGACCATGGTGCATTGGCAACCCAGTGTTATCACCTCAGAGTGAAGGCAGAGTGACTCAACCATTGTATGCTGCAATCCGAGGAGTACACTTGACTTTCCTTCCCGATGTCCTTGTGATGGTCATTACACCTCCACCAACGGATTTAGAATCGAGTTCGGAGACTCATCATCTGACTCAGACTCAGCCAGATCGTGACCTTCAGCAGTTGTCCAAGAGACAGCGGCCTTGGGTTGTCGCTGCCTCGGGATGCTGTGGGCCAGGTTGCGTGCTGCGCTCACTAGATTGTGACCCTGGAATGAAGTGTGTGTCTGCACTGGTGGAGGGTGTAGGTGAGCGCTATGATGGGTATTCAATGGCGCTGTCCTCTAGTTCCTCACCCGAGGTGTCTTTGAGGTTGGAGCTGAGGACTTATGGATGCAGTCCAGAGGGAAGGGGAGATAATTAGTGCGTGGAGGCAACTGCAAAACAGGACAAAGCCCCCACAGTATGGTTGTCTGAGGGATGAGTTGTTGCCAGAAACTCACTTGAAGTGTGTGCCCTCCACCTCACATTTGGCGCAAACATGTTTGATGTCCTTTCCAGCCAACTTATTGATTTGGTTTTGTTACTGAGAGAGATAAATCAGAGGACACGTGCCAATCCCCCAGTGTATAATCTGTGCATACAGAATTAATACCCAGGGAGCAGATGATACAATGAGAAAATCCATCAGCCTGGCTGTTGGGTAGAACAGCATTTTTCACGACCATTCCTACACTTGGTTCAATAGGGAGAAAATTTCACCCAGTGGTATCAATGGACACTCAGTCCATGATGTAGGCAAAAATAAAAACAGGTTGACCTCGAAGTCACAATGCATGTTCGGACGTGGCAGCTACAGTGGGTGCGGGGTATCGAGGCAGGCTGTTTAAACAAGATGCCATCCCAATTAAAATGAAAAAAAGGGCTCTTTTGTTCTATCTCAACCAGAGACACAGAATGGGATTTTACGACCTCGTTTGGGTGAAGCCCAAGGCCAACAGAGAATTCCATTCTGCCCCCATTCCAGGGTATGCGAGGTGTTAAAATTCTGGCCATAGTGTTTTAGTTATCAAGGCTTGAATGGGGATAAGGTGAACTTTGGTATTTCAGCAAAGTTGATCGTAAAAAGCTTCATAAAATGGAAAATGACTGCAGAAAGAAAAGAAAGATGGTCAACTTTCTGGATGGATACAAATCCTGATTCAAACAAAATTGCAGAATACAGTAGACTTAACACCTTCAAAAGAAGTTTCGTAGGACAGTGTGACTTGTCAGTACAATAAACACAGCCCGTTCCCCGACAAAGGATACAAAAGGGTCAACACATCTGGGAAAACTCTGCTAATTGTTGAAAGGAGATCCCGGAGAGAAAATTTTCAATTGGTCATTGGGAGAAGAATCTACAACCACAGAAAAAGCCACAGCCTATTTCTGGTGATATGGAATCAGAAAATCTCTACAGTGAAGAAGGAGGCCATTCAGCCCATCAAATCTGCATTGACTGTCCAAGAACTTCCCATCCTATCTCTGAACCCTACATACTTGTCTCTCTAATCTGCTTCACCTACACATATTTGGACAATGAGGTGCAATTTAGCATGGCCAATCCATCTAACCATCTTTTAAACCATGGGAGGAAACCAGTATAGTTAACCGCATATTTGAGCTCAATATTAGTGCATTCTTGACTTGTGTGAAACAAAGTAACAGTGAGGTAGAACTGAATTGAATTGAGCATTCTGATGCTGATGGAGAATTGAATTGCTGGGAGTAAAATAACAAAGCAGCTGTTTTTATTTTCTATTCATTATTTTGTTTTCTTAACCTGTTAAATGTATACTTGTTCCCTGTAACCATTGTGCATGTGAGCCCATGTTGAATCAGTAATGTGGGTATAAGGTAAAGAAAGCCCATTAAGTGTAACAAAATGTGGAATGCATCAATTTGTTGCAATTTGCCAGTTAAAAGCATTCTAAGTAGGGTGTTTGATAAAAGATGTGAAGGTTCATTTCCTGCCAGTGAACTGTTCGTTAATGTCTTCAAACAATACAGGAACAGATCTAGGCCACATATGAGCTGTTAAATGCACAATACCATTCAACGCAGAAAAAAATAGAAGCACAAATTGGTTAAGTGCAAATGAGCATAAGAATTGTTGCACACTGTACCATCACTCTCCTCTCATATTCCCCTCTGAGACATGATGAATTGGTTCCGCAGGAATGACATTCACGTCCTTGACTCGCTGCTGATGCTAACCTTCCCTTTTTGTGATCTTGCAGAGTCCATGGGCCACATCTAGGTTTCATGTTATCGGGTGCACTTCCTTTTTCGTGAGGTTAAAGACCTTTTAACTGATGTTTTGTTTGCATTTAGACCCAAGCTCCTGATCTATGGGCGCTTGATGCAAAGGTGCTTGGTGGAGGGGTTGGGGGAAGGTGGAGGACCTCCTTGTGAACCTGCTCCTGGATGTGGCCAAACTTGCTGCAAACAGGTCCAGGCAGCGAGCCACCTAGGTGGTCACCTGGCTCGACTATCTGCCCTTCTGCCACAGGCGGGTGTCCTAGAGAGGGGGCATGAGTATGTCCAAGGGCACTGTTGAGTCTTTCTTGTTGGGCACTGCAGGGGCTGGGGTGTATCATTGATCCTTTTAACCACATTTTAGTTTGATGTATTAAGTTATCTTTCTGCTTTGCTTGTTGTCTCAGGCAATTCCCTTCTTTTTGGGGGCCGCCCCTTTTTAATTTGTCCCTCAGTTTATTTGATTTAGTTTAATTGGTTGGTCAAAAGGTTTGACTTGCTGTCGCGTTAATGTTTGGCCATGCGTGGAGCTAATGGGAGCACAGTGATCAGGAGAGACACCTTGCCAAGTTTTTCATACGTGAAGGTGAGTGAGACATCAAGACAATGAAACATATAGCACACAGCAAACACGCTGCAGGTACTCAGTCAGTGAATTGCCAAGGGACTTTCAGGAGGGGGGCATCAAGGTGCCCTAGCAATGTTTCCACACGGTAAGCAAAGTGCTTTAACTCATTTGACTAGCACTTAATTGAAATTTAAAGCAGAGCAGCTTTAACTTAATACCTCCGTTCATTAATTAAATAGAATTGTAATGAGTTGAGATGAATGTAGTATTCTTCAATACTTCCAGATTACATATTTCTGGAGCTGAAACAATTCAATTGTATTCGCAGTCATAGTTTCCTGCACATGTTTTCTGAATAGTTGTGTCCACAAAGGACAGAAACTCTCAACGGGCTAGCCCTTAATGCTAACTCTACTTTGTGGAACAAGGTGGATTTGAACAGCACAGTCACACCCCAATGATTGGCTGTTGGAGGCCTCACTGTGATGGGTGCCTGCATTACTATATTTAGACTGGCCAGGGCAGCATTCACTCCCACTCACTGGAAAAGTTCTCTGAAAAAGCACCGATTGTCTCGGTTTGGATTACAGTAAGGGGCAGCTGTGGCGACTTCCTCACTACACTGAATCTGTTGAGAACAAGAGCATAGACCAGGAGAAGCCCAATGAGTGAACTATTGACCCAATTTTGAAAGTTCCCAATGGCTTCCATCCCCCAGCTGCTATTCTCCTCCCAAGCCCTTAAGAGGGTTGTCCTCCCCCTCTTTCCCCTCACAACCCAGGCCAGGTTCTTCGTGAAATTCCAGTCCTTTCATTCAACAACTTGGGAAGCAGTTCAATTACAAGATTTTTTAAATTCATTTGTGGGACACGAGTGTCACCGGCTGCCCAGAATTTATTGCCAATCCCTCGTTGCAGAGGGCAGTTGAGAGTCAACCACATTGCTGTAGGTCTGGAATCACATGCAGGTCACACCAGTTAAGGATGGCAGATTTCCTTCTCTAAAGGATAGCAGTGAACCAGATGGGTTTTCCTGACAACTGACAATGATTTCACAGTCATCAGTAGATTTTTAATTCCAGATATTTTTTATTGAATTCAAATTCCACCACCTGCTGTGATGGAATTTGAACCTCAATCCCTAGAATGTTAGCTGAGTTTCTGGGTTAATAGTCTACTGATAATATCACTAGGCCATCATCTCCCCTCACGTCCCATCAATTAAAATCAAATGAGCCTTCTGATTCACCACAGCCAATAAACTGTAATTCCTTCCCTTATCTTCTCTACCTCTCTTCTTCAAGCTGCTACTTAAAATCTGTACGTGGGATCTTAAGCCAATGCTCTCTGATCACAGAATGGCAGCCTCAAAATGTGACAAGCTTGGAAAAGCATGACTCTTGCTGGTAAGTGTGCGTTTCCTGAATTTGAGCTAACCTCACTGGTAGAGTGATGTGGAACGCATCAGGGAAGGGCAGGAGCCTAATCTGAATACATCAGCATCTCATTAGAGAGCACTCAGTCTGGATATTGAACCCACACCAAGTATTCAGCTGCTATTGGCGTGACATCAAATCAGCACCATTTACAACAGCTCTACACAACCGTGAACCAGGCACCATCCCCTCCGAGGGGATATTGAAGGTGAGTGCTGAGGCAACCATTACTTCCCGGGCAGTCCAACACTCAAGGAGCACCAGGGGGAATGCCGGGACACACACACAAGTGCAGCTTGGGACCGGGATGAGGGTCACTGTCACCGCCTTGGGGTGGAGGGGGCGGGACAGGTTGGGTGGTGTGTGTATAAGTCACTTACAGGTTTTACCTTCTCTTCACATTGGGTCACCCCCTTGCTCCGAGGGGATGTGCTAGTTGCCAAGTAAGCATAGCTTTCTTTCCCCCATGCTGGGTTAGAGTTCAAACAGTAGTTGAGTGGGTGCCCTTCCTTATTGGAGCTGTAAACTGGGTGGGAGGTGACCACAATGGGGGGACTGTAATGGGGGTGACTATCAGGTCCTGGGGTCCTGCTCTGGGAGAGGCCGGGCTGCAGGGCCGTGTGGGGGTTTCAGGGATGGGAAGCTGTCCTAACTCATGACACTTAAAGACTCTCTCACTTGGGGAGAGGATGAATGCAGTGGAATCTCCAATCCTCCCTCTGTCAATGGTGTGAGAGGGGCTCACTGGACAGGAAGTTCAACTCCACCTCTCTGTGAACTCTGACTCTCAGCACCAGCAGTGAGAGGGTATTTATTGCTCTCTTTGCAAGGCTGCTGAACTGCGCAGTATTGAGGACTCTGAAGAATGAAGCTGCCCTCTAGGGAATTGCTTCAAAAGCCAATCGCAAACCTCTCAGGATTCAGATGTATCTCATGGTGTCACAATGGTTAGCACTGCCGCTGTAGCATCTCCCAGTGTACCACTCACACGTATATTAGGAAGGTGACAGATGTCCGTTGTGCCAGGGCAGTTATGTTTATCAACTTTGACTGGGACCAGGTGAGCCAGGGTGCCAGGGCTGTGGGCTTCACCCACACAGCACGTGCAAGGTCTCACAGATTGCACCACATGGCTCTTAAGTCACCAGGGCAGCAAGCAACGCCATTCAGGAACCACAAGGGATTCCACTCCCTCAACGTCTAATATGCCTGCGATTGCACTTCATGCAGGCGTGTGCCCGTTTCTCAAAGAGCGCCCATGACAATTACATCATGGACTCCTCGTAAATCCCAGCTGTCTTTGAGGGACAGTGGCAGCTGGAGGGACGGCTTCTTGGGGGCAGGGGGCACCCACTCAGGAAGGAGGTGGTTGATGATGCCAGCGTAGAGGCCGCAAACACCAGTGGAGACTCAGTACAGTGAAACTCAGGCTTCAATACATCTGTTGGTGGAGCAGGAGATTGGACTGTTGAAGATGTGATTCCAGTGTCTGGACCAGTCGGGAGCTGTCCTACAATACAGTCCCCAGAGGGTGTCCATATTGTATTGGTCTGTTGCACTCTCCACCAGCTAGTGCTGCAGAGAGGATACAACCTCGACCCAGAGGAGATAGAGAGGAACTAGATCACCTCCAATAAGGAGGATATTGAGGAGGGCAGTGGGAGTGACAATGCCAAGGAGGAGGAGGAAGAATGGGCCAGAATTGGCCATTGAGCAAGGAATGCCTGGATCACCTCATGTTTTGGGGACCAGCGGGAGTAGCAACTGGTGAGGTCTCCCACAGTGGGTGTGAGGTAACACTTGGCAGCATGAACTAATCAGTTAGCTGCACGTTTTCAACAGCAGGAGGCTGCAGCCATTGCCCTGAGAATGATGGTGACTTGCAGTGAGTATGAAGCAATGTTCAGTGATGTGTCTGACTCTTGCCTAACAGAGAATCGTATGCCAATGATTGGGTGCAACATGGGGTTCACTAAAGCTGGAATGATATTCTCAGGCACTGCCACCTCTTTAAATATGTGGCCAGGTTATCACTTTCATCTTACACCCGAGGTGGCAGCCAATCAGCACCTTGACAACCCCCAGCCTCAGGTTTAGGGGACATGGTGGGGAGATGGGTGTGGGGAGGAACGTGGGGCTGGGGGTGGTGGGGGGAAGAGATGGGGTGGCGCTTGCCCCTTCCATGAACTGATATGATGGATTCCCACAAGTGCAGTCAAAGCCCTCTGGCATGGTGATCCATGGTGTGGAGATCTGCTGTCATGCAATGTGCATCCTGCGCCAAAGTCCCACTGCGGACGCCATCCTCGCAGCGTTGGCTCGGGAAACTGCACTGATGACACCATCTCCTCGACAGAAGATGATGGAACTCCTCCAATTGGTCTTGCACACTAAGGAGGATGCTGTCACCCCCCTCCTGATAGCACAACTCTGCCTTAGCAACTCCAGCAGTTGAGACAACCAAGGCCAGGGGCACATAATCAGCAATGGGCTTAGCAGAGTGCTGGGCTCCTGCATCCCTCTGCGTGCCGATTCCCTGGTACATCATTGCTTCCACTTGCCGTGAATCTTCAGCTGTGAGGTGCGCAGCAGTGAGTGACCCAGAACCCTACCCACTTACTGGACCCACCAAGGTGTCAGTACCTGTACTAGTGCTGGGTGTGGGTGACTGCTGTGACACATCTTCAGTGCGGGTGGGGTGAAAAGTTTCTCACGGAGCTGCTCAAGTCCAGTGGGTCCAGGGGCTGTGGATGGACCGGCCTGTTCCCCTACTTTGTCTGCAAGATAAGCGGGATGGGATTAGTACATCACCGCGGATGCGAAGGGAGGATTGATCACTCACTGGAGACTTGAGGAATGACAGTCTTGAGGATTCTCACTTTTCTCTGCTACCCCCACTTCACCATTACTGTAGATGTGCTCTTCCTCCTTCCTGGCCAGCTCGAAGGCTCTCTTAGCAAATGGTTGTGAGTTCTAATCTCCGGCATTACTCTGGATGGGCGTGCTTGCTCACACTTGTTATAGGTACGTTTGTTCTGCAATGACACAGGTAGGGAGAGTGTAAGTGGCAGTGTTGACATTGAAGATGGTGATGAGGTGTGGCAGGCACTGGGCTTGAATGGGATCTGGAGCATGAGGAGCGTGGCAGTGAGTAGGGGGGAACATGGTGATTGGGGGAGGGGGAAGAGAGCCTTCTTGCAGATTTCGGCAAAGCTTGAAGCGAGAGATGAAGCTGGAGGTGGGAGGATGTGCAAGGGCTTCCAGAAAATGACCCACCAATGAGCACAGAAGATCATTCATCTTCTTGCAGCATTGCTGCCCTGTCTCCTACTGGACTGCGCTTGCACTAACCAGCGTAGTCAATGCACCCCAGGCAGTGGTGGTGACCAGGGTGGGAGGCTGCCTCCTAGAGCGAGGGTGGAATGCATTCTGCTTCTGCTCAATTCCATCGAGAAATCCACTGAGTGTTCCCTCTGAGAAACATAGTGCTGACTTCCTGGTTGCCATTCCCTGTTTATATGGAGCTCCCCAGTGACTGGCGCGATTAAGTGGAGCTTAACTGTTGGGTGAATCAGAGGGAGGCCACCACGGGCACAGTGTGATTCTGGTGGCCATAAAAATTTAATGATTCAGACTCAAAATTCAATGAAAAAATTATGCCAGGATTCACTCAGTTTTTCTCACTGGAACCGACGCTTTGCCAAATTCCGGTAAGGGCACCCCTTTTATCTTTGACTAAGATTTTCAGGCCCTTCTTCTAATATCTCTTGATGCAGCTCCATGTCAAAAGTCTGCCTGGTAATTCCTCTTGTGAAGTACCTTGAGGCACTTTATAAACCTGCTTTTACAAATCCAGTTTTTTTGGTCAGAGAAACTAATGCTTTTGGATTTGAGCAAGGGTTACTGTAAAATACCAGAAGGAATAAAAACAGAAGTGCTACATGGTTTTCTGTGATTACCTTAGAGGATAACCAAGGACCAGCACAAATCTGTAAGGAGTGGGATAATCCATTGGTTTGATTGTTGACCCTTGTGAAGTTAGTGAGTCTGAACTAAGACCAATTTTTTAGTTCACGCAATAGATAAGGGCTAATAACATAGCTTGCTCAAAACCCCAGTTGATTTGAGACTCTGAAAAATCAATGGCTTGAAGGGTAATTGTGCGATAAACATTTTTTTTGTACTGATTGACATTTAAATGCTGGTTAATACTTCTATGTGCAACATTTAAAATTCAAATAGTAGGCATGGTTACATTATTCATTGGCCAGGATGGGGATAAAATATTTGACAATTACAGTCAACGTGGCTGGATTGAAGGTGACTTAGATCATATTGTGGGTGTTTAGTTCTTTCAGCTACCTGTAGATTTAATGTTCAGCTTCACCAATGAATATTTCATACCTCCTTGTATTAGTATCAGAGCTTATTGATAACACAACACTTTCAAAGTATTGAATTCAGCTATAAATAAGCTGAGGACTCATCTCAGACACAGTGCTGCATGATGAATAAGGCTGTCAGCTCACCCTAGCACAGATATAACTACTGGACTTTCCTGGCACAAGCTGCATGTGTTACTGAATGAATTAACTTGTAACAGCTAACAGCTGGACCATTTGGACAACTGAACATGCAAGGGGCAAGGCAATTGGGCATGGGAGGGATACAGATTCTGGGTATGTAAGAGACACAGTAACCGGGTACGTGAGAGACACAGTAACTGGGTATGTGAGAGACACAGTAACTGGGTATGTGAGAGACACAGTAACTGGGTATGTGAGAGACACAGTAACTGGGTATGTGAGAGACACAGTAACCAGGTATGTGAGAGACACAGTAACCGGGTATGTGAGAGACACAGTAACTGGGTGAGAGACACAGTAACCAGGTATGTGAGAGACACACTTTAAGCCTTTAATGACTTGAGGGAAAAGAAAGACAAATTCTTATCATAAACTCAGAAATGTAGAAATATTTACAGCACTGTGGAAAGTATTTGGACATAGTTTCTGTGCTGGACTCAAGTGGGATACATTTAAGACAAAACCTTTTGTTGGTCTAAACAATTGTGTGGGATTTCTTTTCTGGTTCTTGGGCTGATATTTTGGAGATTATGTGAGTTCAATATCTGCCATTGTCTAAAACATTCATCACCTCACTGCAGAAAACACATCAAAGTCGGCCCATAATTACTGCAAAGACAAACAGAATGACTACAGGAAAATATGTCAAAAAAAAGTAATGTTTGTGTCAAAATAAGAGCCGCAAAGGATTTTAATTTGTTCCATCTATCTGGCTTGCATATAAATTTGAGCCTTGGTATTCATAACAACTTTCAGAAGCTCAGTTCCAAAGCACTGTGTGGCCAATGAAGTACTTTTGAAGTGTAGATACTGTTGGAAGCATGGTGACCGATTTGCACATAGCAAACTCCTGTAGGCAATGATGTGACTATAACTCAATCTCTTCTTTCAATGGTGACAGATAACATTTACTGGCATTACCATGCTGAATCCCCCACTATCAACATCCCAGGGTTACCATTAACTCACAACCCACAGTTCGGTTGTGGCAGTATGACAAGGCATCTCAGGGATATGTTCAAGGGAAGTTGACTTCTGTGTGAGTTTGATGGTGATAACGCAAGACAATAATTGGGCTTTGTCAGCCTTCCAAGCATTAGAAGTGTTGATGTCTCTGCATAGTACTTAAATTTCAACGTCACAAACCACCTGAGGCCAGCGCCATCCAAAACTCTCAGGGAAGGATGTGGGGCTGCATTTCCCTGAATGGCACAGAGGCACAATGGTTAGCACTGTTGCTTCATAGTGTTAGGGACCTTGGTTCAACTCCTGGCTTGTCTGTGCAGAGTTTGTACATTCACTGTCACTGTCTGTGCAAAGTTTGTATTTTCTCCCTGAGTCTGCATGAGTTTCCTTTGGGTGCTCTGGTTCCCTCTGTTTGGGTTTGGTGAATTGGCCACGCTAAATTGCCTTCATCTGATGAAGGAGCAGCACTCTGAAAACTTGTGGCTTATGCTACCAAATAAGCCTGTTGGACTTTAACCTGGTATTGTGAGACTTCTTACTGTGTTTATTCCAGTTCACTAATAAAATGAAACGTGGATAATGTGGAGTGGAAACCCATCTTTACGATGAGTGGGAAAAGCACCATTTTTGCTGCTTGCCATTGCACTGAGACTGTAGAAGGGAAATTCTGTCTGGATCTCGGTTTAACGTTGAATCAGAAGAATGGCACTTCTGACAGAGGAGCACTCCATTGGTATTGCACTGCAGCTTTGTCTCTGATTATGCACTCAGAGTCTCAAGTGCTGCTGAATCTGATAAATTGTATGAAGCACTTGGCACATATCAGTTCCATAGATGCAGGATGTAAAATTTTAATTGTTTCCCTGCACAATGTGGCTCTGGAGGAGTTGGGAGGCAAAAATAGCTTTTTCTGCATCCCAGTTTGATTTTCCACTAACTGCGTTCAATTTCAGCATTGGGTCATTGTCTGTGTGGAGTTTGCACCTTCTTTCTGTGTCTGCGAGCGTTTCCTCCCGCACTGTAAAGACGCGCGGGTTAGATTGATTGGCCATGCGAAATTGTCGGTGGAGTAGCAGGGGAAATATGTGGTGTTACTGGAATAGGGTCTGGGTGAGATTGTGGTCAGTGCAGATTTGATGGGCCGAATGGTCTCCTTCTGCACTGTAGGGATTCTACGGGATTCTATGATAAATGGAAGGTTAAAATGGGGCTTCCAATTCACTTTTTGTCATCTTTTTCAATATAACCTGATGTCGATGTCATTCTGCACTCTCTCCATAAATGATATTCTTCAGCAAATGAGTTAAGTGAGACTGCCAAAAAAACTTCACCTCAAAGAAGATCAAAATTTCATGAACCAGCGCTGAATCCAAACTTTTAAAGGTTGCTCTGAATACAGTCCTTACCTGTCCAAACTACAAACCATACCTGAGTGTGGGAAACAAGGTGGTGTTGTCACTGTTCACTGCTTCATCTTTTTAGGTTCAGACCACTAACAACCTGTCCTGATCCCTTCTACTGACACTATAGTTAAGAAAGCTCACCAACGCCTCTAAGTTCTCAGGAGTCTAAGGAAATTTGGCATGTCCGCTCTGACTCTCACCAACTTTCACAGATGCACTATAGAAAGCATTCTTTCTGGTTGTATCATAGCTTGATATGGCGCAGCTCTGTCCAAGACCGCAAGAAAGTAGAAAAAGTCAAAATGAAGCCCAGTCCATCACGTAAACAGCTTTCTACCCATTGACTCTGTCTGCTGAATTTCTGTGCCTCCTGCAAAAGTAGAGGCTTTGATGGACTTTCTTAACTACAGTGTCAGCATTGGGTGGACACATAAAAACCTGAAGCTCTTGACCATTTCTACTTTCTTTCTCCTTTGTTTAATTCTGTTCTAGATGTGGGCCAAGGGTTTGGTTACTTGGTTACGTGCTCAAAGGAACAGCTTCATATTCTAAGAAATGAACGTCGGTCCAAAGCCCCAGCTACCACACACAGGGACGAGGGGGAAGACAAACTGGGATATCCCTGCCCCGCCAGCCAAACATTCATTGGTGGGACTGGATGATCCTGGTGATGGATGGGCTGGAAAATCCCAGTGTTATAGGCAGTTAATGAAAACTTAACCACATTGTCTGAATCAACAGAACATTGTCCAGGATTGTCAATAATTTTACAACCGAAGCCTTCCCTCCCCCAGCTTGCTTCTGCAATATAATGCAATGGAAAGAAAACTCAAAGCCATACCTCTTATTAATGTAAAGTCATCCATGAAATGATATGACATTTATCCAAATGGCAGGCCATCAGCTGGAAAGAAATACGACAGATTATCCCCTGGGCATGGGGTGAACCTTCAGATAGAATAATCTCAAATGCGACTGAAACCCTAGGATACAAACTGACAACGCTATTTTACATATAATAGTGTATGACATAGTTCCGTGACCCCTATATTTATCAGGTCATGTATTCAGCATAGGGAAGGAGTCAGGTACAGGGAACCCACAGCACAGATTTCCTAACCATCCTGCAGTTCTTAAATTCTTTGCTGCTTTTTCTCATCTTAATCCTGATGCCATCTTATTCTTAAACTAAAAATTTGATTCACTTTGTTACATGTTTAACAACAGTGCAAAGATATGCACTTAGGGTGGATTGGCCATGTCAAATTTCCATTTAGCATCCCATGACGTTTAGGTTAGAATGATTAACCATGGTAAACGTATGGGGTTATAGGGTTAGGGAGTAGGATTAGAATTTTGAGAGTCACTATGTACGATTGAATAGATTCATCAAATCTTTGGTGAGTAGTATACATGTGTTTGTCCAATATAATGTTCTTTTCTGGGCAAAGATACACTGTCAGTGAGTTGGTGCAGACCCAATGGGCCAAATGGCCTCGTCTGCACTGTAGGGATTCTATTCTATTCTGTGAACTAATATGGAAGAGGATATAAAGACCCTGAAGAAGGTGCAAATCAGGTTACAAGGACTGTACAAAGACTGAATAACCCATTAGGAAAAATTGTGTGGCCCTTGTGAAATTGTGGACAGATGTTGATAGCAGATTCCAGACTTAAATCCTTCTCATGAAGAAGCTGTTTGCGGACATCACAATAGACCCACACACAATGTGATCTCTCACATTGGTGAGGGCACAAAACATGCTTTTTGCTAGGATTTTGAGTGTCACGGTGCACAATCAAATCGATTCATCAAATCTTTGGTTAATAGTATATATGTGTCTATCTAATATAATGTTCTTTACTGGCATGTATACGAGCGCGAACAGTTTTAGCAATATCTCCGGGTTCTCCATCTCTTTCTCTGCTTGCAAAAAAATAGTCTCAGGTTTCTCAACTGTCTCTGGGCTTGTTAAATTGAAGATTGTGTACGTCTGTCTTTTCTTTGATTTGTCTGATAGGCCAGCAATGCAGTAGATACACCACAGTCTCGAATTTTATCCAGTGTTCTGCGATATTTTCATCAAGTATGAGCACATCAATGTCCCTGTGCCATTCTGCCAATTCCTGGCACCATGTAGAAGTACTGGATTGCAATAACTGGTGACCAGAGACCAACAATAATAGAAATTTAATGATAATGCTAAACAACCCTTATATGCTGCTTGTCTGCCAGAGTCCAATGGAGAACTCATACGCTCCCAACACATGACAACTTTTATATCAGCTTCATCCCAACTTCCATGTGACCATCCTGCCTAAGATTGCCATTTTGCTCTTCAATTTGCAAAGTGTCCTGAAATAGCTTCAATGTAAAAGAAATACTGAAATATCATTCTGTTGGTGTCATTTTAAAATATGTAGCACGAGAATATCAATACTGACAGCCATGACTAATAAAATTACACAGTATTGCTGGATTTTCCCAAAGCATTGTCCTTAGATTAGATTCTTTTCCTCATCTTATTTATCGGCTTGAGACATCATCAAACAGACGAATAATCTCTTTCTGCATCGAATCTTTATAACTCACTCCAGCTCACTCAATTACTGTATGTTGTGAATGTGTATACAGGACTGACATACTTTAACCTATTTTAATGCCACTTAATGCTACTTAGGTATCTCAATGTCCTGAATGCATTGTGGATTCCGTAGACATTAAGTTAAATCAGTTTTCTGCTAAAGTGCAAAAACAGGCCTTAAGCATGTGTTCCTTAAGATTAAGGAACTGATGGAATGTATGACAGCCGCTGATCCATATCTTTGATCTGGGAAATGTTGGTTTTGTCCTTGATGGTTATTGAAAAAAAACTCAATGGACCAAATAACCAGAGTAACTCTGGTTAGAATTGATAGAGAGAAGGAAGCTGTTTGTCTCCATGTTGTTTTTCTGATCTCACTTTTCTCTATCTTTAATGAGAATTTACCTGAGGGCTCATATTGGATCATGTAGCGTGATGCCTCATTAAAGACCTGATTCTGCTGTTGATGTGTGTACAACAGATGTGTGTGTGTGTGTTAGCCACTGATTAGAATAATGAAGCATCTAGAAAGCAGACCAACCATCACCCATTGGGAAACCCACATGATAAACAGCAACACTGGTTCTATACTCCTGGCCAATTATTGCTCTTTACTGAACGCAATACTGAACGGGGTATAAAGCCAGCATTTGACAAGCCTGAAAAGAGGTAAACCAGCCCTTGCTAAACAAAACTTCTCAAAGTCCTCTTTTTTTCCATAGTATAGAATTCATAGAATTCCTACAGTGAAGAGGAGGCCATTCAGCCCACATGGACTTTCTGAAAGAGCAGCTTACCCAGGCCTACCCCATGCCCATAAACCTGTGCGATTCCCATGGCCAATCCACCTAACTTATGTGTCTTTGGACACAAAGGAACAATTTAGCATGACCAATCCACCATCACTGCACATCTTTGGATACTAAGGAGAAATTTAGCATGGCTATTCCACCTAACCTGTACATCTTTGGACTGTGGGAGGAAACTGGAGTACCTGGAGGAAATCCACGCAAGCACAGGAAGAATGCACAAATTCCACACTGACAGTGACCCAGGGTTGGGTCACTGGTGCTGAGAGGGTGCAACGCTAACCACCATACCCATTCTTTATAACATGTTCATTCACTCCTTGGTCACTCACAATATTCCTTCCCTTTTCTACTGCATCTTTCCATGCAAGTGCAAGAGACGCAACATCTTCCTTTTTATCTTCTTCCTTCTCATCTTCTAAAGATCCAAACACTCCATCTAAATGAAACAGCAACTTACTTGCATCTCTTCCAATTCGGGTTACTGTATTCACTATTTGCGGTGGAGACTCTCCTACAATGGGGCGGCACAGTGGCAAGCACTGCTACCTCACACACCAGGGATACGGGTTCGATTCCTGGCTTGAGTCATTGAAGAATTGTTTTGCACATTCTCCTCATGTCTGCGTGGGCTTGCTCTGGTTTCCTCCCACAATCCAAAGATATGTGGGTTAGGGGGATTGGCCATGCTAAATTGCCCGTAAGGTCACAGCGGGTATAGCTAGGGTAAATGCATGGGGTTATGGGGTTAAGACCTGGGGTGGGATTGCGGTCGATACAGACTCGATGGGCCAAATAGCCTCTTTCTGCACTGTAGGATTCTATGATTGAGGAAATCACATGCAGACTTGGTGACCACTTTGTGAAACACCTCAATTCAGCTTGTAAACATGACCTGAATTTAACAATTTTAGACTGCCTTCATTTTTGAGTCTAAATAATGATTTTCAATCTATTGGCTGGAAATGTGCGATGAACTTTTAAAAATGGACTTTTAAAAAGCATAGATTCTAAAGAGATCGAACTCACAGTCCAAAATGGCTAACCCCAAGATCTAACCTCTTCTATGGCCATGAGTGAGCAGCTGACTGGTGTAATGGTTAACGTTGCTGCCTTAGAGTGTGAGGGACCCAACTTCAATTCCAGCCTGGGGTCTGTCTGTGTAGTTTGCACGTTCTTCTTATTTTCATTGGGTGCTCCTGTTTGATCCCACAGTCCAATGATGTGCAGGTTAGGTGGCTACAGTAAATTACCCCTTAGAGTGTGTGTGTGTGTGTGTGTGTGTGTGTGTCATTCAAGCTATAAGTCTCTGGCCGTAGCCTAGTGACCTGTTCCAGGAATAATCCGCTTCAGAAATGGGAAAATTTTGAATGGATTTTGAATAAGTTAATATCTCTCCCAGTATTTGGAAACCCAGTGTTGGGTTCATTGTTGCTGATAGGAAGAGATGTAATGTGGGTTGCAGGTTAACTACCATCCATTTATACTGGTGCACACAGTCAAGATCCACGCAGTAACTCCAAACCATTCATGGTAAACACATTAGACACTTCAGAGACCAGAAGCAGCTTGTTGAATGCTGATTATTCAACGAGGAGGCAATGAATTAATATTCTGCTATCTTTAAATACTCACCTTCACAAATGACCCAAATAAATGGCTGTACTTGAAGAAGTGTTTTTTGCTTATTTGGCACTACTGTTAAGATGTCCATCGATCAGAGCAGTCAAGTTTAAGGGCAGCCTTATCGATTGAAGTAGTGTTTATTCTTTCACAAGACATGGACGTTGGTACCTAAGGCAGCATTTATTGTCCATCCCTAATTGCTCTTGAAATGGTAGTAGTGAGCTGCCTTCTTGAACTGCAGCAGTTTATGTTGTGCAGGTACACCCACAGTGCTGTTAGGAAGGGAGCTCCTGGATTTTGACCCAGTGACAGTGGAGGAATGGGTGATATAGCTCCAAGTCAGAACAGTGTGCGGATTCAAGGCAAACCTGCAGGTGGTGATATTCCCATGTGCCTGCTGCTCTTGTCGTTCTCGATGATAGCATTCATGGGTTTGGAAAGTGCATGCAAAGGAGATTTTTGGTGTGTAATGTCTTGTGGATGGTGCACATTGTTGCCATTGAATGAATTCATTAATTGTCTAACTGATTCCATTGGTCGGAGTTGTTTGACACGGCAACATGATTATGCCTTATTTCTTTATTGAAAAAAGTGAATTAACTTTCAGATTTATCTGCAATATGCTGTATTAGCCAGTATGGTTGCTGTGTCTGTAATGCCCCCTAACTCTCACTTTCTGACTTGTTGGCCTCTTTCCTCTCCTTTCTTGAGACAAAACATGAACTATTCACCTCTTTGGCTGATGATCTGCCAGAACCTGTGGGCTCTCTATGTCAATGGAATTGTAGACATTTACACCAATAGTCATTGTATTACCAACCCATTTCAAAATGACTCAGATCAAACACAGACAGAGTCTTGGTTCAGCTAACAGTACTCATACCTGAGTCAGAAGGTAGAGGGTTCAAGCCTAACTCAGAAACTTGAGTGTACACTCCAGTCTGCTATTCCCCGCGATAGCGCCACATTATCGAAGGCATTGTGTTTCAGGTGAGATGTTGATCCAAGCCTGACCTCTGAACTGGAAGTAAAATATCCCCAGGAAAGAGAAGCAGGTAGCCCTGGCCACAAATTGTTCCACAATGTAAGACTAAAATCCAGATTTATTGGGTGGATTTTCCAGATACGCTTGCCTCAAGGCCCGAAATTCCCACCTTTGCATGATCCATGCCTGCCTGCTGCGATTCCCGTGGCAGATGGGAAAATTCCATCCGTTGTCACATTACCGATGGGAACTTTCTATGGGTCAATTGGCTGTCGGTATTAGAGTTTATACTCCAAGTATCTCTTTGGCTGTAAAGCAATTTGAGAGGCCTTCAAAGCACTATATAAATGCAAGTCTTTTGAAGCATTCACTTACAATTAAATAGAGCTGGAAATTTTAGCAAATGTTAAAAGCACAATACATTGTGGAAAGTTCACACTTTGTCATTCAGAAGAGCTTTTCTTTTCTAACAAGATACTTAAAATTCTTTGCCAGAAATATAAATCCAGCTTGCTATCATCAGCTTTGATCCAGTTCTGTAGCTGCAAATTATGCTGTGCTGGAACATTATGTGACACAGGAGGGAATCTTGGATCTTCAGCTTTCAAACTCTTGATCCTTTTGTAGCAGAAGTTTTCAGACAAGCCTAATGTGTAAGACAGAGGCAGAAGAGAATGTGACATAAGGAAATGTGAAGAACCAGTTCTTGGGAGTGTGAGTTGGGGAATAATTTATGAAATAGAACTGATGGATTGCATAGCTTGTCTGCAGAGAGTCAAACACCATTAACATACCTCCAATCAATCAGGATGGTGTCATTTATCTTTTGATTAACTGACACTGTCTGCACTTTAACTATTAAGTGAGGCAATTCCCAGTTCCTTCATACAGATCAGATTATTATCGGATACATAAAATACAAGCAAAATCGCTGAGTACACGATCTCCTGGTAATACAAACTGATTTACTGAACTAATAAACAATCCTGAAGCAAACCTGCTCAGATATACTTCTTTAGATGTTGTCCTGAACAGGACCAGAGCAACCTGTCTCACAGCGCTGGGGACCCACGTTCAATTGTGGCCTCAGGTGACTGTGTGGAGTTGGTATGTTCTCCCCATGACTACATGGGTTTCCTCTGGATGCTCCAGTTTCCTCCCACAACCCAAAGATTCGATGAATTGGCTAGGCTAACTTGCCCCTTACTATCAGGGAGATTGGCAGGGTATACGGGGATAGGCTGTCAGTGGGATTATTGTTGGTGCAGCCTTGATGGGCTAAGTGGCCTCATTCTGCAAAGTAGGGATGCTATGATTGTAACAATGGGTAGTATGAGTCCGCCACTTGCCCCTCTCCATTGCGATTTCTGTTGCTCCAGCCCCAGATAGTGTCCCACTCTGGAAGGTCCTCCTTAAATATATTTTGCCAGCTTGAGGGACAGATTTGCATCAACGAGACTTTGTGGATAGGATTGCAATTTCTGGGCAATGCGGGGTTTTATTCATGGGGAAGGATTTTCTGGCTCTTCCCTTCGGCTAGTAAAAGGCATGGCTGAAAATTTCACCCATGCTCTTGAAAACCTTCCCTAATTTCAGGGAACAGGCTATTATCAAGAACAGGAGTTGTAGCAGTGGTGAAAGCGACACAAGATAGATGAACGAGGAGGATACTGCAGGACATTTGTTAAATCACTTGCAGTTCCTCATGAATTTTGAACAGACCATGAGTAGACAGTGCCTGAGAATTGCTGACGAATGCTGGCAGATGGGGTTGGAGCTAAGAGCATTCTCTCCAGCACTATTCTCTCACAACACATACTACTTTCCGGGATCGATTTTCACAGTGATTCAAAGGGGTTTCTGACTCATCCAAAGACCAAATTCCAGATGTCCTGTCCTGAAACTCAACCCCCACGGTCAGGACCAGGGGTGGGTTGTAGTTTGCACGGCTATGGTTCATGCAGACAGCTGCTAGTGTAAACATGAGCAGGTAGAGGCACACTGAAGTTCACCTGGAGAAGAGTTTGCAGATAGCCACACAGGCAGCCGAAGTGGGCTGTTTAAAAAGCATTCCTGAAAATTCAAAATCCCTGGAACGGGTTTGGAAATCAGCTCCCGGACTCCATTCACATCATTGCAATTCCCCTGACTCCACGAGAATCCAGTTCCAAGTGCGTTTGTTAATACAAATGGTTGTTTTTATTAGGGATTAAGTACCTAGCACAGATTCCCTACAATGCAGAAGGAGACCATTTGGTCGATCAAACCTGCACCAACTCTCCAACAGAGCATCTTTACCAGGCCCAACACCCGCCTGTCCCTATATCCCAAGCATTTACCCAGCTAATCTCCCTAACATACACATCTTGGAACACTAAAAACAATTTAGCATGGCCAATTCACCTAATCTGCACATCTTGGAGTGTGGGAGGAAACCGGAATACCCAAAGGAAACCCATGCAGGCACAGGAAAAACATGCAAACTCCACTCAGTGACCCAAGGCCGGAATTGAAACCAGGTCCCCGGTGCTGTGAGACAGCAGTGCTAACCACCGTGTTGCCGTGCTGCCCACAACCTGAATGAAATGCTTGCTTTAAGTTACTGATGGCATTTAAAAAGGTTTTATCAATTAGTTTTTTTTAAGTAGTGAATTCATCCATACACAATTAGGGCTTGATTTTACCATAATTTGTGCCTCTTTTCCGGTGGGAAAAATTGATGAAGCTGGGTGTGAGGTGAGTAGCGCGATCTGTGCCCACCTCCACGCCCGTTTCCCCCTGTACCAATCACCAAAAATGGTCACCATCAGGACTGCGCTTGAAACAGGCACAAGGTCAATTTAAACGTATTTGCGTGCAGTTAAATTGACTCAATGGGCTGCACACCCAAACTTACTGACACTTCCCCCTTTACCACTGTGTTCGCCCGTCCAGAGTGAGCGTGAAACAGACATGCTCCACATATGCTCCAGCTTCTGAGGAGGTAAGTTCAGAGATTCCAGCAGCTCGGGGAGACGGGGAGGGTCAGATGGCTCTCTGTTGTGGGGGAGGGAGGTGGATTAGATGGCTCTCTGACGGGGGAGTGGGGGGGGATGAGGGAGGCGGGGGAGCAGGGGCAGAGGGGGCCCGCTGCCACTCTGCATGTGTTGGGGGGGGAGGGGAAGCCACTGATTGGTTTGGATAATGGGGAGAAGAGGGAATAAGGGGCTCAGCTACGTTGTGTGAATGGGGCAATGTCTGTGGGGCCGGGGGAACATTATCCAACCTGGGAGCGATGTGGCAGGGGAGAATTCTTGTATTTTCTTTACTGCACATGTGCAGTTGGAGGCACCAATCAGAGCTGCAGTGTTTCAGGTGTAATAAGCCCCGCCCACAGGCTTCTGCAGTGCGAATCAGAAACGCTGCTATTTTTTCCAGCAGGGTGTGTATGGGGGCATCTGAGAACAGGTCTAAAATCAAATCTGAAACACTCCCAGTTTAGATTGAAAATGTTCATATCTTTCAGGGCGGTATTTCCCATCTGTGCTTGCGACAAAACCAAAACAATCCCACCTGAGGTCAACGCATGATCCTCCCTCCGCCTGCTACAATTCCCATGGCAGGCAGGATGGGAAAACTTCCCTATTAGAACTTAGATTTTGATCTGAATTTTACACCCCTGCTTATGTTCAGATGGGGTAGATGAGTGTGCAATAGCAGAGATGGGGTTCCCACTGTGGTCATGTTCATCCCATACTCTTAGCTATTTTACAGTGGGGCATGTGAGGCCTCAGGTAAGCCTGGGATCAAGCCTTGCCCCATTTGAGGTCTTTAGGTGACCAATTATTGACTAATTCCAGCCTTCCGCATCAATTTCTAAGGTGTTTCTGGGTATGGAAAATGCTGAAAATAATGGATTTTAGCCTCAGTAGGATTCGGGGGAGGGACGTGCACCTTCATCAGAAACCCGCTTGCATCTTCAGACAACCTCCTATCTTAAAGTCTGCTAATTGCTGGTCCTCTCTTCCTCCTCATCTCTTCCTTAACACTCCAAACCCCACTGTCCATGAGTCTAACCACCCTCCTTACCTTGTGACCCTCCTCAAAAGATAAACATTTTCCTGCACTTTCAGGACTTTGACTGAGGGAACAGTGCACAAGCAGGGACAAGAGAGCTGCTGCAGGTAGTCCTGCCTGCAATCAATTAATGCTCATTGGAGTGTGAAACCATGAAGGCCAGGCAACGTCGGCAGCAATGTGCTCCTTGCCAACTTTTCAGATGGCAGAATGCAAACCTTTCCATTCAAAACAACCCTGACTTTCATCTCAGCATAACTCCTGAGGTCTGCCCGTGACAGAGTGGTCAGATGGGCTACCTAAAATGTCACTTTACAGAACTTGCTGGGATAATTGGACAAACACTGAAACAGGCAGGCTGCGGCCTCAATAAAAATTGGACAGAGATAAACTGGCTATAACTCAGGTGACTGAATATACAGGAAATAGGCCATCCCAAACTCAACGGACACTCTCTGGTCAAACATACTTGTTTACCAGACAAAGGGGTTATCCTTATTTGTGAGGGAGGTATGTGACTCATCTGCCTCCAGCATGGCCGTGGAGTACATTCCCAGAGATCAGTGATTGGACTCTTAACGGTCAGAGCAATCAAGATCTGATTGATTGATTTATGAGAATCAGGAGACCACCCAAAAAGGACACAAAACCAAGGAGGGATAAAAGATGCTTCACAAACAAGAGGAAATCTCTCTCTCCCAACAAACAAACAAGCTACAATAACGGTGACCATCACCAGCAACGACCATACCCGAGAAGGAAGGAAGGAAGGAAGACCAGAGCCAGAGTATCAGACTAGATCAAAGGAGCAGACTATGCAGAGGACTACAGAGACCAACACATGGATAAAGGCCAATATCTGCCTGGGTACTTGTCAGTCAGACAAAAGTCAAGGTCTAGTATTGGACTTGAACTTGAGTATTTCTGTAAGATAACGTATTGTTGATTGTATGTGAATAAATATTATTGTATTAACAGGAAGTCTGCTCGCAATTCTTTGTCTATTGTGTAAGAGTGAAAATAGACTGTACGTCAGGCACAGCAACAATAGTTACTAGGTGAACTGGCATGGACCATGTATGAACAAAAGATGGGTAACGGGGCATAGATTGGCATGTGTTGGCACCAAGTTGGCATTGGGACTATAAAGGGCCATGGGGTGAGTAAAACGTTGTAGGTTAGCATGAAAGGAATAAGTGGTGATGAGGGGCTGGTTTGGTTGTGGATGGTGTACTTGGCTTGGGCATGGGGAATGCATGGGTGGGGGTCAGTGGCATGAGGGGTGAGTGCTAAAGTGTTGATTTTAACGACTGCTTTTTTTGTAGTTGGAAGGAAGTTTCAGAGCGTCACGGCATGTCTTCCTGACAGCCCAAATCAATACGCAGCAATACTCTCTGGCTGCCTCTGAATTCTTTCCGGGGACAATGCTCCCGACTCCAGTTACCATCTGTCCCTTTATTTTACACATAGCTGCCACTTTGTGGTATCGATCTGGAAAGTGTTCAGAATCTCTGCTGCAAAATGTTTTCCTAAAAGTCAAGAATCCAAATAGTTCTGCTTTCATCAGGAAATGAGTGCAAACGCTCACTAACTGACTACGTGGCCTATTAAATTCCAAGCGTTAGCCAGCTTGCTGTGTCCATCGTTAGAAACTTTTCTAGAACTGCGATATCTTTCCATCCCTTAATTCAACCAAATGCTATTGAGCACCTAGGAATATATTTTCCTCTATCTGAAGTAGTGCAAGGTCCCCGGCCAACAATTATCCTTCAATTGAAATCATTACAGCACATTTTCTGGTCATCCATCTCATTGCTGTGAGTGGGGATTTGCTGTTAGCTGCCCTGTTTGCTTGTGTTTTATCAGAGTGAATACATTTTTAAAATTGTAGTTAAAAGTTTATTAGTCACAATTATATTAAGATTGTGTTTGCTTCTGGGCATTTGGGATTTGAAACCTGACTTCTTTGTCATGCTGCTGTCTTTGCTCTTTCCTTTTCCCATGACTCAGAAGGAAAATGGTGGGTGTGCACTGTCCTGGGACAAAAATAAAAATTTTATTGCACCTTTCATGACCTGAGGTTCTCCCAACAATGTAATTCTCAACTTTAAAAGTTTGAAGTTTATTTATTAGTGTCACAAGTAGGCTTATATTAACACTACAATGAAGTTATTGTGAAAATCCCCCAGTTGCCACACTTCTGTGCCTGTTCAGGTACACTGAGGGAGAATTTAGCATGGCCAAAGCACCTAATCAGCACATCTTTCAGACCATGGGAGGAAACTGGAAAGAACCTGGTAGAAACCCACACAGACACAGGGAGAACATGCAATCTCCGCACAGACAGTGACCCAAACCGGGAATCGAACCCCGGTCCCTGGCACTGAGCGGCAGCAGTGCTAACCACTGCGTATCTAGTCTCTGCAGTGTTGAAAGTCAGGCCTTATTACCCAATACAAATTAATTAACTGTAATGAAAAATGAATTAGTCAAGCACGGCATTTCTGTAATAATGGTCCTTAACACCTCTCAACTAGTGAAACCACTTAAGCAGGAGCAGTGTTCAAAGGTCCAGAAATTCAACAGTACAATTACTGTAAATATTAGCTCAACAAAACTATGATTTGCCCATTGGGTTGTACATGCTATAATAACGTGAATAAAGCACATAGAGACGGCAGTCGATAATTTCTGGGTAGATAAGCTAATTTAAATTAAGAAAGAGAATATGCACTTTGCACAAGGATTATTTACAGATCTTATTATTCAGATTAAATCATGATGATTTAACACGTCAGGACTGCTATTTCTAAAATGCAGAAGAACTGTAACAATAGCTGACACCTGAGAAAAACAACTAAATATTTTCTCATCCATATTAGTGCTTTTGGATACATTGCTGCTTTACATAGTTCACACATGGATCATAGATATAAATTTTGCTGCGAGGATTTAATTCTTGTCCTAATGGATCACATCTCCCATTGCAGAAGTGAACTTTTTAACGGTCAGTTGATCGCGAAAATGAAAGTTCTGACTTTATAAAATATGCAAAGAACTTCCAGGGTGATTAAACAATTTGCATTTGTATAATGTTTTTAGTATAGTAATCTCAAATCACCATAGTCCCAGATACCATATGCTGCTTCCTCTTTGGTTTAACCTGAGGATCACCACAACACGATGGCACAGTGGGAGGTGGTGGGGGAGGGGGGTGGGGGCAGTGGGGTGGTGGTGGCAGCAGTATGGTGATTGGCATTACTGCCTCACAGTGCCAGGGAGCCGAGTTCAATTCCAGCCTCGGGTTACTGTCTGTCTGCTGTTTGTACGTTCTCTCTGTGTCTGCGTGGGTTTCCTCCGGATGCTCCAGTTTCCTCCCAAAGATGTGTGTGGGTTAGGTTGATCAGCCATGTTAAATTGCCCCTTAATGTCAGGGGGACTAGCAGGGTAAATATGGGGAGGTTATGGGGATAGGTGGGATTGTTGTCAGCATAGGCTTGATGGGCTGAATGGCTTTCTTCTGCACAGTAGGGTTTCTATGACTTCAGGTGAGGAGCAAAGTTGAGAAAGTGGCCTTCGTGAATAACCCCAGCTGGTGTGGGAATTTTTTTTAATATTCATTCATGGGACATGGACATCATTGGCTAGTCAGCATTTAATATCCAGCCCTAATTGCCCTTGAGAAGGTGGTGCTGAGATGTCTTCTTTAAACAGTCATGCAATGGAGTGGCTTGCTAGATCATTTCAGAGAGCAGTTGAGAGTTAACCACATTGCTGTGACTCTGGAGTCACATGTAGGCCAGATCAGGAATGGATGGCAGATTTCCTTCCCTAAAGGACATTAGTGAATCAGATGGGCTTCTCCAGTAATCAACAATGGTTTCATGGACATCAGTAGATTCTTAATTCCAGATTGTTTTATTGAATTGAAATTCCACATCTGCCGTGGTGGGATTTGAACCCTGGTCCCCAGAACTTTAGCTGAATTTTTGGATTAATAGTCTAACAATAATATTGTTTGGTCATCGCCTCCCCAACTGAACCTGTGCTGTTGGCATAGCTCCGCACCAGGCACTAACCATCCAGCCAACGGAACTGAACTGACTCTCCATTGAGTAATACATTCCCTCTGCAATTATCAGGAGTGGTAATAAAATCTAATGCCAAGCAATTAAGGAGATATTAGATTGGTGATTATAGTCCTGATCAAAGAGCTAGATTTCCAGGAATATCCTAATGGAGGAGGAAAGAGGGACAGTGATGGAGAAGTTTGGGGGAATGGAAGGGACAACTCAGCCTTGGCAGCTGAAGGCTCAAACACCAGTAGTGGCATGATTTTAATTTAGGATACGTAGGAGGCCTGAATGCTCCCTAGAGGAGAACAGATTTTGGACGTTTTAGGGCTGGAGGTCTTCAGAACTGAGATGGAGATGGCATCAGGGAGGGATTTGAAAAAAAAACTGAGGCAAGACTTTGCCAGTGAATATAAGCTGGCACTGGCTATTCTTCACTCTCTCACCTCTTTGACTGCCAGAGGAATCAAAGCTCAGGAACGAGAGTTCTATAAATGGATAAATGAGGCTGGGATGGAGTTGAGTGAATTTAATCAGGTGAAAGGTTTTGATGACGAAGCTACTCTGGGGTCAGAAATTCAATTAAACAATAAGTTATGTTAAATCTTTCTGAATAGCTGGATAGAGCTCAGCTGAAGGATTGTGTCCATTTCTGCATGGTGGTACAGTGATTAGCACTGCTGCCCCACAGCGCCAGGGACTCAAGTTCAGTTCCGCTTGGGTCACTGTCTGTGCAGAGTCTGCACGTTCTCTCTGTGTCTGTGTGGGTTTCCTCCAGGTGCCCTGGTTTCCTTCCACAATCTGAAAATACGTGCTGGTTAGGTGCGTTGGCCATGCTAAATTTCCCTTCAGTGTAACCCAAACAGGCACTGGAGTGCAGCGACTAGGGAATTTTCACAGTAACCTCACTGCAGGGTTGATGTCAGCATGCTTGTGACACTAACAAAATAAAGTTTAAAAAATTAGGGATAACCACTTATTCTGATTACAATGGGGGGATTTCAATAAATCTATCGTGAACCTTGTAGAGTACAAGTTACTCTATTAAGCAAGAGGAGACTTGTCCATTAGGAAAGAACAGCAGGAGTTTAAAAGCAGCTGTCTTTACTCCCGGACTCCTAGGCTTGACCTGTGCCCTGTAGCTGCAGGATGGTTCTTCACTCACTATGATAAATAGAGTGCTGGTGATGGAAGACTGGCCTTGATGAGATTATTACACCGCTCTTTACAAAGAACATCAACCTTGGAGAGGAAGAGGTGTCTGAACAGAATACAAGAGAGTGTGACTTCCATTATTTAGAGAGAGACAAGAGACTGGAGAAGACAGTATTGTTCTCAAGGTAGAAAGGTTTGGTGGGAGATTTAATTGTGTTGTTCAGGATTAGGCAGGATTGTGATAAAATAAAGTAGAAAAAAACATTTCTTTGTAGTGTTCAATGGTTTAATTGTTCTGTTTGATTAGGTTGGTCTTATTTCTATTGAAGTCACTGAATTTGATTAGTTAAGCCTGTTGTGATGGCTCAGAGAAAAGAAGCAGTGGGATCGTGGTTGCTGGAAGCAGAGGAGAATAAAGGTCCACTCGCTAAATTCCTGTTACATAGAATTGAGATAGATAAAATCTACACCTAAATAGCAAACACACCACTGCTTCCTTATTTATGTCGTACTTTATTGAATGCCACTTGGAAATCTAAACATACTGCATCTACTGGTTCCCCTTTATCCATGCTGCTTGTTACATCCTCAAAGGTGTTGAATAAATTTGTCAAAATGATTTCCTGTAATCATGTTATTGCTGCCTGATTGAATTATGATTTTCCATGCTTCCTGTTACAAGCTCCTTTATAACAGATTCTAGCATTTTCCCAATGACAGATGCTAGACTAACTGACCTGTCATTTCCTGCTTTCTGGATCCTTCCTTTCTTGAACCTTTGTGGTTTTTCCATTGGCCGGGACTTTCCTTGGATCAAATGAATTTTGGAAAAATTACAAACAATATGTCCACTCTCTCCGCAACCACTTCCTTTGGGATACAGGCCCATAAGATCCAGGAGATTTGCCACCCATCACTCATCCTCATAGTCTTTCTCTAGTAATTGTGATTGTCCTCAATTCCACTCTCCCTTTTGCTCTTCTGCAGCGTCCCTTCACAGTGAAGAGAAGAGGCAACTGCAGAGACAACTGTGAAGAGACAACTTGATTGAAACATATAAGATCTCGAAGAGTGGATGCGGAGAGGATATTGCCTTCTGTCAGAGCATCCAGAACTCAGGGGACATCTGTTTAAGATAGAGATGAGGAAAAATCTTTCTCTTAGGGTTGTGAGACTTTAGAATCTCTTTCTCAGAGGGGTTGAGGCAGATCTTTCAATATCTTTAAGGTAGAAGTTGACAGATTCTTGATAAGCTAGGGGGTGAAAGATTATTGGAGGTGGGGGAGAGTCAGGAATATAAACCACAGAATCTCTGAAATGGAGGAAGAGACTATTCGGTTCATCAAGTCTACACTGACTCTTTGAAAGAGCATCTCACCCAAGGCCTTCCCAAGCCACATCCATGTGACCCTGTACATTTACCATAGCCAATCCACCTAACCTGCACATCTTTGGACTGGGGGAATCCAAAGCACGGAGCACCTGGAGAAAAACCCATGCAGACATGGGGAGAATGTGCAAAGTCCACATAGGCAGTTGAAGATAGTGCATCCTTCTTGTAGAATCTTTATTTCTCAAAGGAATATATTTTTCTTGAGAATTATGTGATGTTTCCTTAAAAGTCTTTTGTTTTAGCTTGAACCCATTTTTAAAGTCCATTTCAGCCAGCTCAATTTTCATATTGTTATAATTGCTTTTATTTAAGTTTAAAACTAGTTTCCAAGCTCTCCCCTAAACTGAATGTGAAGTCCTGTCATGTTATGATCATTCTTACTGAGAGGACCCTTTATTATAAGACCATTTATTAATGCTGTCTTATTATATTTTACTAGATATGAAACAGCCTGTTCCCTGGTTGGCTCCATTGTACTATTGTTGTAAGAAAATGCCCTACACTCTATGAATTTATCCTTCAGGCCACCTTTATTAATTTGGTTTGTCTATTCTTTATGCTGATTAAAATTTCCCACAATTATTACTATACCTTCCTTAAGATCGCCCTTTTCTTAAAAAATTATTTCACAGGATGTGGGCATCACTGGTGAGGCCAGCATTTATTTCCCATCCCGAATTGCCTTCAAGAGATGATGGTTCCTTGAACCTCTGCAGTCCATGAGATGTAAGTACAATGCTGTTGAGAAGGAATTTCAATATTTTGATCTGTGACAGTGAAGGGAAGGTGATATCTTTCTAAGTCAGGATAGTGGTGACCCCAGATATCTGCTGCTCTTGATCTTGTGGGTGGCACTGGTCATGGGTTTGGAAGGTGCTTGGTAAGTTCCTGCAGTGCATCTTGTAGATGGTACACATGGCCCCTACTATTTAATGATGGTGGAGGGATTGAATATTTGGGGAAGGGATAGAATCAAACAGGCTGCTTTATCTGGGATGGTGTCTAATCTCTTGAGTGTTGTTGCCACATCCATATTACTGTCTCACATTCCTGATTTGTGTCTTGTAGATGGTGGACAGACTTTGGGGAGTCAGGAGGTGAGTTACTCGCTGCATCATTCCTAGCCTTTGACCTGCTCTTGTAGCTGCATGGCTAATCCACTTCAGTTTCTGGTTAATGCTAACCCCATGATATTGATTGTGGGGAATTCGGCCACTGAATGTCAAAGAGTGATATTGACATTTTGTGGAAATAATCAAAATGTTTAGACAAATAAAAGTTATAGCATTCAATGACTGCAAATCTTGCACAAGTTTGCAAAATTCTCCTTACTTCTAACTCAATACAATTCCCGATGCACCTGACTCTGTCCCATGTCAGGTGCTCCTTGTGAGTTATTGACCGTGACATCCTCCTAAATCATGACCTGTCAGTTTGGGTGCCAGACGTCCTGCCCTCTAACCCCAGTTGGGCAGGAAGCTGTCAGACAAGAAATGTTGCGGGATGGAAACGTACCTGATGGGCAATATTTGGTTCACTTCTGTTTTATACAGTGGTTCAATGGACCTATGCATGGTTTACCACCACCCCCACCCCCAACTACCCACCTGCTACAATTCCCATAGCGGGTGGGACAGGGAAATTCCGGGCAGTTTTAATGGCTAACAGGGAAGTCAGCGAGCCACCCATTTCCGGATTTGATTCACGCCTGCTGCCACAGAGCATTTTATTTTGACCCATGTATCTGCAATGGTAATTCTATAACAGTCATTTATTTCTAATTAAGTTCTCAATTCATCCATCCTATTATGAATGCTGTGTTATGGAGATGCTGGCTTTGGACTGAGATAAACACAGTAAGAAGTCTCACAAGAGCAGGTTAAAGTCCAACAGATTTATTTGGTAGCAAACGCCACTAGCTTTTGGAGCATTGCTCCTTCGTCAGATAAGTGGGATTTCATTTCACAAAAAGGGCATATAAAGACACAAACTCAATTTACAAAATAATGGTTGGAATGTGAGTCTTTACAGGTAATCAAGTCTTAAAGGTACAGACAATGTGAGTGAAGAGAGCATTAAGCAGAGGTTAAAAAAATGTATACTGTCTCCAGACAGGACAGTTAGTGAGTTTTTGCAAGCCCTGGCAAGTCATAGTAGGGTTACAGATAGTGTGACATGAACCCAAGATCCCAGTTGAGGCAGTCCTCATGTGCACAGAATTTGGCTATCAGTCTCTGCTCAGCAACTTTGCACTATTGTATATCGTGAAGGCTGTCAAAGATCAGAGGCAGGGTTCTCTTTAACCTGTGTGTGAAAGTTTGCACATGCTTCCCATGTCTGCGTGGATTTCCTCCAGATGCTCCAGTTTCCTCCCATAGTTTGGGTTAGGTGGATTGGCTATGTTAAATTCTCTCAGGAGGAATTTGTACAGTGTGTTTTGGAAGGGTCCTTGGAGCAGTATGTGGACAGCCCGACTAGAGAGGCGGCTATACTGGACTTGGTTCTGGGGAATGAGCCAGGGCAGGTGGTTGACGTTGTAGTAGGAGAGCATGTGTCAACTAGTGACCACAACTCTGTCTGCTTTAGGCTATTAATGGAAAAAGATGAAGCCTGCCCTAAGGGGAGGGTGTTAAACTGGGGGAGGGCTAGATACAGCCGGATTAGGCAGGATCTTAAGAATACCGACTGGGATAAGCTGTTCGAGGGTAGGTCGACGCAGTACATGTGGGAGTCTTTCAAGGGAAAACTAAAATCTTTGCAGGAAAGACATGTGCCGGGAAGGAGGAAGGATGGGAAAGGTAGGATTAGAGAACCGTGGGTTACTAGGGATATCGAGGACTTGGTCAGGAAGAAGCGGGAGGCGTACGTTAGATCTAGGCAACTGGGGACAGAGACAGCGCTGGAAGAATATAGAGATTGTAGACGGGATCTTAAAAGGGGTGTCAGAAAGGCAAAAAGGGGCCACGAGATGGCTTTGGCAGGTAGGATTAAGGAAAATCCTAAGGCATTTTACTCCTATGTAAGGAGCAAAAGGATGGTTAGAGGGAAGATTGGACCTCTCAGGGACAGAAGAGGGGAACTATGCTTAGAGCCTGAGGGAATGGGGGAGATCTTGAATGAATACTTTGCGTCAGTATTCACGTGGGAGAGGGGCCTGATGACTGGTGCCGGCTTTGAGGAATTTGAGGACCCGTTAAAGGAAATAACCATTACGAGGGAAGAGGTGTTGGGGCTTTTAGGCAGCATAAAGCCTTATAAAGCTCCGAGTCCTGATGGCATTTACCCCAGACTGCTAAGGGAGGTGAGATATGACATTGCTGATCCTCTGACGCAAATCTTTGTCTCTTCTTTGGACACAGGTGTGGTCCCAGAGGATTGGAGGATAGCAAATGTAGTACTGTTGTTTAAAAAGGGTCAGAGGGATAACCCAGGGAACTATAGGCGGGTGAGCTTGACTTCAGTTATAGGTAAGCTAATGGAGAGGATCCTCAGGGACAGGATGTATGAACATCTGGAGCGCTGCGATCTGATCAGGAATACGCAGCATGGCTTCGTTAAGGGGAGGTCGGGCTTACAAATCTAGTGGAAATATTTGAAGAGGTGACAAAAACGGTTGATGAAGGACAAGCCGTTGATGTCATCTACATGGATTTCAGTAAGGCGTTTGACAAGGTTCCTCATGGTAGGCTGATAGAAAAGTTGAAGGCGCATGGGATACAGGGCCAGGTATGTAGATGGGTTGAGAACTGGCTTGGGAGGAGGAGACAGCGGGTAGTAGTGGAAGGCTCTTTTTCCAACTGGATGTCTGTCACTAGTGGTGTGCCACAGGGCTCTGTACTAGGACCCCTTCTATTTGTGGTGTATATAAATGACTTGGAAGAGGGGGTAGGTGGTGTGATCAGCAAATTTGCTGATGACACTAAGATGCTTGGATTGGCAGGAACTGAGGAGCAGTGCCAGGCAATACAACAGAACATAGATAGGCTGGTAGATTGGGCAGATAGATGGCAAATGGAATTTAATCCGGATAAATGCGAGGTGATGCATTTTGGCCGGAAAAACGTAGCGGGGAGTTATAGGATAAAAGATAAAACTATCCGGAGTATAGAGGTGCAGAGAGACCTGGGGGTGCAGGTTCACAAGTCTCTAAAGGTGTCAGTACAGGTGGAGAATGTGATAAAGAAAGCGTATGGTATGTTAGCCTTCATAGGAAGAGGTATAGAATACAAGAGTAGGAGTCTAATGTTGCAAGTGTATAGAACGTTAGTTAGGCCTCACTTGGAGTACTGCGTCCAGTTCTGGTCGCCTTACTACCGGAAGGATGTGGAGGCCCTGGAGAGAGTGCGGAGGAGATTTACCAGGATGCTGCCTGGTATGGAAAGGCTGTCTTACGAGGAAAGATTGAACGCACTGGGGTTGTTTTCCCTTAAAAGACGTCGGCTGAGAGGGGATCTATCAGAGGTATATAAGATTATGAGGGTATAGATAGAGTAAATGGTGGTAAGCTTTTTCCACCATTAGAAAAGGATAGAACGAGGGGTCATGGCCTTAGGGTGAGGGGGGTATGTATTAGACGAATATTAGAGGGCAGTTTTCACACAAAGGGTAGTGGGGGTGTGGAATGCACTACCGAGTAAGGTGGTGGGAGCAGGCACGCTAGGGTTGTTTAAGGGTCTCTTGGACAGCCACATGAGTGGTCTGCAGATAGAGGGATATAGTAGGACTGTTTAAATATCCTATTTGTTTCCACAGGATGTTCGGTCCACCTTGTTGACCAACAAGGTGCATGCATGTGGCAGGTCGTGCGAGAGCTGCTCTTGGATGTTGCTTCAGGAGTGGCCTAGTGCTTCACGTCGTTAGTGTATGCTTAAACTGGACCATCAGATGGGCAACATGACAGCTCAGAGACTATTGCTGTTGCTGTGCAGACACATGGATTTGGGCCTGTGTCTGCGGGAGTTTGTGCGTTCTCCCCGTGGTTGCGTGGGTTTTCTCCGGGTGCTCCAGTTTCCTCCCACATCCCAAAAATGTGCTCTTAGGCTGATTGGGTAACAAATTGGTCCCTATATGTCATTAAGACGTTAGGACGGCGGCGCGGGCTCGTTGGGCCGAAGGGCCTGTTTCCTGTGCTATGTTGTTCTTTGTGTCAGGGGATTAGCAGTGTAATTACAACATCTCCAATGTTGGCTTTTTACAATGTTTCCCTACTCTGACCTTATTCGCTGTTGTGCTCTCTCTCTCTCCCTCCCTGCATCATTACCCTGCACTATTGTCTTTCTCATTAACTTTCCAAATCTCCCCTCATGTGAGCTGACCACCCCACCCCCTCCCATCTCTCAATATTTAGTGTAAAGCCCTCTCTCCAGCCCCAGTTGTAGAATTTGCCAGGACACTGGTCCCAGCTCAATTCGGCTAAAGGCTGTTCCAGTACTGATACCAGTGTCCAATGAGTCGAAGCTCATTTCTCCCACACCAATCTTTCAACAACACATTCATTTACCCTGTGCCAAATTACTTGAGACTTAGGTAGGAGTCCCTCTGTGGTTCTATTTTTTAATTTAATTCCTGGCTGTTTATGATCTGTCAGCTGAACCTCTCTCTTAGTCCTATCTGTGTCATTGGTACGTATGCGGTCCATGATAAGTAGATCCTTCTATTCCCATCCCCAGGTTCTCTTCAGCGGTAAGGAGATATCTTTGACCCTGCCAACAAGCAGACAACATAACCTTGGAGCTCAGTTTGACACTCTGCTTTCGAATACTAATCTGCAACATGAACGTATCAAAGAGTGTATCTTAGTGACAAAAAACTTACAATTTGAGAGCTCTTTTCCTGCACTTGTAATATTACAAAGTAATTTACAACCCATTAATTACCTCTTTGAAATGTACTTTTGTAGGTGAATTTGATGGCCAGTTTATAGATACAGTAGCAGAGTGGTTAGCACTGCTGCTTCACAGCTCCAGGGTCCTGGGTTCAATTCTCAGCTCGAGTCACTGTCTATGTGCAGTTTGCACATTCTCCTTGTGTCTGCGTGGGTTTCCTCTGGGTACTCCAGTTTCCTCCCACAGTACAAAGATGTGTAGGTTAGGTTGATTGGCCATGCTAAGAAATTGCCCCTTAGTTCAGGGATTGTAGGTTAGAGGGATTAGTGGGTTTAAAATGTAGGGATATGGGGATAGGGCCTGGGTGTGGTTGTGTTCGGTGCAGACTCGATGGGCCAAAGGGCCTTTTTCTGCACTGTAGGATTCTATGATTATGGACAACCCAGTGACACAGCTGTTGGAACTGCTACCTCACAGTACCAGGAACCCACGTTCAATTCTGGCCTCGGATCACTGTCTGTGTGGAGTTTACACATTCTTCCCATATCTGCGTGCATTTCCTCTGAATGCTCTGGTTTCCCTCCACAGTCTTGGCTATGTTAAGTTGTCCCAGTGTCAGGGGGATTAGCAGCGTAACTCTGTGGGGCTACAGGAATAAGGTCTGGGTGGGATTGTGATGGTGCAGAATCGATGGGCTGAATGGCCTCCTCCTGCACTGGAGGGATTCTATGTTCCCACACAAGATGATTTACTGCCATCAGTCAAGCATTACTTTGGTGGATTACTTTGAAGGATAAATATAACCATGAAACATTCCACTGCTCTTTGAAGATTCCCATCATTTACGTCCAGTGTTTCATCCTAAAAGGTACAATCGAATCCCTCCTCCAGTTTTGGTCAAGATTTAAATGGTCAGGATGGGGGGGCAATCTTACCAAATAAATTCTAAGGTTGAACAAATGGGAGAGCATAATGCCTTGTTTTTAGGTGAGCTCTCACACGCAACTGTACAGCACTCAGTTTAAAAAAAAAAGCCACAATGTGATTCTCGCCAGCAGGGGGAGGGACGGAGCCTATTTTCACTTACGAAGCTGGCGGTTGGGCTTCAGGGACAACATTACATAATCGCCCTGATTTCCCAGTGTACAGTATACGCATATTGTACACACTGAGAAGATCTCCTGTCACAATCCCAGCCTCCCCGCTTCCACATCCCCCACCCATTGGGACCTGCCATGGATTGCTCACTATAGAGGTCTTCCTCCCCCACCCCCCCCAAACATCGCCTGACCGATCATTCCTTCCCCCCTCCTAATTGCTACCTCAGTTGATCAAACCTGCCACTCCTTCCAGTTGCTGCCCTGGTCAATCAGCCAGAATAGAGGCAATGTTTCTAGTTCAGAAAGATTTGAAACGTTGGTTCTATTCTCTCTCTGCAGATGCTGTCAGACCTGCTGAGATTCTCCAGCATTTTTTGCTTCTGTTTCCATCAGTATCCAGTTAAGCAAACTGTTAATTTTGAAGTACAAATGATAGTTTCATGTGGTGAAATGTAGCTAACAGGCATATCCAATGAATTCAGCTCTCAGTCTCAATTAACCTCTGGCGTTACAAAATAATTCAGCTTCGATTGAAGGCTTGTATTTCTCAGGCAAACATTGCCTAGCGCATTAGACAGAAGGGCAATTCATTGATGACATTAACATTAGTAATTACCTTCAAATCAAATTGATTTTGAAATTCAGGCATCAAGTGCTGACACCAGCTCATCCACAGGACCAAATTGAAAGAGTAGATGGATCTGGCATTTTGTGTCTATTCCTTACAGCCTTGTCTGGAGTGGCAGGCAGAGGAGCACACAGGCCGAGATTTTCCAGTTGTTCGTGCCGGCGGGATCTTGCTGCCCCATCACCGCCAAGAGCTTCCCGGCAACGAGCAGTGCATTCAATGGGAAGATGCGTTGACAATGATGGGACCAGAAGATTCTGATATTGGCCACTGTCACCAAACACGCGGTGGGCTGTGTGGAAAATCCCACCTGGAATATCTGCCATTATGCTCGAAGGACTGACTGGTGCACATAGGAGAGGGTACTCAAGGGAACAAATGAGAAGAATTTTTAGAATGTTTGCCATCCTGAGAGTTGGCGTGTAATGCATGCCTGCCAAACCTCAGGAGCCCAGTGCCATTTCATGTTCAATTGATCTCTGACTGGCAGTGGGTGGTACTTCTGTCTGCCCTTGAAAGGAAGCCCCACCTTGGTGAACTGTCAGCCAATCAGACTGGCTGATAGCTCCTGCGGCACAATGTGCAGTGGCTGGAAGAGGTATCAAACCCAAGGTGGGTCCCAGATCCTGGGGGTGGGATAGTTGGGAATAAAGGAGTCATAAATTTACAACTAAGCCATTGAGGAATTACATCAGAAGGTGCATTTTTACAAACATAGAACATAGAACATTACAGCACAGTACAAGCCCTTCGGCCCTCGATGTTGCGCCGGCCAGTGGATCCTCTAACCTAAACTATTCCAATATCATCCATATGCCTATCCACCGACTATTTGAATGCCCCCAAAGTAGGCGAGTCCACAACTGCTGCAGGCAGGGCATTCCACGCTCTCACCACCTTCTGTGTAAAGAACCTGCCTCTGACATCCGTCCTATAACTACCACCTCTTAATTTAAAGTTATGTCCCCTCGTGTTGGTCATCACCATCTGAGGAAAAAAGCTCTCACTATCCACCCTATCCAGTCCTTTGATCATCTTATACGCCTCAATTAGGTCACCGCGTAACCTTCTTCTCTCTACTGAAAATAACCTCAGGTCCCTCAGCCTTTCCTCATAAGGCCTTCCCACCATACCAGGCAACATCCTGGGAAACCTCCTCTGCACCCTTTCCAATGCTTCCACATCTTTCTTATAATGCGGCGCCCAGAACTGTACGCAATACTCCAAGTGCGGCCGCACCAGAGTTTTGTACAGTTGTAACATAACCTCACGGCTCCTAAATTCACTCCCTCTACCAATAAAAGCTAACACACTGTACGCCTTCTTAACAACTTTATCAACCTGGGTGCCAACTTTCAAAGAGCTATGTACTTGTACCCCAAGATCCCTCTGCTCGACAACGTTATTAAGGGTCCTTCCATTAGCCCTATATTTCATATGCCTGTTATTCCTATCAAAGTGAATCACCTCACACTTATCCGTATTGAATTCTATTTGCCACCTCACGGCCCAGCTCTGCAACCTATCTATGTCCCTCTACAAACTGTAACATCCATCCTCGCTGTCTACAACTCCCCCCACTTTGGTATCGTCAGCAAATTTACTAATCCAACTCTCTACACCCTCATCTAGATCATTTATAAAGATGACAAACAGCATTGGCCCCAAAACAGATCCTTGAGGTACACCACTTGTAACTGCACTCCAGGTTGAATATTTCCCATCAACCACCACCCTCTGTCTTCTATCAGCTAGCCAATTCCTAATCCACACTGCTAAATCACCTTCAATCCCATGCATCTGCACTTTCTGCAGTAGCCTACCATGGGGAACCTTATCAAACGCTTTGCTAAAATCCATATACACTGCATCAACTGCCTTACCCTTATCTACCTCTTTGGTCACCTCCTCAAAAAACTCAGTAAGGTTTGTGAGGCACGACCTACCCTTCACAAAACCGTGCTGACTATCCCTAATCAATTTATTTCTCTCTAGATGCTTATAAATCCTATCCCTAATAATTCTTTCCAAGATTTTGCCCACAACAGAAGTCAGGCTCACTGGTCTATAATTTCCAGGATGGTCCCTACTCCCCTTTTTGAACAAAGGGACAACATTTGCCATCCTCCAGTCTTCCAGCACTATACCTGTAGCCAACGACGACATGAAGATCAAAGCCAAAGGCTCTGCAATCTCCTCTCCAGCCTCCCAGCGAATCCTAGGGTAAATCAGGGGACTTATCAATTTTCATACCCTCAAGATTAGCTAACACCTCCTCCTTATGAACCTCAATCCTGCCCAGTCTACAACCTAGTATCGCAGTATTCTCCCTGACAACATTGTCTTTCTCCTGCGTGAATACTGACGAAAAATACTCAGTGTCTCTCCTATCTCCTCAGGCTCCACGCACAACTTCCCACTGCTATCTCTGACTGGCCTAATCTTGCCCTAACCAATCTTTTATTATTTATATACCTGTAAAAAGCTTTAGGATTCTCCTTAATCCTATCCGCCAAAGTCTTCTTGTGTCCTCTTCTAGCTCTTCTCAACTCCCTCTTTAGCTCCTTCCTGGCTAATTTATAGCTCTCCAGTGCCCTAACTGAGCCTTCATGTCTCATCATTACAAAGGATAGTGAAAATCTAAAACTCTTATTACAAATATCTGCTGAGGTTTGGGGGTTAATTGAGGGTTATCTTAGCTCAGTTGGTTGGACAGGATGGCTAGTTTGTGATGGAGAGAGGTACTAATAGTGTGGGTTCAATTCCCATATTCATGAAGGTCCCACCTTCCCCAACCTTTTCCCTGCCTGAGGTGTAGTTAAATCACCCCCAGTCAGCTATCCCTCTCAAAGGGGAGAACAGCCTATGGTCACCTAGGACTGTGGCAACTTTGCCCTTCCCTTTTTAATTGAAAATATCTAAACTGAGACTGGTGGATTTGTTTAGATACTCAGGGTCATGGAAGCATATCAGACAACCAGGAGATTCAAATACAGGTCAGCTGTGATCTAAGTGAACAGTGGAACAGACTAACCATCCTGCAACCCCACACATTTACTGTGTTAATTTCCCCTCCCCCTGTGACACTAGGGTCAATTTAGCCTGGCCAATCAACCTAACCCATACATCTTTGGACTGTGAAAGGAGCACCCTGAGGAAACCCACACAGACATGGGGAGGATGTGCAAACTTCACATAGACAGTGACTCAAAGCTGGAATTTAACCTGGGTTCCTGATACTGTGATGCTGCAGGACTACCACTCTGCCACAGTGCCACCCTATACCTCAGCAATGTGACAAGGCAAAGAGCAGAAATAATATCAATGTACCTGATGTCGATGCAATAAATCCTGTTCATGTTAGCAGCCCAGGAGAAGGTTTCCAATCACTGCTACTTCATACTCATAAACAAGTAGAAATCATTCTAATTTACAGATAGATTAATTAAATCTGCCTCACACTGGCAACATTCTTAAGATTGGTTATGTTGTGATAATTGAAAAAGCACATGCTTGCTGATCAGCTTCCTTTACAGAAATTCTGTAACTGCAACAATGCCTTGTCACTCATTTTTCTGGACTATCTGACTACTGTTACTGACATTTTGACTCTGAACATTTGTATTGATGTGGTTAATGACCAGCTTTTTAGTTCCAGAATCTTGGCTCAAAGCAAAAAAATGAGATCTTGTTCTTATTGCCGATCTAGTGTTCAGACACGATGGGCTGAATGGTATCCTTCTGTGCTGTAACCAATCCATGATCTAGTCTATGATTTGTCACAGTTCAGATTTATGAAGATTGCTTGCCATTCTCTGGATAACACAAAGGGCGGGATTTTCTGGACTCATCAATGGCAGTCATCATCACAGCTGAGGCTGGAAAATTTAGAGAGTGGCCAAAGGTCAACCCCACGACGGGACTGGAAAATCCATGCCCAAATTTACTGGGTCACATACACTCGACAAATCCTCATTTCTTATTCCACAAATTCTATGTTAATTATGGATTGAAGGGAGGTGAAAGTGCGAAGTTGCTGTGACTTTCATTCCAAATCCATCGAAGGAAATTTCAGTTTATTCTCTTCATTGTACAGCCTGCAGATGGTTGACATTAGTGAACTATTAGATTCAAAATCAAATTTCTTTACCTCACTCTCCTTTCAGATGCTCCACACTTGGAGCTACTCTGAAAGTATAAGACAGAAACATGCCATTTGGTCCTATATGCATTCATGTTCCTTTCTTCAGAGGACTTCTCTCCTAGCCTACTTCAATTAGCCGCATTATTGTTTCCATTCATATACTTAACTAGTTTCCCCATAAATATGTCTACATTATCCACTTCAACCATTCCATACGGTAACAAGGTCAACATTCTTACCAATCTTTGCATAAAGAAGTTTATCCTTTTTTATTGGATTGAATAGTCCCTATCTTATACTTCTGATCACTATTTTCCCCTTTTCTCACTCTTGGAGATGTTGCTATCTATGTACCTTATTGAACCTAGCTTGGAGACCAAGCTTGTGGTTATCTGTCCTAATGTCTCCTCCTTTGAATTGGTCCTTATGTTATTCTATGTTATAACTACTATTGTTATTCATACTATCACTAAAACTGCTATTTCCACTTCTGCATGACTTTGCACCTGCCCGGCCTCACATGCAGCTGAAACTTCCCTCCATGCCTTTAGGTTTGACTGTTGCAACGCAGTCCTGTCTGCTTGCCCGCATTCTACCATCCAAAATTCTGCTGTCCGTGTAACTTGGATGTGCTCACTGACTTACACCACCTCCCAGTCAAGCAAAGTCTTGATTTTAAAATTCTCACCCTTCTTTTCAAACCTCTTGTGACAAATTCTCTCTCTCTCTTTTATCTTTGTAGGCCCCACACCCCTCTGAAATTTTCATGTTCCTCTAATTCTGGCCTATTACGTTTCTCCAGTTTTAATCCCTCCACCATTGGTAACCATGTCTCCAGTTGCCGGGAGCTCTGAAAGATCCTCTCTAATGTTTATAAAGTTGACGTATCGGTGTCATAAGTAGGCTTACATTAACGCTGCAATGAAGTTACTGTGAAAATCTCCTAGTCACCACACTTGTTCAGGTACACTGAGGGAGAAATTAGCATGGCCAATGCTATGAGGCAGCAATGCTAATCAGTGCGCCACTGCACTGCCCTGTCTCTACCTTCTTTTCCTCCTTCAAGATGCTTCTCCTTAAAAACTCCCTGTCTGACTGTGCTTTTGATTCTCTGACCTAATATCTCTTTATATGTCTTGGTGTTTTATCATTGTTTTTGTAAGGCACCTTGGGATGTTTCAGGTCTTTAAAGATGCTACATGAATATAAGTTGCTGTTATTGAGAACAGAAATGATTGGAAAAACACTGCAGGCCCAATGGCAATCTTGTACAGGAAACGTGCCAAGTTAATACCTCAGATGTAGACCAATCATTTCAAAATAGCTGCACTGATAACATGAATCTATCTTGTCTTACAAATCCTGTTGATCTTGCCGTTTATATCTGGAATTTCTATTTTTAATCTCCGAATCCCCAGCATTTGCAATTTGTTTTCTTTTCTGGGATATATTTGCTGCCTGGTGTTTGTCGTGATTGCTTCTGAAGCTAAGTGGTTTACAATGCATTTAAAAATAAATCTGGAAGGGAAGGGAAGCTTCTCGATGTCAGCAAAAGATTTTCAGCCAGATATCCCGCAGTCGAAGGTCAGTAGAATGAAGGGCGATAGACTTGGCCAATGGATTTAGCTGAATCTCAGGCAGCATTTCATTTTCACTGTCGCTTCACTTATGTACTTCAGCTCAGTTCATTACAGAAATATGCATGAAGAAAAAGAGATTGCTATCATCACTCCAGTAAGTTGGCTCATTGTGCAAGATATATTAAGCCAGCCGGGTGCAAACTGACAAGAACATTGGATTTAATAGCAGTTCATACATGACTGGGATCAATCAATGCTGAAACTTCTTACTGACAGGAGCCTTAGGCTCTAACTTCACCATCTGAATGTATCTGAAAGTGACAATGGTAGATTTTTGTATAGTCATTGCCGCAACTGAAAAAACATTGACTTTTCCCCCAGTGGATGCTTCAGGTCCCTGATAACACTAATTGCTTTTTCATTTGACAACCAGGGAAGCTGAACTTGCTCGTGGCTGTTGCTCTAACCTCCCCATCGCCACTGACTGTTCAAAATCAATACCCAACCCCACAGGCATTCATTTAAGCATCGTCATCACCGCTGAGATGTCGCAAAAAAGAAAGCATGGTATTCACGGACTCAGCGGACACACGGTAGTGCAATGGTTAGCACTGCTGCCTCATAGCGCTGGGGACCTGGGTTTGATTCCTGGTCACTGTGTGTCTGGAGTCTGCATATTGTCCTCATGTCTGCATGGCTTTCCTCCGACAGTCTGAAAGACATGCTAGTTAGGTACATCGGCCATGCTAAATTCTCCCTCAGTGTGCCCGAGCAGGCGCTGAAGTGTGGCGACTATGGGATTTTCACAGTAACTTCATTGCAGTGTTAATGTAAGCTTATTTGTGACACTAATAAATAAACTAAACTAAAAACTGTCCGGTCTCATGGAGGTATGTTTGAGGTAGGACTGGGTATGATTTTTATTCTCCAATGCCCAAGCAACAATATAAGGCGACACAGTGGTTAGCACTGCTACATCACAGCGCCAGGGACCTGGGTTCAATTCCAGCCTCGGGTCACTGTATGCAGTTTGCACATTCCCCCTGTGACTGCATGGGTTTCCTCTGGGTGTTCCAGTTTCCTCCCACAGTCCAAAGATATGCAGGTTAGGTTGATGGGCCATGCTAACTTGACCCTAATGTCAGGAAGATTAGCAGAGTAAATGTAGGGAGGGTTACGTGAATAGGGCCTGGTTGGTTCGTACAGACTTGATGGGTCGAAAGGCCTCATTCTGTTCTGAAGGGATTTAACGATTCTATGATAACACAATTGTGTTGAAGAACGATAAAGGGCCAATTTCAATGGAGGTGAGGTAAATTGGAATCTATGTTTGGCAGGCAAAATTGGAATGGAACAAAGGGCTGCCTTTAAAGTGGAGATAATTCAGATAGCCAAGGTACATTCCTATGAAGAGAAAAGGCAGGACAAATAAAGTTAGAGCTACCCAGATGATAAAATGGAACAGTAAAGAGTGTGGGTGGTGGATCAGTAACACAAGTGGAAACCAGGCTGAAAGTCTGAGAATACATACCAACGTCTCAAGAACAGCTTCTTCCCTGCACTGTCAGATTTTTGAATAGATCTACTTCGCATTAAGTTGATCTTTCTTGACACCCTAGCTATGACTGTAACATTACATTTTGCACTGTCTTCTTTCCTTCTCTATGAATGGTACGCTTTGTCTGTATAGCGTGCAAGAAACAATACTTTTCACTGTATACTAACACGTGTCAGTTTTAAATCAGATCAAATCAAAGGACGTAGAAAGTTCAGAGGGTAAATGAAAAAAGAACTGAAGTGCAAAAGAGAGAGCGTGAGAAAAGGCTGGCAGCTAACAAAAAAGAGAAACCAATGTCATCGTAGGCATATAAATGGAAAAAATTGGCAAAAGGAAGAGTGCAACTGGTTTAAGATCCAAAAGAAGATACATGCATGGAAGCAGAGAGCATGGCTGATATACTAATTGATACTTAGCATCTGTCTTTACCACGGAAGAAGATGCTTCTAAAATCATGTCAAACAAAGAGGCAGAAGAAAGACTTGATGTGTTAAAAATGGGTGAAGAGGTTGTATCAGATAGGTTAGCTAGACTAAAATTTGATAAGTCACCAGGAAGTAAGGGAAATGATGTAAATTATGGAGTCATCTTTCAATTCTCATTAGATACAGGGATAATGCCAGAGAAATGGAGAACTGCAAATGTTTCACTCTTATTTTAAAAGGCGTGTAAAGATAAACCCAGTAACCACAGGCCAGTCAGTTTAAACCTGGTGGTGGGGAAGCTTTTAGAAACGACTATTCAGGATAAAATTGACAGCCACTTGGAGAATTGTGGATTAATTAAGGAAAGTCAGCATGGATTTATGGCACATCATATTTAACTACTTTGGCTGAGTTATTTGATGAAGTGACAGGGAGGGTTCGTGAAGGTAATGTGGTTGGTACAATATACATGGTCTTCCAAAAAGGGTTTAATAAAGTGACACACAATAAGTTCCTGAGCAAAGTAAAATGCTGTGGAATAAGAGGGACAGTTACAGCATCAATGCAGAGCTGGCTAGGTGACAGGAAATAGAGGACATTGGTGAACAGATCTTTCTTGAATAGAAGGAAGATACTTAGGTCAGAATTCTCCAATCTTGTTGCTCATCTGCCTCTCCATCCCACTGCATCCCCCTCCCCCTGCCAGATAGGTATTAGGTCACCTACTTTCCCTGACCTATATTTACAACTGAGACTTAAGTTTGCAAGGCACAACTGAAACATCTGAATTACACATGACTTGAAAGTATAGTGAGCTATGGCGAGGATAATAGTGATTGACTTCAAGAGGGTATAGACAGGCTGGTAGAATGAGCGGACATGTGGCAGATGAAATTTAATGCAGGGAATTGTGAAGTGATTTCCTCTCAGAGTGTGAGTGAGGAAAGCCAATATAAAATAAAAGGTGGAGCTCTAAAAGAGCTGCAGGAGCAATGGGGTCTGGGGGGTGGTGGTGGTATGGGTAAACAGATAGTTAAAATTACCAGAGTAGGTGGAGAAAGTGGTTCCTAAGATATATGGAATTTAAATTTTCCCATTAGTACCCCAAGATATATAGGTTAAGGGGATTAATGGAGTAATTGCATGGGGTTACAGGGTAAGCCCGGGTAAGAGTAGGTGCAAACTTGATGGGCCGAATGGCTGCCTTCTGCACTGTAAGGATTCTATGATCCTGGGCTTTCTAGAGACATAAGCTGGAATTTTACCCCCACACCTGCCCCTGGGCAAAGCTCATAGAATGGAATTCTCCATTCGCCTCGGGCGGGATGTTACGAGCCTCATTCGAATGAGGTCATAAAATACAGACCATAAAGTGGGATCTTTTGATTTTGTTTTGATTTGATCTATTGTCACAAGTATTACTATGTATACTAATTCAGTGAAAAGTATTATTTTCTTTGTGCTATACCAACTGTACTATTCATAGAGAAGGAAAGGAGAGAGTTCAGAGTCATAGCTCTGCACTCATAGCAATCATAGCTAGGATGTAGAAAAAAATCAAAGTAATGTGAGGTAGATTCAGAAGTCTGACAGTAGCAGGGAAGAAGCTGTTCTTGAGTCAATTGGTTCGTGACCTCAGATTTTCGTGTCTTTTCCTTGATGGGAGAACATAGAACATAGAACATAGAACATTACAGCACAGAACAGGCCCTTCGGTTTTTGATGTTGCGCCGACCAATATAAAAAGCAATGACCCTCCAAACTAAACCATTCCCTTCTCTTCCATATACTTATCAACTAACCTCTTAAACGCCACCAAACTTGGCGCATCTACAACTGCCGCAGGCAGGGCATTCCACTCCCGAACCACCCTTTGGGTAAAGAACCTACCTCTGATATCCGTCCTATAACTATCACCCCTTAATTTAAAGCTGTGTCCCCTCGTGCTAGCTTTCTCCATCCTAGGAAAAAGGCTATCACTGTCCACCCTATCTAAACCTCTAATCATCTTATATGTTTCGATTAGGTCCCCTCTTAGCCGCCTCCTTTCTAACGAAAACAACCTCAAATCCCTCAGCCTCTCTTCATAAGACCTGCCCTCCATACCAGGCAACATCCTGGTAAACCTCCTCTGTACCCTCTCCAATGCCTCCACATCTTTCTTATAATGTGGGGACCAGAACTGCACACAATACTCCAAGTGCGGCCGCACTAGAGTTTTGTACAGTTGCAACATGACGTTGCGGCTCCGAAATTCAATCCCCCTACCAATTAAAGCTAAGACTCCATATGCCTTCTTAACAACCTTCTCGACTTGACTGCCTACTTTCAGGGATCTATGCACATACACACCAAGATCCCTCTGTTCATCAAGACTACTAAGAATCCTACCATTAGCCCTATACTCTACACATTTATTATTCCTGCCATAGTGCATTACCTCACACTTTTCCACATTAAACTCCATTTGCCACCTCTCGGCCCAGCTCTGCAACTTGTCCAAGTCCCTCTGCAAACTATAACACCCCTCTTCACTATCTACCACTCCACCGACTTTAGTGTCATCTGCAAATTTACTAATCCATCCTTCAATACCCTCATCCAGATCATTTATAAAAATTACAAACAGCAGGGGCCCCAAAACAGACCCCTGAGGTACACCACTTGTCACCGAACTCCACGATGAATATCTCCCATCAACCACCACCCTCTGTCTTCTATCTGCTAGCCAATTCCTAACCCAATTAGCTAAATCACCCTCTATCCCATACATCTGCATTTTCTGCAGAAGCCTTCCATGCGCCACCTTATCAAACGCCTTACTAAAGTCCATATATACCACATCAACCGCCTTACCCCCATCCACCTCTTTGAGTTTCAAAAAACTCAATGAGGTTTGTAAGGCACGACCTACCCTTCACAAAACCATGCTGACTATCCCCAATCAATTCATTTCTCTCTAAATAACCATAAATCCTATCCCTAATAATTCTCTCCAATACTTTGCCCACAACAGAAGTAAGACTCACTGGCCTATAATTCCCTGGAAGGTCTCTCTTCCCCTTCTTGAACAATGGGACCACATTTGCTATCCTCCAGTCCTCCGGAACCAACGTGGAAGAGAGAATGCCCGGGGACGGTGGGACCCTTGATTATGCTGGCTGCTTTTCTGAGGCATCAGGAGGTGTAGATAGAGTCAATGGTTGGGGGAATGGTTTGTGTGATGGATGGGGCTTTGTTCGCAATCCTTTGTAATTTCTTGCAGTCTTGGACAGAGCAGGAGCCATACCAAGCTGTGTTGCAACTAGAATGAATGCTTTCTATGGTGCACTGTTAACGTTGGTGAGAGTCGTAGCTGACATGTTTTCCACTCATGCCCGCCCTCAGACTGGAAATCCTGTCTGAGGTCAATGGACCTTTAAATGGTCCGTCGTGTTGTCTGTTCTGCCATCAAAGATTCCAGTGGCAGGTGGAACCAGAACTCTTACCCTATGAAGTTAAAAACTGAGGAAGTTATGGTCAACTTTTCTAAAAGACTGGTTCAGCCTCAGCTGGAGTGTGGTGACCAATTCTGGGCACTAGACAGTAACAAGGATGTGAAGACATTGGAAGGGATTAAGCTGATCTTTCTTTACAGCCTAGCTATGAATGTAACTATATTCTACACCCTCTCCTTTTCCATGTCCCCTGTGTACTTTATGAATCATGTGTTTTGTCTGCATTGAGCACAAGAAGCAATACTTTTCACTGTACTCCAATACATAATGCAAAAAATAAATCAAATCAACACAAGAAAAGATTTACATGAGGGTGGTGAATGATTTCAATTCAGAAAATAGATTGGAGAAACTGGGGCTGTTCTTCTTGGAGAGAAGAGAGTTCAGAGCTGATTTGATAGAGATGTTCAAAATCATGTATGCCCCGGGCAGCATAAATAAGAAGAAACTGTTCCCATTGTGAAAGGATTGAGGACCAGAGGTTGAATAGCAAAATAACCAAAGGTTACAAAAGGAAAAATATGTTTATGTTGCAAATGGTTAGAATCTGGAATGTATTGGATTGGAGAGTGTGTGGAGGAAGTTTCAATTTTAACCTTCAACAGGAAAAATACCTGAAGAGAAATGATTTCAAAGAATACAGGGAAAAACTGAAGGAGTGGGACCAGCTGAGTCGTTCTTGCAAATAGCCAGAACAGATATGACGGGCTGAGTATCCCTCTCCTGTCTGCTGTAATTAATCTGAAATTCTATAGTTTTTTTTATTAATCAAAAACATCCCCCAGCCTGGCAGGCAGCCCGGAGTCTGAAGGGATACTCCAAACCTGTAAGCAGACTGAATTATTTGCATGTCACCTTGCAATCTAACAGGGGAGAATAGTTATAGAAAATCTAATATTGTTATTAATTAATGCAATAAAGCTTGTTATTAGAAAACTCAACAGTGCATGAATCATAAGCAGAGTTATTGGACTCAATTTTACAACAGGCTTCAGGAGACTGGTATCAAGGCTGAATGATGATCTCACAGAGCAGTGGGAGCTACCTAGTCAGTCAATCTTTCTGGAGGTGGCCTCCTTATTAGCTACCGCTGGGCTTGCTGTCCAGTTAAGGATGGCAGGGAGCCTCCTAACACAATCACAGGGCAGACATCTCTCTGAAGCCTCAGCCTATCAGTAGAGGTGGGCACTGCTGAGGCAGGTTGGTCACCTCAATGTGGAGTCACTCTGAAGTAAGTACAAGTTAAAATCCAGGATTACCTTGGGCAGTGCACCTCATAGGATGGCGGAGAAACTGTTGAGACCTCTGGAAGTTTTAAAGTTTATTTCATTATTATTATACGGAGGCTTTTACATTAACCCTGCAACGAAGTTAGGTTGAAAACCCCCTAGCCTCCACACTCCGGCGCCTGTTCGGGTATACTGAGGGAGAATTTAGCGTGGCCAATGCACCTAACCAGCATGTCTTTCAGACTGTGGGAAGAAACAGTAGCACCTGGAGGAAACCTACACAGACACAGGGAGGATATGCAGACTCCACACAGATAGTGATCCAAGCCGGGACCTGAATCTGGGTCACTAATCACTATGCCACTATGCCAACCCTACTGATACTATCTATTGTGCCCATAGTGTCCTCATGGCGCTATGGAGCCTCTGGCTCCAGCTGTCCTCTGGACTGCTGCCTCTAATAGTAAAATACTAGCGGCCCTGCAGTATGGTCTATCCAAGCCTTGATTACAGAAATTACCAAATTGCTGAAGAGAGTTACTCACTCCAACGAGATTGGGAGATCCCCGCTGGCAGGATCCTTGTTGATGCTGTTTTGTTAGTCACCTGAGTCAAAGTCGGTCCATTGCAATCAGTGAGTTTTTATTCAGGTTGGACAATTTGTAGTGTAAGTAGCCATCTAAACTACTTCTCACCTTCACCTTCATTTGCCTTGATCATTTCCAAAACTACTGAAATCAAATATGGAAGAAAGTTTAAAGAAATTTAAAAATGCCCCACTGATTTCGGTGTTTGGGTGACACGGTGACACAGTGGTTAGCACTGCTGCCTTACAGCACCAGGGACCCGGGTTCGATTCCCAGCTTGGGTCACTGTCTGTGTGGAGTTTGCATGTTCTCCCATGTCTGCGTGGGTTTCCTCTGGGTGCTCCGGTTTCCTCCCATTGTCTAAAGATGTGTGGGTTAGATTGATTGGCCATGGCGAATTGCCCCTTAGTGTCAGGGAGGCTAACAACATAAATAAATGGGGTTATGGGGATAGGGTTTGGATGGGATTGTAATTGGCGCAGACTTGATGGGCCCAATGGCATCCTTCTGCAGTGTAAAGATCCTGTGATTCTATGAAAGAGATTAATTGTGGAAAAAGTACCGAACCATCTCCAAATAAGAAATTCCCAACTTTGGCAAGAAAGTTTCTCACTCGCATCCAAACACATCTCTGTTAAATCTGTCATTGAAGTTGGATTATATTCTTACTTCAAAAATCAGTTTTCCTTCTGTCCTCCTTGATTTTGTGAATTAAAATTGCCCTCTGTTTAATTGTATACGTTAGCATTCACAAAGAAGTTTTTTTTGAAAAGTGCTTTTGTTTTCTTTTTATGATTGGAATGGCTGTCTTGATTCCTTTTAAGTGATTTCTGGTAAATTGCTCCAATACCTTAGGTATTTTTCTCCAACTGTGACACGTAACTGAGGTAGGCAGTGGCTCAGCTAAAGAAGGCTTCTGTTTGATTTGCACTAAAACAAATGAATCTGTTCAAAGTCACCTTTGGAGTAAAAGGGTGAAATAATGCATTGCTCATGGAAGACAGCAATGACTCTCATTTTGATTTGAAAGGTGAGATAATCATCCACAGAGCTGGGATGCTGCAGAAGGTAGAGCAAAAAACATTTAGTTAGTATAAGTGAGTCGCTGTCTATGCGGAGTCTGCATGTTCTCCCTGTGTCTATGTGGGTTTCCTCCGGGTGCTCCGGTTTCCTCCCAGAGTCTAAAGGCATGCAGGTTAGACATACATTGATTGAACATATTACATTGCTCCTCCATGTCAGGGGGATTAACAGGGTAAACACATGGGGTTATGGGGATAGGCTCTGAGTGGCACTGTTGTCAATGTAGACTCGATGGGCCAAATGGCCTCTTTCTACACTATAAGGATTCTATGATTCTATGAAAACTGTACACAGTACTCCAGATGTGGTCTCACCTAAGCCCTGTAGCAACACTTCCTTTCTTTGGGCAACACAGTGGCACAGTGATTAGTACTGCTGTCTTACAGCACAAAGACCCTGATTTAATGCTTCGCTGTTTGTGTGGAGTTTGCACATTCTCCCCCCCCGTCTGCATAGGTGTTCTCTGGGACTAGCTAGGGTTGCAGAGGTGGGGCCCGGATGGGATTGTGATCGGAGCAGACTGGATGGGCCGAATGGCCTCCTTCTGCACATTAGGACTCTATGATAAAGAGGTGGAAAGGGACAAGGAGAGTAAGACAGAACAAAAAAGCTTATGTTTTAGATAGTATCTCATCACATCTCTCAAACATCCCAAAGTGATTCAGGAACACAAGCCAGTTCCATGACCAAATATGTAAACCAAATGTGAGGAGGCAGTGCAAGGCTGAGAATCTCAGGCTGTCATATTATTAGAATCTCATCACTAACCCTTCACCCTAATGAAGATGGAGATGAGGATATTGAGCTCTAAAAATCATGTTGTTTTGAGTAGCAGGCAGTATTGGTAAATGTGGAAGAGTAGGCAGGGGGAGTAAGAGAAAAGCCATACAGTGAATCTTCCTGTATAGTACTCCTTCCCTACTCTCCACTTCACAATTGGAGGCCATACTTTTAGCCTTAATCTCTGGAATATCCTTTCTAAATCTTCCATCTCCAGTAAAACTCAAAATCATATTGACGAAACTTATTCCAATTCTCTTCCCGCACCTAGTGTATACTAAGCAGACTTTTGTGTATTTCCATAGCTAGTAATTCCTGGAACAGCTTGCTAGTCTGTCACCAGAGGCTTATAGTGTAAGGGACACTGCTCCACATCAAACATGGTTGACTAGGTGTCTCTCCCACTCTTACTGCCAGCCATTGGCGTGTTTGGAAGGATTTTGCAGGTTGATACTCAACCTGTTTGACCATGTTTGAATGTGTCTTCTTTGGCCATTGAGTCCTGGGAGGGGACTCAAAGTTTCTGGCTCAGAGGCAGGGACGCTACCCAGCAAACTACAAGACCACCTCGACAAAACAAAACCAAAAAAAGTCCATTTTACTTTCAATTCATCTTGCAAAGTGCTGAAGAGTATGGTTTGCCACCAAAAGACACAATGTCAAGGCAATTTGCATTCGTAGCTACTGTAGACCAAATGTGTAATCTCTGAAACAGCACAGGACTAATCCTGTTAACTGTTGAGAAGGTGAGGGATTGTTGTTGGCAGTTCAGTCACATCATCCCTTTCTCAGAAATTTTTTTCCCTCTCTCTTGTGATGAGCCAGCTCAACGCAGCTGGAGCACTTGATAGGAAATGAATGTGCAGCACTACCATAACCCCCTGACCCACATGTACAATAAACATCTGCAAACCCACACAAAAACAGATAATGTACCACACAGTATCCATGAATATTAAATGCAGTATTCTCAAGCTCAGACATTCATAAACATGGAAAGAGAGAGAGAAGAAAAGCATCAATCATTGATAGATCCAGGACTTTGTAATCACTGGGTGAAGGTAAGCGTTTCAGTTGTTTATACATAATCATGAGGAGGCGTCGAATCAATGAAGACACCTCAGTACACCTTAGCAACTGTTCACATTAAATATTCAGTCACGAACTCGGCGGACTTTCCTTGCCAACAGCGATACTCAGTGAATGTGAAAGAGTTGACATGAAGCCTTTGATAATCTCAAGCATATTTAGCAGGTCTAATCCCAGGAACATACAGGGGGCTTTTCAATTTTAATTTGTGATGAAGAAAAACTGGATGCAAGGCACAATTGCACCATTGGCTTAGAGTTGCCAACCTTCCAGGAGATGTAGATTAATTTTCAAGACATGTCTGCTCGGAGGAAGCTGGTAGAAAAATCATGCAGGAATTAAAAATCTTGGGCTGAATTTTCAGTGAGTGCACAATGCCATCATCTGGAGATTCAGCAGGGAATGCATCCCCTCCAACTTCAATAGCCCTCCTAGCATTTTAGGTTCAAATGAGCATTGATTGACAGCAAGCATGACAGCCATCCATGTTTGGAAACAAGTTCTGCCTTGGAGAGCTCTGCAGCCCATCCAGTCACAGTTTTGCAGTGGCCAGAAGAGATCCTGCAGAAATCCATCTGAGTCTAAATACCAGCTATGATAGTGGACAATCAAGTATTTTTAAATGTAGTCATGACTGTAATGTGGGAAACTTGGCAGCCAATGATCACACAACAACATTTCACTCATTGCAATGAAACAATGACAAGATAATCTCTTTCAGTGATATCAGTTTTTGTTGGTTGAGATGTCCTTACTCTTCTTTGATCACTGCCACGTAATCCCTTATGTCTATCTAAGAAGGCACAGGTCTCTTTGCACAGTGGGTAGCATCCCTCCTCTGAGCCAGGTTCGAATCCCACCCCAAGACTTGAAATCCAAGGGAGGTGGGTTTATAAAGTGGCCAAAGCAGTTGACTTTCAAACTACTAAATCTTCTAACATACACCAATGGCAAGTGGTAAGAATCCCAGGCAGCATTGATAGGGAGAAAGTTGGAGTTATACCATCACTAGTCACAGCGCCAGAGTCCAGCGTGCATGTAAAAGTGCTTGTTGCCACAATAGCTCAGACCTCCTAACTGATGATGTCTTAGTTTAACATCTCATTGGAAAGGCAGAACATCTGGCACAGCAGCACTCCCTCAATATTGCACTGAAGGACAGCTTAGATCATAGAATAGAATCATAGAATTCCTACAATGCTGAAGAAGGCCATTTGGCCCATTGAGCCTATACTGGCAACAATCTCAATCAAGCCCCATAACCCCACATATTAAGAACAAAAAAAAGTTAGAGCACAAAAAATTACAGATTCTTCGGCCCTCCAAGCCTGCACTGACCATGCTGCCTGACTGAACTAAAACCTCCTTCCGGGGACCATATCCTTGTATTCCTATTCAAAATTCATGTATTTGCCAAGACGCCTTTTAAAAGTTACTACCATATCCACTTCCACTACCTCTCCTGGCAACAACCTCTTCCAGGCACCCACCACTCTGTGTAAAAAATCTGCCTCATACATCTCCTTTAAAGCTTGCTCCTCTCACCTTAAACCTGTGCCCCTTAATAATTCACTCTTCCACTCTGGGAAAAAGCTTCTGACTATCGACTGAGGCCACTCCCCCTAATAATCTTGTAGACATCTCTCAGATTGCCCCTCAACTTCCGTCGTTCCAGTGAGAACAAACCAAGTTTCTCCCACCTCTCCTCATAGCTAATGCCCTCCATGCCAAGCAACATCCTGGTAAATCTCTTTTGTACTCTCTCCAAAGCTTCCAAATCTTTCTGGGATTGTGGTGAACAGAATTGGACAAAATATTCCAAGTATGGCCTAACTAAAGTTCTATAAAGCTGCAACGTGACTTGCCAATTTTTAAACTCAATGCACTGGCCAATGAAGACAAGCATGCTGTATGCCTTCTTGAATACCTTCTCCACTTGCATTTCAGTGACTTGTGTACCTATATACCCAGATCCCTTTGCCCACCAATACTCTCAAGGGTTCTGCCATTTACTGTATGTTTCCTCTCTGTATTCGACCTTCCAATTTGCATTACCTCATATTTGTCTGGATTAAACTCCATCTGCCACCTCTCCGCCCAAGTCTCCAATTGATCTATATCCCGCTGAATCCTCTGATAGTCCTTATTGCCATCTGCAAATCTACCAACCTTTGTGTTGTCCGCAAATTTATTAATCAAACCAGTTACATTTTCCTCCAAATCATTTATATATACACATCACAAACAGCAAAGGTCCCAGCACTGATCCCTGAGGAACACCACTTATCCCAGTCCTCTATTCAGAATCGCACCTTTTCCACTGCTACCCTCTGTCTTCTTTGACCAAACCAGTTTTGTATCCACCTTGCCAGCTCATCTCTGATCCCATGTGACTTCACCTCTGCTAATTCCCCTGAAACTAAAGGTCAATTTTGCATGGCCAACCAACTTAACCTGCACACCTTTGGACTGCGGGAGGAACCCAGAGGAAACCCACACAGATGTGGGGAGAATGTACAAACTTCACATAGATTGAGGCAGGAATCGAACTTGGGTCCCTGGCACTGTGAGGCAGCAGTGCTAACTATTGTGCCATCCAGATTGTGACCTTTTCACTGTGGAGCTTGAACCTTTCTGACTCAGAGATAAGAGTGCCACCCTCAGAACAGTGGTTAATTTTATGAGTAAGCAGAGGTCTTCATCCATGGGGGGGTTTTGGAGCTAACGAGTCTTCTTGTTGAGCTTGGACTGTCTGAATAGGAGCTCCTGTCCCTTCCGACACTATCAGACCACAAACATGCCCACAAGAGCTTAACTGGCAGGGAAATCATATGGCATGACCTCCACCCGTCACTGATTGAACTGACAGCAATGACAGGATCGGGCGCTCAAGTAACTTCCAAAAACCTCCTGGGGGGAATGCCATATTCAATACCCGTTACCTATTGGATGGAGTCTTTCTGCTTGATGGCTTTTAATTATACAGTGTAGCAACCCAATTATCATAGTACAGATAACTCTCACCTGAAGCAAGCGTGGGCTGAGTCTGGGCAACAACCTGGGCTGAGGAAATCTGCGACACCCAGATAGGACATAGGAACAGGACGATAGGCTTTGCATGAAGAGTTCTGGAGCTCTACCCTTGCCACAACTATTGGCATTGGGTGCGGGGATTGGGGGGTGGGAGGGAAGGAGACTTACGAAAGTTAAAAAAAAAATTTTTTTCTAAATTAAAGTTGAAAATCAATCAAGCTTTGAAGAAGAATATCTGATAGGGTTCTGTCCTCGACTGTAGATTAAATCCTGGAGAAATCTTAAGTATCTTGAAGAAATCACACACATCTGGAGAGAATGTTTCACTGGCCACATCAGTTTGAATAATGTGGCATCTTACAGCGATAATATCCAAATGCCGTCACTAAATATGGTAAATAAAATCACTCTGAAATGATAATCATGTGGAGATGCAAGATTTATATCTAAAATTGGCTTCAGCTAGGCTGGGAAATCTGTGAGACAGACTCATGAATCAAACAGCAAACTCTTAAAATCAAGCGATTTGTTTTAAATGACATGAGTTGAGTACTTTTCTCACAAATGACAGATGTCGATGTTGGCTTATTTAATCAAGGGCATATGCTAGTTTAGCCAAATGGCTTCTATGTTTTATATCTTATAAACTATGTTTTATCTCAGAGCTCTTTGTAAAAAAATGTTGGCAGAGTTCACTGTTCGCCCAGGATGCGGGTAGGGAGGTGATGCAGGGTGAGGGATGGGGAAAGAAGGCATATAATTGGGTGGGATGGAAAGTCTGGATTAAGTCCAGGATGGAAAACGTCAAGAATGGCGTTCTCACCAGGAGGTTTTTAGAAGTTACTTGAGGATCTGATCCAGTCATTGCTGTTAGTTTAACCAGTGATGGGTGGATGTGAGCAACCTGCCAGTTAAGCTCTTGTGGGCATGTTTGTGGTTTGACAGTGTCGGAGGGGGCAGGAGCTCCTATTTGGACAGCCCAAGCTCAACAAGAAGACCAGTCAGTTGTAAGAACACCTCATGGATGAAGACCTTTCGTCAAGTTATGCACTCTCTTGCTCTGCAAGGAGAGAAAGCAGGGAGGTGTGTGTTTGTAATGGTATGTTTGTATTTATGGGGAAGAGATGACCATTTGTAAAGGGCAGAAGTAGGAGAGAGCAGTTGGCTGAGGGTGAGTGTGAGTGTGGGCTACTCAGGAAGGGTTTGAGTGCCTACAGGGAAAAGAAAGAGTGGAGCTACAAGATGCGTTAACGTGAGACTTGTTGTGAGAAGAATGTTGGACAAGTCAGAATGTGGCCTTGACACCTGAGAGTGCCATGCCACTCACTTATCATGCCCTCTTGGTGCCACATGGCCTCCCAGCTGAAGAGGACAGTCCATCGCTGCTCAGTTCCTCAGCTATTTCCATGCATAGCCTGCTTGGTTGGAGAGGCCATTCTCTTCCTCCTGTCCTTGGGCAGTTCACTTCACTGCAGTCCTCAACTGGACCTCTAGACAAGAGTGGGTAACCAGGGAATGAGGAAGGGAGGGTGATAGCAGGGGAGAAATCATCTGAGGATGGGCGCACAGTAGTGCAGTGATTAGCACTGCTGCTCCACAGCCTCAGGGACGTGGGTTCAATTCAGGCCTCTGGTCACTGTCTGTGTGAAGTTTGCACATTCTCCCAGTGTCTGCGTCGGTTTCCTCCCTGTGCTCTGGTTTCCTCCCACACTCCAAAAATGTGCAGGTTATGTTGATCGGCCACGGTAAATTGCTCCTTATTGTCCCAACATGTGTATGTTAGGGGAACTTGCTATGATGGATGCACTGGATTGAGGATGGAGCAGGCACGTGGGCCTGAGTGAGATGCTCTGCGGAGGGTTGGTACAGATTCGATGAGCCAAATAGCCTTGTTCTGTGTTGTAGAGATTCTATGAGATTCCTCACCATTCTTTTGGGTGCTGCAGCTTGAAAAAAACATCCAACTGCTACTGAACTTTTCTGAAACATGGCCTGGTTCCTTGTAGCAGGTCTTTTAATTGGTCAGGGAGTCTGAGTTAAGCAAGTTATCACTGAGTAACACATTGAAAGATGCTGTTTTTATGTCTGGCTGTACAATCAATGATGTAAACAGTTGATGTAAAGCACATTCTTCAATACTCTACTCTCTGACATTCCTCTATGAATTATTCGCTCAGTGGTAACTTGGTATGGATTTGTCTACGTCTCAGCCATTGCAGTCTGTGTGGAGCCATGAATGACACTGCCCTTCAAGAAGCTGTGCACGATGCTCGCAAACAATTTGTTCTCTTTCTCTATTTATTCTGAAAAGTAAAGTAAGCCCGCTCCTACTTCATCTTTTCTCATTCCTAAAATCAATCTAAATAACTAGGACCAGTCACAGCAGAGCTTGGGAAAATGTGACTTCAAACTATAAACTAAATCTCTTGAGGGAGACTTAGAGTTTTACTGAGAAATTGCATCTCTGATGGTAACTTCTCAAGAGAGAGGGAATAGTGGCACAGTGGTTAACACTGCTATCTCACAGAGTCAGGGACCCGGATTTAATTTCTGGCTTGGGTCACTGTTGGTGTGGAATCTGCACATTCTCCCCATGTCTGTGTGGGTTTCCTCCAGGTGCTTTGGTTTTCTCTCACAGTCCAAAGATGCGCAGCTTAGGTGAATTAGCCATGCTAAATTCTCCCTCAGTGTACCCGAACAGGCACCAGAGTGTGGGGACTAGGGGATTTTCACAGTAACTTCACTGCAGTGTGAATGTAAGCCTACTTATGATTAATAAATAAACTTTAAGAGTTGAGATGCCCATAGTTCCACAGCAATGTGAAGATGGGGCAGAGGTAAACCTCTTTCGTGTTATTGGCTGTGAGAATAATATTAGCCAGTGTACCTCACACTGGATCATTCTACTCTCCTTCGGCAAAGTCCACCTAAATGGATAGGGCTTTAGCTTAATGTGTGATCGGCAAGGCAGCCCTTCTGACAATGCAACACTCCTGCAGCACACCTCAAGAAACATTGACAAGACATATTTCAAATGGATATGATGGAATAGGATGGCAAATTGTTCTGATCATCAGTGCAAGTATATGAAGAGCTGGCTGGTCAGATTGCTATAGACAGATAGATTTAAACCAGCAGCAATGGAATTTACCTCAATAACAGGATACAGTTGTAACAGGGTAACAGGATAACAGGGTTATTTGTGACAAAGGTTGAGATACATTGTTTAGCAGCAATAATGGTAAGTCATTGCACCAAGTTGTGGTAATGTCAGCCAGGATTTTACAGCCCCTCCGCAGTGTGTGATCTTATTCTTGATTTCCAAATACCTTCCTGACTTCATGCCTGGTATGGAGGGCATTAGCTGTGAGATGATGTTGGAGAAACTCGCTTTGTTCTCACGGGAATGACAGGGTTTGAGGGCGACCTGACAGAAGTCTACAAGATTATGAGGGGCATGAACGGAGTGGAAGAGTCAATTACTAGCAGGCACAGGTTTAAAGGAGATGTACAAGGCAAGTTTTTTACAGAGAGGATGGTGGATGCCTGTAACTCACTGCTGGGGAAGGTAGTGGAAGTAGATGTGATAGTGAGTTTTAAGAGGCTTGTGGACAAGTACATGAATAGGATGGGTGTAGAGGGATATAGTCACCAGAAGGGAATGGGGTTTTAGTTCCGATGGGCAGCATGGTTGGTGCAGGCCTGAAGGGCCAATGTGTCTTTTTCTGTGCTGTAATTTTCTTTGTTTTTTTGTTCACCTTTCCTGTCTCTATGAGCTCCAAGTTCTCTGCGCTCCTCCAATTCTGATACCTTGTGCACCTCTTCATCACTTCATCATTGATCGCCCTATCTTTTGTTGCTTTAGCACCAAGCTTGAAATTCTCTTCGAATCTCTCACCTCTCTACAATTCTCTCCTACTTCCAAGATGCTCCTTCAAGCCTTTCTCTGACCAAACCTTTTATTAACTTGTACGAATATCTGTTAGTGAGCTTCGGTTTAAAATGTTCTTGGATAATTGCTCCTCAGGAGAACATTGGCATGTTTTAACATGATAAATGTTCTTTATAAATGCAAGCTATTGTTATGATCACATTCCATCCCTTTCAAAAATGCTTCTTAGGATAATGTTGCTCCACACTTAATGTGATAAGAAAATACATCAAGTTGGCAGCTTTACATTGATGCTGTAAATATTTAGAGTTAATTTGTCTGCTGGGTTGCAGTTAAATGTGAAGAGTATAGCAGTGCTGTGTACTGTTGGAGAGCACAGACAGTGTGGTAGGCTTTCACAGGGCATGAGTGAACAGTTTCTAAAATAAATTGGGTGAAAGATATAGCTTGGAATTTTACTGCCGTGTCAGCCATGGGAGTCAATGTAGGTGAGGGACAGACTTTGGAAAGGTCCATTGACCTTGGCTGGGATTTTATGGTTTTGAAACAAGCAAGGCCGCAAAATCCTGGCCATGGGCTAGAATGTTACCACCGTTCACATCGGTGGTATTTTCCCATTCCGCTGCAGCGAACGAAAATTTGGCTGAGTGCCGGTAACGTTGCGCCGATTGCCTAATGTCAAACCACTTCTCTCATGGGCAGCATGGTGGCACACTGGTTAGCACTGCTGCCTCACTGTGCCAGGATCAATCCCAGATTGGGTCACAGTACTGTGTGGTCTGCATGTTCTCCCCGTGTCTGCATGGGTTTCCTTCGGGTGCTTTGGTTTCCTCCCACAGTCCGAAAGATGTACTGGTTAGGCGTACTGGCATTGCTAAATTTTCCCTTGGTGTATCTGAACGGATGCCAGAGTGTGGCAACAAGGGGATTTTCACAGTAACTTCATTGCAGTAGTAATGTAAGCTTACCTGTGACATTAATAAATAAAAATAATAATAACCAAACTCAAGGGTTAAAAAGGCCCACAGACCTGCTTCAAAGAAAGGGGGAGCTTTCCCCAATATCCTGGCCAAAGTTTATTCCTCAACCAGCATCACTAAAACCCAATTAACTGATTGTTATATAGCAATTTGTTGAACCTTACTGTGTGTAAAATGGCTATCATGTAGCATGGAGACTACACTTCATTGCCTGTATAGAATATTATGAAAAATACCATAGGTGAGATTTTCCAGAACCTGCAGCATGTTTTCCAGTGGTGGATGCAGCTTATCATTGGTTGCTGACAGGATCTTCCAGTCCCTCTGATGTCTGCAATGTTTTGCATGGTTCACCTATCCTGCTGCCGGGGAACCCACCACCCGGGTGGGGTGGGGGTTGTTTTTTAGGTGGGACTGGAAGATCCATCAGTGGGAAAGGCTGGAAAATCCTGCCCTATGTAAGTGCTTTCTCTCTACCATTTTAAAGCAACTTTGGATGGGTGCACATCAATGGAATAGATGGTTTTATAGCTTAGGAAGCCTACACTCACTGCAAGAAAGCAAACATTTGGATAGCAAAGTGCCTCAAAGCACTTCATAAGTGCTAATTTACCTCTTTAAAACGTAGTCACTCTTGCTGTGCTGGCAACAGCCCTGTGGTGTAAAAACAAGTTTCCACTAACAGCAATTGGTTGTATGACAAGTTCATCTGTGTTCTTTTTAAGGTGCTGATGGAGAGACAAATATTATCTCAAGAACCACTTCACACTCACCTTCAAATGGTGTAGAAATCTTGCATGTCTAACTGAGAAGCCAGATAAGGCCCATTGTAACATCTCCTCTAAAGGCAGTCCTTTGCACAATGCAGTACTCCCCCACTGTGCAGAGAATCAGCCTGGATAGTGCAGTTGGTCTTGACTCACATCAAAGTTTTATCATTAAACCAAGGCTGATCTCTTTCACAGGTAAGGAGATCTTATTTATCCACCAGTTAGATCCTAGTGATATGTGCTGTGAACATAGGAATTAGGAGCAGAAATAGGTAAGTCAGCCCTTTGAGCCTGCTCCATCATTCAATCAGATCATAGGTGATCTCTCCCTGGTCTCAAATCCACCTTCCTAGCAGTTCCCCATATCCCTATAACCTGTTTTTAATTAGAAATATATCTATCTCTTTCTTGAAATCATTCAAAAATTCAGAGCCCACCTGCGCCATGGGACAGCGAGTTCCACAAATTCACCACCCTCTGCAAGAAGTAGCTCTTCCTCATCTCAGTTTTAAATCTATATACCGATCACTGCTTGTTCTAAAAGCAAATTACTGCAGATGCTGGAATCTGAAATCAAAGAGAAAATGCTGGAAAATCTCAGCAGGTTTGGCAGCATCTGTAAGGAGAGAAAAGAGCTGAGGTTTCGAATCCAGCTGACCCTTTGTCAGATTTTCCAGCATTTTCTCTTCTAATCCCTTGTTCTTGATTGCCCCATAAGGGGAAACATTTGATCTATATTTGTTCTATCATTCTCTTTCAGAATTTTTAGTTTCCTTGATCAGATTTCTTTCCATCTTTCTAAACCTCAGCGAGTATAAACCTAAACTATTAAATCTCTCCTCATACGTCAACCCGTTCATCCCCGGAATCAGTTGTTCAGTGAATGATTGTGTGTCTGTTGATTGCTCACTGTGCTGTGAATCAAGCCTGTAGGTGCGGTTATAGGCAAACTGTGAAACGAGTGATAATCCAGAAGCAGACATGTTTTAAATCATAATAATAAAGCTCCTGTTCACGGAATCTGGTAAAAGTCATTTGCATATCTCTGAAGCACAAAACATAATAATATCTTCAGAAATTTGTCTGCCATGACTAAATTATTTAAAGTGTGTAACATTATGACCTTGAACATTTTCCAAATAGATTAACGATTCAGTCACTGAATATTCATGATCACTGACACAATCATCAAAGGAAACTATTTCTAATTACCAAAAATTAGTTCACTTTAAAATTGTGTCCATCAGGTTACATGTATTAACAATCACTTCCGAGTCAAGGAAAGTCGATGACAATATCTAACTTTGTCTTTCTGTTGTTGTTGTGCTGTCACGCATTCTTTAAGCTATTCCTGATGAAGAGAGAAAGACTTGCATTTTAAAGCACAGTTTACATCCCCAAGTCTGTCCTTAAGTGAAGGAAGGTCAAGGAAGGACTTTTGAAATGTGGTGGCTGCTGTAAAGTAGGAAATGTGGCACCCAGTTGCACACGGTAAACTCCTGCAAGCAGCAGTGAGATAAATCATCAGAACATTAGGTGTTAAGAGATAAATATTTGTGAGGACATTGGGGACAACTTCACTGTTCTGTTGTAATAAATCAATGCAGCTTCAAGGATAAAGGCTTTATTGCTAACAGGGTAGGCTAATTTCTCATGGTCATGCAATCAGTATGGATAGGCAACAACACCTCTTCCATGATCATCCTCAACACGGTGCCCCACAAGGCTGTGTCCTCAGCTCTCTACAATACTCCTTATACACTGTGACTGAGCAGCCAAATTCCCCTCCACCTTGATTTTCAAGTATGCTGACGACACCGTCATAGTGGATCAGCTCTCAAACAATGATGAGTCAGAATGCAGGAATCAGATAGAGAATCTGGTGAACTGGCGAGGCAACAATAATCTCTCCCTCAGCGTCAACAAAATGAACGTGACAATCATCGGCTTCAGGAAGTATAATAGAGAACATGCCCCTGTCTACGTCAATGGGGACAAAGCAGAAAGGGTTGAGAGCTTCAAGTTCTTAGATGTCCAAATCACTAACAACCTGTCCTGGTCCCTCCCATGCTGACACTATAGTTCAGAAAGCCCACTAATGCCTCTATTTTCTTCAAAGATAAAGGAAGTTTGACATGTCAATTATGACTCTCATCAACTTTTACAGAAAGCATTCCATAGAAAGCATTCTTTCTGGTTGTATCACAGCTTGGTATGGCTCCTACTCTGCCCAGAACTGCAAGAAACTACAAAAGGTATGAATGTAGCTCAATCCATCACTGAAACCAGCCTCCCATCTATTGACTCTGTCTACTCTTCCCACTGCCTTGGCAAAGCAGCCAGCATAATCAAAGACCCCACACACTCCAGACATTCTCTCTTCCACCTTCTTCCTTTGGGAAAAAGATACAAAAGTTTGAGGTCACGTACCAACCAATTCAAGAACAGCTTCTTTCCTGCTCTGTCAGACTTTTGAATGGACTTACCTTGCATGAAGTTGATCTTTCTCTATACCCTAGCTATGACTGTAATACTACATTCTGCACTTTCTCACTTCCTTCTCTATGAATAGTATGTTTTGTCTATATAGTGCGCAAGAAACAACACTTTGTACTGTATGTTAATACATGTAGCAGTAATAAATCAAATCAAGTGAAGTCAAGTCAATTGAAAGTGTGGAGCTGATAACAGTGATAGACTCATCCCATTTCAGTCTAGAGATCTCAGTGGCTCAGGAAACTCTGTCAGATGTTCTCACATCTGTTGCCGATTGATCAAATACTCTGCTGCAAAAGTGACTCCTGAAGCTCTATATTCCTGCCCACCACAGCATCAGTGTCATTCCCTTCCCTCCCCTGATTAGATGTCTTTGACTCTGACACCACCTCCCACACACTGGCATGGTACCCATCACCACATGCAACCCACTTGAAATCTGCGTGGCATCTCTTTGAAATGCTTATACCTGAGACAGCTGAGCATGAGCTGGCCAGATGTGACACTGCATCTTTACATCCTGCGAAGGAGCAGAGCTGGGACTTGTATGAGACAAAAAAAGGAATTATTTAGATATAATTCACACATTGATGCATACAATGCTTTAACCATGCTTGCACTGTCTGCATGACACATCCTCGCACTCTCTTTCATGCTAACATTGTGCTCAACAAAGAGACACCATAACTTTACCGTTACCACCATGCTGCAGAGTGATTCCAACACCACCTCTATCACCAGTTGTTATCAATGATCTATAACTGGATCACTGACAATCTCCATGGCCAGCTGTTCCATGGGATCAGATAAGCCTCAGCCATGTTGGCCCGACCCCCCAGTCTGGGCCATCTCCATGGCATCCTTTGCCCTGCACCAACAATATGAATTTGACCTGACACATACTGCATGGAGGAATATTGTTCTTCACTCTGCCTGTGCGTCACAGTGTTCATTTCATCTGCTCTGTGTGTAGCTACATGACTTGCTTACACATACAGACCCCGGTGCAGAAGCAGAGCTTTGTGCCATGTCTCACACCTTAGCTGTACCAATGCAGATATGAGCCTTCCCTTGGAGCTCTGTGTGGATGAACCAAGCTAATCATCTTGCCTGAATGCAGCGGATCATTGAACCTTTTCCTGCACTGAATCCGTGAGTGCCAGTGGTCTCCTGCTGCACTCAGTGCCACCAATATTTGAATCCAGGCCTTCCTGGTTGCTACAGGGGCATCCTGGAAGCCAGCTGGGTAGAAGACTGATCTCCTTCTCAGGATGTCTTCCATAAAAACTTGAAGGTCCTGCTCAGAAAAACGTGGGGCAGCTGGATCCGTCCCCCCCCCCCACCCCCATGTCTGCTCTGTATGGCATTCTATCAATACAAATGTGAAACAGAAAGAGTTGTGAGTCGTTCAGGGTGGCATGGTAACACAGTGGTGAGCACTGCTGCCTCACAGTGCCAGGGACCTGGGTTCAATTCCCAGCTTGGGTCACTGTTTGTGTGGAGTTTGCACATTCCATGCATGGATTTTCTCCGGATGCTGTGGTTTCCTCCCACATGCCAAAGATGTGTGGATTAGGCAGATTGACCATGACAAATTAACACCTAGCACCATGAAGGTTAGCAAGGTAAACACATGGGGCTACAGGGATAGGGCCTGGGTTACTGGATTGATGGACCAAATGGTCTCTTTCTGTATGTAGGGATTCTGTGATTACAAACCTTTCATTCACTTCCTGTGTGCTGACAACCTTTCACCATTTTCACCATATCCTCAGTGATTATTGGTAAGGTTTGGTGGACAGAATGATCTTGCCCAATAGCTGACTGCCATATATGTTGTGGCAGTGATTCCCAAGCCAACATGCTGTTGTCCATTACCCCTGACAGCACCACCAGCTTCTTCCCTCTCAGTCACACAGTGACAGTGAGCAGCTGGGAGGAACCAGGTGGGGTGTGGGCTCTTCCTGAGAGATAGATGGCAAGGGGATAGGAGCATGGCACTGTCATCATTCATCCACTGAGACTCACCTGACAAATCAATGATGTCTCTGCCGAGGCTCAGGACTAGCACCATGGCAACCAAACACTCGTGTAGGCCTTTGCCAGGGCCTACACATCAGTTGTCATCTGACCTGTGCCAGTCTCATCTCTGACCTTTCACTACTTCCAGAGTTTCCTGCCCTCACTCCTAATACGGCTTGGCAACTCACCCCACCCCCCGTCAACACCCGAACTGAAAATCTGACGTTTGCTCAGACTTTATACAAATTGGGATCACAGAGCCTGGAATGTTCTCAGCTCTGTCCAACTGATGCACGTAAAAGTCTTAGTCCTGGTATACGCCAGGAGATTATGGGAAACCTTGCAATGACTGCCCACGGTTAGAGTTTTGCCACACAAGGGCCATGTCTGTTTCTGTGTCAGAAGCACACCTGATGTCGAGTCCTTGCTTGATCTGGAGAGATGTCTTTCCTGTCCAGTTAACACTGGCCAGGGCACGAATGGAGAGTGATTTCTGACATCCAAGGCAGCCACTCAGGAGTCCGCTGGTTGCCTGGAGAGAGAGGGTTGGTGCTTAAAGCCTTATGCACCTCAGGGAATCGAGGTGGCTTGGGAGGCTGGAGAATGTGCTTTCACTTTAAACAGAAGTAAAATCCACAACTTTTAGTTTAAAACCATCCTGATGCAATTTCCCCAAAGGGAGATTCAAAACAATTTGTTCTCAGGTCAAAGATTTAAAACTGAAAGATGCGTCAGGTTTTAACACACTCCATAGCACAGGCATTACCTCTCAGTTTACCTTCCCACCACAGCAAGTAAATAACGTTGAAAACCTGGTTTCGTCAATGCCTCTCTATCCCTTTCATCTTAGCTCTCCATTGTCTTTAAGTATCCTTTTGAAAATTCAGTTTCCCAAATGTTAAAAAATAGAACATAAAACACGTTCCTATTTTATCTCCATTTTGAAACTACAAGTTTAAAATACCTGCCCCTGTATAGTCAGGGATCTACTCTAGATTACAAATGTTCTTTGACATTTTTGAGACTCCTTTGAAAGGCAGCAACGACACATCACTTTTCCCCAAATGCAAATTTCAAATCTACTTTGTCAACTTGTAAATTCAGACCCACCATAAGGCCTTATTACAAAGTGCATGAAGAAAACACCTTTAATCTTTCATCCATTAGATTCCACAGACAATCTGACTCCAACAATTCTATCCTTGATTAAGCCTAGACACACCACAAACACAGCTTTACCCTTACCTACACATAAACACTGAAATATAAAAAGGTACATGTCTCATCATTTTCTGTGATTTTGTTTTGTGACAAATTTGGATTTTGCTCTAGCAAACTGATTTGCTTTTTGAAGCTTTGCCCCGATTCCATTCCCTACTCACCCAGGCTCACATTCAAACCCTAGGTTCTTGGTTAACCTTTGAGACCAGCTTCCGGTTTCATACCCCACCCAGAATCAAGCCTTTTTTCACTTTCAACGCTTCAAAATCAGGCATTGTAGAATCGTAACACCATACAGCACAGAAGGAGGCCATTCATCCCATCATGTCTGAGGCAGCTCTTTGAAAAAAAGGTACTATATACGAATACAGGGCAGAATTTAATAGTTGGGAGATTGAACAGTGCCGAGAATGAGGGCCACTGTTGGCCACAAGTAACCTTAGCAGTCAGACTCGGAACCATAAAGGAGGTAAGTGCCAGGACGGGTCATGGTGGGAATGGGAGGAGAGGTTGTGGAATAGTAGGGAATGGGAAGTGGGAGAGAGTGAGGGTAGGAAAGGGCAGTGGGAGTGGGGAGGTGGAGTTGAGGGGGTTGGGATCTTGATAAGGAAATCTGTGTGGAGGGAGCCCCTGGAGGCAGGGAGATGGGAACAGTCATTGGTGTATGCCCCTATCCGGAAAAAGGGGGCCTTTAGGAAGTTTTGATGATCTTACATTGAACAGGGTGAATACAATTAAAAGATCTTTATGCAAAACAGAACTAAAGCTAAAATTAATTCTCTTCATAATTGGTGTTACATAATACTAAAGTTCAATTCCCAGTCACTCAATGGGGGGAGATGGGGAGGGGGGGGGGGGGGGGGGGGGGGGGGGGGGGGGGGGGGGGGGGGGGGGGGGTTGCACTGCTGAGGGAGGGCAATGTTACTTTAGGAAAGTGCAACATCATTTTCTGCTCCTAGTGAAATGGAAAACTAATGTTCCTCAAAGTTCCTACAGTAATTAAGTTATAAAAATATGCAATTCCAGCAGCTGTCATGGAGAACATGTGGGTGGGATCTCAAAATGCAGGCAGCAAAGAAGTAGGAAATGTGTCCAAGTAATAGACGACATCTTTGGCATGTTTCTGAGACAACTTCAGGAGAGAGAAACAATTGTTATCTGATCAGTTTTTCAAAAAGATCATAATGGTCACGCATTCCTGTGCATCTTATTCATCAAACACTGTGGCAATGATCTAGTAAAAAATATGTAAAAAGAAATAGATTAGTAAAGGCAAATGTACAGTCTGAAACAAGAGGTTATATAATAGAGAACAAGAAAATGGCAGAGCAATTAAACAACTATTATAGTTCTGTCTTCACAGAGAAACAGTGATAATTGTGTCTTACTAACTTAGTAGAATTTTTTGAGGAAGTAAGGAGGAGGCTTGTTGAGTGGAGCGCTGTGTATATTGTCTACTTGGATTTCAATAAGGTATTTGACAAGGTCTCATGTGGCAGACTGGTTAAAAAGTGAGATCTTATTGGATACAGATGGCACGTTGAATTCAAAATTGGCCCAGTGTCAGGAAACAAAGGATAATAGTTAATGGATGATTTTTCAAAAGAAAACAGTTTCCATCGGGGTTCCACAGGCCTCAGTGTTGGGGCCCTTGCTGTTTCTTGCACATATTAATGACTTTGACTTAAATGTGAGAGGCAGAATTGGAAACTTTGCAGATGATACAAAAATTGGCCATAAAGTTGAGAAAGAAGAAGGTAGCTGTCAACTTCAGAATTATATCAATGGCTTGGTTGAGTGGACAGAGAATTGATAAATGGAACTTAATCCTGAAAAGTGGAATGTAATGCATTTAGGAGGACAAACCAAGCAAGAGAATACTCAATAAGTGGGAAGATATTGAGAGGGACTGAGGGAATAAGAGACTTTAGATTGCATGTTCATAGGTTCTTGAAGGACAGGTGGACAAGGTGGTCAAGAAAATATATAGAATGCCTTCCTTTATTGAAGGAAGAATTGAATGCAAAGGTGCAAATCTAATAACAGAACTATATAAACGCTAGTTAGGCTATAGCTGTGCTTTTCAGTTGTTGCATTACAAGAAGGAAATAATTACACTGGAGAAAGTATATAAGAGATTTACGAGAATGTTATCAAGGTTTTAAAATTGCAGTGACGTGGCAAGGTGAGATAGGCTAGAGTTGTTTCCAGTAGAATAGAGAGGGTTAAGGAGTGATCGAATTGATGTGTATGAAATTATGAGGGGCTCTGACCTATAGTGCTGGCATGGTATCCTGAGCCACTTTTCCAATGGTGTCACCCAGCAGCCAACTATCCAGCCGAACTGGAGACATGAGCAGCCTGGAAGTAATGCAGAATGTATGCTTCATGGGAGCTGGCAGGGTATCTCGCACAGACTTGCTGAATCTGGGAGCTGTGGTTATACATTACTGGACATTACTGGAGTGATAACCCTTCCTAAAGGCACTCAACTGATCCACTGCACCCTGGATGACCACAGAGGTAGAGTCTATGGCAAGCTGGATGTTGTCCAGAACTCTCCACTCACCTGACGAAGGAACAGCGTTCTGAAAGCTTGTGGCATTTACTACCAAATAAACCTGTTGGATTCTAACCTGGTATTGTGAGACTTCTTACTGTGTTTACCCCAGTCCAATGCTGGCACCTCCACATCATTGGGTGTTCACCCACACAGTTGGAAGTGATCTCCAGCTCAATCATCTGACATATTGATGTCCCGGTTTTCTCATAGAGGTGCAGCCTCCTGTGGCCCCGGGCCTCGGACATGTTGAGCCAGCTGAATCACTGCCTGTACATTCCTGCAGAAGAATGGTGTTGTTTTCTGCAGGCCCATCCTCCTTGCCTTCCCGACTGGTCTCGCAACTCCCGTCCAGCATCCTGTGATGCTGCCTGTGGGCACCTTGGCCTCCTTCCCCTTTGGCCCCTCTCTTCCTCAGAGGAGGAGGTTCCTACAGTGGAGAACACAATCCCTGTCTGCTGCAAGGCAGTGTGCTGTGCCCGAGGGCTACAATGGGCGGAAAGTTTCCAACAGAATTACCAGAACAAAAGGATTCTCAGAAGAAGATTAACAATGCAAACATAGCACAAGAAACCAAAGAAAAATGTCCAAAATTTCAACAGTGATGTTCCAGCAAGCTCTCACTTGAGCTCCTAATAACTCACACCAGAGCTCTTGCCTCCAATTATCGCACCCATGGACAAGGGAAGTGAAGGTTTGCGATGGCGACCTGCCTGAATTACCTGTGTGCCTGCCTGAAAATTGCACAGGCAGTATAAAATTCCAGTCAATTGGACTTTTAATCCCCTTAGCTGTCTGTTTAATTGTTGGCAGGTGCCCAGCTGACAGCCCTTGTGCCCACTGAGTGAAATATGGTACGTGTGTGCGATAATGTGGGGACGAACACCTGAAAGCTTCCAGTGCAACTTCACACACTTCCAGATTGGCATGTGCATTCCGAACAGCATAGAATTTTGGCCCAAGTGTGGTGAGGCACCTCAGCGTTCCATCTAACTGACTGAAGAAATGAAAGTGTCCTGCATTTTGTAGTGCCGAGGACAAGGGGGGAATAGCCTGGGAATCAGGAGCAGACCACACGAGAGAAAAGGTGGGAGATACTTCAAGTCACAAAAGATGATGAAAGTGTATTACTCTTGCCCACAATTCCAGTTCAATTAATAATTTTGCGTCTAAGCCTGATAGATCTTTGCTAACAAATAATATAAAAGGACACAGCACCGAGGAGGTGATGGATAGAGTTATGATACAAAGAAATCCTAATCTTAGTGAATAGTGGAACAGCCACAAAAAGCTAGATGTCCTACTTCTCTGCCTGTGTTTCTCTGTTTTTTCATTAAAAGCTCCAAGGTAAGTGTAATGATTTCATTCTCCTGCCAAAGTTCAGTGCCAAGAACACAAACACCTTCCCGAATGGGAAATTGAGTGGGCTGAGTTTTGAGCCTCAACTTCACAACCATTTTCCTACGAGCAAATCTTTACACCTGAACTGTTAATCGACAACACTTCCCTCATTAGTTCCTGGATAAAAATATCCACTTCAATCTGACTAATTGGTTTGGTGACCTCTGAAGCTAGTAGAGGCTGTGACTCATAATCCACAGTAAGTATGTGTCCATATGGTGAAGTGCTAAGGTAAGAAAGGCTGACTGTTCTATATTGTCTTTCACATCTGGAAGAAGATCCCTTGCACTTCATAACCAACATTGAAACATAATCACTGTTCCAATGTAGGAAATGTAGTAGCCAAGTGAAATATTACTAAATCGGCACCAATCGCTAGGATAGATTACGTGTATTAGTGAGGTTGATTAAATGTTGGCATTTGTTTAAAGTTTCATCCAAAAGACAGTGAAAATTGTTGTTCTGAGAGGCTGTAATTGGAGGAGTGTAGATAGTATGGAGGAATGTAGAGGTTACTGACATAATGGGAGTGCCAAAGTCGAGGAAGGATTTGAAAGCAAGACTGAGAATGTTACCAGGAATCATATAGTTTTCTGAGCACCGGTGTAATGAGTGAATGGAAGTTGGCTTGAGCTAGGAGACCATTCACTACACTTTCTCCCCATGCTCATCCGAAACCTTTTCTCATTAAAGTTTATTTATTAGTCACAAGTAAGGCTTACGTTAACACTGCAATGAAGTTACTGTGAAATTCCCCTAGACGCCACACTCCAGCATCTGTTCAGGTAAATGCACCTAATCAGTACATCTTTCAGAATGTGGGAGAAAACCAGAGCACCCAGAGGAAACCCACGCAGACATGGGGAGAATGTGCAAACTCCACACAGACAGTAACACAAGCTGGGAATCGAACCTGGGTCCCTGGCACTGTGAAGCAGAAGTGCTAACCCACTGTGCTCCATACTAAATCACATTTGGCAGCTTTCTACCCCCTTACTTGTCAAAATGAGGATACATTTACACATTTTACAGCAATTGTGGTGACGTGACCCCTTTAAGGAATGATCCTTTGCAGGCCATGTGATCTGGCCGGAACTCTATGGAACAGCTGCACAGGAAACTGGACCAATGGAGAGTGAGAATGTGCATCTTGGGATGAGCAGGATTTTCAGCTGGAGACAGAGAGAAGACATTTACCTGTGCTTGGGTTCCAGCAGAGCTTTATTTGGTATTTAGTTATTGGAGCCACACTGAGTCACCTCCAGTTACTATACTGGCGACGAGGAAGAAAAACATCAGTTATCAGGAAATCACAGTGCACGGCTAGAAGGGGAGGAAAGTGATTTTGCAACTCAGAAGGAACAGGTGCCTTTAATCAGGAAGGTAGAGCTATTTGACCCAGAAGTTGAGAGCTGGGGGCAATATATTGAAAAGGTATGTTATTTCGTCATGGCTAACTGATAACTGCAGAGCAAAATCAGAAGTGATATTATTCAAATCTGTAGCCTGAAGATAGCGCAACGCTGACTACACTATGCAAATACTTATCTGGAACGTAAGAATATAAGAACTAGGAGCAGGAGTAGGCCATCTGGCCCCTCGAGCCTGCTCTGCCATCCAACAAGATCATGGCTGATCTTTTTGTGGACTCGGCTCCACTTACCCACCCACTCACCATAACTCTTCATTCCTCTTCTGTTCAAATTTATCTATCCTTGCCATAAAAACAATGAAGTAGCCTCAACTGCTTCACTGGGCAGGAAATTTCACAGATTCACAATCCTTTGTGTGAAGAAGTTCTTCCTCAACACAATCCTAAATCTACTTCTCCTTATTTTGAGGCCAGGCCCCCGAGTTCTAGTTTCACCCACCAGTGGAAACAAATTCTCTGCTTCTGTCTTATCTATTCCCTTTCATAATCTTACATGTTTCTCATACATGACGTCCACTGCTGTGGGCCTCCACGGGCAGGGTCAGAAACTGTAACGAATCTGAATGTTTGATTCCCGGACTCGCCAACTAGATGCAAACTATGTCCTATGTAATGAGACAAGAATAATTAATGATCGTACAGTTAGGGATCCTCTGGGAAGAAGTGATCAGAGTACAGTTGAATTTAAAATACAGATGGAGCATAAGAAGGTAAAATCCAATACCAGTGTCTTTTGTTTAACAAAGGAGACTACAAAGGGATGAGAGATTCATTGACTAACGTAAACTGGGAACAAAACTTTGTGGTGGGACAATTGAGGAACAGTGTAGGACTTTCAAAGTGATCTTTCACAGTACTCAGCAACAGTATATATCAGTGGTAAGGAAGGACTTGTAGAAAAAGAGATAATCAGCCATGGATATCTAAGGAAACAAAGGAGGGTATCAAATCGAAGGAAAATGCATACAAAGTGGCAAAAATTAGTGGGAAACTAGAGGATTGGGAAATCTTTAAAGGCTAATGGTAAGCCATGGAAAAAGCTATAAAAGGAAAGTAAGATGGATTACGAGAGTAAAGTAGCTCAGGATATAAAAACAGACAGCAAAAGTTTCTACAAGAATATAAAATGAAAAAGAGTGGCTAAAGTAAACATTGGTCCTTTAGAGGATGAGAAGGGGGATGTAATAACTGGAAATGAGAAAATGCCTGAGGCATTGAACAGGTATTTTGTGTCAGTCTTCACAGTGGAAGACACAAATAACAAGCCAAAAATTGATGACAGGATAGTTATGGCAGATGAGCACATTATCACAAAAGTAGTAATGTTGGGCAAGTTAATGAAGCTAAAGATAGACAAGACTCCTCCCCTGATGAAATGCATCCCAGGGTACTAAAAAAGACGAAAGGAGAAATAACAAATGCACCAGTGGTAATTTACCAAAATTTACTGGTCTCTGGAGTGGTTCCCACAGATTGGAAAACAGCAAATATGATGCCACTGTTTACAAACAGAGGTCAACTATTTGCCTGGTTAGCTTAACTTCTGTAGTAGGGAAAATGCTTGAATCTATCAAAGAAAAAGTAGTGAGACATCTGGTTATAAATTGTCCTATTTGTAAGACACAGCATGAGTTCATGAAGGGAAGGACATGTTTTTCTAATTTGATGGAATTCTTTGAGAACATTACATGTATAGTGGACAATGGGGAACCTGCAGATGTGGTGCATCTAGATTTCCAAAAGGCATTTGAAAAGGTGCCGCACCAAAGATTACTGCGTAAGATAAAGGTGCAGAGTGTTACAGGTAATGTATTAGCATGGTTAGAGGATTGGTTAACTAACAGAAAGCAAAGAATGGGGGTAAATGGGTGTCTATCTGGTTGATGATCAGTGATTAGTGTTGTGCCTCAGAGATCAGTGTTGGAACCACAATTGTTTATGATTTACATAGATGATTTGGAGTTGGGGACCAAGTGTAGTATGTTTTTTTTTGTGGTAATCTATGCGGTGAAATATTTCATCAATACATGTACATGGAAGGTACCTCACCATTGTATCGGATCACAAACCATTGGGATTATTCCAAGAGAATAAGCCAGTGCCATCAATTGTCCCTGTCAGAGTACAGGGATGGGCCTCGTCTTTGATTGCTATTCTCTCCAGTGTAGACCGAAGATGCAGAAATCGAAAGCAGATGCACTCAACTGCCTCCCTCTGTCACAGTAGGACCTTGTATTGAATTGCAGTGTTCTCCAAGAATCTGGGAGTCTCTGAACCAATTGACTTTGTGATTGGATTCTCTTTGGTATCCCTGATATGATATTGTGTCTGTAGGCCTATGTATAATGATATTTCCTGTTTGTTTTCATTCATAGGTGGGCTCAAATGCTGGTGAAGGGATGGGGTGGGATGGTGGTGGGAAGGAATGTGGTAACCTGGTCCCTTTAAGGGCAGATCTTTTGCACCCCATGTGATTGGGCTGGACCCAATGGAGCAGCTGTGCAGGAAGCTGAGCCAATCCGGAGAGAGGGCACATGCCCTGGGACAGGCAGGACCTTCAATTGGAGCCGGGGAGAAGGGAGTAGATCAGTGCATGCATTCTGTCAGAGCTTTAACCTGCATATTAATTGAATAAATGCTTTGTGTAAGATGGTTTTAGAGGGATATGGCAATTGGGATTTAGTGGTAAAAACTGGGCAGCACGGACAAGTTGGGCCGAAAGGCCTCTTCTGCATCATAGGGATTCTATGATACAGCGGTGCATGGAAACCAGGGGCGGGATTTACCTGCACCCCCACAGTCTGCTGTAATCCTTTATGACTCTACTAGAGCCACATTGAGTTACATCCAGCTACTCCAGCAATGAGTGCCTTTTCTGAAAGAGAAGGTTATTTTCAAACAGCACAAGCTCACAGTTCTGTATGTGAAGCACAATTAGCCGCCAACCAATGGCGTAATTAATATTATGCCAGTAAAATACAGCGGCGAAGGAGAAAATATATTTTAAGCGATGCTCCAAAACACACAACAACATGAGATTTAGTGACCTTTACTCAATTATTGTGCATCTTGCAACATTTAATTATGCACCAAAGGTGAAATTGTCCTGTCTGTGGTGATGTTTCTGTGCTGTTAATGTTTACAGTGAATTAGCTTTTATTTTCTGTGTTAAGTGTACTCGGTCCTTCTGGCTGCTCTCTTGAACTTAACGCTTTTGAAGAGCTGAAGATGCCGAGGAAATCAGTGATCAAACCACTAATTAAGTGGTGGAGGCGACTGAGGTGATCTCATTGGTAGCGATGTTTAATAGTTACTGTTCTGCGAAATATATGAACAAAGTGAGGCCTATTGAACTAAGAGGGTTATCTTGCTGAAAGGCTGAGGACAGGTGCTAACTGGGTGTTATATTGATTGGTCGCGCTTGTTTGAAAGTCTGCTTTTAGCACACAAATTTAGTCCTACTTTCTGACTACCCATAATTTGTACCCATCAGGAGTTATTCACTCTGACACATGCAAATGTCATCCGGAACAATTTTTGTGAAGTTGCGGTGGGATTTTCCAGCCCTTCCTGGTGTTGGATCTTCCAGTCCGACTGATGACAATCCTTGTGGACAATCCCTCAGAGGCCAAATGTTCAGAAAACATGCTGTGGGCGCACAGGAAAATTCCACCCAGAGTTTCCATGCACCGCTCAATTATAGAATCTGCAAATCCCTACAATGCAGAAGGAGGCCATTTGGTCCATTGAGCCTGCACCGACAACAATCCCACCCAGACCCTATCCCCATAACCCCACATATTTACCCTGCTAACCACCCTGATTGCCAATTTAGCTGGTCAATCCACCTAAACCCCACATCTTTGGAATGTGGGAGGAAACCTATACAAATGCAGGGAGAACATGCAAACTCCACATAAGAGAGTCACCAAGGCTGGAATGAATGCACGGCACACAATCCAGGGTGGTTCATGGACTGAAGGGATCTATCATTAGACTCTGATGGAGGAAGCCCAGAGATGGAGAGATGTTCCATACACTAAAAGAGGTTATGTGTGGAGAACACCAGTTCACCTCCCTGTCCCTATAGCCTACAACAGGAAATGCTGCTCTGCCTGGCCTCGTACACTCCTCCCATTCCCTCTACAGATCAAGGGCATCCCTGAACAAGATACCTGTGAAAACACGTTCCTTTTCTCTTGGTGATTATTGGTCTCCTATCGGGTGTTCAATACTTAGATTAGAGCAACACTTAACCTTTCAGGCAAAGACTTTACCAATATTCATTCTAGAAATTTCTCTGAAGTGTTGGTGTTCCAAGAAATTCTTGGTGTGTTTCAAAGTTCTTTTTGAAGTTCTTTTCACCTCCAGCAGCAAGAGAGCAGCAAAAAGAGATATACCTTTAAATAGTGCTTAAAATCCTCAGCAACTCCTAGTTTACTCACAATCTACTGGCGGTTGTTAGGCAGAAAGGTACCAGAATACGAGGCAGCTTCCTTAATGAATTTCAGCAAGCATCTTATGGAATGTTTCTATTGCAAATATAATTCTTTTACCAAGATGGTGTCTTGTACCAAATGTGAGCTAAACTGTTGTTTCAGCTTGAATCTCCATTTTGGCTAGCCCAGAAGTTCTTTAGCACCCGAACAAGTCATGAAAAATGACTCCTTCCCATTCACCTTCCCCTGCAATCGTAGAAGGTGCTCCCCTTCACCTCCTCCCTGTTCACTGTCCCAGGGCCCAAACACTTTTCAGGTGAAGCAGTGCTTCACATGCACCTTCTTTAATCTGGTCTATTGCATTCGCTGCTCCCAATGTGATCTACTCTACATCGGAGAAACTAAACGCTGATGGATGACTACTTTGCAGAACACCTTTGGTCCATCTGAAAGCAGGAGCCAGACCTTCCTGTCGCATGCCACTTCAACACCTTACCCTGCCCTCCTGTCCACATGCCCCTGGTTAGCCTTTTGCAATGGTCTCCTATCCTACGCTGTGACTTCACTGACCAGCAAGCTTACAAATAAAAGCAAAGCTTTCAAGACTGAGGTCCAGGCAATTTTCTTTTCCTCAGAAACTTCAGTCTTGGATTTATCCACTTGATCAGGAACTCTGGCCACTGGGCTCAATATTCTGCTTCTCTGTCACTGGCGTATCTCGGATGTGATGTATCTATTGAGTATATTGTAGCAATTTACCAAGCTTACTTATAGCAGCTTCCAACTGTGTGGTCTTGAACAATCAGAAGAACAAGAGGAGCAATACCATTTGCTTATTTCCCTCCAAATGACAAACTCCATTGCGATTTGGACATGACTGCCCTCGTTTACCTAAGTTTGGCCATGACATGTTTCTTGAAGGATTTAGAAAAATTAAGGTATTTTCTTAATGTCTGTGTTTACCCACTTATGTACTGATCACAGGTAATAGAATCATAGAATCCTACAGTGCAGAAGAAGGCCATTTACCCATTGAGTCTCCACCCTGATGAGACAGGAAGACACTCTGCCCTATCCCCATATTTTTACCCCAGCTAGTACACCTGACGCTAAGGGGTAATTTAGAACAGTCAATCCATCTAATCTGCACATCTTCAGACTGTGGGAGGAAACTGGAGCATCCGGAGGAAACCCAAGCAGACCTGGTGAGAATGTGAAAGCTCCATAGAGACAGTGTCCTAAGCTGGGAATTGAAGCTGGGCTCCTGGCACTGTGAAGCAGCAATGCTCATCACTGTGTCACCCCTAGATAAATGAATCTAGCAGGATTTCCTGAGTTTTAAAGCAAGAAGGCTTTTGTTCTCATCAAGTTAAAAATTCATCCAGGTAAAGACAGCAAAATATTTGACATGGTAATCCCACACACCTTGATCTTTTGCAACAGACACATATAAATGTGTAAGACTTACTGGAGGTAGTCACCTTCTTAGACAAATCGAAGTTCTACGCTGAGAGGTAAAACATTGTTTATGAGCCCTTTGCTGGTCACAGTGACTGCAGCAGAAATTTTCCAGATTTGCCTTTGGTACCAAGAGCTGGGAGAAATCCATATGTGATTACAATTACCAAAGCCAATTCACTACTTCTGTGTTGGATTTCTCTTAATCGAAAGAGACAGGGGCTTGACTTGAGAGAGGAAGGAATGGGAAGCTGTTACTGCCAGGTTCTCCAGGTACTGACAACGTCTGTCTTTAGCAGCTTATGTACTTTCTGAAGAGATTTCAAGAAAGTTACTTCAGTCATGTAACTTCTCTCTCCCCATGATGATTTCGGATGGGGTTTGTTAATCTGATGTCTGAACCAACAGTTGTCTGGGGTGATGAGATTCTGTGATGCCTCAGCCATTAACCCCCTTAATGAGTCATTATTCATCCTGATGAGACAGGAAGACACATCTCCATACAACCATAGTTCGAGCAGACTTTTTCTCTGCTGGAAAGGCACTCTTACAGAAATGCGAATCCTATGTCCAGCACATTTCAGTAAATTGCTTTAAATTGATCCCTAACATCCTCAGGTATGAAATTCCATGAATTACAATTCATATTGGGACTTTCCAGAAGCTCGCCAACTTGCAATGCCAGACGTTAGGTGACTTGTGGCAGCCATCTTTAGGCAGTGGCTTCTCTTGATTTTAAGAAGGCCTTTTTAAACTGTTAAATATATGTTTAGTCAGCCAGTGTTATTAAAGATTAATGCATTGTGACTCCTCCATCTCATGAAAAAATAAATTACAATTTTAATGAGTGTTTCATTACACTTAATCAAGAATTAAGAGAATTGAAATGAACACATGCACATCCATTGATTCTCTTAATCTAATTACATCCATTCTGTTCTACAGTCGTCCTGATACCCAGATGAGCCTAAACTATGTTAGGCTTCAGATGACAAGCTTTTGCATTGCTTTTCCTCTTCAGATGGTGATTTCCAAACAAACCCTGTTTTCATTTGTAAAGGTTAAACTGGCATCAGGGCTCTAAAGTTGCTTTACTTTTTTTGATGATAGGGATGAGAGCGAATTTTGTCAGTAATCCTGTCCCTATTCCCTGTGAAATCTCAGATTAAACATAATCTGAGGGATTTGGTGGCTTTGCTCCCAGATTTTGATTTGATTAGATTTGATTTATTGTTACACGTATTAACATACAATGAAAAGTATTGTTTCTTGTGTGCTATACAGACAAAACATACCATTCATAGAGAAAGAAACAAGATGGTGCAGAATGTAGTGTTACAGTCATAGCTAGGGTGTAGAGAAAGATCAACTTAATGCAGGGTAAGTCCATTTCAGAAGTCTGACAGCAGCAGGGAAGAAGCTGTTTTTGGGTCAAAAGGTACGTGATCTCAGACTTTTATATCTTTTACACGCAGGTGGAGGGGGGGAATGTCTGGGGTACGTGAGGTCGTTAATTATGTTGGCTACTTTGCCGAGACAGCAGGAAGTGTAGAGAGTCAATAGAGGAAGGCTAGTTTGCGTGGTGGATTGGGTTACATTCACGCCCTTTTGTAGTTCATTGTGGTTTTGGGCAGAGCAGGAGCCATACCAAACTGTGATACAACCAGAAAGTATGCTTTCTATGATGCATCTGTGAAAGTTGGTCAGAGTTGTAGCTAACATGCCAAATTTCTTTAGTTTTCCGAGAAAGTAGAGGCTTTGGTGGGGGGCTTTCTTAACTATAGTGTCAGCATGGGGGGAATTAGAACAGGTTGTTGGTGATCTAGATATCTAAAATCTTGAAGATCTTGACCTTTTCTACTTTGTCCCTGTCGAGGGGCATGTTCTCCTTTATCTCCTGAAGTTGATGACAATCTCCTTCATTTTGTTGACATTAGGAGAGAGATTATTGTTGCTGCACCAGATTCTCTATCTCATTCCTGTACTCCGTCTCATCATTGTTTGAGAACTACCACTATGGTGGTGTCGTCAGCAACCTGAAAATTGAATTGGAGGGGAATTTGGCCGCACAATCATCGATGTATAATAGGGAGCTCAGAACACAATCTTGAGAGGCACCGGTGTTGAGGATGATTGTGGAGGAGGTGTTGTTTCCTATCCTTGCTGTTAACAGCCAAGTTATCTTTAGTTATCTGGTAGGTGTACGCTGGGCTTTTTGTTCTGTTTAGCACAGTGGTTTTTAAAATGCAAATGTTGCTAATTTTGTCTGTTCATACTGGTTTTAACCCTTCACTCTCCACTCTTATAAACTATCTATGCTGTAGCCCACACCCTGGCAAAACCCAGGAGTTTTTGTAATAAGTCATCAGAGGCAGAAATCTCTCCACCAAATTCCCTTTATTTACAATTCCAACAGCAGTACATAGAGTGCTAACAGTCAGCAGTTTACCTTCAGGAGTGCCAGGAGAACTGACACTCCTGGTTAAATACAAGAAAAAGACTCCCTGATTGACCCATCAATTGGATCCTTAACCAGGGAGTTCATATTTCGATAGGCCCAACCCCAAAGTGAATTCATGAGTGAATTCATTTCAGTTTTGTGGGTTGTAATTAGATTTTTTGTCTCTAAGGATTCCAGGTGATTGATGGTTAAAACTTGGTTGTTTTTGTGCTTCTTGCCAGTGGTTAATGTGACATGAGTTTCATTGCTCTTCTCCTTGCGATCTCCTGTCTACTTTGAGGCTAGTTTCTCTACTCTTCCTCTTTGGGAATGGGCGCCCCCTAACCTGCTTCCTAAATGGATAGTCAGCTGCTGCTATAGTTTCTATGGCTCTTCAGCTGAGTCTGCTGTCATCATCAGTCTTTCTTGATCGAATTGGGAACTTCGCAGTTCCCCATTTAAGTGTGCCGTGAAAGTTTCTGCTGAAGACGTCACTGGGTCTCTTCCTTCATCCTTTCTCATCATCTTTCATGGGTCTTGTTTACTTGGCACATTTTATCTGGATTCTATCTGGATGATCCTAATCTAATTATTGGCCTGGTTTTGACCTAAATTCAAATGGCTCCCCCTATCCGCTCCAACCCTCACAGGTTCTAATGTCCACTGTAAGGCTCCCAAACTTCTATTGGTTCTCTATTTGTCAACATCTTCCTGATCTATCAGCCTTTGTAGGCTCCTGAATCTCTCAGTTCCCCATCCTTCAGCAGCTTCCTACTGGCTTTCCCCAGCCTTTTTATCCTCTTTAACCTTTTGGAATATTATTCTCCAGCCTGCCTCGGCTACCTTTAGCTCCCTATGCCATTCATGTGCTGTTATCATTCCTTCTCAATGTCTGAAAAGCATCTTACTCAAATCCCCATAACCTCATGTGTTTATCCCATGCAGACACAGGGAGAACACGAAATTCCATGCAGATAGTCACCGAAGCCAGAAATCAAACCCGAGCCCCTGGTACGGTGAGGCAGCAAAGTTAACTACTTCGCCACTGGATAGCCTATAAAGAAAATCATGGATGATTTTAATCTACTTGTAGATTAGGAAAATTAAATTAGCAGCTGTACAATAGCAGATTAATTCCTGGAGCATGCTGGAAACTTTTTTTAGGCCAATATGTTGAATGCGTATTGTCTCTTTCTTGCTGTCTTCTTTGCAAAGACCTCTCTCTCTCCCTTTCTCTTCCAATTTGCTCTCTCTACAAAGTCCTCCTTTTAAACAAACTAGTTTAATCAGCTAGTGGAACTGCAGATTGATATCATTCACGCACAAGTCGCATTATTATGGCAACAGACATAAAAACAAAATCACTCAAACATGGGGAAAACTCAACCAGAAAAAAAGTAGTAAGGTAAAAATTGGATTATTAGATAATGAAAGAAATGCACACACTCCACAACGTTGAGAAAACCCAGGAAAGAGTCAACACTTTCCAACAGTGAAATCACTGTGATATGTCATGTTTGTGAACTAACCTCCACTCACCTGATAAAGCAGTGCTCCAAAAACTTGAGATTCCAACTAAACCTGTTGGACTTTAACCTGGTGCTGTGAGACTTCTTACTGTTCCATTTATTATGATCATGGCTGATCATCCAACTCAAATTCCTGATCCCGCCTTCCCCCCTCTCTATATCCTTTGATCCCCTTTGCCCTGAGTGCTATATGTAATTGCCTCTTGGAAACATTCTGTTTTAGCCTCAACTACTTTTCATGGTAATGAATTTCACAGTCTGACCACTCGCTGCATGAAGAAATTTCTCCTCATCTCTGTGCTAAACCATCCACCCTGTATCCTCAGACTGTGACCCCTGGTTCTGGACACCCCAATCATCGGCAACATCCTTCTTGCATCTACCCTGTCTAGTCCTGTTGGAATTTTATAGATGTAACTGTCATGCATTATGGATGGTGACAAGCTGGATTGATAACAGCAGTGGCTGAACAAGGTGGTCATTAATTCACCACCTAGGGGCCTCAATAGGCAATGGTGTGGGTAGGCCTTTCTCCCAAAACTTAGCTTGGTTTGGGGATGGGAAGGTGATGTTTTGTCACCAGACTGCCTAAATTTCCCACCCTCAAGCCCACTACCAGTGAGAGCACAAGATGTCCAGCATCTTTAGACACTTGGCTCCTTGTCTGTGCAGCACCATTACATTTGAAACAATTATCAGGATAATCTATTCCACGGCATCAATGCATGCTTTAGTTATACTTTAGCAAATATCTCAAGGACCAGAGAGGTAAAGTCAATAGATGGTCAAAGAAAGTCAATAGATTCTTTACTTTTAAGATTTAAGAAAATCTTGGACAGATGGATGAGATGGGTGTGGAGGGATATGACCCAGTGCAGATCGGTGCGACTAGGCAGAAAAATGGTTCAGCAGAGGTGTCAACCTGGTTCTATGAATGAATGGACTCTGAGCCAGGGTGGGAGATCAGGGGCAGTTGTTGAAATGTAGGTCTGTAGAGGATAGAAGGAGATACAGAGCCGGAGGAGGTTGCTGAGACTGGGAAATGAGGTTACAAAGAGATTTGATGCATGCAGTGAGGATGAAGTTTTTGATTCAAATCAGGGACAGAGAACAAATGCTGATCACAAAGAATAGAAAAACCGCTGTTCAAAAGGAAGGGAGAGAGGGAGGGAATGATGCTGCTAATACAGGCCAGTCAGCCTAATGTCCACAGTGGGGAAATTATTAGGAAAAATTCTGAAAGATGGTATTAACATCATTTACAGAGGCACAGATTAATCAAAAACACTTGGTATGGATTTATTAAGGAAAGGCTGTGATGGACCAATGTGATTGAATTTTTTGAGATGGCAACAAAAAAGGTTGATGTGAGTAACACTACTGGAGTAGTCTGCGGGGCTTTTCAGCAGACAGTCAGAAAATTCAAAGTTCATGGGAAGAGAAAATGGCCAATCGATTCCAAGTTGGCATCCAAGTGGCAGGAAGCAAAGGGTTGTGGTTAACTGGCTTTTTTGTGACTGGGGGTCAGTTTAGTTCAATTGGCTGGATAGAGATTTAAATAGGTATAAATCAAAATGATCCACAGGGTGACAGAAACCTGTTAGTGATTCAGAGGGATGCCAACAGTGTGGGTTCAATTCCCATACCAGATGAGATTATTCCTGAAGGCACAATTTCTCAACCTTGCTCCCCCATCTGAGCTGTGATATCTTCAAGTTAAATCATCGCCAGTCAGTGCCTGTGGTTATCTGGGGTTATGGTGACTTTACATTCCATTTTACATGTGACTGGAAGGCTATTTCCAGTTGAGTCAGTCAATCATTAAGATCCAAGTTATTTTTTATTCATTTATGGATTGGGCATTCCTGGCTAGGTCAACAGTTATTGCCCATCCCTAATTGGCCTTGAGAAGATGGTGGTGAGCTGCCATCTTGAAACGCTCCAATCCATGTCGTGTAGGTCCACCTACAGTGCTGTTAGAGAGGGAATTTCTGAATGTTGACTCAGTGACAGTGAAGGGACAGTGACATATTTCCAAATCGGGGAGGTGAATGGCTGGAAGGGAGGGTGGCGGATGGTGATGTTGCCGCATATCTGCTGTCCTTGTCCTATATGGTACTGGCTGTGGGTTTAGAAGGTGCTAGCCAAGGAACCTCTGTTCAGTTAAGAACATTCTGCTGGAAGTGTATAAAAACCAAGCTCTAAATATAAATTCCCAAATATTACTTCCCTCTTTGTACTGCAAAAACCGTTGAATAGGGAAATTGCAGGAATATTATCACATCTTCTGTACACTTCTCTTAGCATTTTGTCTTTTAAATGATTGAGAAGCCAAGAGAGTAACAAATTGTTCACTGACAAATTGAGACATCTTGTTTTATGCATGAACAGTCCCATTTTATCTCATAAGTTAAAAAACAAGTAACCAGAATCAAAATGAATCAATTCAAATAATCTCATTTGTCAGTGATATTGCTTTAAATGTTTTATTTGCTAATTTGTTTAGAATGAAGAGATTAGACTGGATGACTTTGTCCAAATCCACATTGTAATTTTTAATTTAAATGCTTTTAATTTTAATACTCTTTGATATCTTTGCCTCCTTTATTCTTCAGCCATTCCACATTGGCATGTTTCTGTCACCCTGTGGATCATTTTGATTTATACCTATTTAAATCACGCAGCTGGTGATGCTACTGTCTAGAACTGCGAGCAATGCTTCACCACAATGAAATGAGATTTATAACCTGTAGTCTTCTGGTGGGTATATTCTATATCTTCCACTTATGTGTGTGATGAATTTCATGGAGCTTGTTTATTAGATTGGCAGCCAGTAATTTGCTACTTTGTGAAAGGTTCCATAAATGAACTGCGGATTTAGTTTACTTAGAATGATTGAATAGCAATATTGTGGAGGAATATTTATTCACAAATAAAGCCCGCTTTCTTATCCACAAGAGTTACAATGTTGGTTTTCTATTGATTATTACTTATGTTTGCCCAGGAGGCAGCTCAGAGAAGGTGCACTGGCTAATGCCTGGGATAGCTGGGTTGTCATCTGCAGAGAGGTTGAGCAGGTTGGGGCTACACATGGAGTTTGAGAGGTAATCTTACTGAAGCATTGGAAATCCTGAGGGAACTTGATAGGATAGATGCTAAGAGAATGGACCCCGTCATGAAAGCGCCTGAACTGATTATGGAATCCCTACAGTGCAGGGGGAGGCCATTTGGCTCATCAAGCCTGTATCGATAACAATCCAATCCACGGAATGCCTTGTATTTCCCCTGCTAATCTCCTGGCATTAAGGATCAATTTAACATGGCCAGTCCCCATAACTTGCACATCATTGGAGTGTGGGAGGAAACCCATGCAGATACAGGGAGAACGTGCGAACTCCACACAATCGCCTGAGGAAGGAATTGAACCTGGGTCCCTGGGCACTGTGAGGCAGCAGTGCTAATCACCGTATTGCTCCAAGTTTAAAAACAAGGGGTCTCCAAGTTAAGATGGAGATGAGGAGGGATTTATTCCCTCAGGAAAGGCTTTGGGTTTGGAATTTCCTCCCCCATGAGCAGAGCATGCTGGGTCATTGAATGCATTCAGTGCTGAATTAGGTAGACTTTTGATCAACAAGGAGAGCACAAGGTTAGGAACTGGCAGGAAAATACAGTTAGGACCACATCAGATCAGCCAGATCACTGTCTGAGCAAGCTCAAGTGGTTGGCTTGCTCCTGTGCTTGTTTTTTTTAAAATGCTATTGCATTATTATTTAGTCAGTCAATCTAAAACTGAGCCTCTCTCTGGCTGGTAAGAAGATCACCTTTGTACAACTGATAGGCCCCCCCCTTCCAGAATGATCTCTCGGATTAACTTCATTTTCTACTGGTAGGTCAAGGAATGATGGGAGACAAATTTCCCAGATCGCTTTACTTTGAGGTGGCCTAGGATTCCAATCTGCATTTTCGCCTCATCCAGGAGGTCACTTGGATTTCATGAGGTGGGATGATGTGACTGGATGGCTCTTTTTCTGCTTGTTGTTGTTTGCATGTGAGCATTTTTTGCAAAAAAGGGCAGCATGGTCTGAATTATTAATCAGGAATTAGGAACTGGAAATAGGAGCTAGTTCTGAGTTCTGATTCCACAGGTTGTATGTTAGACATTCCTACTTTCAACTCCTAAGTGAAGAAATGGCCAGGGAGCAGGCTTGCTATCCAATCAGGAATGGTGGATGGTCTTCCAGTGAGAGGAGCGAGTGCCTGGGCTGACAGCTTTCAGGAGTTAGAGCTTCAGAATCATGAGGACCACAAGGGGAAAAAAAACAACTTCTGTTACTGTTGGTGCCTTCCGCAGTCCCTTTAATGCTCAATAACTAGGCTACAAGAAGCACAGTGTGCAGAATGTACTCTTGTTGGGGGACTTCAAGGTCCATCACCAAAACTAGCTCGGTAGCACCACCACAGACCAAGCTGGCTGGGTCCTCAAGGCCATAACTGCCAGACTGGAACTGCAGCAGCTGCTGAGGGAATAACATACTAACCTCATCTTTACCAACCTGCAGAAATATCTTTCCATGGCAATATCAGTAGGGGTGACCACTGCACAGTCCTTGTAGAGACAAAATCCTATCTTCTCATCGAGGATACCTTCCACTGTGTTGTGTGGCGCTACCACTATGCTAAATGGGATAGATTTTGAACAGATCTGGCAACACTAGACACCCATGAGGCACTGTGGACCAGCTACAGCAGCATTGTACTCAACCACAATCTGTAACCTCGTGGCGCAGCGTATCACCCATTCTACCGTCCCCACCAAGCCAGGGAGATCAGTCCTGTTTCAATGAGGAGCCGTGATGTCGAGATGCTGGCATCGGACTGGGGTAAACACAGTAAGAAGTCTCTCAATACCAGGTTTTATCTGGTAACACAAGCCACTAGCTTTCAGAGTGCTCTCCCTTCATTGGGTGAGTGGGACAATCCACTCACCTGATCAATGAGGAGTGCAAGAGGGCATGCCAGAAGCAGCACAGGCATACATTAAAATGAGGTGTCAACCTGGTGAAGCTACCAAATAGGACAACCAACATGCCAAACAGCATAAGCAACAGGTGATAGACAGAGTCAAGCAATCCTACAACTAATGGATCAGATCCAAGCTCTGCAATCCTGCCACATCAAGTTGTCAGTGATGTTGGACAATTAAACAGCTCAGTAAAGGTTAATCATAAAATCCCTACAGTACAGCAGGCCATTCGATCCATCGAGCCTGCATTAACAACAATCCCACCGAGGCTCCACTCCTGTATTTAGCTCTTAATCTCCCTAACGTTAAGAGGCAATTTAGCAATGCCAATCCGCTTAACCTGCATATCTTTGGAGAAAAGCGGAGTACCCAGAGGAAACCCACGCAGACAAGGGGAGAACATGCAAACTCCACAAGAGGTTGAATCGGCACTGTGAAATGACAGTACTAACCACTGTACTGCCGTGCCACCGGACGAGGAGACTCCACAAATATCCCCATCCTCAATGACGGAAGAATTCAGCACATTGGTGCAAGAAATAAGACCAAAAGCATTTGCAACAATCCTTAGCCAGAAGTGCTCTCTGCCTTCTCTGGAGGTCTCCAGCATCACAGATATCAGTTTTCAGCCAATTTGATTCACTCTACATGGCATCAAGAAACGGTTGGAGACACTGGATACTGCAAAGGCAATGGGCCCTGACAACATCCCAGATATAGTATTGAAGACTTGTGCTTCAGAAATTGCTGTGCCCCTAACCTAGCTGTTCCAATACAACCCAGTAATGTGGAAAATTGCTCAGGTATGTTCTATGTGCAAGAAACAGGACAAATGCAATCCAGTGAACTACCACTCCATCAGCTTCCTATTGATCCTCAGCGAAGTGATGGAATGGGTCGTCAGTGTTATCAAGCAGCATTTAGTCAGCAATAACTTGCTCACTAATGTTCAGTTTGGGTTTCGCCAGGATCACAGCTCCTGAATTCATTACAGCTCTGGTTCAACCATGGACAAAGGAATTAAATTCCAGAGGTGAAGTAAGGGTGACTGCCCTTGACATCAAGCCATCAACTGACTGAGTATGGCATCAAAGAACCCTAGCAAAATAGGAGTCAATGGGAATCAGGGGGAAAAAAGTCCATAGAATTGGGCCACAGGCTTTGTTTCTTCTCTTACACCCATTTGTTGAGGTCCAATCACATCCGATTACCACTTACTCCTGTCCTACCACCGTGATAATTCTTCCACTGCTCCCTGCAACAGAACCAACTGGGTGACAACCCAGAGGTGAAGAAGATCTTGTTTTGCCAGTGAACATGGCATCCTTCCATTTGTATTCTGTCAAGGACAGATGAAAGTATCAGGATTGAAAATATTCACTGCGGTGCAAAAACTGCAAGATTTCATTCAGAAAATACATTGGAGTGAGAGAGCAGCGAGAGGCATAGTAATTTATCATCGATCCCTATCCCCAGCTTCTTGAATGTGAAGCTAAAAATAACTAAAATGGAGGAATATATTGAAAGGTTGTTGTGTGCGTATTTAATTCATGAAGCATCAAGCAAAATCCCTACAGAGACTGTAGTGAAGGTGATCCCCGCTAAGAGTGTGTCGTATTTAGCATTGACGTACCTGGAGCTGTTCTATATTTAGAGTGATTGCGAGAAGCTTTCTGTAGTCCCAGTGGAATTTTGTGGCAGCAATCCAGTATTAATTTTAGTGTAGGCTGCTGGTCCTCAAACAAAACAGACTCTCTCCATTTCAAAATTTCCAGCCAAAACTCATCAGGGACCCAGTTAAAAATAAGACAGATTTTGCACAAATTTCAAAACAGGTCAACTGCATCTATATAAAGACTTAGAATAAGTAATCATTGTCTTATGTTGTACAAGACTTCGCTTGAAGTGCCTTTTACCAGGGCAATGCAATAGATGCAATCAGGAGCTGTCTGCATTATTGATAGGGTAATAAAAATAGTTCAATAATTGTAAAAATATATAATATTGATGCCCAATGCGTAAAACTAAAATATGTTGAATCTGGGACTGACAGATATTTAACTAATGAATTAAAATATTTTTAAACATCTTCAGCTGCTTCAATGACCTCCCCTCCCTCAAGGTCAGAAGAGGGGATTTGTGCTCATGACTATACAATATACTATGTGCGACTCCTCAGATACTGAAGGAGTCCAGGACAATATTCAGCATTGTGCCGATTCAGCATCAAGTAACATTGCCTCATGCTTGTGTGGCACCAATGACCATCCTCAATAAGATAGAAACTAATAATTTCCCCTCGTCATTCAAGGGCATTACCATTGCTGAATTTCCATTCTCGACATCCTTGGCGGGGAGGGGGGAGGTAAATACCATTGAGCAGATACTGATCTGAGGTACCATGTAAATACTCTGGCTACAACAGCAGGTCAAAGGCTGGGAATTCTGCACCAAGCAACCCATATCCTGTTCTGCCTGCCCGGGATGCAACACGTAACTTAGAGAAAAATTAAGTAGGATTGGGTTGTTTCCTTAGGAGCACAGAAAACTGAGGTGTAACCTGATCGAGGTGTATAAAGATTATGAGGGACATGGGCAGTGAGGATAAAGAGCAGCTCTCCTCAAGTTTATTTATTAGTTACAAGCAAGGCTAACACCATCACTGCAATGAAGTCACTGTGAAATCTCCCTAGTGGCCATTCTCTGGTGTCTGTTCAGGTCAATACATCTAACCAGCGCATCTTTCAGACTGTGGGATAAAACTGGAGTACCCAGCAAAAACCCACAGACACATGGAGAAAGTGCAAACTCCACAGTGACCCAAGCTGGGAATCGGACCCAGATCCCTGGTGCTGTGGTTGGCACAGTGTTAATCACTGTGCCACCATGTTGCCTGACTCTTAGTTGAAGGGTCTGTCACAAGAGACATAGGTTCAAGAAGGAGGGTGAGAGGTTGGGGGGTGGGGGCGGGGAATGTGAGGAAAAACATTTTTTACTCAGGAGGAGGGTGGTAAAGAGCTGGGAATGTGCTGTGTGGGAAGGTGGTAGAAGTGGGTTGCCTCATATCCTGGATGAGCACTTGGCACGTCATAACATTCAGGGCTGTGGGCCAAGTGCTGGTAGATGGGATTAAGTGGATGTTCAGCTGTTTCTTGGGTGTTGGTGCAGAAGGGCCTCTCTGCATTGTATGATTCCAAAATGCATAAATCAAAAGTATGATGGAATATTGTCCACTTGCCAGCATGAATGCAGTTCTAACAATACTCAAGCTTCATACATCCAGGATAAAGCAGCCTGTTTTATTACTACCCTATTTACAAACATTCACTCCCTCCACCACTGATGCACAGTGGCAGCAGTGTGTACCATCTGCAAGGTGCATTGTGGCAACTGACAAAGACTCCAACAGCATCTTCCAAACTCACATCATCTACCACCTAGAACAAGGGCAGCAGATGAATGTGAGGGAATTCCTTTCCTAGCCGCATACACTCCTGACCTGGAATGATATCGCTTTCCTTCACTCACTGGATTGAAATCCATGAACTCTCTCCCTAACAGCACTGTGGATGTTTCTACACTAGATTGTCAGGAGCAGTTTAAAGTGGCAGCTCACCACCACCTTCTCAAGGGCAATTAGCAAAGGACAACAAATGCTATCAGTATTATCCACATCCTATGAAATAATTAAAAATAACAATGTAGTACTGGTGGGAATACTAACTCAGAATTGAATCCATACTGTGCAAGAGGCCATTTGGCCCATCAAGTCTGCACCAACTTTGACAAAATATCTTACCCAGGCCGTCAATCCCACCCTATCCTATAATCCATTTATCATGGCGTTTCATCTAATCTACACATCTTGAGACACCAAGGGACAATTTAGTCTGGCCAACGCACCTAACCTGCACATCTTTGGAGTGTGGGAGGAAACTGGAGCACCCAGAGGAAACCTACGGGGAAAACGTGCAAACAGAGTGACACAAGGCCAGAATTGAACCCAGGTCTCTGGTGCTGTGAAGCAGCAGTACCAACCACCGTGCCACCCCAAACTCTAGTTGGGCAAGTTCCTGTCCTGCCACATAACATCATTTGACTGAGGTTTTCTTCCCAACCTCCTATATGTTTCTAACTAATAAACAGACATGCTCAAAATTTATCAAAAAGCAATCATTTTTAATCCTCCAATGAGTTTTCTCCTGAGATACTCACAATAGATTCATTTGCAATTTCTGCGATACAATCCTCAAGGGACGGCAGCTCAAAACTTTCAAATAAAATATCAAATTATTGAGAACATTTGAGGAAAATAAAAGTACCTTCCTGAGATTGAGATCAAAGTCCTCAGGCAGAGTTTCTGTTTTGGATCAGGATGTACCGACATCTATAGCTGACAGGATTTCCAGTACTCTGAGTTTTCTGCTTTGATCATTTTAGCGCAATAAGCATTGTGCATTCTTGGATATGATCAACAGCAGAATTCAATCACTGCAATTGCTTGTGAACTTGCTGGTCTCACAGCAGAACAGAGCATTTGATACAGGTGAATGGTCTGTCCTTCAGTATGAATGTGGTGGTGCACAGTGAGTTGGTCCGATGTCTGAAGCCAATCCTACAATAAGATATTAAAAAAAGCAACACCATGGGTGGGAACATATTGTCCATACCTAATTGCCCAAGAGCAGTTGAGAGTCAACCACATTGCTGTGACTCTGGAGTCACACGTAGGCCAAACTGGGTAAGGGTGACAGATTTCCCTCCTTGAAGGACAACAGTGAACCACATGGGTTTTTCCAAGAATCGACAATGGTTTCATGGTCACCAGTAGATTCCTAATTGTAGAATTCAATTATCTGAATTATGATTCTCAAATTCCACCTTCTAACATGGCCGGATTCCAACCAGGTTCCTAGAACATTAGCTGAGATTCTGGATTAATAGTCCAGGGACTTACCACTAGGCCATCACCTCCACCTCATTATAATTATGACTGATCAAACAACTCAATAGCCTGATCCTGCCTTCCACCTAGACTCTTTGATCTCCTTTTGCCCCAAGTACCCATAAGACCATAAGAAATAGGAGCAAAATTAGACCACTTGGCCAAACAAGTCAGTTCCACCATTCAATCATGGCTGATATTTTTCTTATCCCCATTCTCCTGTCTTTTCCCCATAACCCCTGATCCCCTTATTAATCTATTAACTTATCTATCTCTGTCTTAAACACTCGATGACCTGACTCCCACAGTCTTCTGTGGCAAAGAGTTCCACAGATTCACCACTCTCTGGTGAAGAGATTCTTCCTCATCTCTGTTTTAAAGGATCATCTCTTTAGCCTAAGGTTGTGCCCTCTGGTTCTAGTTTTTCCTATCAGTGGAAACATCCTCTCCACATTCATTGTATCCAGGCCTCACAGTATCCTGTAAGTTTCAATAAGATTCACCCCTCATCCTTCTCAACTCCAATGAGTACAGATCCAGAGTCTTCAACTATTCCTCATATGAAATTTCTTCATTCCAGGGATCATTCTTATGAACCTCATCTAGACCCTTTCCAAGGCCAGCACATCTTCCTTAGATATGGGGCCCAAAACTGCTTGTAATATTCCAAATGGTGTCCAACCAAAGCCTTACATAACCTCAGAAGGACATTCCTGCTCTTGTATTCAACCCTTCTTGACACGAATGCTAACATTGCATTTTCCTTCCTAACTGCTGACTGAACCTGCATGTTAATCTTGAGAATCTTGATCATTGACTCCCAGGTCTCTTTGTCTTTCTGATTTCCAAAGCATTTTCCCATTTAGAAAATAGTTTATGTCTCCATTCCTACTTCCAAAATGCATAATCTCACTTTTCCACATTGTATTCCATTTGCCATTTTTTTGTCCACTCTCCTCGCCGGTCCAAATCCTTCTGCAGTCACCCTGCTTCCTCAATACTATCTGTCCCTCTACATATCTTTGTATCATCTGCAAACTGAGCAATAGTGCCTTCAGCTCCTTCCTCCAAATCATTAATGTATATTGTGAAAAGTTTTGATCTCACCATTGACCCCTGAGGCACATCACTAGTCACCAGTTGCCATTGTGAAAAAAAACGCTTTTATCCCCACTTTCTGGCTTCTGCCTGTCAGCCAATCTCTATCCATGCCAGGATCTTATCCCTTACACCATGAGCTCTTATTTAACAGTCTCCTGTGCAGCACCTTGTCGAATCTAAATAAATCACGCCTGCTGGTTCTCCTTTATCCAACTTCCTTATTATCTCCTCAAAGAACTCTAACAGATTTGTCATACATGACCTCCCCTTGACAAAGCTGTGCTGACTCAATTCTATTTTATAATGCACTTCCCAGCACTCCGTGATCTTTTCTTTAATAACAGACTCGAAAATCTTGCCAATGATCGAAGTCAAACTGAAGCAGCCTACAATTTCCCATCTACTTGGTCCCTCCCTTCTTAAACAGCAGCGTTACATTCACTACTTTTCAGTCCTCTGGGACTTCCCTGCCTCCAATGATTCCTGAAAGGCCACCACCAATGCCTCCGCAATTTCCTCAGCTATTTCTTTAAAAACCCATGGAGTGTCGTCATCCAGTTTGGGTGATTTAGCCACCTTCAGAACTTTCAGTTTCCCCAGAACCTTCTCCTTAGCGATGGCCGCTACACTCACCTATACCCCCTGATTCTCCTGGAGCTTTGGCATCCCACTGGTATCTTCCACCGTGAAGACTGATGCGAAGTAATTATTTAATTCCTCTACCACTTCTTTGTTTCCTATTATTACTTCTCCACTCTCATTTTCTAGTGGTCCAAAGACTATTTTTCCCCTCTCGCTTACTTTTTATATATTGAAAAAAACTCTTCCTATCTTCTTTTATGTTACTAGCTAGCTTATGCCCTATATTTCATCATCTCCTCCTTATTGCTTTTTTTAGTCATCCTCTGCTCACTTTTAAAGGTTTCCCAATCCATTGGCTTCCCACTAATCCTCACCACTTTGTATGATTTCTCTTTTGCTTTTATGCTGTCTTTGACTTCCTGTTTTAGCCATGATGCCTTGCCCTCCCCTTAGCATGTTTCCTCCTCCTTGGGATGAATTTCTGTTGTGCCTCCTGAATAATCCTCAAAAACTCTTGTCATTGCTGTTCCACTGCCTTCCCTGCTAGGCTCCCTTTCCAATTAACTCTGGCCAGCTCCTCCCTCATGTCTTTGTAATTATCTTTATTTAATTGTAATACATTTGATTCTAGCTTCTGTCTCTCAAACTGCAGGGTAAATTCTATCATATTGTGGTCACTGCTGGCCAAGAGTTCCTTCACGTTAAGTTCCCTAGTCAAATCTGCCTCATTACACATAACTAAATCCAGAATTGTCTGTTCCCTAATAGGCTCTGTCACAAACGGCTCCAAGAAACCTCTCTCTTAGATATTCCACAAATTCCTTTTCTTGGGATCCACTACCCACCTGATTTTCCTAGTACTTCTGCATATTGAAGTCCCCCATGATTATTGTAATATTGCCTTCTCAGATGCCTTTTTTTAACTCTTGATTTATTTTCTGCCCCACATCTTGACTACTGCTAGGGGGCACTACACAGCTCCCAGCATCCTTTTATCTTTGTAATTCCTCAACTCTACCCACAATTTAACTAAACTTTTAACTTCATTACATAGAACTCTATAGCACAAACAGGCCCTTCAGCCCACAAGTTGCATCAATCATACCCGTATCCACCAGGCCATAGACTATCTGTAACTTCCATTTAGTCCCATATACTCATCAAATCTTTTTAAAAGACCCCAGTGAGTTCACCTCTCATCACTGATGGCAGGCAATTCCATTCACTCACCACCTTCTGAGTGAAAAACTTGTCTCTGACATCTCCTCTGTACTTGCTGCCCAGCACCTTAAACCTCTCATAGTGACCATTTCAGCCCTGGGAAATAGCCTCCGAGAATCCACCCTATCTAATCCTCTCAACATTTTATAAACCTCTATCAGGTCACCTCTCAAAACTTCATCTCTCCAGGGTGAAGAGACCTAGCTCCCTCAACCTAAGATATGCCTTCCAATCCAGGCAACATCTTTGTAAATCTCCTTTGTACCCTTCAATAGCTTTCACATCCTTTCTATAGAGAGACAACCAAAACTGCACACAGTACTCCAAGCCAGAGTACTGTGCCCCAACTCCTTCTTGAAAATTTATAATGATTTGGCCTCAACTATTTTCTTTGGTAGCGAACTCCACAGGCTGACCGTTCTCTGGGGGAGGTGGGGACACATATTCCCCTACAACCTCTCCCTTCCCACCCTAGTCTGCTGTTGTGAGGTCACTTCCAGGCAATTGCCAAGCAACAAATTCTGAGGCATTCAGGCCAATTGGAATATTTCAGCTTGCATCAGATAATTGGCTTTAATTGGCCATTTAATCATTATAAGCTACTTGCTGTGTCAGGTTGTTAGGCATTTTGATCCTAAGTCAGGACCCAGATAAATAGCTCTGGAACTGGGCAGTGCTAACAAACCAGCATGTTGATAAATTGCATCAAATCACATGCTCACCTCTTAGTGGTGTGAACATCATTTGAGGACAAGGATTCTGTGCTAAGTATCTCTTTTAGCACAGTGCTCATTTTGATGTGAAAAACCTTGGGATGTTTTTCTCTGTTTAGAAATGTGATAAAATAAAATCACTTGTTTTTCTTTTATGGGATGTGGGCATCACAGGCTGGGCCACCATTTGTTGCCCATCCCTAATTGCCCTTAAACTGAGTGGCCTACTGAACTTTTTCAGAGAGTAGATGAGAGTCAACCACATTGCTGTGGCTCTGGAGTCTCATGTAGGCCAGACTGGGTAAGGACAGCAGATTTCCTTCCCCTAAAGAACACCAGTGAACCAGATGGGCTTTTCCCAACAACCAACAATGGCTTCACAGTGATCAGTAAATTCTTAATTCTAGACATTTTTTTATTGAATTCAAATTCCTCTAACTGCTATGGCAGGATTTGAACCCAGGTTTTCAAAACATTAGTTGAGTTTCTAGACTATTAATTAGTCTAGTGATAATACCACTAGGCCACCACTTCCCCTTCGTGCTGTCCCAACAACTTGAAAGACGAAAGGAAAACTTGGCAAATGTGGTCCGTGTGCTTAATATTATGGTAGGAGAAATAAAATTTCAAAATTAGAAAGTCGTCTGTGGAAAAACTGAGGACGATGAAGCAAATAATAGTTATTTTCTTTCAAGGCATATAACTTGTCCTCTTAAGGTCAAACTAAATAAATAAACTCAAATTAAATGAGGATAAAGTAAAAGTAGCAACTCCCCAAAAGGAAGCGGAACAGCCCAAACAAAAACAAAAGTACAAAGGAATCTTAAGTCATATAAAATCAAAATGTGATTGTCAGGATCTATAATGCATCCCAACCAGCGGGTACAGAAGGCGTATAACTCATAGACTAAAGAACTGTCAAAGAGAAATGTGGAATCCAATGAATTGGTCAGATTGAGTTGGGTGGAAAGAAGATGTTCTTTCAAGTGTCCAATACACAAATGATAAAAAAAATGAATAAAATATTATATTCCTGAAAACTGTCATAAGCTCATAATTTCAAATTTACTTATTTTGTTCATGTCACAAGTAGGCTCACATTAACACTCTAATGAAATTACTGTGAAAATCCCCTAGTCACCACACTCTGGAGCCTGTTCAGATACACTGAGGGAAAATTTAGCATAGCTAATGCACCTAAACCAGCATGTCTTTCAGACTGTGGGAGGAAACTGGGACACCTGAAGGAAACCCACACAGATGGGGGGAGAACATGCAGACTCTGCACAGACATTCAACCAAGCTGGGAATTGAACCCAAGTCCCTGCACTATGAGGTAGCAACACTAACCACTATGCCACCATGCCACTGTAAATATACCATCCCCAGTATTTTAGTAATTCAGATACATATTGGCAATTCCTCAGAACTTCAATTTCAATTCAGTAACAAATTGACATATTGAGAATATGGAGTTTTGAGCTTGAAATAGCACACTGTATAATGATGACATAATTGTCTTTAATGGATTTGTTGGGAGCATATCCAGTCAGCAATTAGCAAGGAGAGAAATGTGCCTTTGTAAAGCTGAATTTAATTCCAAAAGACCCCAGCTCACTCCAACACAACACCTGAACCGGCCAAGACTGGATTTGTTTATTTATTCATTAGACTTGTTTCAACATTTGGAAATGCTAATGAATCAATCATATTTCAGCAATTAAGATGGCAGCTGGCTCCTGATTCGCTGCTTCCCTGTTGACATTCTCGACGTGACAGGCTGACATTTGGAAAGTAACGATGGAATCAATCCGTTCCTCTGCCTTTGACATTTGTGTTGTGATGCTTTGACCTTTGAAACCTGCTTGTCCCCGGGGTCTCTGAGGGGATTTTGTCAATTGATTTTATTCCCACAGAAGATTCAAACTCCGCGACTGCATCAATATTGAACCACTTTGCTGAAACGTTTCTTGTGAGGGGATAACGATTTAGGAGTGCGTTCCTCTAAGTTGCTGTGATGGAAGTTTTCATATCCTGTGGATAACATAGCCCTCCCTCAAAGATTGTCAAAGAATGTGATTGACAGGGAAGGCTCAACATGCTTAGGATTAACACAGACTGAAGCATAATTGAAACTAAAGCATAACTGTGACTAAAGGAATAGAATATAAAAGTAAGGAAGTATTGCTGTAACTATATTATGCATTGGTGAGGCCGTATCTGGAGTATTGTGCACAGTTTTGGTCACTTTACTTGAGGAAAGATATAGTGGCATTGGAGGCAGCTCAGAGAAAGTTCACCTAGATTGATTCCAGAGATAGGGGGCTTGTCGTAGGAAGAGAGATTGAACAGTTTAGGGCTATAATCTCTGGAATTTAGAAGAATAAGATCAAATTGAGGTATACAAGATGATAAAAGGTATGGATAAAGTAGACATGGAGCAGATGCTTCCTCTTGTGGGACATTCTGAGAGGTGGCAAATGGAGTTTAATGTGGAAAAGTGTGAGGTAATGCACTTTGGCAGGAATAATAAGTGTAGAGTATAGGGCTAATGGTAGGATTCTTAATAGTGTTGATGAACAGAGGGATCTTGGTGTATTTGTGCATAGATCCCTGAAAGTAGGCAGTCAAGTCGATAAGGTTGTTAAGAAGGCATATGGAGTCTTAGCTTTTATTGGTAGGGGGATTGAATTTCGGAGCCGCAACGTCATGTTGCAACTGTACAAAACTCTAGTGCGGCCGCACTTGGAGTATTGTGTGCAGTTCTGGTCCCCACATTATAAGAAAGATGTGGAGGCATTGGAGAGGGTACAGAGGAGGTTTACCAGGATGTTGCCTGGTATGGAGGGCAGGTCTTATGAAGAGAGGCTGAGGGATTTGAGGTTGTTTTCGTTAGAAAGAAGGCGGCTAAGAGGAGACCTTATTGAAACATATAAGATGATTAGAGGTTTAGATAGGGTGGACAGTGATAGCCTTTTTCCTAGGATGGAGAAAGCAAGCACGAGGGGACACAGCTTTAAATTAAGGGGTGATAGTTATAGGACGGATAACAGAGGTAGGTTCTTTACCCAGAGGGTGGTTAGGGAGTGGAATGCCCTGCCTGCGGCAGTTGTAGATGCGCCAAGTTTGGTGGCGTTTAAGAGGTTAGTTGATAAGTTTATGGAAGAGAAGGGAATGGTTTAGTTTGGAGGGTCATTGCTTTTTTCATAATTGGTTGGCGCAACATCGAAGGCCGAAGGGCCTGTTCAGCGCTGTAATGTTCTATGTTCTATGTTCTATTCTAGGATGGGAGATCTTAGTCTTAGTATAAGGGGTAATAAATTTAAAATGGAGTTGAGGAGAAACTATTTCTCCCAAAGAGTTGTGAACCTGTGGAATTCGCAACCCCAAAATATGGTGGATGCTGGGGCAGTGAGTAAATTTAAGGAGGAATTGGACAGATTTGTAATTGAGGTAATGGATTGAAGGGTTATGGGGAGAAGGCAGGAAAAAGGGGATCAGGAACATACCAACCATGGTCGAATGGTAGAACAGACCCAATGGGCTGAATGGCCTTGTTCTTCTATACCTTATGAAGTTATGAACTGCAAAACCACCTTCTTAAACTTTCACTTCAAAGATACCAGGCCACAATTTACATCCTGACCTGCCCAGCTGGATCCCATTGAACTTAATGGAGGATAAAATTGCTAATTGTAGGAGCCAGCCAGTTGGCACTCAGGTCACTGTTCAGTATTATGGGCAGTGGGCGACATTGAGGATACTCTTCATTATGTTGTGTGGCACTATCACTGTGCTAAATGGCCCAGACTTTGAACAGATTTAGCAACTCAAGACTGGGCATCCATGAGGAGCTGTGGGCCATTAACAACAGTACAATTGTACCCAAACCGCTATCTGCAATCTCATTGCCCAGCATTACTTCCCATCCAACCATTACCATAAAGCCAGGGGATCAACCCTGGTTCAATAAAGAATGCAGGAGAACATGCCAGGAGCAACACCAGGTACACTAAAAATGTGGTGTCAGCCTAGCGAAGCTACAATACAGAACTACTTGTGTACCAAACAGCATAAGCAGCAAGTCATAGACAAAGGGTGGTGATGGTCTGGAATACGCTGCCTAGGAGGGTCGTAGAGACGGGTTGCTTCACATCCTTTAAAAAGTACTTGGATGAGCACTTGGCACGTCATTGCATACAAGGCCAAATGTAGGCAGGTGGGAGCTCAGGGGTTTCTAATGTATCATTGCAGACATAATGGACCAAACGGCCTCTTCTACACTGTGTGATTCTATGATTCTAAATGATCCCACAACCCAACGGATCAGGTCTAAGGCCTGCAGTCCTGTCGTATTCAGTTATGAATGATGGTGGGACAATTAAACAACTCACTGCGGGACAAAGCTGCACAAACATCCCCATTCTCAGTGGTGGAGGAATCCAGTACATGAGTATAAAAACAAGGCTGAAGTGGTCGCAGCAATTTTCAGCCAGCAGTGCTAAGCAGATGATCCATCTTGGCCTCCTGCACTGGTCCACAACATCTCAGATGTCAGTGTCCAGTCAATTCATGGGCAGCTCGGTGGCACAATGATTCGCACTGCTGCCTCATAGTGCCAGGGACCCAAACTTGCCACACTCCCTAGTCAAGCTCTTCCAACACAGGTACAATACTGGCAGCTTAGCCGACAATGTGGAAAATTGACCACGAATGTCCTGTACTCAAAAATCAGGACAAATCCAACCCAGCCAATTACCTCCCCATCAGTCTACTCTCGATCATCAGTAAAGTGATGGACGAGGTCATCAACAGTGTTAACAAGCCGCTCCTGCTCAACAATAACCTGCTCACTGACCCTACGTTTGAGTTTTGCCAGGGTCATAGAGCTTCTGACCTCATTACAGCCTTGGTTCAAACATGGACAAAAGAGCTGAATGCCAGAGGTGAGGTGAAAGTGACATCAAGGCTGCATTTGACATTGGGCCTGTGGGTTTATTGATAGTACAGTCTCAATTGTCAAATGGCCGCCTCCTGTACTGTAGGGATTCGATGACTGAGTGTGGCATCGAGGGGCACTAGTAAAACTGGAAGCTGGTTGCTGTTATACATAGAGATGTTTGTAGTTGTGGGACATCAATCATCTCAGCTCCAGAACATCTCTGCAGAAGTTCCTTAGGGTAGTGTCTAGGCTCAACTTACTAGCTCAGTAGCAGCAGTGTGTGCTATCTACAAAATGCACTACAGAAATTCACCAAAGATCATTAGACAGAACCTCCCAAACCCATGGCCGCTTCCATCTGGAAAAACAAGGGCAGCAGATAAATGGGAACAGAATCACCTGCAAGTTCCCCTCCAATCCACTCACCATTCTGACTTGGAAATATATCGCCATTCCTTCACCATCACTGGGTTAAAATCCTGGAATTTCCTCCCTAATGGCATTGTGGGTCAACTCACAGAACGTGGACTGCAGCGATTCAAGAAGGCAGCTCACCACCATCTTCTTGAGGGCGACTGGGATGGGCAATAAATGCTGGCCAGCCAGTGATGCCCATGTCCCACAAATGAAAAAAAGTGTTAAGAGTTTATTCTGGGTTAATTCAGAGTTTTTGGGGTTGGTTGTAAAATGTAGGTTAATGGATATTTCAAGGACAGGATGGATCAGGGTCAGAATAAGTGGAGACAGAGACTTAAAGTTTTACAGCATTTAGGATAATAAGGGTGATGTACCAAGTGAGTAGATGATGAAAGATAGTCTGGGGTGGATAATGGAAGATAGGGGAAAGTAGGTGACAGACCGAGGGAGAATGGAAACTCCTGGACTTCTGACAATACAAGATGTGCCCCATTGTTTTACTCACACTGTCGCAGAACTCGAAGAGACGGAGGCTCCAGCAGTGGTTGGGATTAATGGTGTGCTTAGCGGGCCAATGAAAGGCAGCACCACAATCATCATAAATCAACTGGATGAAGAAACATGCTCAGGAACATTCACACCTTGATTATCAAACTAACAAGACAGTACAACTTCATTCTCCCATAACCTGTGTGTGTGTCATTGCAGCACCATTCAGCAAAGTCCAGAACAGCAGCAAAGCTTCTGCTGAGATCCTTCCTTCCTTCACTGAGGCAGGGATGGTTGGAATGGGAGAAGGAGATGGAGATCCATGGGGTCCAGGTGGGGGATGGTCCCAATGTGCCAGGTTGGAATCTTGATGATTCAGTGTTGATAACAGGGTGAGTGTTGCTTACATGATGGCAAGGCCAGCGTCTCAAGGTTCTTGGAGTGAAGCTCCATAGTGATGGGGATGGAGGGGGGGGAGGGGATAAGTGCAGACATGGCTTTGGCGAGCTCAATCCAGGCAACATATATCCCATGCACATGATATCTGACTGAGAGAAATACTGAGCTATGGCAGACACATTGGTACAGGCCTTCTATTGGCTGAATGGATCAGGCTTGATAGGCCTAATAGCCTCATTCTGCACTGTAGGGATTCTATGATTCAATGTAGATTTGCAATTCTGATATTTACAGTGACTGTACACCTGTACCATCTTTGCCTCTTTAAACTTTCTTCTCCTATTATTCTATCTGGTCTAGCCCCCCAACCCCATCCACAGCTGAGGTAGAGACAGCCTGTCTACTCTGTGCCATGTTGAGGCACAGACCAGTAGACAGTGAAGACTGTGAGGACTCTCACAAGCATCTTCTGGTGGCCCGAGACCTAGTGAGCCCTGACCTGCCGAGGGTCTTCTGCATGGGTATAGCGACAGCTTTCTCGCCCTAACCTGCTAAAGGTGGTAAGGTCACAGGCAGAGGGGAAGTGGAGGGGCTGGTCACACTTGCAGTGTTCTGGGCTGCCTGGCTGGCCTTTTTCTCTCCCTATAGCAGTCTGAGGGCACCTGCCTGATTCATCGAGGGACATGGACACCTGGAAGGAGGTCAAGGCTTCCTATCCAGCTTTGTCCAGTACTGTCTTTTGGCATCTTTGATGGATCTCCTTAGATCATATCTGGCTTTCTTGCATAGGTTAGTGTCGCCTGACTTGAATGTCTCAAACCTGGTCTTTAGCAAGCAGTGACTATCTATGTTCATCCATGGTTTCCGGTTGGGGAACACATGGATTTGCTTCTTGGAGTGTAGTTTGACTGCATACCTAGCAGTCACAATATGTTCGGCTGGGGCCGGCTCTCCAAGATGGCCACCATCCTTTACGTGTAACAGGCGTCATATACTGGAGCCATGCAGACAGAGCATAGACAAACTCTTTGGTCCAGTCTGCGCATGGCCTCTGGCATCACTGCCTGATGGTCCACTGCTTGTCTCTGCATTGTCAGTGAGTCTCTTACATCTTAATCCTGAGACTGTTCCCGTGCGTGACACTAGACAGGAACCTGGTCTCCTGCAGTCTCCGAGTGTCAGAGAACCTCGGCTGTCGCTTTATCTACCAGTTGTGAATCTGTATCAGTATTGTGCTCACCACGCTGATCCTGAGGTTATATTAGAATGTCTCTGCGCTGGTGAAGGGTGCAAGTAAATGTTGCAATGATGCATCTTCTGAGATATCATCTCGGAGGTGGGATTGGGGATGCATTTGCCCTTCAATGCCCTTCTGACAAATTCTTTCTCTTCAAGCGTTATAAGATTCCCCATAATCAAAGCTCCTCCTCCTTGTTTTCCATCCTGATTATTCCTGATCACAGCCATAACTTGCAGGCTCCCCATCTTTGGATTTGGGAGATATCCTATGCCAGAAGATTGAGGGCTAGTAGTAATGTGCATTCCTTCCCTTGTGCTAAAGCTTTAATCATTAACTAGATGAATTTTTTTAACTGCAATAACAAACAACATTGCAGAATAAATGGCAGAGAAAAAAATCTATGCACTATTCCAATTATAAAGTTTAGATGATTACTACATTTTGGACTGACTTTAAATGTAGGTTAAAATGAAAGACATCAAGTGACTCTTTCTAATTCTGCCCAACAACAAGCCTGGCTTAAGCAAGGGTCTTGTGAAGCAAAGGCCAAAATCCTCATTCCTGGGAACAAAGGATAAGGGCTACTCTGCTAACAGTGAATAGACTTGCTGGCTTTTGGGGCAGAGAGGAAGAGAAATAGCAGCAATGGGTGTGATCAGCAAAGAGGCTGCAGTCCTTTGAGCTTCTGAAGCCAGATGCAGAAGGGAGATGAAATCTAGCTGAAGAGATGTACTCTGTAGCCATTGAAGAAATCTGGGAGATTGATCCCTGCTATGGCCGGAGGAAGAAGAATCATTGGAGCAAGCTTTATTCTTGGGAATGGATTTGAGAAATCCTTCATAATCTGAAACCAGTGCTTAAAGAAGGCACTACTCAACAAAAAGAATGGCACGGTTGCACAGTGATTAACACTGCTACCTCACAGCACCAGGAAGCCGGGTTCAATGCCAACCTCGGTCACTGTTTGGGTGGAGTTTGCATGTTCTCCCCGTGTGTGTGTGTGGGTTTCCTCTGGATGCTCCGGTTGCCTCCCACACTTCAAAGATGTACGGATTAGGTTGATTGGCCATGCTAAGTTGACCCTAGTGTCAGGAGGTTTATGGGGATAGGGCCTGGGTGGTATTGTAGTTGTACAGATTCAATGGGCTGAATGGCCTCTGTCTGCACTGTCAGGATTCTATGAAAATGGCGAAAATGTGACCCTATTAGAAGCTGTAAAATGATTGACTTGTTTGCTACATGGATTGTAACTGAGTGGAGAGTGCTATATTTATAAAAATAAACTTACCATTTTGTCATTTAGTGTAGAAGTCACTTAAAAAATTGTTTAATTAATAGTGTTTTTAGTCATTTGTTACATTGAAAATCTTCAAATATGTTGAGTCATTCTATCCAGCTATTTATTCAGTTTTTTTTAACCATTCTGATACCTCAGCAGGCAGTTTGCGTGCAGATGTGTATCCAACTCTGTGAAGGGGAATGGAAAGGTTACAGTGAGGATTTGAAGACAGCGAGATGGCGAAGGTACAACAAGAGCAATTCAAAACATAGTTGAAGAGAAGGGCAAGGGAAAGAGAGAGTTGGCAAAGATCAAAGAAGAGGATTTGAGGACACTTATGAAAACAAGATGGGAAGATTTGAAACTGAGTGTCTTCCCTGAGGGACTCAGCTTAATAGCTGAATGAGTGACTGCTAATGATGGAGTGGAGAGTGTGAGGGATGAAGACAAGCCTCCAGTGTGGAGGGTCCAATTAGGAATAGATGGCTTAAGGAGGTACATGGTGGCGAGAGATCTGAAAGCAGGGAGAGGAATTTCAGAATGTACTTGCTGAAAGACATGGAGCCAACGTACAGCTTGCAGGCGACGGAGTAATCAGATAGATATCAATGCAGTCCAAAATACAGCTTTTAGGGTTTATCCCTTTCCCTCAGCCTTGACTTTCATAGGAACACATAATTAGGAGAATAAATAGGCAAATTCAGCCCTTTGAGTCTGCTTTGTCATTCAATCAGATCATGGCTGGTCTCTCCCTAATCTCAAATCCACCTCCACACCAGTTCTCCATATCCCTTATCCCTTTTTTAATTAGAAATATATCTCCTTCATGAAACCATTCAATGATTCAGGCTCCACCGCACTATGGGGCAGCGAGTTCTACAAATTCACCACCCCCTGTGAGGAGTATTCCTCCTCAACTCAGTTTTAAATCTGCTGCCTCTCAACCTATACCTGTGGCCTCTTGTTTGAAATTGCCCCGTAAGAAGAAACACTTAATTTATCAACCTCTTTCAAAATTTTATATACCTCAATCAGATCCCCTTTCATCCTCCTAAATTCCAGCTAGTCTAGTTCCAGACTGTTCAATCTCTCCTCATACATCAACATCCTCATCCCCAGAATCAATCGGGTGAATCTTCCCTGAATTGCCTCCAATGCCACCACATCCTTCCTCAAATAAGTGAACACAATACTCCAGATGTGGTCTCACCAACACCTAATACAACTGTAACAACACTTCTCTACTTCTATGCTCCAGCCACTTTGCAATAAATGCCAACATCCTATTTAAATTTTCTTCATTAAAACATTTGTTATTCTTTCACACACTGTGATATATGGTGGCTGCACAGGAAATGCTGAAATGGCCAGTAATAATGTTGAGGTACAATGAAGAATTTCAATTACTGCGTATAAGTGCTTCATTAATCTAAGATAAAATCTTCGATGAGGAACCTTCAATGTCTGAACAGTACCATGAAAATAGTCAGATCGTTTACAGCTTTTTATTAAAATACACCACAATTAGAATACGTCGGTACAATCCTGCATTTTGTTCATTATAATTTTTACGCTATCCTATAAATTCCACACATACAGTAGAATTAAGATGAAAAGGCTTGAGTCAAGGCTCATTAGCTCAATAAAACAGGTAGTGTGGTTGAGAAGCTTATAATGACATTGGGTTTGGACTTAATGGTGCAATAGGTGAGAAAATTGCTCTTGAGTTTTCAATCCAGCTGAGATAGAAATTGGATAGATTTCCACAGCTTATTTTAACTTCTAGTCATATTAACATTCATAGAATATTGGCTGACCAGCAGAAACATAGTCATTTGTCTGATTGGCAGGAATCCTGCCACAGGCCTGCACTGGGGCCTCAACATTTTACAATCGACATCAATGAGTTAAGTGAGAGGCGCTAAGGCAGCGGAGCGACATTTGTGGAGGAAACGTAGTTAGTTAGGAGAGTACATTGTGAAGGAGAGATATAGGATGGAATTTTCCCATGGTCCTCCTGCGAATGACCAAGACAGGGCACTGGGGGGACAATTCGATGGGAAGCCTAAAAATTGGTTTTACATCAGCGTGAATTTCCTGCAGGATTTTCCACTAAAGGGGTGCAGATGAAGACACGACTGAAATCATTCCCCCATGTCTGATTCTCCGTGACTCCGGCAGGAAAACACACCTGTCCAGAACACACCTAGAACACCTAACGTGCAGCAATCAGGACTGACCTGAAGACTACCCGGGGCTGCCTCCTGAGTCGGGGATGGAGACTATCACTGACTCTGGATCCGGAACATCACAGAAATGGGTGGGGGGTCACGTATATCAAGTGAGTCTTCAGTATCTTCAAGTAGATCCATCTTCCAGCCTCAATGTTCCTGAATATCTATCTTCTTTCTTCAGCAGCAAGCCGTTTATGATCCGTGCGTTCTAAATATGGTACCAAGTTGTGAGGACTGGATGCACACTGTCAAGTCTGCCTCACCACAGAAAGTGGCGCTAGACCCATTGATACAGAGTTAATGAGGATGGGGGATGAAGTATATGATATGATTTCCCATTGGTCCCCATAGCAGGAAACTCTTCCTCATCCCTTTCCCTGCCATGGGACATAGTCTCGGATGGGAAAATACTGCCCAAGGGAATTTGCAGATGGATGCAGATGGGTTGAGTGAGAGTGGGCAAAAACCTGGCAGTTGGAGAATAATGTGGGGAAAGTATGAAGCTGCTCACTTTGTCAGGGAGAATGAGAAAGCAAAGTATTACTTACATGGAAAACGGCTGCAGAATTCTGACACGCAGAAGGATATAGGTATGAGTCATAAAACATTAACATGCAGATACAGCACATAATCCAGAAGGCCAATGGTTTGTCACCCTTCATTACAAGTGGAGTAAAGTACATCAAAGTGAAAATGCTATCCTTCAGTACTACAGGGCATTGTTGAAACCCTAGGGAGAATTTTCCCATCCTGTCTGTCACGAGTGGGGAAACCAGAAAATCCTGCCCCACATCTCGAATATTGCATGCAGCTTTGGTCTCCTTATTTAGGGAAGAATGTAAGTGTATTGGAGACATTACAGCTGAGGTTTACTAGGTTGATATCTGGATTATGTTATGATGCAACGTTAGACGGACTGGTCTTTTTTTCATTGGCAATTAGAAAAGTGAAAGGTGATTTGATTGAAGTATATCAGATCCTGATTTGTCTCGACAAGGTTGGCATGCAAAGTATGTTTCCTCTTGAAGGTGAGTTCAGTACTGCGGGCAAAGTTTTAAAAGTAGGGTTCTCTCTTTTAGTGTGGAGATGCTGGCATTGGACTGGGGAAAATACAGTAAGAAGTTTCATGACACCAGGTTAAAGTCCAACAGGTTTATTGGGTAGTAAACGCCACTGGCTGTCGGAGTGCTTGCTGCTCCTTCATCAAGTGAGCCCACTCACAAGACAAACGAGCAGCACTCTGAAAGCTAGTGGCATTTACTACCAAATAAACCTGTTGGACTTTAACCTGGTGTTGTGAGACTTCTTACTGTGTTCTCCCTTTTAGGACGGGGATGGTTATTTTCTCTGAGGGTTGTGTGAACTCTTTGGGTGAAGATTTCCCTAAATTCAGCAAAGTTGATAGCAGACAAGAAAAGCGGCAGTGAAATCAATGGCACTAACAGTAGTTTTCTCCACCACATCGTTCAGGACCTAGGCTTAGAATCATCAAAGGACTAGTTCCATGAAATGATGCAAGCAGGGAGTACTCTGATTCAGCCTGTCCTGCTAACAACTCATTTTTCAAAGTTTGGGACACCATTTGTAAAGGTCCCCTCAATGCACATTAGTTCACAATGAACACTCCCCCCACACCCCCCCTTTCCATGTAATACCTCAGCACTGTCCCTTGGCCTGACCGGGCAGTGCTGGGGCATTGCCCAGGTATAGACCTATCCCTGTGAGCAATGCAATCATTCGGGAAGGTATGGGCACACAATCTGCCCTCACGCCCACACAAATGGATTTTCCTTCGGGCGAGGGGGTGGGGGGTGCTGATGATTCAGGTGTAAAGGCTGGATAATTATATACTAATTTTTGGAAATTATATTCCTGAAGTTAATCCTGGGGAAACACATTACGTCACTGGACAAACCTGTCACATGTTTATATAAACACGATGTGGATATCTATTAAGAGTTTCACTCCTGTTGTTGAACCCAGCTGAAAAAAGCGGGAGCAGAAAATCCCAGCCTTTTCCACAGGAGGCAGTGGAGGTGGGGTCATTGAATATTGTTACAGTGAAGGTTGATAGATTCTTATGAGGGAAGGATATCGAAGGCTATCAGGAGTAGATGGAAATATAGAATTCAAAGCATGAACAGATCAGCCATGATCTTGTTGAATGGTGGAGCATGCTCGAGGGGCCAATGGCCTACTTCTGCTTCTGTTTCATATGTTCATGAGTCCTCCATACAAAACTGTCTATCATTTGCAGCTAGTTAGTTCTAAGTTTGGCAGATTCACTGAGACAGTCGCCTGCATGGGAAGTAGGAATATCACATCACAACAGTAATTGGTTTACAAAGAACTCAGACTATAGGAATCTGTGTGGGTTTAAGAAACAACACATTATCAGTGTAGTTACAGGGTGCTATAGAACATATGCCCTGCATTATTTGATCTGCAAATGTTTTAATGTTGGCACCAAAGAAGGAGAAAGACGGATTATTTCCCAAAACCAAACAAACGCCACAATGGTAATGTAAATCTAACCCCCTTGGAAGAAAAAAGCCTAAATACCACTTAGAATTTCAGAGAATGTATGCCACGAAACCAATCATTTGGTCCAACTGATGCATGCCAATGATTATGCTCTATTTCCTTCACTCTTCCTCATTTAATCACAATAGTGTGTGTGTCTATTTCTCCCCGTTTCATCTACTTTATGTAGTTTCCCCTTGACTACATCGAGACCATTCACTTCAACTACTTCATGTGATAGCGAGTTTCACATTCTCTCTAAGTAAAGACATTGGCCCCAAATTAGTTATTGGATGTATTAGTGAACATCTCATTCAATATCACTAGTTTTATTCTATCCAAAAAGTAGGAACATTGCTGGAATATTTTTCTTATTCATGCATGTGACATGGATGTCACTGGCTGGCCAACATCCCTCGATGCAGTTGAGTCGACCACATTTGCTGTGGCTCTGGAGTCACATGTAGGCCAGACCAGGTAAGGACAGCAGATTTCCCTAAACAACATTAGTAAACCAGATGGGTTTTTCTGACAATTGACAATGGCTTCATGATCATTGGTAGATTCTTAATTCTAAATATTTTATTGTTTTATTATTGAATTCAAATTCCACCAACTACCATGGCAGGATTTGAACCTGGGTCCTGAGAACACTAGTTGAGTTTCTTGATTAATAGTCTAGTAGCGATAATACTATTCGCTAGTATATCGAATAGTATCATCTCCCCTGTTTTCCAACCCTTCGTTTCGGCAGGGTATTCTGTTCATGCCAATGTGAATGCAGATCTCAATCTCCAGGGCTGTAAAATTCCAGCCATCATGTCCATACTGTCAAAACTTTTCACACATTGTAAAAGATGTCTCTCCTCAGTTGTCAGTTTTCTCGAGAAAAGAGCTTTTGGAATGAATGACACTAGCATCATCATATAAAGTTGCCTTGAGCATGTCTGCCATAGGTTTCGGAATGTTTATGCACTGGTTTCAATAGGATATTTCATTGATGTGATCTTTACAATCCCATCTGTTCCTAATAAAACTGCTTTTAGTGCAAGGTGCAATTTACACATAGATGGTTTTCTCTGTTTAGGATTAAGCATAAATTGTATGAGTCCATTAACTACCAGTTGGGGAAGTAAACCACAAGCAATTGGTTCTGGCATTTTGCATTTCCAATATATGCAGACAGTCCTCACTATGTATTACATTGCACGGAGTATCACGATATAGCAGGCACTCAATCCCCCACAATCAGCCCTGATCAATCACTTAACAGATATTCTTTCCCCCCTCAGTTGAAAAGAGATGCACTTAAATGCGTCCATTTCCTGTGAAATGTGCCAGTACTTTGTTGACTTTCATGCAGTTGGGCCATTTGTTGCTCCTGTTTTAATCTTAAATAATGAGTCATTGATACACACACACACACACACACACACACACACACACACACACACACACACACACACACACACACATATATAAAAATGGACTATAATAATGAGATTTGATAACTTAATAATATTGGATTCTATTCTGTTAGGATTTTGAGCTTGAAACTAATATTGTAGAACTTTTTTAATCAAAGCGGATATCAAACTTGTGGAGAATACCGAGTCAAACTTAGTATAAAATTAGTACCAGCCGTTGGACTTAACACTCTGAGATATCTGTCCTAGATAGATTTCCCAATAATAACAATGGTTGAAGGGGCAAGAAGTGGTAATGAATTTCAAAGATTAAAGCAAAAGGTGTACTGGTGGGTCTATAGTTCCTGATCTATGGTGGGCGGGCAGCAATGGGAGTTTCCGCTGTAATTTCACGCTGGCCTGAAACTGCTTTTTGGCCTTTCTGTCAAATCCTCCAGCTTCACTGGCCATGGATCCCACTGCCAGAGTTCATGTTTATTTATTAGTGTCATAAGTAGGCTTACATTAACACTGCAGTGAAGTTACTATGAAAATCCCCCATTCACCACACTCTGGCATCTGTTCGGGTTACACTGAGAGAGAATTTAGCATGGCCAATGACCCTAACCAGTTTCGGATTGTAGGAGGAAACTGGAGCATCTGAAGGGAAGCCATGCAGACATGTGGAGAATGTGCAGACTCCGCACAGACAGTGACTAAGCTGGAATTGAACCCAGGTTTCTGTGGGGCAGCAGTACTAACCACGGGGGAATGGGAGAATTCTGCCCAAATATGTGCTTTGACCAGGTAGCAAGGATCTGAGGTAACAGATCTCATGAGGGGAAGACATTTGATTTTGATTTTTTTAAAAAAAAACCCATCAAAGAACCTTAATGCCTCTACACCTCAACCTTAAAGGTGGCAGAGCAATTTTGCAAGGTGGCAGGTGATAAATTGCTCCAGTTTCTAAGTGGAAGATTGGAAAAGACCTGGGCTGAGATTTTCCAGCACCGCCTTGGTGGGTTTTCCAGTGGAAGAGGTGACTCACTGATGGCTGCTGGTGAGACTGTCTAGCCTCACCGAAGTCAATGGTCAGTTAAGAAGTTTGCTGGCTGCATTGCTGGGATACTCCCCAGGTGGAGGAGGGTAGTGGTTACTTTCAGATGACCGATGGGAAGAGCTGAGACATCCCAGGCCTGGAGGTCAGGCTGAAACTCTACAAAACATTGATCCTGCCTCATTTGGAGAATTATGGACAATTGTGGGCACCACAATTCAGTAAAGACGTAAAGGTATTGCAAAGGGTGCAGAAGAGTGAGGGACTTCAGATATGAGAAGAGACTGTAAGAGTTAAGAAAGTTCTGCTTGGAACAGAAAATATTTAGAGGAGACATAAAAGAGGTTTTCCAGGTGGGGGTTCTGATAGGGTAAATAGAGGAACAATAATTCCCTCAACAGCCAATGGATCAATAATCAGTGGTCATGGATTGAAACTCATTGGGACAAGTTCTAGAAGGGAGATGAGGAGAATTACATGCACAGAGTTGTTGGGAGCTGGAATACTCAACCTGAGAAAGTGATAAAAATGGGTTCTGTAACTTTTAACAGGGAGTTGGACAGTGGTAGAATATGGGGCTCATAGGATTATAAAAGAAATATGGAAATGTGGGACTTACCCTGTCTGCTCTGTCAAAGACTCAGCATGAACACAGACATGAGGGGCCTGATTTTACTGTCAAGTTGCACTTGTTCAAAAAGTTGGTAAAGTTGGGCGTGAGGCGAGTAACGCAATCCATGCCCACCTCAGCGCGTGCCACTCTGCCTGAGATCAGTGAGGGGAAAAGGGGTCCACTGCTATTCTACCTGAGATATTCTATTGTCCTGGTTTTCTCGATTTGAGGGGGAAGGGGGCTCTGCTGCCATTCTGCTTGAGATCAGTGGGGGAGAAGGGGCGGTCCATGATAGATCTGGATGGTGGAGGGATTGGGGAATAAAGGGGTCAGGAATTTTGGGAGGGTAGGGCAATGTCTGTGGAGTCTGGAGGAGGCGTTATCCGGCTGTGGAGGAATGTGGTAGGACAGATGCATTCTATCTTTTTATTTTGTATGTGTACAGTTGGAGTCACCAATTGGAGCTCAGGTGCATTAAGCACTGCCCACAGGCTTTTACAGAGCTGGAATCACTGATATTTTTTCAGGCAGAGTGCATATGGGGTGCCTGAGAACAGGTCTGAAAGTTGGATCTGAAACACTCTCAGTTTCAAGTTTGCCCAGCACTTAGAATTGAAATGGTAAAATAGGGATGTGTTGAATGATTTCCTTCAGTGCTGTATGTTTCTATAATTCCTTCAATACTTCTCAAAATAAATATTAAATGGACATCAGATGAAAATGTGAGCGAAAAGGAATACCTCCACAACTTTCTTGCTCTTTCACTTTAGAAATAGATAATTGTATTTAATAACGGGTAGCGGGGGGGGGGGGGGGGGGGGGGGGGGGGGGGAGGGGGTGGTATCCTGCCAGCCAGCTGAGCTGCTCCAGCTGTAATGTAGAGGCCATTTTGCGGGTTCCCCGCTGAGTGCCACGGCCTCCATGGGTCTCCCAGGCAAAAATTTCCAGAGTAACCTATTCCATGCTGGAAATTGGCACAGAAACACAGCTGGAAATAGCAATTTGCATTTTATTGGTGGGCCCAGGACTGAAGTCTCTGGGTTCACTAGCATCTCCCACCCCACCCCCACCCACACCCCGCCAGAAATGGTCTGCTCCAGTGGAGTTTACAACAGCTCACCACTAATGGGGTGGCCCAACCCCTGCTGGAGGGAAGAGAGCCAATGAGGTGCCCGGAAGGTTCAGGGTTAAGGCAGGGGTTGGGGGAAGTGCCTCTTGGGCAATACCAGCCTGGCACAGTCCATCAAGAAAACCAGGACTAAAGAAGATCAACATCCATGTAACACTAAAATACCAGGATTATCTGTATACTGTAACTTCAGTGTTAACAGAGCAACAGTGGCTTCTAAATAGCATTAGTAGAGTTAACATCATATTATCACTAACATTCCAGTCACCAATTTTTATAGATGTTTACAGAAAGATTCACAAATACTCAACTAGTTTAGCAGCTCACAGTATGAAAATCAGTGCCCAATGACAACTTGATTGCTTTTAACAGAAGTGTACATTCCAAAGCATTCCCTGTCCTTGTTTTTCCTGGTTACACTGCTGAAGAGACTCTGTTAAGGACAGTGCTAAATATAGCCATTTCTTGTGGCTCTAGGAAGATCAGGAGTGTTTGCCTGGCTGGACCTTACTACAGGCCAGGTGGCTATTGACCAGCTGAACCAGGCTGCTTATTTGGAAGCTCACTAGTTCTAGTTAAATGAGACCCATGCCAGGCATCCAAAATGGTTATGGCCTACTTTCCTTCTGGAATTTGTTGATGTCTCCTGTAGCAAATCAGGTGCATTGTGCGATCTGAATGTGCGCCATCTGAAATCAGCTCATCACAACCCCAGATAAAAAAAAAATCAACTCCTCGGCTGGGATCTTCCCATTCTTCACGCAAGCATCAAGCATGATTTTCCCATCCCGCTTCAGTGAATGGAGACTTGGCCAACAAATTCTCTGACCTCATTGCAGTGGGAACGCAGCGTAAATGGCCAGTAAGATCACACCCCAAAGCATATGATTGAGGTTTCCAATTAAAAGCTTTTAGAAAGCAATGACAGGACAATTCAATGATTGCATCTGCATATTTTACAGTGAAATATGCATTTTTGGTCTCCATATTTTGGTTAAATACTTCCCTTTAACGGAAAGTTCAGATTGACACTTAGACGCTGCAAAAAATTGGAAAAGGAAGAGTGGACTGGTAACGATGTTTTGTTTTCCATTTTAAAAGGCTTTATTTTAATGCGAGGATTGACAAGACAATTGTACTGTTGTTTGTGAAAATGCTTAATACAAACTCTGGAAGGAGTTTTTACTATCTGTGAACATTGAAAGCTTCTTAGTGTATGTGGACATTAGCTAGCAATGTCAATAGTATTATCAGAGTCCTTGTTCAGCTGCCTGTCTCTCATAGACATTATTTATTCTATTCCAGGTTCAAGACCCATTTCAATTTTATGTTTCCCCCTCTCCTGGAGGACACAAAAAGAAAATCATCGAATGTGTACTTCTGTATTCTGGGTAATACATTTGGAAATGGCAATATTAGAAATTTGCATTAGAGAGGCAATATAACAAACACCTGAAGAGGGGGAAAAAATTCTGAGGATCACTTTATTACAGCATAATGGAAATCTGCCAATATCTATAAAGAGCGCTGTTTAAGGTCCTCTTTCCATTCTCCAGGCATTAATAATAAACTGCAACCACTATATTTTCCTTATGACCTGTTTTACATCAAAGTCCTTTCATTAATATTTGATATGGCTTGGCAGAAAGACATTTGGTCTTAACCCTTGAATGCCCACCATCTTTCCTCTCACACCTTGGCTGATGTCTCTTCACACCCTCCAGTGTCTCAAGAAACCAGGGAAGGATAAAGACTGCAGATTCATGTAATATGTTGTTCCTTTGTTTAAGAAGATTAGCAAGAATAATCCAGGTAATTACAGGCCAGTGAGCCTTACGTTGGTGGTAGAGAAATTATTGAAGATGATTCTTCAAGACAGGATTTTCTTCCACTTGGAAATAGTGGGTGTATTAGCAAGTTTTTTGAGGAAGAGACGAAGATGATTGATGAGGTAGAGCAGTAGATATTTTCTACATGGACTTCAGTAAGGTCTTTGACAAGGTTTTTTATGGCAGACTGGTGCAGAAAGTGAAATCACATGGGATTAGAGGTGAACTGGCAAGGTGGATACATAATGTGGAGATGTCGGTGTTGGACTGGGGTAAACACAGTAAGAAGTCTCACAACGCCAGGTTAAAGTCCGACAGATTTATTTGGTAGTAAAATCTTGCGGCATCCTGTTGGACTTTAATTTGGTGTTTTGAGACTTCTTAAAGTGGATACAGAATTGGCTTGGTCATAAAAGATAGAGGGTAGCACTGGAAGGGTGCATTTTTGAATGGAGGAGTTACGACAAATGGTGTTCCTCGGAGATCAGTGTTGGAACCTTTGCTGTTTGGAATATATATAAATGATTTGGAGGAAAATGTAACTGGTTTGATTAGTAAGTTTGCGGATGACACAAATGTTGGTGGGTTTGTGGATAGCAATGAGGAGCATTAGAGGACATAAATCTGTTAGACACTTTGGGCGGAGAGATGACAGGTGGAGTTTAATCTGGATAAATGTGAAGTAATGCATTTTGGAAGCTATAATACAGAGAGTAAATGGCAGAACTCTCAAGAGTATTGATAGGCAGAGGGATCTGAGTGTATAGGTACATAGATCACTGAAAGTGACAATACGGGTGGAGAAGATAGTCAAGAAGGCATTCAGCATGCTTGCCTTCAGCCTGGGCATTGAATTTAAAAATTGGCAAGTCATGTTGCAGCTTCATAGAAACTTAGTTATGCTGCACTTGGAATCTTGTGTTCAATTCTGGTCCGCACACTACCAGGAGGATGCGGAGGCTTTGGAAAGAGTACAGAAAAGATTTAACAGGATGTTGCTTGGTATGGAGGACATTAGCTATGAAGAGAGATTGGAGAAACTTGGTTTGTTTCACTGGAATGACGGAGACAGAGGGGAGACCTGATAGAAGCCCACAAGATTATGAGGGGCATGGACAGAGTGGATAATCAGAAGCTTTCTCCCAGGGTGAAAGAGTCAATTCCTAGGGGGCAGAGGTTTAAGTTGCAAGGGGCAATGTTTAAAGAAGATATACAAGACAAATTATTTTACACAGAGGGTTGTGGGTGTCTGAAACACGCTGCTTTGGGAGGTAGTGAAAGCAGATATCATAGTGACTTTTAAGGGGCATCTTGACAAATACATGAGTAGGGTGGGAATAGAGGGATATGGTCCCTAGAAGCGTAGAGGGTTTTAGTTCAATCAATCAGCATGATCAGTGCAGGCTTGGAGGACCAAAGGGGCTGTCCCTGTGCTGTAATTTTTTGTTCTTTTAACATAGAACAAGGTGAGGTGCTTCTGTTGCAGTGTGAGGTTATTATAACAAATGTTTATTAATTACAGGCTATTCATAATAACATGAAAGTACCTGTATCCTCAGTAACTGGCTTAGTCATTCATGTTCCATGTAATTTAGCACTGAATTGATGAAACACATTTTTTTCCAATTGATTTTTTGTAACGTTGTATCGCTGATTAATAATCAGTGTCCAGTTTTAAATGTCAAGCCATGCAGTTTGATTAAGGAAAAATGTTTCCTGATAAAGATTATAATCTGCAGATCTGAAGCAATTTATAATGCTCCAAAGTAGTTTCAGCCCCCAGTGTAATTTGGCCTGTTTAATCTTTAACTATTGATCTCTGTCGGGGCCAGTCTTAGTACAGTGGGTCCTCTGTCTTTTTAGTCAGAAGACAATTGCTTCATGTCACTTCCCAGAGACCTGTGCACAAAATCCAGGCTGTGTTACTGAGCATGCTGCAGTGCTGGAATTGCCATCTTTTGCATGAAATATTAAACCAAGGATCTACTCTTGGGTGGACACAGAAGATTTGAGAGCCCCATTTGGAAGACGGGTAGGTGGGTTCTGCCCATTCTCCTCCCCAATATTTATCCTCCAGTAAAAGAAGGGAGATTATCTGGCCATTGTTGTTTGTGAGAGCTTTGAACGTGAGCAAGTTTACTGTCACATTTCCTACATTATAAGGGTGAACACATTTCAAAAATACTTCATTGACTGTGTCATTGAAGATTTGCTTCATGTTAAATAATAATTTTTAAGCCATTGGCTGAAAATCTGAATTGAACTTTTGAAAAAAACAGGGCCAGGATTCTCCCAAAACTAAACTACATGTCCAACGGGTAATAAAACAGGAATATTTCCCATCCGCTTTTTGGGTGCACTTGCCTGAATGAATCTCTGATATTCTGGGCAATGCAGAGACCTTCAGCGTGATTCACTTTGAAAAATAGGGAGCAGGGCCTATTCCCAACTGAGAAGCCAGCAGGATAGTGCTGAGTGGGCTACTGCACGTGCACTGTATCCCTCCCTCCCCCAATCACTGGTCTCTGATTGCTGGTCTTCGCTGTGACCTCGCTGATTGCTGGCCTACCAGATCCCGTTCAGGCCAGCCACAGTCTACTCTCCCTCCCCCCCCCCCCCCCCCCCCCCCCCCCCCCCCCCCCCCCCCCCCCCCCCCCCCCCCCCCCCCCCCCCCCCACCCCCCCCCTCATTCCTTCCAGTCAGTCTGCAAAGTTCCTCAAAGGCAATCACTTCAGGGAAGTGTGAAGGACTCGCACTTCTTTGGTAAGGCATCTATGGCAATCACCTGAGGTATTCAACTATCCTGAGATTTATTGAAACTAAACAAGAGAGTTGAGGAATAAAATTTGGGTAAATGTAACAAATCAAGAGGTACAGTCGAGGCAGGAGAACAAAATAGTAAACAGAGTTAGAGAATGGGAGGAAGTGATAGTGAAAAAAATCTGAGAATAAATCAACAATCAAGACTATGAAGATAACAAAAAGACAAAACTATAGGCTTCTTTCTGAATCCACGTAACATTCATAAAGTATATGAATTGATAGCACAAATTGAAGGAAATAAATATGATCTGATAGCCATTACAGAGATGTGGCTGGAAGAGCAGTTGGAAATCATGTCCTTAAACAGAAATGGTGGTCCCAAAAAATTACTAAGGGGGCGATTTTGAGCCTGCAGCTTTGTCAGTAGGAACGGCAGTGTGTGTTCAGAAATCAGGGAGCATGACTTGTGCTGATGAGTTTCCGAGTTCCAATCTTACTGGCTGCTTACTAGTGGAGAAGGGTGAAACTTGCAGTGATATTGCAGAAAGCTCACTTTAATATATCATCATGTCATTCGGGACTTCCCTCTTCACTGGATATTCAGCGTGCACCAGTGTGCCATTTACAACAGGTTCACCTAGACATGAAGCTGGCAATGGGGGTCTCTCCCCAGGGGTTGTAAAGGTAACTAAAGTATAGCCCCTGGGGGAAAGGGAAGTACCGAGGCAATGGATGGCAATGTTCCCTGGTACTGTCTCTTGGCACAGGTTGGCATCATGATTCTTTTATCATTGAAGAGGCATTAGTGGCTATATTCTTGAATAAGAATGTTTCACTCAAAAGAATCTTTCCCTGGTTTAGACAATGCATTTAGTGCCCAGAATATCGAATATTTTAAATAAAATATAGAAAATTGCTCTCAATATCTACCAGATGGTGGTAACCCAGGAATGCTTAGCTCAGCACTTTATCTCGTTGCTGGAGACCCCAGTAATATAATATTGTCAGAAATCCACCACGATTAACAGCTTCTTGTCTGTAACGTAAGCACTCGCAGTCACTGTCCAAAGTTCGGTTGGGTTTTCTTAATGTTCTTAAAAGGAATCAAGTGGCAATGATAATTTATAAGAACTCTTTTCAGGTCATGTGGGATTATCCGCATTTAAAGCATCACATTCTGTTTTTTAACAAAAGAAAGCTTGAATCTGCAGTTTATAAATAAGGATGATCCTATTTTCCCAACTTAATTACAGAATAACTCCCCTCTCCAAGATCACATTTTTGGAGTGCTACCAACTCTGGTTGTACATATTCCAAAAGTTTAGGTCAAATCACACAACCTCTTGCTTCTGTGTAGTGGTTGGTGCTTGGTGACGTTGGTGTAGTGGTAATCCAGTAGACCTTGGGTAATGCTCTGGAGATCTGTGTTCAAGTCCCACCTCAGCAGATGCTGAAATTTGAATTCCATATTTAAAAAAATCTCGAATTAAAATCTAATCATGAAGCCATTGTTTTAAAATCCCATCTGGTTCATTAATATCTCTTTGGGGAAGGAAATCTGCCGTCTTTACCTGGTCTGGCCTACATGTGATTCCAGAGCCATGGGAATGATTTTGTCTCTTAAATGTCCTCTGAGCAATGGCAATTAGCGATGGGCAATAAATGCAGGCCTAGCCAATGACACATATACTCCAAAAGCATATGTAAAAGAAAGTCCACCTGGGCCATTTCTCTCCATCTCCAATATTTTGATCATTGATGAATGAAAGTGTTCCAAGAAAGAATATATAATTTTTCTATTACTCCTCTGATCATTCTCCTGGATTCTTCAATTTCTGGAATACCTGGGGCAATCCAGGAGCTTTGTCAAGTCTACCTTATGCCACATGATGTCCACCACTCAAGTCTAAAGATAGAAACGCAGACCAATGTCCAGCAAAACTGGATGTGAAATATAAAATACTGGAAATACTCAGTGGGTTTGTCAGAGTTTGCAACAAAACATATGGAGCTTTTGACAAAACCCTCTGTTCATTCAGCATACCCTTCAATTCTGATGCAGCAGAAAAGATCCACTTTATCACGATTTACAAGCCAATGACACAGTAAGTTACTGCGCTGGTTATGGACAGATGGGGAATACATCTGAAAACCTCAAGAGATTCTGTAAGAGAATATACTTGACATGTCTAGCACAGTCCATCAATTCAGATTATTACTGTAGTCACTTCAGTGTACAGCACAGCCTGTGACAGCATCTAGGAATCTGATTTTCAAATGGTCACTGTATCCATGTAGATTCTTAATAATCTACTAATTACCCTGTGCAGCATAACTTGCAGCAGTCTGATGATTCAGAGTGTTTAAATTTACTGTTAGCACACCAACACAGGCACACGGACACTACACAGATAATGGCATCACTTAACAAACAAGCTATTTGCCATTATTACTCAACTGTGCTTTAGTAGCTACTGATAGAGTTCAATATACATCTGATCCCTATCATATCACTATCATTCTATCTGCTGAACAGAATCACAGCAGTTTCATTTTTCAAACCCCAGTAAAGCTTCAGAAAAGACAATTGTAAATGAAGCTGCAACTTGAGAGAAAGACAAAGAGTTAGCATTAAGGTCTGTAATGCAAGATCGGAGCATGGGTGTGTGACATTGTCTTCAGTTTACAATATTTATTCAGACAGGAGACTCTTACTTTCAGCTTCCTGCTTAATATTGGCTCAAATTAAACAGAGTGCAAGTTGTGTTGACAGTGGTATGACTATAGACAAATAAGAGTCAGAAGAAGGTTAGCATGCTGCACACAACTAGCGCCATAAAGCTTGTTGGTTTAGATTATTTAGATTTAGATTTATCGTCACATATACTGAGACCAGAAAATCCCACCCTAAGTCAATGGACCTTTCTATTGGCTGTCCCTCCGCCTGTTCCGATTCTTGGGTGGGTGGGTGGGCAGTGAATGAAAAGTATTGTTTTGTGTCCTACCCATATAAATCATGCCATACGTAACTACATCGGGGTAGTGAAACTGTACAGAATGTCGTGTTACAGTTACAGAGGAGATAAGTTCAGTCCCTGAGAGATCTGTTCAAAAGGCGAGTAACAGCAGGGAAGAGGCTGTTCTTGAGTCTGTTGGTACATGTTTTCTAACTTTTGTATCTGCTGCTTGATGGAAGAATCTATAACTGGGGTGGGAGAGACCTTTGATTATGCTGGCTACTTTCCGAGGCAGCGGGAAGGATAGATGGGCTCAATGGATGGATGGTTGGTCTGCTTGATGGACTGAACTGTGTTCACAACTCTGGAGCAGTTAACATATCAAGCTGTGATGCAACCGGATAGAATACTTCCCATGGCGCATCTATAGAAGTTAGTAAGTTTCATTGTAGACACATCAAATTTCCTTAGTCTTCCGAGGAGCAAAGGTGTTGGTGTGTTTTCCTAACCATAACATCTACATGGGTGGAGAGGACAGATTGTTGGTGATTCTTATTCCTGGGAACTTGAAGCTTTTGACCATCTCCATCTCAGCGCTATTGGTACAGGCAGGGGCGGGTCCTTCACTCTGCATCCTGAAGTCAATAGCCAGCTCTTTTGTTTTGTTGATATTGACGGTGAGATTGTTGTCTTTGAACCATGCCATGAAGTTCTCTCTTTCCTGTACTCTGTTGTTTGAGATCTGACTCACGACGATGATTTCATCAGCAAACTTATAAATGGAGTTAGAGCCTCAATTCATTAAAACTCCTCAATTATGTAACAGCCTTATAACATATTCCTGATGATACAGCAGATCCAGGGTAGACAGAGGCTGCTGTCATTGGCTTCTGGGTTTGTCAAAACTTACAATCTCATGAATATTGAATGAGCAATGGAAAGCATTATTGTCATTGTTGGTTGTCCCTCGGTTGGAGGATGATATTTATTTGACACCTTGAGTTTCACCCAATGGGTTCCCATGGGTGGGATTTTCTGCCGATGGGATTTTCCGCTCCTGTCAAAGTCTATAGGCTTTTGAATGCATTTTCTAGCCTTTCCCCTGTGACATAAAATGCAGCCCTATATGATTAAACAGGCCCATTCTCAACCCACAGGATGTCCCACATGGTAGCAGGATTCAGAATGCAGGATTTTCTTCCTTTTCTGGCACCGTTCTGTCACATGATTAAGATATTGCAGATCATCTGAATGATGAGCAATGTCTCCTCCCACCCATTTGGGTCACTGCCACTGCACCGTGTCCATGTGCATGCCCAAATCCATCATGATCTGGACAACATTCAACTGACAAGTGACAAGTAATATTCATGCCATACAAATACCAGGCTATGATCATCCTTGACAAGAGACACTCGAACCACAGCCCCTTCACATTCAATGGTGTAACCATCACTGAATCTCCCACTGTTGACATCCTTGGGGTTACCATTAACCAGAAACTCAACTGGACTCAGTACATAATCACTGTGACTACAACAACAAGTGAGAAACTAGGAATCCTGCGGTGAGTAACTCACCTCCTGACTCCCAGATCTATTCCACCATCTACAAGGCACAAGTCAAGAGTGTGAAGGAATACTTGCCACTTGCCTGAATGGGCGCAGCTCCAACAACACTCAAGAAGCTTGACACCATCCAGGACAAAGCAGCCTGCTTGATTGACACCACATCTACAAACATCCACTCCCTCCATCGCTGACACTCAGTAGCAGCAGTGTACTATCTACAAGATGCACTGCAGCAATTCACCAAATATCTTTTATCAGCACTTTCCAAACCTATGGCCACTTCCATCTAGAAGGAGCAGATACATGGGAACAGAATCACCTGCAAGTTCCCCACCAAGCCATTCACCATCCTGACTTGGAAATATGTCACCGTTCCTTCACAATCGCTGGGTCAAAATCTTAGAATTCAGTCCCTAACAGCATTGTGGGTCAACCTACAGCATGTAGACTGCAGTGATTCAAGGAGACAACTTACCACCACCTTCCCAAGGAAATGCTGGCCAGCAAGTGATGCCCATGTCCCACGAATGAATAAAGGAGAGCTTCCAATTTCCTTTGAAGGATTCTCTATATGTTTATCTGGGAAGTGGCCAATTGAGATTTGAGAGAATAGGACCTGATCTGGTTTTTTGGTTATCCAGATAGACTAGTAGTCTATCTGGTTGATTTTGCAGGGGTTTTGCCTGAGTGCTTGAAAGGCTAATTTTGGAATAGACATCAGCATTTCTTTGGCTGTTCTCCTCATGAATGTGAAGGATGCAGCAGAGGCATTGAGATGAAATTTCTCCAGCACTCTACAGTGTCACTGAAATATAGCACAGATCTGGACCATAGTGACAACAATGTACACCAGAACTTTAATATAACATCAATATAACACCTTTGATGTTATAGGAACATTATCAGACTAAATTTGATATTGAACTATGTAAGGATGTATTAGGACCAGTGACTCAGACCTCATTCAAATAAATACATTTTAAGGAGCTTCTTAAAAGAGAGACAGCGATGAATAGAGAAGGAATTCCAGAGCTTAACTCTGAGTCAAAGTTATTAATTGTGGAATGGCTCCTTCCCCTGAAGGAATACAGAATTCTCTCGATGTTTTATGGCTTGTGAAAGTTAATAAAGAAAGGAACTTGCATTTATTTACTACCTTTCATGATCTCAGCACATATTAAAGCACTTACAGCCAGTGCAATTCATTTTGAAGTGTAATAATTGTTGAACGGTAGGAAAAGGATAGAATCGGGGAGGAAGATGAAGTTTGAGCGCAAGAATGAGAAGATTAATTTGGAGGCAATGTTGAAGTGAGAGCCAAGTTAGATGATCGAACACAGGGATTCATAGAGATATGCAAGACAGCATACGCTCCTCACTTCTTGCCTATGAACTGCGCACATTAACAAAAGCAAAGTGGTGAGGACATTGTGAAGCTTCAAAAGACTGGATTATCCAGCTGCATTCAACTGCGAGTAAATTAAAAGTGCCAGTTTCAGAACTCATCGTGCTGATTAATTCATCTTTCCCCATTTTTTGCGTAAGCATTAAGCTATTTCAATCTGATTCATTTGCAGCTGTGAAGCAAGTTGTAATTCAGAAAGTATCAAACAGCCTTGCCTCAGTTACAACACGTGCTGCTTCTACAAACACCTCAAGGAGATTTGTTATCAGGGTAATCATATTAAGCAGCACTCTGCTAATTAAAAATCTTCTGTTTGGATTGTCTTTGGTGTACATTCATAATTCATCTTACATCCTCTGGCACATGGATAAATAGCAACTAGTAATTTTGGAGGGAAAAAAAAATTCATCAAATCTGTCGCATATAATAGCAACCAATCATCTCTTGAAGAAATTCACTTCAGGAAATGGCAGTAGTGAATTATTTTTGGTTGCTGGAGAGGTAATTTCTCAGGGAGATGGAGCAAGAGTGAAATCTATTGCATCATGAGTGATGGGGGAGGGAAAATAAAGAGCAGGTGAACAATAATGATAAGGGATTTTTAAAATTCATTTGTAGGATATGGTCATCACTGGCTGGCCAGCATTTAGTTACTCGTGGGTAGTTAAGAATCAACCATGTTGCCATGGTGCTGGAGTCTCATGTAGGTCAGACCAGGTAAGGACAGCAGATTTCTTTACCCAAAGGGACATGAGTGAACCAGATGGATTTTTCCAATTCATAGTAGATTCTTAATTCCAATTCTTAATTGTTGAATTCAAATTCCACCATTTGCTGCAGTGGGATTTGAACCCAGGTCCCCAGAGTATTAGCTGAGTTTCTGGATTACTATTGTAGCAATTATATCATTAAGCCATCAGCTCCCTATTATTCTATCATAAGGAGAATGGATAGATGTTTTTGTGGCTGCAGACATGATGCCAAGATGGTTTATTGCCTTCCTGATGCCAGAGTCAAGGTCACTGAACAGCTTCAGGACATTGTAAACTGGGAGGGTGAACATCCAGAGGTTATGATCTATGTGAGTATGAATAACATAAGTAGGAAGGGGGATGAGGTGTTGTGGCCAGGATGAGATCAACCATGGTCATATTAAATAACGGAGCAGGCTTGAGGAGCTAAATTACCTACTCCTAGTTCTTATGAAGTATAGGGAATTAGGAAATAAATTTAAAAAAGTGTGACGTCAAACGTAGTAAGCTCCATATTATTCCCAGTGTCACGTGTTAGTGAGGGCAGGAAGAGAAGAATAGACCAGGAATGAATGCATGGCTGGAGAGCTGGTGTAGGAGGGAAGGATTTGTATTGCAGAGCCAATGGGATTGATTCTGGGAAAGATGGGACTTGTAGAAACTGGATGGTTTGCAACCCAGTAAGAGCAGGAATAATATTCTCGCAGGAGTATTTGGTAGCGCTGTTGGGGAGAGTTTAAACTCGAGTGGGAACCGGAGAAGACAAAAGAGAAGGAAACAAAGATAGGAATGAAAGGCAGAAGAGTAGGAAGCAAAAGTGGAAGTCAGAGGAAACAAGGAATAACAGCAGATAGAACCAAAAGAAGTGTGCTAGAATGGAAAGGCATTGTATCTGAGCATTCACAATAAGATAGAAGAATTAACAGCACAAATAGATATTAACTGGTACGATTATGGAGGGATGTGGCAGAGTGATCAAAGGTAGGAACTAAATATCCAAGGATACTCAAAATTTTGGAAGGACCGTGCAGAGAGTCATTATTTCATTATACTTTTATTTTACCTGTTTTGTAACATTTTTATAACAATTTGTTTGTATTAACATTTTCACATGGGATAAATCTTACAGAAGCTTCAGGTTTCACTTGTGCTGGGGTCATGTTACAATGTTACAACATGTTGAGATTTGTTGCTCTCCTTGTCACAGTGTGTGATTTCACTAACCTCAGCAGGAACTACTAACCCATAAATAATACATAACCAGAAATCTGGACTAATTAGTGTAGGCCATCTTATGTGAACGTGTCTAACTAACCAATGAATGTGAAGGGGGTGTTCTCTGAAATAATGTACTATAATGACTGTAAGACAGAATAATAGAGTGGGAGAGACTGGTGCCTGATGTGTGTAGAGAGAGAGAGAGAGGGTGAGTGAGTCTAAGAAGCTGGTGAACATATTGTAATGAGACAACTGAAGGAACTCCTAATAAACTTGTACCTTTTGTACCAGAGACCACGAGGTGTCAGTGAATTCTTAATCTAACAGCAGGAAAATAGAAAAGTGGAGAGATGGCATTGTTAGTTAAGAATGAAATCAGTGCAATAGTGAGAGAGGATATTGGCTCAGAAAACCTAGACGTCAAATCGATCTGGGTGGGACTAAGAAACAAATGGTGGGAAACCTTAGTATCTACAGAGACTAGTGGTAAGGTAGGGGATGGCATTAAACAAGAAATTAGAGATGCGTGTAAGAAGAGTGCTCCAGTAAACATGGTTGATTTTAATCTACTTATAAATTGGTCAAACTAAATTAGTAATAAATATGTGGTGAACAAATTCAAAGAACAAAACAGCATAGGAAACAGGCCCTTCGGCCCAACGAGCCCGCGCTGCCACCCCGATGTTCCCACCTCTACCCGTGATCCCTGTCTATGTTTATAATTCCTGGAGTATGTGTTAGTTTTTTCAACCAGTATGTTTGACAGAGTTTTTGGAAGATGTAACTAGCAGGATCGATAAGGGAGAACCAGTGGATGTGGTGTATTTAAATCTTCACAAAGCTTTTGATAAAGTCCTACAGAAGAGATTAGTGTGCAAAATTAAAGTAAATAGGATTGGAATAATATATTAGCATGGTTTGAGAATTGGCTAGCAGACATGAAAGAGAAAGGAGGAATAAATGAGTCTTCTTTGGAGTGGCAGGCAGTGACTAGTAGTGAATAGCTTGGGCCCAGCTATTCACAATATACATCAACGATTTGGATGAGGGAACCAAATGTAATAGTTCCACATTTGCTGACAACACAAAGCATGGTGAGAACATGAGTGGTGAGAAAGATATTATGAGGCTTCAAGATGATTTGGACAAGTTGAGTGAGTAGGAAAATACATAGCAGATGCAGTACTATGTGGTTAAATATGAAGTTATCCATTTTGGATGGAGAAACAGAAGTATTAATGAAATGGTGATAGATTGGGAAATGTTATCATACAAAGGGACCTGGGTGTTCTAGTATGCTCATCACTGAAAGCAAGCATGCAGATACAGCACACAGTTAGGAAAGCAAATATTATGTTGGCCTTCATAGCAAGAGGACTTGAATACAGGAGCAAGGATTTCTATTTGCAGCTGTAGAGGGCCTTAGTGAGACTACATCTGGACTATTGTTTGCAGTTTTGGTCTCCTTATCTAAAAAAGGATATACTTGCCGTGTATAGAGATTTGTGGGATGGCAGGATTATGGTATGAAGAGAGAGTGGGTTGACTGGGCCTGTGATGATTGGAATTTAGAAGATTGAAAGAGGATCTCTTTGAAACATGTAGAACTCTGACAGGATTGGACAGACTGAATTCTGGGATGTTATTTCCAGCTGGGGAGAGCGTAGAATAAGGAGTCACAGTGTTAAGATGTGGAGTCAGCTGTTTAGGGCTGAGAGGAGGAGAAATGTCTTCACTCAGAGAGTGGTGAACCTTTGGAACTCTCTACCACAGAATGTTGTGGATCACTGAATATGTCGATGAAGAAAATGGATAGATTTCTAGGCCCTAAAGATCTCAAGAGGTATGGGGAGACATGGGAATTGGGAGAGAGGATCAGTTATGATCGCACTGAAAGGCAGGACAGACTCAAGGGGCCAAATGGCCTACCGTAGCTCCTGTTTTCTATGTTGCCCTCATTGTGATATCAGTTTGCTCCTTCAGGAATATGCCATGCGGATATTTTGAAAGGTCAAAGTGCAAGGGCAAATTGAATCAATGACAGATGCTTTGTTGCAGCAAATAGTGATCCATTATCTGACCTGTGCAGAACACTGATTTGCTGCATAGATTTTCCACAAAACAAGAGAGCAATGGCTCAAGGGGCACACTGTCTGATATTCTCTAGCAAGAAATGCTTTAAGTCTGAAGTGCAGCATACCATAAATTATAGTTAACAGGCCATGAAATTTACAAATGTGAACATGATGGACAACCTAGTTACGGAAGAGTACTTTGCCCAGACATTAATTTCACGCCAATGAGTCTGGCACAGAAAACACAGCTGGATTTCCACCTTAGTTGAGGCTAACTCTGTTCCATCCTTTTACAAGCCAATGTGTACACTCACATCAGGGATACAGGAACACAGAAATGGGAGGAGGTACAGGTCCAATGCAGCTTGAAAAGGTAAATTAATCCTGCCACAGGGATAACAAATGCAAAATTCCAGTGAGACCGAAGCAAAGTCAATAGATTCTGTTTCGCCTTGTCCCTGAGCAGGACTAGGAGACATCTGTACCAAAGTGTGTGAGTTCAAAGCTGAATATCAACATGACTCTGCAGCTAAGTGTGAACACAAGGTTTACTAATATGAAAGTTTTTTTTATTTTGTTGTGTGACATAGGTGTCGCTGGCTGGCCAGCACTTATTACCCATCCCTTGTCCTTGGAGGGCAATTGATAGTCACATGTAGGCCAGACAAGAGAAAGATGGCAGATTTCCTTTCCTAAAGGAGATTAATTAACCAGATGGGTTTTTTTCCACCAATTGGCAAAGGTTTCATGGTCATCAATAGATTCTTAATTCCAGATTGTTTTTTAATTGAACTCAATAATTCTCTCAGCACTGTTGGGATTCTGTGATCCCTCTACGAAATTCCACCATCTGCTATGGAAGAATTTGAATCCAGGTCCCCAGAACGCTGGTTGAGTTTCTGGATTATTAGTCTAGAATGCTTCAGAAAAATCTCAGTGAAAGATTCCCTTGGAAACAATGACCATAACATGGTAGAATTCAGCATTCCGTCTGAGAGCGAGAAACTTGGGTCAGAAACAACTGGGTTAAACTTAACTAAGAGTAATTTTACAGGAATGAGGGCAGAGTTGGCTGGTGTGGACTGGGAACAGAGTTCAACAGAAAAGACAGTTGATTAAAAATGGTAGATGTTTATGAAAATAGTTAATGACTCAGAGCTAAATATATCCCAGTAAGGAAGAAGGATTCCAAGAAGGTGATAAATCAACTGTGGTTAACTAAGGAAGTTAGTATTAAACTGAAGGAAAAAGCATACAGTGTGGCAATGATCAGTGGTAAGCTAGAAGATCGGAAAATTTCTAAAAACAACTAAAGATGACCAAAAAAATAAAGAGGGAGAAGATAAACAATGAGGGTAAACTAGCAAATAATATAAAAACAGATAGTAAGAGCTTGTTTAAATATATAAAAAGGAAGAGAGAAGACAAAGTGAACATTTAGAGAATGCGACCAGGGAAATAATGATGGGCAACCAGGAAATGGCAGAAGAGTTAAACAAATATTTTCTGTCAGTCTTCATGGTGGAAGACACTAATAACATTCCAAAAGTACAAAATAGTCAAGAGGCAGAGGGGGGAGGAAACAAATATAAAAACTATCCTTAGAGAAAAAGTACTAGAGAAACTAATGAGGCCAGAGGCCAATATGTTCCCTGGAACTAATTGTTTTGCATCCCAGTTTATTAAGGAAAATAGCGACAGAGATAGTGGACACACTGGTAACAATTTTCCAAGAATCCTTAAATTCTGGAAAAGTCCCACAGGATTGAAAAACTGCCAGTGTAACACCTTTATTCAAAAGAGAGAGACGAAAAAGCTGGTAACTGTACATCAGCTTAACATCTGTCATTGGGAAAATGTTAAGAGACCATTATAAATTATGTAGTAGCAGATCATTTAGAAGTATGTAGTATTGTCAGAGTTAGCATGACTTCTGGAAGGGGAAATCAAGCCTGACAAATTTACTAGAATCCTTTGAGGTGGCAATTGAAACAAGATAGACAAAGGGGAATAAGTAGATGAAATGTACTTGGATTTTCAAAATGTGTTTGATAAGGTATCATACAGAAGTTTATGTTTGAGATAAGGGCACATGATGCCAGAGGTAATATATTTTTAGCATGGCGAGAGGATTAACTAACTGATAGAAGACAGAATTAGTATAAGAGAGGGATTTTCTTGTAGCTAGTGGAGTGCCACAGAAATCAGTGGTGGGGCCACAATTATCTACAATATATATGCATGATTTGGACAAGGGAAGTGAATATACTATTGCCAAGTTTGTGGATGATACAAAAATAGATCTGAAAGCAAAGTGGTGAGGATGTACAAAGACTCCACTGAGCAATGGATGAGTGAGCACAAACTTGGCAAATGGAATATCATGTAGGAAAATGTGAAGTTGTGCATTTTGGTAGGAAAAATAAAGGAGCTGAATATTATTTAAATGGAGAAAGACTGCAGAAAACTGCAGCACGGAAGGATTGGTGACTGGGGAATTTTCACAGCAATTGCCTTGCAGTGTTAATGTAAGTCTACTTGTGACACTAATAAATAAACTTTAAAAACTTTTGAAGGCCCTTGTACATAAATCACAAAAAAGCTCGCATGCAATTTCAGCAAGTACTAGGGAAGACAAATGGAATGTTGGCCTTCATTTTAAAAGAAATGCAATATAAAAATAGGGAAGGCTTTCTAAAACAATACTAAATACTGGTTCAAACACGTTTGGAATACTTTGAACAGATCATCTCCTCTCATCTAAGTAAAGGTATATTGGCAATAGAGATTGAATTCTTGTTACCCAGCAACAACACTCTGACTTGATGTCAGGGGCAATTCTCCCAGAAGTGCTGAATTGGCAGGGGAACTGCTGTAGATCACACCAGTTCTGAGAGTTCAGCTTCTCACCTGAATTTCTATACTCTGTTCACGTTGTGAATCTCATTGAAAACTCATGGAGAGTGGGACCTATTTGTGCCAGATTCTGACAATTCTGGAACTATGCACATTTGCAGTGGTCCCAAATTGTCAGACTCCCGTTTGCTGGCCTGTCCCGCTCCCCCCATCCCCCACAGTGCTGCTTCTCCAGTACTCCCCCCAGGGCCCGATCGCAGCCCCCACACCGATTCCAGGGCCAATCCTAACCACCCCCCTCCATCCTGGAGCAACCTAATGCCCAGGCCCTACTCTCCAGCAGTGGCGATTTTCCCCCCCCACCTCCATCACCCCAGCAGATCTCCCATCAGTGCTGACGCCCCATGATCAGACCCTTGCGGAGCAGCCCCCCCCGCTCACCGCACCGGCAGACCACCCACCAACCCCCTCCCCCACAGCCCACCCCACCTGCTGCTCTCCCTCCATCCCAAACCGATCCCAATGCAGAAGTGGCAGCAGACCACACCCCCTGCCCCGCCACCACCACCAACAATTCAACAGTCTGTCTCCTTAACCAATGAGAAATTTTTGCTCGTCCCAAGGCCCCGCCCACAATTAGCTCTGCCCCTGTGGCATTGCCTGATGGGCAATGCCAAGATGCTCCCTCGGCATGGGTGCTTTGCCTTGTGGGCAGTGCCTGGGGGCACAGGCTGATTCTGCCAAGGTTGCACATGACCAGGGGGCACCATCCCCACCACCCAATCCCCTAGGGGTCCTGACTGCACCCCGTCCCCCCACCTTCATTCCAGCAGGGTCTCCCGCTGGCTCCCCGAATGTGGGAAAGATCCCAATAATTAGCAAATCTACATACGTAAAATAGATGTTTAAAACATTGAAATTACTTACCTGCCTTCCCGCCCATTTCCAGCGTGGTCTGACTGGTGACTGCTCGCCAGCTCTGGGAGATGCGCACGCATTCCCCACGCATATACAAATCATGGCCACAGATGCATGTCCCCTGGGTAGACCTGTCAGAAAGGTGGCAGATGTGAATGGGAGAATCTTGGTCATAGTATCTGAAAGGCAGGGTGCAGTGGAGTGGCACAGATTGAAAACATCAAGACAGCTACCATGGTTGTGATATGCTGAGCATGCTCACATCCCAACTCACCTTCAGAGAGTGGTAACCTTTGAGGTTGCAGTAAATCTCAGCATTGATAAGTGAGGTTTGTGTCCATTCAATGACATCCTGCGCCATGAGAAGTCCTCTATCCTGACAAAGGAACATGTTCACTTTGCCTCATTCTCTCTGTTCAAGGTAATCTCTTCTTCTGGCAGAAAGATCTCTGGTGATGTCCCAAAGCAATGAAATTGGGACTAAGATCACCGACGCAGCCCCTGACAGTGTCATCCTGTCATTTATGGGACATGGGCATCGCTGGCTGGCCAGTATTTCTTGCCCATCCCTAATTGCCTAAGTGGTGGTGATACAACTGAGTGACTTGCTAAATCATTTCAGAGGGAAGTTGAGAGTCAGCCAGATTGCTGTGACTCTGGAATCACAAGTAGGCCAAACCAGGAAAGGATGGCTGTGTTCCTTCCCTAAAGACATTAGTAAATCAGATGGGTTTTTCCAACAATCAACAATGGTTTCATGGTCATCAGTAGAATCTTAGCTCCCGATTGTTTTATGGAATTCAAATTTCACCATCTGCCATGGTGGGATTCAATCCCAGGTTCCCAGAACGTTAACTGAGTTTCTGGATTAGTAGTCTAATGGTAATACCACTTGGTTATCACCATCCCTGGAGGGAAAAGTGTAAGAGAAATGCGCTAGGAAGAAACTGGACATGGTCTCCTGCTGAAAGACTTTTTCTCCCAGCGCTGCCCTCACTGCCTCCTCTACCTGGAACTATTTGTCCTCCTCTATTCTGCTGCTGCTCTATCTCTGACCCTCACGCTGCAGTCCTGGGGCATTGAAACATTGGACCCCATTTCTGGGAATCTGCGCTCTGAGCTGAATCCTTGCTAATTGGGGCCTTCTCTGCATGCAACACCATCAACTTCACCACCAACTTCTCAGATCACTCAGCACTTCCACAAAGCTGCATCAATCCACTCGAGATTAATCTGCAAACGGTTGATGTTCTATTAAATTAGCACTGTACAGCAGTACTTCCTGCTGCTGAATACATGTCCCACAGTGCCGAGTTGAGGAAAGTTGTTAGCAGGAGTAACAAGGTGGAAAACGGCTGTGTCGATGTTAAATCAGTGATACGTACTGACTGACATCACAATCTGGTTGCTGTAGCTGTATGCCTCTGCTGCAAGCTCTAATGCCCAGACTAACTAACCTAATCCAACCTCTCCTTCCCCTCTGGACTTGAACTCTTCTCCGTTGTACCTCCATTTATTCATAAATCTCATTAGTTAAGGAGATAGACTGTTGAATTGTTGATGACTAAACTGTCCCTCATTGCCCTGTTATCACGCTAACTGCTGCAACAATGTGATTTTTCAAACAGAACTAAGAACAAAAAATAAACCATCCCCAACCTTTTTATTTTATAGCTCATTCCTTGCCTTCACCACTGGAGGATGAACAGATATAGGGTGTCACGCAATAAGCTAACTGCAAAATATTTGCTCCCCACAGCACCGCTGAGGGGTTTAAAATGAAATATTTTTGAGCTCAATACCAATATTAAGATTTAAGGCCATTTAAATAATCTGCCTGAAGGAGTTGCTACAATGTAGAGGGAATTACTTTGAGAGCAACCATGTGTTCCTTCATATAAGCCATTGCAAAATGCGTCAGGACCTTCCCTTGTGTGTAATGTACAGCCACAGTTCAAATAACTCCTCCATAAACCATCAGAAGCGCCAGCTACGTAATCCAATTTTTATTGTAGAGAGTTACGGCTAAATAATATGTTCCTTGTTTGCTATAAACCCAAATGCTATTGAGCTTGATTTTACTGGCTAGTATAGTCCATCAAGATTCCCCCTGCTTACATGAAGAGTTTTTACAACAATCTGCAATGGTTTCATGGTCACATTACTAAGACTAGCTATCAATTGCAGATTTATTAATTGAATTTAAATTCCACCAACTGCCCTTGTGGGATTTGAACCAATATCCCCAGAGCAATAACCTTGGCCTCTTGAAGTGTAATTGTCAGGCAGCTGGTTGATTGTCATAAAAATCCATCTGGTTTGCTAATGTCCTTCAAGGGAAGGAAATCTGCGATCCTTACCTGGTCGAGCGTAAATGTGACTCAAGATCTATAGAAATGTGGCTGACTCTTAAATGCCCTCTTAAGTGGCCTAGCAACATACATGACCTTGTCCTCACCAATCTACCTGTCACGGATGCATCTGTCCATGATAACATTGTGAAGAGTGACCACTGTACCATTCATCTGGAGATAAAGTCCTGCCTTTATTTTGAGGCTATCCTCCATTGTATTGTGTGGCAGTACCATCATGCTAAATGGGAACATTTGAACAGATCTAGCAACTCAAAACCAGGCATCCATTAGATGCCATGGGCTACGAGCAAGAGAATGGTTACTCAACCACAGTCTGTTACCTCTTGGCCCAGTGTATCCCCCATTCTACTACCAGCATCAAGACATAGGATCAACCCTGGTTCAATGGAAACTGCAGGAGGACATGCCTTGGACATGACCTCACATATCTAGAACTGCCAAGCTGGTGAACGTACAACACAGGAATAGCTGTAAATCAAACAGTGGAAACAGAATGGGATAGACTGGGCAAAATGCTCCCATAACCAAAAGATCAGACCTAAGCTCTGCAGACCAGCCACACGCAGCCATGAATGGTGATGGACAATTAAATAATGCACTGGATGAAGTGGCTACATAAATATCAACAAACTTGATGGTGGGGAAGCACAGAGTCGCCAGTGTGGGGCAGCACAGAGTCGCCAATACCTCAACTTGAGGAGACACTTAAACAAACCAGTGTGAGGAATTCATTTCAAGACTCCAGTGTGAGGGCTGTTCCTAATTCCACACCCCTTCATATCCGAGTGCGAGATCTAATCTTCCAAGTCTGAGGGCAATTCCTATACCCCTCCAGGGTGAGGGAATTTCCTAAACCTCCCGTATGAGGGAGAGTTCCATTTACCCACAGTTGGAGGAAGAGGCATGAAACTTGTTGCTCCTCCAGCCACCCTCCCTCATGGTTATTTCTACTGCCTCAGAGTGAGGGAGGGCAGTTGAGATCAGTGAAGTCTGTGTTGTGTGATTCATTAACCCATGTCGCTGCAGAGTGCATGTTACTGAGCAGCTTCCAGAATCTCTCTGCCCTGTGAGTGGTAACATCACCAAGCCACCTGCCTGCTTCAGTAACTCCCAAGAGAAATGAATGCTGTCCGAGGTTGAGTTTCCTTTCAGGGCTGTGTCCAGCAGTTGAGGGCAATACGTTCCTCACCTGTTTTTCTACTTCCAAATCCCACTCACTGGCTTTTCGTAACTGCGTCCCGACAAACCTTTAAGAGACATATAACAATAGGATCGTGACAGCAGTGCCAGTTTTGGCTTGACACCTTCCTGTCACACTGCAGCTAAATTTGGAAATACAATTACCTGGTTGACTGAACCTACATCCAGCACTGCTGCAATGCTGCATTCCCAGCCTTTTCCCATCAACCTGCTGCCGATAATTGGAATTTATTGTCATTGATTTTTTTTTTTAATTAAATGCCCGTGCCGTCTAGAATTCTTTGTGAAGCAAAAGTGACTGGAAGAATCTTTATTAAACCATTTTTATTGTTTGCACACAATTGTCCCAGTGTGAGGATAGAAGATCAAAAAACAGCATGAGCATAGACTTTTAAATCCCAGCAGAGCTGCGAAGGACATGTTCATTTTGCCATGGGCCACAAGCATAGGTAGAACTGCACTGTCAGATACTGAGATACTGCAAAGATGTTTCTCAGCATGAGTGAATCTAGAACTGAGGGGGGGGGGCACACTGTTCCAAAATATGGGGCCACCCATTTAAGGCAGGAAAGAGAAGGATTTCTTCTTTGAGTGTTATTAGTCTTTGGAATTTATTTCTCCCGGGTGGGATTCTCCCATACTCCCACAACAAGAGAAGGAAGCACGTTTCACACCAACTCTCAGATATCAGGGGAAACAGTGCCAAAGTGGAATTATCACTGGATTCGCAATCCAGGAACCCAAATTAATGCTCCAGGGATCCAGGTTCAAATTCCACCGTGGCAAAGGGTGAAATTCAAATGCAGTAAAAAATACCTGGAATTAAAAGTCCATTAATGACCATGAAACTATCTGGTTCACTAATATTTTTTAGGGAAGGAAATCTGCCACCCTTACCTGGTGTGGCCTGCAATGTGACTCAAGACTCACAATGTGGTCAACTCTCAAATGTCCTCTGAAATGGAGGGCAACTTGGAGTGGGCACTGAATACTGGCTCACCCAGTGACGCTCACATCCCATAAAACAAAATGAATTTAAAAAACTCTTCACTGCATATCTCATTAAGCTTTACCTCCTACCTTTCAAAAAATATCTACAGCAGAATTCTTTTTGAAGCGGCCAGAGGACGTAGCACAAGATGAACACAAAATTATTCCGACACACCACTCCAAGCCCTTCTTTGAGACGAATGCACACAAAAGCAACAGATTTCTGGGTATCTGCGGTCCAGCAAGCCTGCCGAAATTTTCACCTTTGCCACCTAGAGGTTGGAATTGATACTAAGCATTTACTTTCGACTATTACCACCCTCTGGCCCTCCCTCTCAACCTCAGCCAGGATTGCCAGGCAGCATTGCAAGAGGTTGAATGACTTCATCAAAGCTGGCAAGGTAACTCACTTCCTTTCCGTCCGCACTTTGCAACCTTTTAACAGGATTATCAAACACAAGGCCCAATATGGCCTGTGGAACAGTTTGTTCAAGGCCGTGTGCCTTGTGGCTTGCGACCTAGAATAGTTTAAATTTTAAGTTTAAGTTTGCAAAATTTATTTATTAGTGTCAAAAGTAAGCTTATTTTAACACTACAATGAAGTTACTGTGAAAATCCCCTAGTTTTCACACTGGTGCCACTGAGAGAGAATTTAGCACTGCCAATGCACTTAACAAACACATTTTTCGGACTGTGGGAGGAAACCTGTGCAGACATGAGGAGAATGTGCAGACTCTGCGCAGATGGGAATTGAACCAGGTCCTTGGTGCTGTGAGACAGCAGGGCTAACCACCTGTGCCACCGTGATGCCCATAAGTCACAATTTTCTCAGGTGCTGTGTTTAATACCCTGGAGGAACTGCACCTTTTAAATTTCCTGGCACAGCAGTGCCCTTTAGCGGATCAATAGGTATTTAAGCAAGATTGATACAGGTGGGCAGAGTCCGTCATTGATCATAATTGTACTCTATCTGTGAAAGTAAACCATCCATGGGCTAAATAACATGTGACAGAATGGGAACCATATTTTATCTAGATGGTTTCCTGTAGCATAAAACCTGCAGCCTGAACGCTCTATCATTGTTTACATCACTGTTCAGGAATTGGAGAGGGTGGTGCGGAGGGGAGGGGTCGGCATTAAATCACAATTTGAGCTAGTTTTAAATAAGGCAAGTTACAATGACATGAATGTCTCACGCTGAATAATGGAGATCTGAAGGTCATTTCAAACCATTCCATCACTCGCAAATCTCCAGCGACCACCCGCGAGCATTAACTCAATGTGCAAAAGCATGCTGAGGGTCATATATATTACAAGAAGAGGTGAAGGCACACACAAACTAGGAAGCTCGTGTACTGCAAACAAAGGGGTATTGATTGAACAATAGCAATGAATTATAATCTTGGTCAAGATTCTCTAAACCCTGTATGCAGGAAATTGTGTGGTTGCGGCACCTCCAACTTACACAAGATGTACACATCAAGCACTGGGATAGAATATCAAATAGCTCAATGATTATTACATCGGAAAGCTACTTTCCAAAGTGTGGAACTATTCAGTATGTTTCAAATGGTTTACTTTCATTACAAATTATTTATGAAGCTGATTATACAATGTTTTGGTAAAGCTGGAAGGAGTCCTATTTAAAAGTAAATTATTAAAAAATGCACCTTTGCATGATTCTTCACATGGCTCATACATTCTGGGATGGTTGGTGGTGGATGAGAGTTTCCTGTCTTTCTCAGTGCTGAGAGATACCTTAGACTCCATAATGTTTCAGCACTTTGGAGAGATGGATAGACTGGGACTCTTTTCCCTGGAGCATGGAGGCTTAGGGGTGATCTTATAGCGACCCATAAAATAATGAGGGGCATTGATCAGCTAGATAGTCAACATCTTTTCCCAAAGGTCAGGAGTCTAAAAAACTAGAGGGCATAGGTTTAAGCCGAGAGGAGAGAGATACAAAAGAATTTTTTCACACAGAGGACGGTGAGTGTCTGGAACAAGCTGCCAGAGGTAGTAGTAGAAGCGGATACAATTTTGTCTTTTAAAAAACATTAGACAGTTACATGGACAAGATGGGTATAGAGGGATATGGGCCAAATGTGGGCAATTGGGATTAGCTTAGGGGTTTAAAAAAAAGAACGGCATGGACAAGTTGGGCCGAAGGGCCTGTTTCTGTGCTGTAAATCTTTATGACTCTGTGGCTCTGTTTTTGATTTGGCACAGAACAAATCAGTTAAGGCATCATCTGAGTTTCCCAATATATGGACTGCTGGTTCAGACAAATCCTTGGCAGTTTTGAAAAGGGTATTGATTGAGCAATTAACCTCAGTAAAACAACGTGATGTAATCCTGTTCACTGAATCAGATAAAGTTAGCAAATTACTTCCTCATTACACAATTAATACTGTTTGTGGGATCTTGCTGTACACTTGGTTTACTGCATTTCCTTACATTGCTGTGTGGGTATAAAATAATGGGGTTAATTTTAAATTATTATCAAATTAGTTACCCATTATACACTGCACCAAATATTCCATTCCATTGAGTTCAGTAGAAGGGAACATTGGCCAGAGTATAAATGGGGTGGTGAATTCTACAGCCTCCAAGCTAGTGTACACATTTGTGTCAACAGTTGTCTAAAGACCAAAGAACCTCGCCAGTTTTACTTATGACTCAGACCCTTTGAATCTGAAGTAAATCAATTTGAATCAATGAAGAAGTGGTGGGATATTGATTACTGTAATAACTGGTGAGTTTTTGATTGTAAAAAGCCTGTATTTTTTTTGTGAATGGAGCTGTAGAACATAAGCTGAAGTAACATCCTGTGCACTTACCCCTTGCTAAGTGGTTTAGTTATGCCCTTCCTAGGATGCAAACCATCTTTTATCCCTCACAATCACTATCACAGAATCATAGAATCTGTGCAGTGCAAAAGGAAGCCATTTGGCCCACCCAACCTCCACTGTCAACAATCCCATCCAGGTCCTATCTCCATAACCCCAAGTATTTACCCTGCTAGTCTCCCTGACGCAAAGGGAGACAACTTAACATGGCCAATCAACCTAATTTGCACATCTTTGGAGTGTGGGAGGAACCTGGAGGAAGCCCACACAGATCCGGGGTTGGGGGGCAGGGTGGTCAGATTTTTCAGCCGTGATCACCTTAACATCAGAAAACCTTGAACGAGATCAGTGGACCTTTGCACTGTCTGTGTCCCGCCTGCTATGATATCATGGCAGGCAGGACGGAAAAATTCCATCCGGGGAGAATGTACAAATTCCACACAATTGGACTTGAACCTGGGATCCCTGGCGCCATGAGGCAGCAGTGCTAATCGCTGTGCTGCTGTGCCACCCAAAGATGGTGATGAGGTAGGGAGAGGGGATAATGGGTTTTCTATTTGCTTCACTATCAGATGGTGATCAGAGTTGAAAATTTGACTAATCTGCACCTCCTTGATATAGCTGAGTTAACCTTCTACCTGAAATCCTCTCAGATGCTCTTCAAGAAGAAGAAAGGTTGTCTCGAAACATCTTCACCTCCATCAGTTAGACAATAATCTGGAATGGTAATTGGAAGAGATTCTAAAGGGCACAGAATCTATTTAGCAATATCAATGTCCTGCAACATCATTAGAGTCTTTGATTGGTGTCAATGAGTTTCAGTGAGGAGGAAACCTCATTTGGATTCAATTACAATCTCCTTCATTTAACTTGCAAAAGTATCGAAGTAAGAACAGATTGTCAAAACTTTTATTAACTTTCACTCCATCCTGCTAATGATGTCAGTAATTTGTCTGTACACTAAAATAAAACAGCAATATTAACAAGTGCATTCATTACCAAAAAGGTTCCTTTCTAGGCGGTATGAGAAAGTAACTCTATTACAAAACTATTTCGATATAATTAAATCAAATAAAATGTGCTAATCTTTAATGATTGACTTTTGGGAATGACATATAGGGAAGCAATTAAGGGATTTCATTCTGTACTGTTTGAACATCAAAAGAATGATCTAAATCAGAGTTCTCTGACCTCACCCACAGCTGGAGTGAATGTAGATTTAGTGGGTGCCAGTTTCTCCATTCTCACTGGCAAACAGTATGTGCGCATGCCAGACCAGAGAATTGCGACCTTAGAGTCTTTGTCATGGAAAGACTTTGATAAACAGGGTTATGAGAGAGGAGCGTTGAGTGGCCTCAAAATCATGCAGGATATGGGCAGTCTAGACAGGGAGAAGGATTGAGAACCAGAGGGCAGTGATTTAGGGTGGTTGGCAATAGAAGCAATGGTGACATGAGAAAAACATACTTATCTCACAAGCGATTGGTATGTGGAATGTGCGGCCTGTGGTTCAATCGTGGCTTTCAAAAGAGAATTAGACAACGATCTGAAGGGAAAAAGGACTGTGGGGCTATGGGGGAAAGATGGTGGAGTGGGACCAGATGGGTTAGTCTTGCAGAGAATTGACTCAGGTACGATGGGTTGTAACCACTCTAAGAAATGGCTTATCTGCGCACAAAAATATTTAACTCCATCAGCAGCTACTGAAAGGAAACTATTCCTAATAAAAGTTTGATTTTGCAAGGAAAGGATTTATTAGTTTATGTATTGCAGGGACTGGATTAACCCCTCTGCCTATGGGGGTGGGATTACAATAGTCAGGCAGTGGTGTGGAAATTTCGGATTAGGTTTTGGAACATCCTGACTATTCCAGGAGCATTTCTGGCAGGAAGAATTCTCACGAGGAATTCCCAGCTTCTAGCTGCTCGCAGCTGGCAGGGACTGAGTGACGTATTCACAGCACAATGACATAATTGAGAGAAACAAACCATTTTTAGCAGAGGACTGACAAAAGCCCGCACCATAAAGGCTGGGAGCAACAAGCAACATCAGCTTGTAGTTACCTTTTAAAGGCAAATTTAGTGAAAATGGCAAGGATACAAGGGAGAACACGCCTGGTTGTCTTCGAATTGGTGCCATGGGTTCAGTTAACACCCAGTTCCGAGGCCAGACACAGCCTGAGGTTAACAGCGGGTGGAATCTTGTGCCTGTCTGCTACGGTGAGTTTCATGGCATGGAGGCATTTAATCAGGATGGCAGGTCGGGACTCCGTGACCTTGCCTCCTCCATTCTGATTAAACTCCTCAAGCCCACTCAGGGCAGACATCCTGCCATTGCTAGCATTAACCCATAGCAGCAAAAGTTGAGGGGGGAGAGGTTGCCACATGTGGTGTACAGCTGGCAAACACATTCAGGGCAACTTGTGGGCATTTATTCAAAGGCACTCAGTGACTGATTGAGGAATCTGGCATCAGGAAGTGCATTGATGCGCAACCCTCTGCCCTTTATAAGAACTAGGAGCAGGAGTAGGCTATCTGCCACCTCTAGCCTGCTCCATCATTCAATAAGATCATGACTGATTATTTTTGTGGACTCACTTATCCGCCCTCTCACCATAATCCATATGCTGCAACCCCTCCCTTGCAACCCTTCCTGCCATCTCTGGTTTGGGATCCAGTATCAATTCCTGGCCTTTGGGTGGGTGTTGCACCAACAGCAGCCACTGCCACACTGTCAGTGCCGTGTACATGATTTGTAAATAGTGTAGAAATGCGAAAAAGTCAATGCCCAACCTGGGAATCTGACACCCACGCTTGCTCAAACAAATATGCAGCCCAGCAACTGAAGAGTGGGCGGAATCAAATAACTTCCCCATCTATTTTTCTCCTGAAAGCATACGTGTTTCTCTTAGCTTATTCATTCTACACAGCCAGTGCTGCTCTGAAAGAGGCTATGTACAGCAGCATAAAATTCGTGGAAGAGTGTTGATTAGAGAACAGTGTCTGCCATAGAAGTCTTCATAATCTTCAATAGGTTAACAGCAAGTCTTTACTAACTACTTGTAACTGTATACATATATAAAGGGGACAGACAAAGAGTTATCCCCATGTCTGGTTCTTCCCCATCTCTGCTCAGCACTGCACTAACCCTGTGTCTGGCTCATGTGCTTTCCGTGTGCACCCAGTCCTACATTAACTCTGTGTGTGCCAGATGCTTATACGACAAAGGTATTACTTCAACGTAGATGGCTAATTGATCCTCATCGTCACATCGAATGGAATATAAGTGTATCAGTAACAGCAATGCAGAGCCCAATGTAGACTATAAACAGCTAGGGTGATAGAAGAGACGTTGTATTACACATTCCATACACGAGATGATACTTCCAGTGTTTCCAGCTCATGGGTAGATTTTAGTCTTGAATGAAGCCACTGGCCATAGTGAACAAAGACATTAATACAGCACCACTGACACTGTAAAGCTACAGATGGGGAAGGGGAAGTCAACATCAGTCAACTTGTATATCTTAAAGTCCTAGAAATATAAAGCATTCATTCTGAATTGTGTGAGAATTCAATCTCTGCTGTTCTTCCGCCATTCAGCTCAGAAGAAGTCTCTGTAGACGGGAGACACCCACAGAAGGAGGTCCATGTGTTCTAGTGTTTAGAGTGCACAGATATCAAGGCCCAATCAGAGTAAAAAGAAGTGTAATTAAGCTTACTCCACAATACTTCTTTAAAAATCCATCTGATACAGGTGTCACTGGCTGGGCTAGCACTTACTGCCCATTCTTAATGTAATAAGCCTTTGGAGGCAGAAGTCCCTTCACCGAAATCCCTTTTTCACAAAGTCTAACAGCAATACACAGAGTGCAAATAATTAGCAGTCTATCTCGGGGGATGTCAGAGGAACTGACGTTCCTTGTTAAACATAAGGCAAAGAGTCACTGAGTCTCCCATCAATTGGATCCTTAATAAGGGAATTCATATTCCAATAGGCCAACATCAACAGCCTGATTGAAGTCATTACACCTAATTTCTTTTGAACTGAGTGGTTAGCTGGTGTCCAAGGTAAGAGTGGCAGATATTAGTGAACCAGATCTGTTTTTATGATAATTTGTTTCATGGTCATCATTTGTGAAACGTGGCCCAAGAAAAGGAGGAAGCACTTCATAAAAGGGAAGCATTCACTATCGCCGATGCCTCCAGTTTAACGTTCTCCTTCATGTTTTCAAATCTCTCCATGATCTCAGCACTCTCTACATTCATAATTTGCTCCAGACCTGCCATCTTCTTCCTCCATCTTGGAGGACATTGTCTTTATTCCTCCAATTTGGCCTCTTCCACTTCCCTCTTCCTTCGGCTCAACATGAGTAGTTGAAAATTCAGCTGAAATTTCTCTTTATGCAGCTGTCTTGTTGGATTTTGTTTAACAGCTTTCCCACCACAGAATGCTTTACTATGTTAAAGACGCTATATAAATACAAGTTGTTGTTACATGCTAAAGCATTGGTGGATCACTTGTGGCTCGCTCAGTGGTTGAGCCAGAGATTATGTTGGTTTCTATCACCAACTAACGTGTGGCAGAAGGAAGGTAACGAAATGTGAGGAATCGATAAGACCAATTTCTAATACGTGTTGATGTAGAAATAAATATGTCTTGTGGACTCTATAATCTATGCACAATTCTTGTTTATAAGGTCTTTGTCATTTTTAAACCATGTTTTTGTGTTAACATTAATCATTATACTTTTGCTCTCCCTTATTTATAATGGGGCTCACTGATGTAAATTTACCATCTTGCAATTGCATATGCTGGCCACTAAGTGGCAGTATATTATCCTGTTCCCAAAATGCTAGGTGATTTTTTTAATCTATCATATTTCCTTAGTATCTGAAATACTTAATATGGCAAACAAGATAAAACTTCCAAAAGTTGTTTACTTCCCAATGACATTTACAATGATATTTGTCTTTTGCCTTTCTCCTTAATGCCTTTCTCCTGAAGGTCCTGACCTGTCCAAATAGTTGAAGCTTGGGTTTTATATACTTGATTTCAAAGCAGGCTTTCAATTTGTTCTTTCATGGGATGTGGGACCAGGTCAGCATTTTTATCACCCATCCCTAATTGCCCTTGAGCAGATGGTGATGAGCTGCCATCTTGAACCACTGCTATCTGTGTGACGTGGGAATAACTAGAGTGCAGTTTAGGCAGGGAGGTCAAGCACTTTGATCCAGCAACAGTGAAGGATGGTGTGTGATGTGGAGAAGGACTTGCAGATGGTTTTGTTACCATGTCCCTGCTGATCTTGGCCTTCTAGGTATTAGAGGTCCTGTGTTTGGAAGGTGCTGCTGAAGGAGGCTTGGTGAGCACATAGAATCATACAGCGCAGAAGAGGCCTTTCAGATCTGCACCAACACATTAGAAACACCTGAACTCCTACCTAATCCCATCTGCTAGCACTTGGCCCATAGCCCTGAATGTTATGATGTGCCAAGTGCTCATTCTGATGCTTTTTAAAGGATATGAAGCAACCTGCCTCTACCAGTCTCCCAGGCAATGTATTCCAGATCTTCACCATCCTCTGGGTAAAAAGGTTTTTTCTCACATCTCTAAATCTCCTGCCCCTCATCTTGAATCTTTGTCCCCTCGTGACTGACTTTTCAACTAAGGGGAACAGCTGCTCCTTATCCACTCTGTCCATGTCTCTCATAATCTTGTACACCTCGATCAGGTCCCCTCTCAGCCTTCTCTGCTCCAATGAAAACAGCCCAAGCATATTCAGCCTCGCTTCATAAATTAAATGTTTCATCCCAGGCAGCATTCCTGGTAAATCTCCTCTGCAATCGCTGCAATGCAGTCACATCTTTCCAATAATGTGATGATCAGACCTGCACACAGTACACTAGCTGTCGCCTCACCAAAGCTCGACACAACTTCAATGTGACTTCTTGCTTCTGTAATCTATGCCTTGATTAATAAAGGCAAGTATCCCATATGCCTTTCTCACCACCCTACTAACATGGCCTTCCACTTTCAGACTTCTATGAACAAACATACCAATGTCCCTTTGTTCCACAGAACTTCCTCATGTCCTACAATTCATTGAGTACTTCTTTGTCAAATTATTCCATCTAAAGTATATCACCTCATACTTTTCAGCGTTAAATTCCATCTGCTACTCATTCACTGATTTGACAATTCCGTCTATATCTTCTTGCAGCCTAAGACCTTCTGCCTCATTGTTAATCACCCAGCCAACCTCTGTGTCATCCAGAAAATTACTAACTTCACTCACTAATCTTATCCCCCACATAGTCATCAATGTCATTTATATAAATAATGACTAATAGGAGACCCAACACAGATCCCTGTGGTACGCCATTGAACATTGGTTTCCAATTCTCCTTTGGTCATTATTCTCTTTCTTCTACAACTGGGCCAATTTTGGATCCATTTTATCAAATTACCCAAGTGAGTTTCTCTTCTTTAAAAATCTCCCACTTGGTCAAATGTTTTGCCATATAAACTACATCAACTTCACCAGCTTTATCCACACACCTACTCACCACCTCAAAAAATTCAATCAAATTTGTTCGACATGACCTCCCTCTGACAAAGCCGTGAGTTGTTGCTGTGCATCTTGTACATGGTACACACTGCTGCCACTGTGCATTAGTGGGGGAGGGAATGGATGGTGTGTCAGTAAAGCAAACTTTGTCCTAAATGGTATCAAACTTCCTGAGTATTGTTGGAGATGCACTTATCCAGGCAAGAGGAGAATATTGCATCACATTCCTGATTTGTGCCTTGTAGACAATGGACAGGCTTTGGAGAATCAGGAGGTGAATTAATCTGCACAGAATTTGCAGACTCTGCTGTGCTCTTGTCATTGCTATATGGGTGGTCTTGTTCAGTTTCAGATAAATGGTAATCCACACTTTAAATCTGTTCCCCCTAGTAATTGACTCTTTCTCCTGGGGAAATCTTCTAACTGTCCACTTTTTCCATGCCTCTCATAATTTTGTAGATTTCTATAAGGTCTGCCCTCAATCTCAATTGTTCCAGTGAGAATAAACCAAGTTTCTCCAAACTGTCTTATAGCTAATGCCCTCCATACCAGGCAACATCCTGGTAAATCTTTTCTGTACCCTCTCCAAGCCTCCATGTCCTTCTGTGGTGACCAGAACTGAACACTATATTCCAAGTGCAGCTAAGGTTCTATAAAGCTGCAACATGACTGACCAATTTTTAAATTCAATGCCCTAGCGGATGAAGGCAAGCATGCCATATGCCTTCTTGACTATCTTGTCCACCTGCATTACCATTATCAGTGACCTGTATACCTGTAAACCCAGATCCCTCTGCATATTAATAGTGTTTAGGGTTCTGCCATTTACTGTATACTTCCGATCTGTAGTAGACCTTCCAAAGTGCATTACCTCACATTTGTTCAGATTAAACTCCATTTGCCATCTCTCTGCCCAAGTCTCCAACTGATCTATATCCCTGCTGTGTCCTCTGATGGTCCTCATCGCTATCCGCAAATCCACTAATCTTTGTATCGTCTGCAAACTTGCTAATGAATCCAGTTACATTTTCCTCCAAATCATTTACATATATTACAAACAGCAAAGGTCCCACCACTGATCCCTGATCTGTGCCAATGAGTCACCCAGGACACTCACCTGAAACGCATGTTAGAATTTACAGCACTTGTCGCAGTTGGTCCAGAAGCTCCCTTTAGTGGAGGCAGTGGCATAATTTTATTGTCATTGGACCAGTACCCTGAGCTAGGGTAATACCTCGGGGATCCAGGGTTAAAATCCCACTATGTCATATGGTGGAATTGGAATTCAAGTTCAATTGAAATCTTGAATTAAAAGTTTGATGATGATCATGAAATCTTTGTTAATAAAAACCCATCTGGTTTCTCAGGAAAGGAAATCTGCTGTCCTTACCTGGTCTGGCCAACATGTGATTCCAGATCAATAGCAATGTTGTTCACTCTTAACTGTTTTTTAAAATGGTCTAGCAAGCCACTATCAAACTGTAAAAAAACAAGTTGGTAAGAAATGAAACTGAATGGACCACCTAGCATTGACCTTGGAACTAGAAATGACAATGGCAAAATCAGCTCTTTCGACCTTGCAAAGTATTGTTACTAACATCTGGGGCATTGTGGTTAGGTGGAATGGCCATGCTGATTTGTCCCTTAGTGTCCAAAAATGTGTAGGTTGGGTGGATTAGTTATGGCAAATATATGGGGTTATGGGGATAAAGCTGGAGGAGTGGGCTTGGATATGAATCTCTTATGGAGAATTGGTGCAAACTCAATGTGCCAAATGGCTTCCCTCAGTACTGTTGGGATTTTATGATCTTAAAGACTCGTCAAGAGATAATATTCATCAAATCATACCTTGCAGATAATGTCCCTGAGTCAATGGAACCATCCCTGATGTGTCCTGTCCCGTTAGTAGGACAAGGACAGTGGTGGCACAGTGGTACACAGTCAGGAGGGAGTTGTTCTAGGAGTCTTCATATTGATACTTGACCTCATGAAGTCTCCTGGCATCTGTTCAAACATGGGCAAGAAAACCTCCTGCTGATTACCAGATACCATCCTCCCCTAAGCTGTTGAAACAATACTCCTCCATATTCAACAGCACTGAGTATGGCAAGGACATAGAATTTACTCTAGGTGGGGGCTTCAGTGTCTATCACCAAGGATCTGACTTATTTAGTCACCAGAGGAACCAAGCTTGGTAGCACCATTGCTGACTAAGCTGCCCAAGTCCTAAATGGCATCGCTGCTGGATTGGGATTGCAGCATATGGTGAGGTAAAAATATACTTCAACTCATCTTCATTAACCTTCCTGCTTCAGATGCATCTGTCTATGACAGTATTGATAAGAGTAACAACCATACAGTCCTGGTGAAGGAAAGGTCCTATCTTCACATTGACGATAGCCTCCATCATGCTGTGTGGCACTACCATCGTGCTAAATGGAATAGATTACAATTCAAGCCTGGACAACCATGAGGCATTGCAGATCATCAGCTTTAGAACTGCATTTAATCACAATCTTAGCCTCACGGCCCAGCATGAGGTTATTGACCTCAAATAACCACAACAATCTTTCTTTTTGTTGATACGACTTCAACCAGCAGAAGGTTTTCCCCTTGATTTTCATTGTCTCCAGTTTGCTAAGGCTTCTTGATACCATACTTGGTCAAATGCTGTTTCGATGTCAAAGGCTGTCATTCTCACCTCATCTCAGGGGTTTAGCTCTATTGTCCATTTTGAACCAAGGCTTAATGAGATTAGGAGCTGAGTGACCCTGGCAGATCCTGGACTGAACATCGTTGAGTATGTTATTGCTGGCATTATTGATTACCACATCCACCACTTTGCTGATGGGTGACTGATGGGTTGATAATGGACCAGCAATAGTACTGAAGACCAGTGCTCTTGGCGCTTACTGTGCCAAGCAGTCCCAATACAGCTACAACACTAGCATCTACCTAATAATTGAAAAATTGCCCAGTTATATCCTGTACACACAAAGCAGAACAAATCCAATGGTCCATTATCAACCCATCAGTCACCCATCAGCAAAGTGGTGGACGTGGTAATCAATAATGCCAGCAATAACCTACTCAACGATGTTCAGTCCAGGATCTGCCAGAGTCACTCAGCTCCTAATCTCATTAAGCCTTGGTTCAAAATGGACAATAGAGCTAAACCCCTGAGATGAGGTGAGAATGACAGCCTTTGACATCGAAACAGCATTTGACCAAGTATGGTATCAAGAAGCCTTAGCAAACTGGAGACAATGAAAATCAAGGGGAAAACCTTCTGCTGGTTGAAGTCGTATCAACAAAAAGAAAGATTGTTGTGGTTATTTGAGGTCAATCATTTTGGCTCCAGAACATCACTGCAGGAGTTCCTTAGAGTAGTGTCTTCCACCCATCTATCTTCAGTTGCTTCCTCAATCACTTTCCTTCCAACATAAGGTCAGAAGTGGGCATTTTCACTAATGTCTGCACAATCGCTGAATCCCCAACCATTACCATTGACCAGAAACTCAACTAGCCTAGTTGAGTTTCTATATAAAGATAGTCACTACTATCTTTATATAGTGACTCAAAGGTCAGGAATTTTGTGGTGAGTGACTCCCCAAAGCCTGTCACCATCTACAAGGCACAAGTAAGGAGTGTGATAGAATACTTCCAACTTGCCTGGATGCATACAGCTCCAACATCACTCACGGAGATTGACAAAATCCAAGAAAAAGCAGCCCATATGTTTGGCACCTCATCCACAAACATTCATTCCCTCCGCCACTAACGAACAGTGTTAGCCACATTGCAGAAACTCACCTAACCTCCTCACACCTTCCAAATCCATGACTGTTACCATTTAGAAGGGCAAGAACAATAAATAACTGGGAACAACACCAGCTGAAGATTCCCCTCCAATCCTGACTTGGAATTATATTAATGCTTCTTCATCATCCCTGGACAAAATCCTGGAACTCCCTCCTTCATAGCATCGTTAGAGTACCCACACTACATGGACTGCAGCAGTTCAAGATGGGGATGAAAGGAGAAATGCTTCAATGCAGGTGGATAGTAACGACAGGGAGCTACATTGCTTTGAAGAGTGGTAGAAATGGAAATGATCAATGGTTTCGAAAGGAAAGTGGAGGGAAATAAACTCTCGGGCTATGAGGATAAGCAGGGACATAGGACTGACTAACTGAGTCTATGCCGGCTCTCTATAGAGCAATGGGCTGAAAGACCTCTGTTGTGTCATGATGGCCCTTTGGGCCAGAGTTTTAACATGAAGTGGGAAGCTTGAGTTGGAAAATTTCCTGACTCAGCAAACCCATCTCCATAGAAACAACCCTGGCATACACAATTTTCATTCTGGGAGAATGGTGGGAATGGTTTGAGGATGTGTAGGACTACAGTTGAATTGGGCCTACTACCTTGGGAAGAAATTCAAAGGTAGGTGAATGTCAAGGCAGCTGATTTGAATGTTTGTCTAGGTTCTCGAGTCTTTGGCCCAGTTTTATAAAAGACTCTTAAACCCTTCAGCCCTAACTCACTCACCCTCTGCCAATATCCCATGCCACAGTCTTGCCACCTTGTACACCCCAAAGCTACCTCCATAGCTAATGTCCCAATATCCAGTATAGATAAGCCTATGGAATCTTGTGGAAATGATAAAAATAAACTTCCAAACAATTCAAGAGATTTCTCACTCATATAACTTAATATAGAAAAATCTCATCCATGAAATCCATTCACAATTTTTAATACTCTTCCAGTGGTCAATTTGTATTAAAAACAAACTTTTACTCAATAACCACATAAAACATAACTAATCCTTTGATATCCTCTTAAAACTGTCAATCAAAATTTATTTCAACCCCATCCTGCTGAGAAAAGTTGGCGCTTTTAAAATGAGGCTAAGCACAGTCTTTGAGAAATGTAAAAAATGAAACTACAGCAACAGGCAGTAATCTTTTTTCCTGATGTACCAGCAGATGACCTGCCAATCAATTTAACTCCAGCAGCATTTGTTTGTTTTTTCATTCTAACTGATGGCTGTACCATTTTTTTCATGTTTAATGGGCTGAGGATTTAAATAAGTTCAACTCACAATACTGAACAGATCTTATCTGCCTTTCAGTAGTGTTGATATTTTCTCCATAAATTTGTAATTCCTACGCTGCAGATTAAGGGCTCCAGAATAGCAAAAAGAGGCCTGTTTGAACTCAGCACTAATTCCAAATTGCCATGTTGAGTGTAGGTTCCCCATCGATATGACACACACACCACCCTCTTCTCCCTATCAAAAAGGGAGATTCTGGAAATGGCAACATGAGATTACATCCAAACTCACCTGGAACATGTAAAGCCCTCTTGACTGGCCTGATGGCATGAAAGTTTGACCCTACGACTTAAAGCCAAGCTGATGCTTCAGTGCAAAGCTGAGGGAATATTGCACTGCTGAAGGTGCCATCTTTAAGTTGTACCTTCCTTTTCCTCTCTGGAAAATATCCCATGGCACTAAGAGCAGGAAATTCCCCGCCTGGATACTGACCAAAGTTTACCCCCCAACTGTTATCATTGAAACAAATGATCTGGTCAATATCTCATTGCCACTGTGGGAAATTGTTGTGTGAGCCGGACTGCACAGTGGTTAGCACTGCTGCCTCAGAGTGCTGGATTCGATTCCAGCATCGGTCACTGTCTGTGTGGAGTTTCTGCGTTTTCCTTGTGACTGCATGCGTTTCCTCTGGGTGCTCTGGTTTCCTCCCACAGTAAGAAGCCTTACATCACCAGGTTAAAGTCCAACAGGTTTCTAACCCGGTGTAGGAAAACTTCTTACTGTGTTTACCCTAGTCTAATGCTGGCATCTCCACAGCATTCCTCCCACAGTCCAAGCATGTGCAGGTTAGGTGGATTGACCATGCTAAGTTGTCCCTTAGTGTCCAAAGCTGTGTAATTTAGGGAAATTAGGAGGGTAAATGCGTGGGGTTACAGGAATAAGGCGAGGTGGGGGGATGGTGTGCCTGGTAAAATGTCCTATCGGTGAGTCGGTGCAGATGCCAAGGGGCCGAATGGCACTATAGGGATTCTATGCAACATGATTGTTATGTTTTAGACATTGTGACACTTCAAAGGTAGTTCAAGTCATTTGGAATACCCTGAGATAGTGGATATTGTGCCCAAAGGCAAATCTTTCCTTTTGTGAGGTGATGCATCTTGTTCAGTGCTGGCAAGTCTCAGAGCTTGAACCCAGAGTGTTAGACATAGCAAACAAGTGAAGGGTGGCACTGATTCTTGTGTAAAGATTGAGGGAAATGATTGGCTCCACTGATGTTTCCATTGTGACATGTTTGGAAACAATAAGCTCAGAAGAGCCTCCTGGGTGGCCTCAATGTGATTATATCTGGCTGGCTAACCCAAGGCACAGGTTAAACTGCTCCAGTGCCCTCATCCAATTCCAGAATCGAGGCCTCTCACCATCACCGCCTTATCAGGCCCCGGCACTTAGAGTCAGTCTTTCACAATGTCAGAGAGAGTCTGAAACAAAAGGGCGATGATTGCACTGTTTACCTCAATCAGTCCGATTTAGCAGAACAATCACTCACAAATGAAAGAGGTGGAATAGAAAACCTGCACTTTGCCCCAGAAATTGGTCATCAGGATAAAAATAACAGCTTCATGCTCACCCCTTCCATCCTCAAACCAGATGCATTTCAGGTTTATCAGTCCCAAAACATTTTGTTCTCTGTCGAGTATTTCTGATGAAGCGATAATTATATGCAGCTCATTAGCATTGCAAAACTCTAATCCTGCCATCGTAATCGCTTTTATTCTCGGCCAAGTTCTCCAAGAGCTGAGACACAAACCTGTGGTTCTGAAAAAATTGCAAATGATTTGGAGGGGTCTTAAATTAACCCAGCGGGTGGCATGGTGGCACAGGTATTAGCACCTCTGCCTCACTGTGCCAGAGACCTAGGTTCAATTCTTGGCTTGGGTCACTGTCTGTGTGGAGTTCGCTTGTTCTCTCTGTGTCTATGAGGGTTTTCTCCAGTTTCCTTCCACTGTCCAAAAGATGTGCTGGTTAGGTGGATTGGCTATGCTAAGTTCTTCCTTAGTGTACCTGAACAGGCGCAGGAGTGTGGCAACTAGGGGATTTTCACAATCATTTTGTTGCATTGTTAATGTAAGCCTACTTGTGACACGAACAAATAAACATTAAAAAAACTTTAAAACTTTGGAATGTTTAGGTAATGTGAAACTTGCTCTCTGACTTTGTAGGCACAGGGAAACTTGTGATCACTGAGTGATCTCATTTCTGAGTCTTTGTGCATTCAAATCTCAGATCCACAAACTTGGTCTCAAAATAAAGGTTGAAATACAGGTGCAGCATTGAGAGAGTGCTGCGTTGTCAGAGGTGCTGTCTTTTTAACGAGACATTAAATTGAGATCCTGTCTGTTCTCTCAGATTTTCACAGTAACTTCATTGAAGTGTTAAATGTAAGCCTACTTGTTTCTAATAAACAAACTTAACTTATATTTGTAAAATATCTAATGATATTACTTTGGAGAAGACTAAGGTGCCTTGACCTATATTACTCCCTTAAACAATATCACAGATATAGATTATCTGGGTCACAATCACATTGCTGTCAATGAGACTTCGTTTTTTGCAACATGTTTCCGACATTACAACAGGGATGATTACACTTCAAATATACTTAATTGGTTGTAAAGCACTTAGGGATATCCTGAGACTGTGAGACACACTATACAGAGACAAATCTTTCTTTCTTTTCATCCTGAATTTGTCATACTCGTGGAATCTTATCTAGGGCAGCAGGGTGGCACAGTGGTTAACACTGCTACCTTTCAGTGCTAGGATCCCAGGTTCAATTCTGGCTTTGGGTAACAGTCTATGTGGAGCCTGCACATTCTCCCCATGTCTGTATGGGTTTCCTCCAGGTGCTCTGTTTCCTCCCACAGCCCAAAGATTAGGGTTAGGTTGACTGGCCATGCTAAATTGCCCCTTAATGTCACAGGATGTGTAGGTTAGAGGGACTAGCGGGTAAATATGTGGAGTTATGGGGATAGGTATTGGTGGGATTGTTGTCAGTGCAGACCCTGCCTCCTGCATTGTAGAGATTCTATGATTCTATGAAAGTAGTAACCTATGCACGATACTTGCAGGGACAAAAATCCCATATTTCCGTGTAATCATGTTGAATGGTACAATGGCATGCTGAATATTATAGATTCTGGATAAGTGTGCAGCTGAGAATTAGCATTTATGAGCAATGTAAGCCACCAGCAGGACTGTACTCTGCCACAAATTGTCACTTCACAACCCAGCATATACCTCATTCTACTAACATCACCGAGTAAATGGATCAACACCAGTTCAATGAGCAGTGCACGAGTGCATGTCAGGAAGAACACAAGGCATACAAAGGGGGAAGAATACCCATTCTAATAATTATGCAGGAAAATAATAGTCATATTAATAACTGTGCCCAGTGAAAGGATTAAAAAAAACCCACAAATGCCCGGACAATATTTAACTGCAGAGACTTGAATATCAGGATAGTCAGCTGTGAGTTCTAGAATCCTGACCTTCAGATAAGAAAGAGAGGAAGATATTGCAGTGTAGGATTGTTCATACCTTAGTCTGGAAGAGACCAATAAACCAGAGTTGGAAAGGGGAGGCTGACTTGTGGTCTACCCTTTTGAAGCAATGAATAACCTTATGCCGATTGAATATTATAATTAAGCAAATGTAATGTGACTGTGATTGATTTTAATATCTGTGCTTTATAATTCCTATGCCTTGGTTGGTATATACTAATTGCTTGTATTTGAATTTGAAACTACAACTGCTTGTATATTTCTGAATTCTGTACTCTGACTGGCCTTGATTTATGTTAGTCAATATCCTATAGCTATAGGATGGAATTTTACCAACACGTCTGCCTGAGGTTCGTACGATCCCACCCGAGGCTAACAGAGAATGCCATTTTCCGAGTCTCGCCAAGTCCTGGAATCGGGAAGGGTATGCCAGTAAAATTCTGGCCATAGTCTTTAATAAATCACCTGTAAACACTCCACAACTTTGTCTGGTTACTTGAGGGGAATAGCGGTTTTAACTACAAGCACAAATAAAAATATCAAAGAAGCCTGTAACACATACCAAATATGTGCTGGCACCCTGGTGAAACTACAACATAGGACAACAAACGTGCTATAACCAATAAACCAGGTCAAAACCACATCCAATCATGATTAATAGTGGGTAGTTAAATAACTAACAATGGAGAAGGCTATGTGAACAATTCTATTCTCAATGAGATAAGAGCCCGGCATGTCAGTACAAAATGTAAGACTAAAGCACTCACAAACTGTCTTCAGCCAGAAGGTGCTGGGTGGATTCTCCATCTTGTTTTTCTCCTGAGGTCCGCACTATTAAAGAACTCAACTTTCAACCATTTGATTTGATTGATTGATTCCGTGTGCTAACAAGAAACAGATGAAGGCACTGGACAAAGCAGATATCAGCGTCCCCACCCCCCGGCCACTCCCGAGCCCCGCACAAACATATTGATGCCATGGCCAAGGACAAGCTGCCAAAGGGCCTGGAGGCCATCCACATGGAAGTGAAGGACTCAATACAGAGAAATGTTCAACAATTTCAGCAAGGTCTCGCCACAGTTTGAAAGCAAGTCCTTCCTTCCCAGCTTTGGATAGTGAATGCCTACTTGATGGGAGAGTTGAGGCTAATCCATGCCTCATTTGAGCAGCAGACACTGACAGTGAGAAAAGCTGGAGGTGCAGTGAGAGCAGAGGAGGAATTAAAACATTGAAAGAGAGAAGGGCTTCCAAGATGGTAGTAAAATCTTCTGGGAAATACAGCCCTCCTGGTGAAGGGCTTAGCAGTGAGGATTCTGATGTGCCATTTGTCTGAGCTACTTCCTGCTAACCTCTCCTCTGTGATTCAAAAAAACTTTAATTGCTTCAATCCCAAAAATGATCCTGTGTACGGACTGAAGTTTGGAACTCTGGAATTAGCCGTGCCCCGAGCCAAGCTGTTGAAGTTACAACACTGGCATCTCCCGACAAGTTAGAAAATTGCCCAAGTGTGTCCTGTCTGCAAAAAGTAGGACATATCCAATCCAGCCTCACCAGTCTGCTCTCAATCATCAATAAAGTGATGCAAGGTGTCATCGACTGTGCTGTTAAGTGACACTTACACATCGAGAGCCTGCTCAACAATTATCAGTTTGAGAGCACTCTGTTTCAGATCTCATTACAGTCTTCATCCAAATATGGACAAAGAGCTGAGTTTGAGGTATGAGGTGAGGGTGACTGCTCTGGGCATTTGACAGACTATGACGCTAAGTAATTCAGGGAAAATGAAAGTCAATGAGAATCAGGGGAAAACTCTCCACTTTGTTGGAGGCCAATTCCCTCAGTCCCAGGACATCACTGCAGGAATTCTTAAGCATTGTGTCTCATGTCCAATCATCTACAGTTGCTTCATCAATGATCTGCCCTCCATAATATTGCCAGAAGTGAGGATTGCAGTAACTCCTCAGAGGGGGGTGTCCCTATACTATATTCCCTTTTATTTACAGACTTATCTCCAATCCTCAGATTCAAAGTCAGAATCTGGAGTGTCAGCAGTCCTGACACTCAATAAATCTGCAGCTGAGACTCTCTGCATGGGCAGGCATTCATTACCTCATTACCTCATTACCTCATACTCCAAGGGGCCAATCTCATGGGCTTCATTGAGGTCATTACAAGGATTTTAAAACATGATTACACAGTGTTTAGTTCCATAAGGAATCCTCCTGATAATGAAGCAGGCCAGGCCCACATGCAGCAAGGTCTGGATGACGTTTGGATTTGGTTGAGAAGTGGCAAATAAAATTTGTGCCACACAATGTGATGGTCATCTCCAGCAAGAGAGACTCCTGCCGTCTGTGTAGAATTCAATTATATTATCATTGGATCTTCCAGCAACAACATCCAAGGGAATACCAGTGACCAGATGTGTAGCTGGAGCAGTCAAATAAATCCTGTTGTTACAAGAGGAGGTTGAGCTGGGAATTTTGCTGCAAATAATTTAACTTTTGATCCCCAAAGCCTGTCCACTATTTTCAATAGTAGTCATGATGTAAAGATGCCGGCGTTGGATTGGAGTGGTAAGAACTCAGTAAGAATTTAGCAACACCAATTATTAATCCAACCGATTTAATCGGTTGGATTAATAATTGGTGTTGCTAAATTCTTACTGAGTTCTTACCACTATTTTCAAGGCAGAAGTCAGAAGTGTGATGGAATATTCCCACTTGTTTAGATGAGTGCAGCTCCAAGAATAGTCAAGAAATTTGATAGCACCCAGGCAAAAGCAGCCCATCCGCCACCTTAAATATTCACTTCCTTCATTCCTTATGCACAGTAGCAGCAGTGTGTAACACCTGGAAAATGTACTATAGCAACTCACCAAGGTTTCCTCAACAGCACTCCAAACTCATGATCTCTGAGAAAGGGCAGCAGAAGCATGAGAATTAGTATCTCCTCTAAGTTCTCCTCCAAGTTCACACACTGCTCAAGCTTGAAAATATTATGACTGTACCTTCATCCTTGCCACAATTCTGCAACTCCCTTTCAAACTGCATCATGGTGTACATTCACCACATGGACTGCAGTGGTTCAAGAAGGTGGATCACCATTACAGCATGAGAAATAGTTGCAGGAGCAAATTATTCGACCACTCCAGCCTGCTCCACTATTCAGTATCATGACATCTGATGTTTTTACAGAATCCGTACATTACAAAAGGAAGCCATTCATCCCGTTGAGTCTATACCAACCATAATCCCCGCCAGGTCCTATTCCTGTTACCCTCATTTACCCTGCTAATCCCTGACACTGGGGTCAATTTACATGACCAATCAACTTAACCTGCACATCTTTGGACTGTGGGAAGAAATCAGAGCACCTGGAAGAAACGCATGCAGACATGGGGAGAACGTGTAAACTCCATATGGACAGAGACCAAGGCCAGAATTGAACCCGGCTCTCTGACAGTGCCAACCACTGTGCCACTGTGCTGCTTGTTCTACCTCAATTCCATTTCCAACCCATCTTCTATAATCCCTTGATTCCCTGAGTGACCAATCAAATCTGTCTGTCTCAATCTTAAATATCTTCAATGATGGAACATCCACACCAGAATTTGAGTAATTCACTGTCATTTGAGTGAAGAGATTTCTCCTTTTCTCAGTTCAAAATGATTGCCCCCTCCCCTTTACCTTGAGGATGTGACCCCTTCTCTAAGATTCCTCAGCCAGGGGAAACCACCTCTCAGCATCCACCATGTCAAGCCTCTCCAGAATCTTTGAATAAGATCACTCCTCATTCTTCCAAACTCGAGGAAATACTGGGCCCAGGCAATTATCATAGGATAGCAACTCATCTCAGGAACTAATTTACTGAATCCTCACTGGACTACGTCCAATAGATAATGGCATTAGAGGCCTATATCCAGGTCCACATCCCATTAATAAATAACAGCAGTGATGAATAGATAATGTAAAATATAAATTGGACATACCAACTAGGAGAAAGGGGACTGAAGAATATGCTGATAGTGTTAGCCGAGTTGGGAAAAGGCTCATGTGAGCATGGACACCAAGTTTAAAGTTTGTTTACTGGTGCCACAAGTAGGCTTATCTTAACACTGTAATGAAGTTATTGTGAAAATCCCATAATCGCCACACTTGGGTACACTGAGGGAGAATTTAGCACAGCAATACACCTAACCAGCACATCTTTCGGAATGTGGGAGGAAACCGGAGCAACGAAGGAAACCCATGCAGACACGGGAAGAACATACAGACTCCACACAAACAATGACCCAAGCCGGGAACCGAACCCAGGTCCCTGGCTCTGTGAGGCAGCAGAGCTAATCTTTGTGCAGCGTGTTCAGTCGAGTTTATTCTGTGCTGTACATGCTATTCTCTGAAAACTAACACAAGACTTTGCCCTGTGAATTAAATGCACCACGTGGGTGAGATTCCAGTTTGAATTCACATTTTGCGCTGAATTAACTCATCTCAGGGAGCAGCAGTGAGGGGGGAGCAGCACAGCTTGGCTGAAGTTAATGGAAATAACAAATCAGAAGAGACGTAACATGGGCTGCAGATTTATTATCTCCCATTTTACATCAGCAAGCACAGTCAAAATCTGCCCCAGAGCATTTAAAATGAAAGCATGTTGGAATGAGCTGCAGAACAGCCTGATGTTTCGCCAGAGGGTTGTGAGTAATTACGGGGCTTACTACTTAAGAAGTGATTAATTAACCATTACTGATGATTGTGATTTTATTCATGAGATCTTGCAAAGTAGCTAATGATAGAACACACAAAGGCAAAACACCACAGGTGCTGGAAATCTGAGGTAAAAGTAGAAACTGCTGGAAATACTCAGCAGCCCAGCAACATCTGTTAAGAGAGTGTGATGGTTTCAGCCAAGTTAATGAGATTGGCTTGCTAGATTTTGAACTATCTGCTGAGTCTTGATGGTAATTGTGGCCGAGTGGTTAATGCAATGGACTAGAAATCCATTGGGGTTTTCCCGCACAGCATTGAATCCTGCTGAATCTGTTTCCAATCTTGCTTGTATGTTTCCTATATTTAAACAGAAAAGAACTACCTCATGTTCCCTATTTAAAGCAGGTGTGTCAGATTCTCAGCCTGCTTTGAGCAGGGAGCAGCTGGAGAGCTGGCTGTATCCAGATGTATGGCTAAATAAAGTAAATGGTGATGGGAGTTGCACCTCCATGGAGTTATTACAGACAGGAACAGAGTTAACACATCCTAGCCTTTCATGACGTCCAAGATTTCTAAGCACATGGTACATTCCTACTTTATGCCCCTCTTAAAGTTTATTTATTAGTGTCCCAAGTAGGCTTACATTAACACTGCAATAAAGTTACAGTGAAAATCCACTAGTCACTGTATTCAGGCACATGTTCATGTACACCAAGGGAGAATTTAGCACAGCCAATTCACCAAACCAGCACATCTTTCTGACTATGGGAAAAATAATAGGAGCATCCAGAGGAAACCCATGCAGACTTTGCACAAACAGTGACCCAAGCCAGGAATCAAACCTGGGATCTTGGTGCTATGAGGTAGCAGTGCTGCTTCAGCTCCCAGCTCACCCTTAACCCTTTATCCATCATGGTAAATAAGCTGCAGACTGAATGCTCAATAGCTTACCATTGCTGTGTTCTCCTGTAGGTTTTTAAAGACTTATTTACACTTCTGTATTGTGGAGCTGTTTGAGCTCAGTGCTCTACAGTAAATATTCACTACTCAATTAGCTTACAGGTTGAGTTGACCTCTCTCTGACCTTTAGATTTAAGGGACATAAACTCACCAACTACTGGAAGCTGAGAAAGATAGAGAAAGAAAGGGGCACCTCCTTCACCTTTCACCGAGCTCCCTCACTCACCAAACTCCCAAATTCACATTCCGTGCACAAGCCGCAATCGGGGGAGAAGGTGTTGTAGAAATGTGAAGACCAGATGTTTCTCTCTCTGCTTTCTTTCTGGTCAGTATGCAGGAATATACACCCTACATCTTCATTAACATGTATCCTATAATCCCATTTCACCAGAAATTCTCAAAGTCACAGCTAAAGGTCATCGTGGGATCTGAACGAGTGTGAGTTTTCTCAGTAGAGATTTGTCTTTGAAGGAACTAGTTGGTGGGCACAATTCCAACAGCACAATCAATTTACTTTGGATGGTTTTTCCATTGTTTTCTGATTTGTTCTGCAAACACTCTATTTGCTGTTAAATATTTTATCTGTTTCAAACTACCTAAGTGATTTCATACTCAAAAGAGAGGTTAATGGTGAGGAGGCAAATGCTGACTTTCAGTGTCCTTTGTCCTAATGCATTTCTATCTATAACTCAAATGATGGAAGAACACAACACTATGGATGTACCCTCACGGTATGGATTGAAGGAGTTCAAGAAAATAGCTCATCAGCCCCTATCCAAAGACAATTATGGATGAGTAGTAAATTACAGCCTTATGGACGATGCCCATACACTAAGAATACATTTTTAAATGCATTTTCCTATTGACTGATTTTATATTTCAATAATTGGGTGACTGGCTAGCTTGATTTAGCCATTGCACATCGGGATGGCATGGTGGCGCAATGGTTTGCATTGCTGTCTCACAGCACCACCAACCTGGGTTTGATTCCCAGTTTGGGTCATTGCCTGTGAGGAATTTACATGTTTTCCCTATGTTTGCTTGGGTTTCATCTGGGTGCTCCGGTTTCCTCCCTCAGTGTGAAAGACATGTTGGTTAGGTGCATTGGCCATGCTAAATTCTCCCTCAGCCTACCCGAACTGGCGCCGGAGTGTGGTGACTAAAGAATTTTCACAGTAACTTCATTACAGTGTTAATGTAAGCCTATTTATGACACTAATGAAAGTAACTTCTCAGTTGAATCCCTATGATAACCAAAGTGCCAGTGTCACTCTGGTTAAAAACACCCATCCAGTTTATCTTTGAAAGTTGGTTCCAAAGTCCATGGGTAGCCTGAAACCACCAACAATAAACATCTTGATGTGCCAAACCATGGTGTTGCTTTCCTGACATTGTGGGTGATGAGTCAGTTCCCTGAGTGAATGGTGATTCTCAGTGTGTGCTGGTCAGCAGTGTTGCTCACACCGAGGAAATAAGCAATTAATAAGTGACTCCAAGACAAATAGGTGGAACCAAGGTGAGGTGATGGAGCTAGGCAGAACAATGGTCCTGTAGGACAGAATAAGAATATTATTAAATTAGAAAGAGTGCAGAAATAATTTATTAGTGTGCTATCGGGACTTGGTGGATTAAATTATAAAGAGAGGCTGAATAGACTGGGACTTTTTTCTCTGAAGCGTAGGAGGCTGAGGGGTGACCTTATAGAGGTCTATAAAATAATGAGGGGCATAGTCAGGGTAGATCACCAACATCTTTTCCCAAAGGTAGAGGAGTCTAAAACTAGGGGGCATAGGTTTAAGGTGAGAGGAGAGAAATACAAAAGTGAAGGCAATTTTTCCACACAGAGGTTGGTGAATGTCTGGAAAAAGCTGCCAGAGGTAGTAGTAGAGGCGGGTACAATTTTATCATTTAAAAAGCATTTAGATAGTTACATGGGTATGATGGGTATAGAGGAATATGCGTCAAAAGCAGGCAATTGGGATTAGCTTAAGGGTTTTAAAAAAATAGTAAGGGCTGCATGGACAAGCTGGGCCGAAGGGCCTGTTTCCATGCTGTAAACATATGACTCTATGAACGATGGTCTCACTGAAATGTGGACATGGGTCCAAGGGAATGAGTGGCCTTGTTCCTGTTCCCTCTTCCTCTCTCTGATTCATGGAAACCAGTAACTGGGGCCACCTCAGTCTCATACAGACTGCCTTTCACATGCTCCACAATAAAACTTCAGCAGCTCCAACAATTCCTAACCAAATAGTTTGATTGCCTGCTACCTTCAACATGTCTGTTGGATATTTTGTGACCTGTAAACACACTCACATTTCACCCCTAGCATGCTTAGCTCATTTCTTTCCCAGTGTGTGGCATAAACTGACAGTATAACTCAGATCTGCCAGCTCAAAGCAGCATCAAGGAACCTTTTTAAGGAAAGCACATCATTTTATTTTCTTGTTTTATGGTAAATTTTTATGTTAAGTAAATGCCACTTCAAAAAAAAAATTCTTGATAATTCAAGCATCAGAAAGGTCCTATCATCCAAATTGTCTGGAATTAAATTTTCTGCACATTCAGAACTACAATTATTTCCAATATGTTTGATCAAATACAGGATATACACGTTTTACATTTGAGGCCTAGTCAGAGATTAATCCGAGCTTCTGTGCCAACTTTTTGGGCTTTAAATATTGCCTTTAATATCCTGAGCAGTTTACAATGATTTCCTGCACATCGGAGAGTTGTAGTAATGTTGTAGTGATTTACACAGACAGTTGTATTATTGCAGAGAGCCAGTTTCCACTTGCTTTAAGATTTAGATTCCTTATCTCATAAACAGAATATAGAAATCATCCATCTCAATGTCACCGAACAGAAAAAAAATCGTAACACCTCTATAACCAGAATTGACATATGGGCAAACAAATGCTGGGACTTCACCCAGGCTTTCCCACGAGTGGGTTCGCAGGTATGGGCTCTGGGCTGTGGGGTGTGCAGCAGGAAATCAGTTGGTTTGGTGCTCCGCCCATTGCCTTCCCTCCTCTGCTTCTATTTTAAAAACAGCAGGGGAGTGGGTGGCACAGCGGTTAGCACTGCTGCCTCACAGTGCCAGAACCGGGTTTGATTCCCAGCTTGGGTCACCATCTGTGTGGAGTCTGCATGTTCTCCGCTTGTCTGCGTGGGCTTCCTCTGGGTGCTCTGGTTTCTTCCCACAGTCTGAAAGACACACTGGTTAGGTGCATTGACCATGCTAAATTCTCCCTCAGTGTACCCGAACAACTGCCAGAGTATGATGATTAGGGGAATTTCACAATAACTTCATTGTCGTTTTACTATTAGCCTATTTGTGCCATTAATAAACAATCTTTAAACTTTTAAGTGATGTGTTGTCTATCCATCCTTAAACAAAACCGAAGTCCTTCCGTGGCCAATTAATTTTCACAGTAAGAAGTCTCACAGTCCAACAGGCTACAGTCCAACAGGTTTATTTGGTAACAAACACCACTGGCTTTTGGAGCACTGCTCCTTCATCCAGTGAATAGGGAGTTCTGATCACAAACAGTTTTCACCAACGCTTACAGGCAACTTACTGTCTGGAGGGATTGCCCAGTGAAAGTTGATGGGCTCTCCAGATTCTCCAGGAAAGCAATAATGCAGGTGTCCCTCCACTCTGTGGACCCCAAAGGCCATTCCCCACCTTTCACCCATCTTGGCACGGGTGGTGCACTCCATTCCCTGCCCCTCACTTGGCCCTCACTGGCTGTGGTGCACCCTGACCCCACTTACCTGTACTCCAGGTGGGCTTGGGGAAGGCTGGTCCAGAGACCCCCACTTGCTGAATCCCTAAGATATGTTTCAGACCTTGGCATCACTCTGTTGGTTTAAAATATGCTGCCAGTCTGTCTTTGAAAGTTAGTTGCTTGATGGCAAAGTCTCTAAATGGCCTCAAACCACCAACTCGACAATGAGCAGCTTCATGTGCCAATCCCATAGTGTTGCGTTGCTGCCATTGTGGGTGACTTGTTCTAATGAGAGTCAGTGCCCTGAGAGAGTGGTGATTCTCAGTTTGCACTGATCAGTCATATTGCTCACATCCAGGAAATGAGTAATTAATAAGTATCTTCAGGACAAGTAGCTGGAACCAAGGTGGGTTGATGAAGATAATTTCATCCATAATCTAAATTAAATGTTGGAACATTGAAGGGCATTCCTGTTCCCTCTTCCTTCCTTTGATTACTGGAAAACAGCAGGACAGCACAGTGGGACAATGGTTATCCGGGGAACTGGGTTCAGTTCCGGCCTCGGTATGTGTGGCGATTACGTTTTCTCCGTCTGTAAGTATGGGTTTCCTCCGGGTGCTCTGGTTTCCTCCCACAATCCAAAGATGTGCAAGTTAGATCGATTGGCCATGCTAAAATTGACTCAAGTGTCAAGAAGATTAGCAGGGTAAATGTGCAGGGTTACAGGAATAGGGGCTGGGTGGGATTGTAGTTGGTACAACTTGATGGCCTTCTTTTGTACTGTAAGGATTCTATGATTCAATAACAGGGGTCACCTTAATCTCATGCAGACCATGCCTCCGGTGCATCACAATAAAAGGGCACAAGGTCTAACTATCCTTCAACAAATTCTTGATGAAGTCCCCTAGTGGCTCCCAGTGACGCTGCTGGGATTGAAATCTGCCAGTCTCCCAGCTGCACAGCAGGTTCTGGAAGTGGCTTAACCTGCCTCAGTAGCCATGATTGCCTGGACTATACCAAATAGAGTCACAGTTTCCAGGCTGGATGGAGGCAAACTTGCTCCTGACCCTCCAGCAGCCGGTGGAACATACATCTTCATGGGAAATCCCAGCCAAGTTGCAGCAGAACTGGTTTGAATTCAAAATTTACAATGCAGCCACTTTGATGTCCCATTTCATAGAATAGAATCATATAATCCCTAGTGCAGAAGGAGGCCATTCAATTCATCAAGTCTGAACCGACCACAATCTGACCCTGGCTCCATTACCCCATGCATTTACCCTAGTTAGTCCCCCTGACATTTAGGGACAATTTAGCACGGCCAATCCATCTAACATCTTTGGACTGTGGAAGGAAACCCACGCAGACCCGGGGAGGATGCGCAAACTCTGCGCAGATAGTGACCCAAGCTGGAAATTGAACCCAAGTCTCTGGCAGTGTGAGGCAAAGTGAAACAACTTTAAAATGGCTCTTCCCTTGAATCACAGTAAATAGAACATTGTGCAAAATCCTACAGCATCTTATCTCCAATCCTCAAGTCAGAAGAAAGGGCACAGGAAAAGAGTGAGAAAGAATGGAACAGCCCCTGTCGGGAGCTTTGATTCAAATGGAAATGCAGTTTCAAAGCGTACATTAATCATTACTGAAGTGTTGTGTAATTCCGTTCATGTTCACTGCATTATGATTACCGCACTCCATTGCGAGAAGCAAGAACTGCATTTATGTAGCACCGTTCCTCACATCTCGAAGCCTTAGCAGCCAATAAGATACACTTTGAAGCGTAGTGACTGTTATTGCGTAGGGAAGGGAGCTGCCAATTTGCACGCAGCAAGATCTCACAGAAAGCGTGAGAAAATGAGCAGATATTCAGTTTTTGAGGGATAAATATTTGTCGCATCACTGGGTTTAATGGTTCTTCTGCAAAATAGTCCCATGCTCTGTTTTCTATCCAGCTGGGAGAGCAAATAGGACAGTGATTCAGCATCTGAGCTGAAAGACAGCACCCGCAGCAGTGTGGCTCTCCCTCTGGACTGGCTCTCCCTCTGGACTGGCTCTCCCTCTGGACTGGCTCTCCCTCCGGACTGGTTCTCCACTGGATGAAAGGTGAGAGCGCCACCTACTGAGCCACAGCTGCCAGTGAAACTGGGAATGCTCCGAGATGGGAAAAGGTGCTCCAAACTCCATGCCTTTCTCTTTTGCTTCACTGCGCACAGAAAAGAACAGACTGGGAAAAAAGGTGGAGCAATGAGTCGAAACATTTCTCCCCTAGCCAAAATTACAATTTTTTTGGTAGCCATAAGGAGCCGAGTTGAGGCGGATTCAGACTGTCTGACAGCACTTTCTAGTGAAGTGTAACTGGTGTATTGGTACCAACAGACAGCCCCACCTGGATGATAGAATCCCTACTGTGCAGAAGGAGGCCATTTGGCCCATCAAGTCTGCACCAACTATCCGTTGGAGTATCTTTTCCAGAGTCCCTCCCGTACCCTCTCCCAGTAATCCCATTCATTTACCCACAGCCAATCAACCTAACCTGCACGTCTTTGGACTATGGGAGGAAACCGGTGCACCCAGATGAAACCCACCCAAACATGGGGAGAACGTGCAAACTCCACGCAGACAGTGACCCAAGCTGGGAATCGAGCTGGAGTCATTGGCACTGTGAGGCTTCAGCGCTAACTACTGTGCCACCAACAGAACGCCTCCTGAGATACTCCTAGGCATTGCAGATGGTGCCAGATGCCCCAATGGATGGCAAATATGCAAACATGTCCGATTTCGCTTCATTGATGTCTTAACAAGCAAGGTGCCATCTGTTGATGGCACCCTTTTCTCAGTGTCATAAGGTCACAAGTTTATAGCCTCACTACCATAAACATACACAGTGTTAGAGGCTGAGGGAGTGCTGCATTGTCAGCAGTGTTGCCTGTAGGATGAAATGCTAAACCTATAACTAATCCCATGGTATAAATTTGAAGAGGAGGAGAGGCGTTATCTTAGGTACCAATATCTGTCCTTCAACCAATGTCGTTAAAACAAATTATCCGGTCATTGACAAAGCTTTGACAAAGGGTCATCTGGACTCGAAACATCAGCTCTTTTCTCTCCTTGTGGATGCTGCCAGACCTGCTGAGATTTTCCAGCGTTTTCTCTTTTGGTATCCAGTCATTATCTCATTGCTGGATTGGGAATTTACTGTGTCTAAATTGGCTTCTTTGTTTAAAGAGGCAGAAATGAATGGAGAGTGCCTCCAGCATTTTCTGATTTGTTTCAGATTCCAGCATCCACAGTATTTTGTTTTTTTCTTAGGACTTCTTTGTTGAATTGGTTTTCTTTCTCAGATGCTGCCACACTAACAATCACCTTCTTATTGAGTGACAATGACACTTCAATGAACTACAGGATCTTTTACCCCTGGATGGAGGGGGGAATCTAACCCTTCTTCATTCTCAATATTCCAACATTCTGCTGCTGTGCCCCTTTCACATGGCTAACTATTCAGGGGTAGAAAGTGATCATGGCTCTCACCAGCTTTCAAGGCTGCCTCAGGGCCAGCACAGTTTATTATTAGTGTTACAAGGAGGCTTACATTAACACTGCAATGAACTTACTGTGAAAACCCCCGGATCATCAAGCTCCTGCACCTGTTTGGGTAAACTGAGGGAGAATTTAGCATGGCCGATGCACCTAACCTGCACATCTTTGGAGCGTGGGAGGAAACCAGAGCACCCAAAGGGAACACACAGGCATGGGGAAAATGTGCAGATCCTGAACAGACACGGACCTAAGTCAGGAATCGAACATGGGTCCCTGGCACTGTGAGGTAGCAGTAACTATGCAACCGTGTGTCACCCCAACTGATATAACGGTTCCATCAGTCAGACTGTCTCCAATTTGGAACATCAAGAGGCCATTCAACTTCTCCAGTCTGCTCTACCACTCACTTATACTCATCAGTAACTCTGCATTCCTTGATATGCATACTTAATGAAAATCTACTGGCCTCAATTCCAATGTGAAGAGATAACCACATCCTTTTGGGGAATAGATTTCCAGATTCTTCCAACGATTTGTGTGAAAGTGATTAGCCAAGAGGAAGCATAAGGGCTGGCGTGGAGAGGAAGAAAAGGGAGGAAGTCACTGTTGTAACTTTGGAAATGCAGCAACCATTATGCATATAACAGGCTCCCTTAAACAGCAATGCGGTGAATGACTTGACCATCCATTTTGTTATCATGTTCTTATGATCAGTTGCATTACTTTAAAACAATGCCTTTAATCTTTCACATCGACATAGAGAAACAGGGTCTTAATTTCAGAAAAAGAGCATCTCCAACAATGCAGCACTCCTTCAGTATTGTACTAAGAGTGTCCAACTAGATTTTTGTACACAAATCCCATCTATGAGAGGCGAACCCATGACAGTCTAACTCAGCCACAAGAGTGCTGCCCACTAAGTCGAGTCTTTTATCTGTCAAAAGTATTGCCTTGAACAATGTGCTAAAAAGTTTAAAGTTTATTTTTTAGTCACAAGTAGACTTACATTAACATTGCAATGAAGCTACTTTGAAAATTCCCTTTTTGTAACACTCAGGCGCCTGTTTGGGAACACTAAGGGAGAATTTATCATGGCCAATGCACCTAACCAGCACTTTCAGACTATGGGAGGAAATCAGAGCACCCGGATTAAACCCATGCAAAAACGGGACAATGTGCAGACTTCATACAGGTAGTGACCCGAGCCGGGAATTAAACTCTGGTCCCTGGCCCTGTGAAGCAGTAGTGCTAACCACCCTAAAAAAAAAAGGAAGTATTAACCATTCCTGAACTGACAAGTGCAAATTCATCCTCCAAGTCAAGGTTGACTTCGAGTCAATCATTTGACTCATTGGGAGATATGAAATGAGCCCTGGGTAATTAGAATATCGTAATTATTACTGTAAGTGCTTTGAAACAAATGGAAGTTTGAATGACCTGCTATAAAGTGCTGAAATGAATGCCCAGCTGGAAGAAGTAAAATGGCAATCTGGCCTCTCAGATCAATCCTCCAGACATTGGGAGCTCACTGCACATGAGAGGCAACTTTATATTCAAAAACTCCAACCAACCTTGACTTTGCAAGACTGAAAGAACTAAGGATCAGAGAAATACTTTGAGATTAATAAGTCATTAACAACGCTAAACTGTGCTTAAGTCACAGGAAGCGATTTGTTTTCAGTGGCAGATTTATAAATGTGAAGGAAGTCAAATCAACGTGTAGCCATCCATCTTGTATATTATTTCATTAATACTTAATCTTGGTTCATGGAGCTTGGTTACATCTTTAATAATGACTGACATTGCTTCCTCCAAGTAGGAACATCAACCGCATATACAAGTCATATATAAATAAATAGCATTTTTAGTATCATTTTGTTTTGATAAATGGCCCCTGCTTTATTAAGTGTTCCCATTATTAACTATCGATTTCTACTGGGCAATTGTCACCAGCACGTTGCATAGTTTCATATCTTCCTTGCTCTCATTAGTCAATGAGATGTGAAATGAACTAACTTTGGTTTTACATTTTTTTAAAAATCTTGCAAATAAAAATCAGAAGACTTTCCAGTGAACTAATCAGTTAATAAGATGCTATTACAATAAACAGGTTTTTCATTGATGCTTCAGTAACTTTCAATAAAATACAAACAACAAAATATTATTTCGCACAGCCAGCAAGCTGATCTTCAATGTGAAGCACAATGGCACAGTGGTGAGCACTGCTGGCTCGTAGCACCAGGCACCTGGGTTCAATCCCCAGCTTGAGTCACTGTCTGTGTGGAGTCTGCACATTCTCCCCGTGTCTGCATGGATTTCCTTTAGGTGTTCTGATTTCCTCCCACAGTCTGAAAGATGTGCTGGTTGGGTGCAATGGCCATGCTAAATTCTCTCTGTGTACCTAAACAAGTGCTGGAGTGTGGCAACTAGGGGTTTTTTACAGTAATTTCATTGCAGTGTTAATGTAAGCCTACTTGAGATGCTAATAAATAAACTTTGCTAAAATTTCTTCCTGCTGGTTAGTTCTTAGTTATTTAAAGTTTATTTATTAGTGTCACAACATATTGCAGTTAACACTGCAGTAAAGGTACTGTGAAAATCCCCCTGTTGCCACATTTTAATGCCTGTTCGTGTACATTGAGGAAGAATTTAGCACCGCCAATTCATCTAACCAGCATGTCTTTCAGACTGTGGGAGGAACCCGGAGGAAACCCACACAGACACGCGGAGAACATGCACACTCCACACAGACAGTAACCCAGGCCTGGAATCAAACCTGGGCCCCTGGCATGCAATGCAGCAATGCTAACCACTGTACCACCATTTCTCAGTTATTTTCCATTACTACCAGGTGACAGTAGTGAGACATTCTTGCAGTTTTATTTGAATAGATCCTGGCGGAGTGAAGAATATCTCAACCCCCAAAGGCTGACAATCTCACTTATATTTTTTATTTTAAGATTCATCTTTTCTCCCCCCTCTGTTCACATGGTGGAAATTAGCCTGTTCTACTCTTCTCTCAGAAAGCTTTCACAATTCTTGCCATCCACATGCTGAATCCAATTGACTTGGAAGGAAATTGCATGTACTAGAGTTCCAATATGCCTGTTACCCTAATTCTTCTAGCTGGTAGAGGTCACAAGTTTGCAAGGTGCTGTAGAAGGAGCATTGGTAAGTTCCTGGAGTGCATCTTGAAGCAGGTACACACTGCTGCTACTGTGCATTGATGATGCAGGGAGAGAATGCTTAAAGATATAAATGGGCTGATCAAGTGGATTGCTTTGTTCCAGATGGTGTTAAGTTTCTTGGGCATTGTTGGGGTTGTACTTATCCAAGCAAGTGGAGAATATTCCATCCCACTCCTGACTTGTACCTTATAGGTGGTGGACAGCTTTTGGGAAGTCTGGAGGTGAATTACTCACCACAGAATCCCCAGCCTCTGACTTGATTATGTAACCACAGTCGATATGGTTGATCTATGACAAATAGGTAAATCTCTGGATGTTGATGGTGAAGGATTCAGTTTTGGTAAACACTATTGAATGTCAGGTGATTGGTTAGATTCTCTCTTGTCAGAGATGATCATCAGCTGGCACTTGTGGGGTGTGAACGTTATATTCCACTTTATCAGCCCAATTCTAACTGTTGTCCATGTTTTGCTGTAGGTGGGCATCGATTACTTCAATATCTGTGGAGTCCTGAACGATACCGAAGATTGTGCAATTATCAGCGAACGTCCCCACGCCTGACTTTCAAATGGAGGGAAGATCGTTGGTGAAGCAGCTGAAGATATTTGGGCCTAGGGTACTACCTTGAGGAAGTCATGCAGTGATATCCTGGAGCTAAGATGGTTGGCCTCCAGCCACCATAACCATCTTCTCTTTCAGGACTCCAACATTTGGAGAGTTTTCCCTATGATTGCCATTGACTTCTAATTTGGTCAGGCTCTTTCATGCTACACTCGGTCAAAAGCTGTCCAGATGTCAAGGGCAGTCATAGAATCTCTACATTGTAGATGGAGGAGTTTTGGCCCTATGAGCCTGCGCTGACTCTCCAACAGAGCCCTATCCCCATATCCCACATAGTTATTCCGCTAACCCCCCTAATCTTTGACACTGAACGGCAATTTAGCTCAACCAATCACCTAACTTGCATACCTTTGGGCTGTGGGAGGAAACCAGAACACATGGAGGGTATCCATGCAGACATAAAGAAAGAATGCAAACTTCACACAGACGAAAGCCAGGGTTGAACCTGGGTCCCTGGTGTTGTGAGGCAGCAGAGCTAACCACTGGGCCACTCTGCTGTTTTCAGTTCATTTTTCTGCAAGTTTTTAGACACTTTTAGTGTGCTAACATTTCCCAATATGTTTTTGCATCAAGCTTTTATAATTGCTGTCGTGAAATGTCAAGGCCTGGCTAGTACAAACATTTTATGTGGGGGAGAGTGGGGGTCAAACTTTAGAATTTTTTTCACTCAAGGAAGCGATGAGCAAATTTTGGAAAAATAAGGTTTGGCACAATATTAAACACGGATTTCAGTAAAATATTGACATATGAGGAAAAGAAACAGCTTGCTGAGCAAAAGGAAAGCATTGTCAAGGAAATAAAATGATCATTTTAAAGTATGAGTAATTAATAATGCTGACCATTTGAGTGTGAGAGGATAAATTGTGTATGTGTGTGTCTGGTTCATTTCCACTCTGGGTGGGGGGGGGGGTTCAATCACTCACCCTCACCTACACTGGTTTGTAGGAGGGGTTGATTGTGAGTGTGAACTCTGAAATGGGGGTGAGCCACTCTGTCTTACACGCGCACGCGTGCACACACACATGTGCGCGCACACACACACACACACACACACACACACACACACACACACACTCAAACACACCCTCTGTAACACACACTTTCTGTCACACACACCCTCTCTCATGTACACATTCTCCCGCATACACAAACTGTCACTCATGCACTCCCCGCCATCTGCAGGTTTTTCATAGACTACGTATTAAGCTGCCTTTCACTTAATTATGGCTCAACTAACACACAGACTCGGAGAGACAAGTACTCTGCTTAAAGATGTTTCTTTACTTTGCAAGTTTGGCTCAATATATGAGGGAGAGAGATTTGGGGTAGTTCCAAATCACTCTGAAATTACATCACTCTCGGTTTACAGTTATACAATTTTGAAAAGTAATTTGTCTACCCCTTAGTCATCCCAGCCAGGTATGAGCCAATCTTTATTAGTATGGATTATTGACCTTGGCACATAACATTTGCTTCTTGGACAGCATTGGATTGCATGATCAGTTCATGAACTTCAGCAGTTTTTTGCAATCTCCTGATGCTTTCAGAAAACTCTTAGCTGGTGTAATGTATTTCCTATTCATTAGAACTGTCTGAGACCTTTGGCGTTGTGCTTTGCTAGTGACTATCCTATTCATTAGGACTGTCCAGAGATACTGATAAGAGTTGCTCCTCCCTTTGCTCAGTGGCTGCATTGTTCCAAAGAATATGGTTCTTTTTACTAGACTATGTCCCATCATGCCTGAGAGCATTGTGTCATTAGTCAAGATGTATGCTTTTAACAGAATATGTTTTCAAAAATACATGTCTAAATTCTCCAACGGTGGTTATATATGTCTCTATGCAAACAGTATATTCCAGGCACTTTGTGACTTTTCTACACACTACTTACTCTGATCTAATGTACCCTTATCTGTTAGTCTTTTCATCCCAAATTGTTTTAAACTCCTTTGTCCACTTATCCAAACTTCACATTAATGGAAGCTGTTCCACCAATCAGAGACTGGTCCCCACCCATTTTGAATGCTGATAGACTCACTAGTGAGTCTATCAACAGCAAACATGGGAGATAAATGGCCTGTGATTGCAGAACCTTCAAATTTATTAACCTGTGTTTTAAATATACAATCTATGGGATGGACAGAAAGACTTGATTAATAGTACAAGCCCTGGTCTAGGTATTGCATTAAGAAGAAACTTTATAAATGCATTTATTGTTATTGATTCATGCATGTTAAGCAATAGGACCAAGTCTGTACCCATGTTAACAAGCAAGTGGCCTGAGAAGGCCAAGATGCTGCCAGGATAGTGTGTCAAACAAAGGAATGCAGATCACAACTTTTTTCCAGAGGTTTCTTCCAACACACTTGAACTGACAGTAATATTCAAACAAACATGCTTAAACATTTCTGAATATGGGATGGATTTTCTCTGACATCTGGACCAAAGGGGGCTGCCATGCCTATGATGCCAGGGAATTGGGTTCAATTCCGTCATTGGATGACTGTCTGTGTGGAACTTATACGTTCTCCTTGTGTCTGTGAGGGTTTCCTCTGGATCCTCCAATTTCCTCTCACAGTCCATGTGAGGGTTACGTTGATTGGCCATGCTAAATTGTTCTTAATGTCAGGGGATCTAGCAGGGTAAATATGTGGGATAGGACCTGCATGGGGTTGTTGTCGGTGAAGGCTGAAGGGCACTGTAGTGTTTTTTTTTTATTTGTGGGACAAGGATGTTGCTGGCTGACCAGCATTTATTGCCCACCCCTAGTTGTCTGAGGATAGTTGAGAGTCAACCACATTGCTGTGGCTCTAGAATCAGATGTCAGCCATGTCACTTAAAGACAGCAGATTTCCTTTCCTCAAGGACATTAGTCAACCAGATGGGATTTTTCAACAATCAACAATGGTTTCACAGTCATCAGTAGTTCCAGATTTTTTTTTATTGTATTCAAATTCCACCATCTGATGGTGGCAGGTTCTGAACCCAAGTCCCCAGAACATTAGCTGAGTTCCTGGATTAATAATCCAGCAATATTACCACTGGGCCATCGCTGCCCCCCCCCCCCCCACCACCCACAGCCCCCTTGAAGATTGCAGTTCTCTACTCTTTCCCACCTGTACCTGCCATCACCACCTTGTGAAAATCCATCCTAATATAGTTTGACAGCTCAATAAGAACCTGACAGTGCTGTTGGAGAACAATTCTGGCCTCAGGCCACTGTCTGTGTGGAGTTTGCACCTTCTCCCATGTCTTGCAGATTTCCTCTGGGTGCTCCAGTTTCCTCCCATACTCCAAAGATGTGCAGGTTAGCTGGATTGACCATGCTAATCCAGGAGAATAGCAGGACAAATACATAAGGTTATGGGGATGCGGTTTGGGTAGTATTGTGGTCAGTGCAGACTCAATAGCCAAGTGGTCGTCTTCTGCACTATAGGGATTTTGTGATTCAATCAGATTATGGCTGATCTGTATCTCAACTTCATTTACCTGCCATTCTAAATATCTGCCTAGATACCATTACCCAACCAAAATTAGTCCCAACTCAGTGTTGAATACTCCCAATAACTCAACCTCCTATACCTTTAGGAACAAGGAATTTCAATTTGGGTTGTGTGACAAAAATATAGGAACACTCTCAAAGAAGGCTACATGGATAAAGGAGCAAATTTTCCAATCCCACCATGCTGTAGGGACTGGAAAATTTGCCAGATCATTGAAAGGCATGTTGACCTCGGGTGAGGCAGGACAGAACGGGGAAAATCTGTGTTAAACATTCACTTATTTTTCAAACATCTCAGCGGCCTCATGTTCTGATCAATCACATCATTGAATTCAGGAGTGAGTAAAATCTTGGTGTAAGCGAGAGGTGGGGTTGACTGGTTACTGCTGAGGTTAACCTTTTACAGATGAGCAGGAGTTGCTGAATAATGAAAAACTATAATGGGTAGTTCCCCAGTCATCTTTTACTGCTGATAACATGTTGAGCTGGTATGCTTCTCTCTGGGGACATGCACTTCACTTCATAGCAAATTATAACCAAGACTCCTAATGTTGCTGAGGATTTGAGCTTATGCCTCTATAAGTCAGGGAGGGGGAAAAATAACAAGAATAATTGCTGTGGAAGGCATTGAATTTATCACCTCTTTTCAGCTGGTTTTTAACGAGACAAGTCAGCATGAAAACTGCTTTGTGTCAAAGCTGATATAATTACTGATCTCTCCAGCTACGTCACTCATGATTTACTGCCACACTGAATTTGTGCTTCTGAGACTTCCTACGGGATTCACTGCTTCAAAAGAGGGGAAAAGAAAGCCTGATTATCCTGAGCAATTAGGGAGAGCAGAGCACTTATGCTTTTATCAGTCTTCCTTCCTTAACTGGTTTTCAGGGCCAATGGTTAAAAATAGCAGTCCAAAGCAGAATGTAAAAGCTTCCCGTCACATCAAAACAAAAGGGACAACTCCGCCCAGGATGGAAAGGCCCCTTCAAGATGTTAAATCATGTTGCACGCAACAGTCTTGCGTTTTCATCGTCCCCTGAGGCAGGTTGAGAAGACATTGAAAGAATTTTCCTCTTGGACAGCTTCCTCGAGGCCAACTCAATGTCCTGGCCAACCACTCGGCAGTGGAAGGTAGCTAATCATGTCCTTATTTGGGGCCAAATTGTTGAAGCCGCCATGATTTTCCAGATGGCGTATTGTCCACCTGAATGATAGTATCTGGTTCCCGGAAATTCAAAATATCATACTTCTTGATTCAAAGGGCCGAATTTGGTGTTTGTTTAATGTCTCTCCATGAGGGTTGGAAAATGGACACACAGCATGTAATGTGACACCTGGATGTAGAATCCCTACAATGGAGAAGGAGCCTTTCTGGTCTATCGAGTCTGTACTGACTACAATCCCACCCAGACTCTATTCCGGTAACTCTCATTTACCCTGCTATCCCATGACACTGGGGTCAATTTAGCACAGCCAATCAACCTAACCTATGAATCTTTGGACTCTTAGTTCCTACCTTTACAAATAACATAACATAACAAATCAACTATACAAGGCACTAATTACATTACACCTGCAATATTGCAAACAGTTTTTATCCCCTTATGTAAGGAAAGAGATACTTAGAAGTAATCTGGAGAAAATTCAGTAGGTTGAACCTGGGTATGGAAGGGTTTTCTTATGAGGAGAGGTTGAGTAGGTTGGGTCATACTCTTGGGGTTGAGACAAATGAGAGGTGACCTTATTAAGACATATAGGATTCTCGGCAGTTTGACAGGGTCAATGCTGAAAGGTGATTTCCCCTTGCTGGAGACTCTGGGATCAGAGGCCTAATCTCAGAGTAAGGGGTCACCCATTTAAGACAGAGCTGAGGAGGAATTTCTTCTCTCAAAAGGCAATGAACTTGTGGAAATATTTACCACAGAGAGCTGTGAGACACTGGGTCATTAAGTATGTTCAAGGCTGAGATAAACAGATTTTTAATCAGTAAGGATATGGGGAAAAGACGGGAGTGACATTGATGATTATAATATCAGTCATGATCTCATTGAATGGTGGGGCAGACTCAATGGGCTGACAACATATTATTTAATGATATGTTGTTTCCTGGCAGTGAGCTGGCTTCCATCATCACGATCCTTTCTTCCATCTCTCTTTCACATACACCTTTTAGTTCTGTTGGTACTTCACAGGGTGGGTATGAGGGTGAATCATTAGTTTCTTTGCTGGGTGAAACATAACCTGATACTCAAAATCTTCAAAAAATCCGACTGTCCCATTTGAAACACTCTAGATTCATTACCAGGTCTTCCTTGCTTCTGGCCAGAGGGTGGTTTTCAATAAATAGACTACCCTCAACCCTCAGTACTATCTCCTTTGGCTCATGTTCTACTGAGACGAGCTTCCACTCTTCCCAACTACGCAATTCCAGGACCACCTGTGTGGAATATATAGTTAATACCTTTGCCTCTGTGTGTCCTTCTGATTTGTGTTGTTGCTTGCAATCGAATCTTAGTTCCACTGTGACGTTTCTTGGTTTCTGTTCATCTTTTCTCAGGCAACCATTTTCTTGTAAATTTTCAGGAAAGATCTCATGGCACTGTCTGAGTGGGATCAAAAAACAGAAAATGCTGGAAAATCTCAGCAGGTCTGACAGTATCTGTGGAAAGAGAATAGAGCCAATGTTTCGAGTCTGGATGACCCTTCAGAGGAGACCTGAAACTCTGTTGTTGATACTCGGCATCCTGTTATCGACAATCAGATTCAGATTTTTGTTATGGACTTATTCCTCACCCATTCCCTGATCCAAATGGTTATTTAAATTTCTTTTCTCTGGGAACTGTTGCCATTACGTGCGGTTTTATGGTTCTCATGCCTGTTTGTGTCCTCAAATTCCATATAATCCCTACAGTGAAGAAGGAAGCAATTCGACCCATCAAGTCTGCACCGATAACAATCCCACCCAGGCCTTATCCTTGTAACCCCACATGTTTACCCCACTAATCCCTCTAACCTATACATCTCGGGATACTAAGGGGCAACTTAATGTAGGGACTAGCCCACATATTTTTCGTCTATGAGAGGAAACCAGACCACTCGGAGGAAACACACGCGAACATGGGAAGAATGTGCAGACTCCATGCAAACAGTGGCCCAAGGCCGGAATCGAATCCAGGTGCTGGAACTGTGAGGCAGCAGTGCTAACCATTATGCCACCAGTCTGCCTTCATCATTGTCAGAATTCAGTAAGAATTTAGCAACACCAATTTTAAATCCAACTGATTTATTTGATAGTAAATCTGCGAGCTTTCGACACTCTCGTGTCTTCGCCAGGCAAATGCAGTGTTCTGGTCTGCAATCGCACACATATCAACACAGACAGTCACAGATTGCTGATTAGAATGCGAATCCTTACATCTAACCTGCTATTCAAGTGTTAAAGTGGCTAACAATGTGTATGAAGGAAATCCTGAGCATTGGTTAGAGAATTGTGTATTTTCTCCAGACAGCACAGTAAGTGAGGTTTTTTGCTAATCCAGGCAAGTTACGGGGTTACAGATAGTGTGACATGAAGCCAAGATCCCTGTTAAGACCGTCCTCACGTGTGCGGAACTTGGCTATCAGTCTCTGCTCAGCGACTCTGCGCTGTCGTGTGTCACGAAGGCCCCCTTTAAGAACATTTACCCGCAGGTCGGAGGCCGAATGCCCATGACTGCTGAAGTGTTCGCCCACAGGAAGGGAACTGTTTTGCCTGGTGATTGTTGAGTGATGCTCATTCATCCGCTGTCGTAGTGTCTGCATGGTCTCCCCAATGTACCATGCTTTGGGACATGCTTTCTTGCAACGTATTGGGTAGACAATGTTGGCCGAGTTGCAAGAGTATGTACTGTGTACCTCGCGTTTGATGATGTCATCCATGTCTGATCTGGCATGTCTTGCAGAGGTTGCTGTGGCAGGGTTGTGTGGTATTGTGGTCACTGTTCTCCTGAAGGTTGGGTAGTTTGCTGCGAACAATGATCTGTTTGAGGTTGTGCGGTTGTCTGAAAGCAAGATGTGGGGGGGTGGGGATGGTCCTAGCGAGATGTTCATCATCATCAATGATATGTTGAAGACTCCGGAGAAGTACTGGACAACGAAGGGTACTCTGTCCATCGTGTCCCGTGTTCGTCTTCTGAGGAGGTCAGTGCGGTTTATCTCTGTGGCACGTCGGAACTGTCGATTGATGAGTCGAGCGCCATATCCTGTTCTCACAAGGGCATCCTTCAGCGTCTGGAGGTGTCTGTCACGATCCTCCTCATCTGAGCAAATTCTGTGTATACAGAGGGCTTGTCCATAGGGAATGGCTTCTTTAACGTGTCTAGGGTGGAAGCTGGAGAAGTGGAGCATTGTGAGGTTGTCTGTCGGTTTGTGATACAGTGAGGTGCTGAGATGACCGTCCTTGATGGAGATGTGTGTGTCCAAGAATGCAACTGATTCTGGAGAATAGTCCATGGTGAGTCTGATGGTTGGATGGAACATGTTGATATCATCATACAGTTGTTTCAATGATTCAACTCCCCGTGTTGGAGATCTCTACTGCCTCCCAAAGATACATAAGGCAAACATACCCGGCTGTCCCATCATATCGGGCAATGGGACCCTGTGTGAGAACCTCTCCAGCTATATCGAGGGCATTCTGAAACCCATTGTACAAAGAACCACCAGCTTTTGTCTTGACACTACAGACTTCCTACAGAAACTCAGCACACATGGAGCAGTTGAACCAGGGACACTCCTTGTCACAATGGATGTCTCGGCGCTCTACACCAACATCCCCCATGACGATGGATTGCTGCAACTGCCTCAGTACTCAATGCCAACAACTGCCAGTTTCCGGATGCAATTTTACACAACTCATCCGCTTCATCTTGGACCACAATGTCTTCACCTTCAACAATCAGCTTTTCATCCAGACACATGGAACAGCCATGGGGACCAAATTCGCATCTCAGTGTGCCAACATCTTCATGCACAGGTTCGAACAAGACTTCTTCACCACACGAGATCTTCAACCAAGGTTATATACTAGATACATTGATGACATCTTTTTCCTTTGGACTCATGGTGAACAATCATTGAAACAACTGTATGATGATATCAACAAGTTCCATCCCACCATCAGACTCACCATGGACTATTCTCCAGAATCAGTTGCATTCTTGGACACACGCATCTCCATCAAGGACGGTCACCTCAGCACCTCACTGTACCGCAAACCGACAGACAACCTCACAATGCTCCACTTCTCCAGCTTCCACCCTAGATACGTTAAAGAAGCCATTCCCTATGGACAAGCCCTCCGTATACACAGAATTTGCTCAGATGAGGAGGATCGTGACAGACACCTCCAGACGCTGAAGGATGCCCTCGTGAGAACAGGATATGGCGCTCGACTCATCGATCGACAGTTCCGACGTGCCACAGCGATAAACCGCACTGACCTCCTCAGAAGACGAACACGGGACACGGTGGACAGAGTACCCTTTGTTGTCCAGTACTTCCCTGGAGCGGAGAAGCTACGACATCTTCTCCGGAGTCTTCAACATATCATTGATGACGATGAACATCTCACTAGGGCCATCCCCACCCCCCCACTTCTTGCTTTCAGACAACCACACAACCTCAAACAGATCATTGTTCGCAGCAAACTACCCAACCTTCAGGAGACAATACCACACAACCCTGCCACAGCAACCTCTGCAAGACATGCCAGATCATAGACATGGACGACATCATCAAATGTGAGGACACCATTCACCAGGTACACGGTACATACTCTTGCAACTCGGCCAACGTTGTCTACCTAATACGTTGCAAGAAAGCATGTCCCGAAGCATGGTACATTGGGGAGACCATGCAGACACTACGACAGCGGATGAATGAGCATCGCTCAACAATCACCAGGCAAAACAGTTCCCTTCCTGTGGGCGAACACTTCAGCAGTCATGGGCATTCGGCCTCCGACCTGCGGGTAAATGTTCTTCAAGGGGGCCTTCGTGACACACGACAGCGCAGAGTCGCTGAGCAGAGACTGATAGCCAAGTTCCGCACACATGAGGACGGTCTTAACAGGGATCTTGGCTTCATGACACACTATCTGTAACCCCCGTAACTTGCCTGGGTTAGCAAAAAACCTCACTCACTGTGCTGTCTGGAGAAAATACACAATTCTCTAACCAATGCTCAGGATTCCCTTCACACACATTGTTAGCCACTTTAACACTTGAATAGCAGGTTAGATGTAAGGATTCGCATTCTAATCAGCAATCTGTGACTGTCTGTGTTGATATGTGTGCGATTGCAGACCAGAACACTGCATTTGCCTGACGAAGACACGAGAGTGTCGAAAGCTCGCAGATTTACTATCAAATAAATCAGTTGGATTTAAAATTGGTGTTGCTAAATTCTTACTGAGTTCTTACTACCCCAGTCCAACGCCGGCATCTCTACTTCATCATTGTCATCCAGGGTTTGGGCATTTTGGTTTCTTTTCCTTCTCATTCAGCATTTCACTCTGTCTCTGATAACTTGTTTACCATTTTCTTTCTTTGTTCTGTACATTTTTTACCAGTGACCGGGCTTTCTGTTCTGATCTACTGTTTTTTTTTCTATCTGTGAACTTGTGCAGTCATCCACAACACTTGCACATCTTTTTCTCTTTCTGGTGTACATTCTTTTGTTGCTGTTTGATTGCATCAATTCTGCTGCCTCTCTTTTAACTTAAAGATGCTGACTACCCAACTGGATATCTTACACTTATCCATCTACTCGTGCTTTCACACTCTGCAGCCTATGCTATTGTGAGCTTGTCTTTTTCAATCAAATCATTTTGTACTTCAGGATGTTTAAGCCACAAATGAGCTGATCTAGCAGCCTTTCATCTGTGTCCTTGAATGTACATTTTCTGGCTGCATTTTTCAATCTAGTTAAGTTGCCAACAGGCTCACCTAGTTCCTGCTTCCTGCTTCAGGCTTTGGAATTCATACCAGTAAACCTGATTGTGGAATCCTGACAGTGCAGAAGGAGGCCAATTCATTCTACACCAACTCTCCAACAGAGTATCATACCCTGGCGCAACCCCCACTCTATCTCCATAACCCCATGCATTTAACTCCCTACTCCCCCTAACTTACACATCTTGGGACACTAAGAGGCAAATTTAGCATGACCAATGCACCTAACCTGCACATCTTTGGAATGTGAGAGAAAACTGGAGCAATTGGAGGAAATCCATGCAGATGCAGGGAAAACATGCAAACTTCACATGACATTTGGACGTGAATCCAGGTCCTTGGCATTGTGAGGTAACAGTGCTAACCACTGTGCCACCGTGATGGTTTGACATCGACTGAAGATTGTTGCTGAATTTTTCAGAATTTTGTTCTTTGCTTGTCTGCGGTCATCCCTACTGAGCTCCCAGCAAGCAAACAAATTTAACCCATTGTTGGGGAAAAGAAAATATCCTAGTAGGTTAGAGAAGATTTTAAACTATTTGGCATTTGAGACACTTAACAAATCTACCTATATCGAATTAAATGACTCTAAATCAAACTTATATGCTAACAAGAGAATAGTTTACATATATGTGAATGCAATGAGTGATTTAAAACAAGTAATTATGATTTAAATCAAGTGATTATGATTTAAACACATATTTTGATATTTTAAATATCTTAGCTGTATTTTTATAAAGTGATTGTACATTTTAGCCAAGAAAAAGTTTCCGCAAGACCTGATGGTATAGGATCTTTCAGAAAGAACCACATTCTTAGGAAACAATGAAACCTCAGAACGTGTGAGTTTTTATCACTTGGAATTACTAGCAGTAAGGGTCTCAGGACTGCTTATGTATAGAGTTAATCACTATCCAGATAAAACAATGCCTTCTCAGACATGAGAATGTTTGATGTGGCCAGTGATGTGGAGGAAAATAGTGGGAATACTAACTTTGACCTCAGTGTCTGAAGTAGCCAAGCAATAGAGGAAGTTGAGTCAGCAGTAGGGGGAGGAAGCATCCGCATTCTATGAACTAATGAAATCATGTCAGAAAGTAAAATGCAATTGGCTAAAATATGTGACAGTTGTTATTAATGACTTATGTGTATTGAATTGATTGATTCAAAGTTAATGAAAGGTGAGAGAATTTGATAAGAAAAATGTATAATTAGTCTATCTAAACAATATACGTTCAAGTTTATTGCTGACGTCAGGTTGCTCTATGTCTGGAGAGGCCGAGGACTCTAATAATCTCTCCCTGCAACTCACTGGTCAAATCAATGTCTTTAAACTGGGACACTGGCTTTCTTGATTCTTTGTATTGGCTGAATTTTCAGCAATACCCGGTCACCTCACAAACACCACTTACAGCATTTTTATTTTATATCCCCCCCCCCCCTGCCTTTTAGCCCTTGGCTAGTTCAAGACTAGGTGACTAAATAAAAGTGTCTAAGCTTTTATTCTTAAATCCCAAAGAGTGATTTGGCCTCTTGATTTCTTTCCTCTTTAATATGATTGTTATCACTGATGCTGTACCCCTTGTTGATTTAACTAGTTGCACACAACTGCATTTGATTAAGTTTATCATCCCCACTAACGCTAAAATCACAATGAAAAATAATATAATTCCATGCAGGCCATTAAATGGATGTTTGATAATATGGATTCTCTTATACCAGAGGGGCGCTTGATAGTGGGACATCTCTTTGTCCACATGAACACTTATTACTGCTGCTGTACTCCTCATAGACTTCCCTACTAAAGCACTTAAAACATTTGTATAATGAACATTAGGATAACAATAAAAAAGAACACTATTCCTTGTACTATGGTTGTTTCCAAAGGACACATCCAGCTAGTTGCTCTCTTTGATAGAGAAAAGGATGTTGATTGTTTGTTTGAGTTTTTCAACCTCCTTTCTAATATGTGTGACCAAATTGGTTATGTATTCTGAAATACCAGGTATATATGTACAACACTCTGATCCAATTAACTCACATGTTCCACTCTTTGATGCCAAGATAAAGTCTAGTGCCTTTTGATTCTGTAGCAGCACAGTGAACATAGCAACCATCTCATCATTGATCGCAGCGAGGGCAATAGCTGTATCACTGGCAATTCCAGAACTGAGATATTGGCTTCACTCTCTGTTGCCAGCTTTTGTTTGGGGGCATCATTGTACAAAGGAAGTTGTCTCATTCCACAAGGCACATGAATTTCTCCCAAAAAGGAGATGGTGGGAATGATAAATATATGAAACAACATATCTGATAATAACATGACCCCTTCCATCTAATAGGTAGCCATGGGTATGCTTTGTTTCCACAAATGATGTGGGGATGCTAGCGTTGGACTGGGGTAAACACAGTAAGAAGTCTCATAACACCAGATTAAAGTCCAACAAGTCTATTTGATAGTAAACTCACAAGCTCTTGGGTTTGCCCCTTTGTTAGGTGAATGGAGAGTTCTGGCCTCAGACAGAGCATATAACAGCATAGATAGTTTACAGATTAATGATTAGAATGTGAGTCTTTACAACTAATGTACTGTTCAAGTATTAAAGATGCAAACAATGTGAGTGGAAAGAGCTTTAGGCATAGGTTAAAGAGATGTGTATTGTCTCCAGACAGTAGAGTAAGTGAGATATTGCAAACCCAGGCAAGTCACGGGGGTTACAGATAGCGCAACATGAACCCAAGATTCCAGTTGAGACAGTCCTCATATGTGTGGAACTTGTCTATCAGTTTCTGCTCAGCAAATCCGCGCTGTCGTGTGTCGTGAAGGCTGCCTTGGGAGAACGTTTACCCGAAGGTCAAAGACTGAATGCCTGTGACCACTGAAGTGTTTGCCAACAGGAAGGGAACAGGCTTACCTGGTGATTGTTGAGTGATGTTCATTCATCCGTTGTCATAGCATCTACATGGCCTGCTCAGTGTACCATGTTTCGGGACATCCTTTCCTGGATTTGTTTCCCCAAATCCAATATGTGCCACTGAGAGTTGGATAAATGTCCTTCTCACTGAAACAATATGGAATATTCCAAGATTGATCATTGCTGGGTGGATCCATGCAAATCCAGCTTGTGCCCAGATCCTTCCCAGGGCTTTCTTGTTTTCTCAACACAAAATAATCCTTTTGGTTTTGGTTTCGTATCATTTAAAATAAGGCTGGCTACTGGGCTGGGTGTGTTAAACATAGGTGTGTACCTATTCATGTGATTTGTCCCACCTGTACAAGATCTATTTCTATAAAAATCTTTCTCCACCATCACCTTCATTAAATTACCATGCTCTGTTACTGCTGTTCATATTAAAGTATCTTCCAATTAGTTCGGAATGCTTTATAAAGAGAATAATATCTATTTATTAGTCTTACAAATAGGTATACATTAACACTGCAATAAAGTTACTGTGAAAATTCCACAGTCACCGACATTTTGCAGCTGCTCGGATGCACTGAGGGAAAATCTAGCACAGTCACTTTCTGATTGTGGGAACAAACTGGAGTACCAGGAGGAAACTCTTGCAGACACAAGGAGAACATGCAGACTCTGCACAGACAGTGAGCAAGCTGGGAATTGAACCCAGGTCTCTGCACTGTGAGGCAGCAGTGCTAACCATTATGCCATCCAACAGCAACACAAAGCACACTGGCTGAGGTTGTAGCATGGCTGATGTCTGGGGATGGCCTCCCAGCAGTTGTTTGAGGAGGGGGGGGGGCATTGATACCTTCATTAATTCACCTCCAACCTAGAACTGAGAGAGTACCGGAAGGCCACAGCTATGGCCACTTACAGATTCAGGTACATTTTCATCAATTTAGGCCAGCACCAAATCCATTTAAAATATTTGCAATTTACCTCTCAGATAACAGCTGCCACCATGTTATGTCTTCCAGTTCCCACAGGCCTTTAGACTCAAGATGCTGGAACTGACAGGCCTTGTTGCTGGCCTTCCTTTTGGATCTTCCTCTTTTCTCGTTCACTTGCCATCCTTTAATTAGATGTGACTTCAGAAGACAGATCCTTAATTGGGTGCCTCTTGTTAGATGATGACTGATGTCTTGCTGTGACACTTCCGAGTTCCCCACTCAGTAATGAGCCAGACTCAGGGTGTCAACAATCGCGGAACGTTAGATGTTTGCTTTTGATCCATTGTTTGAAATCATAATTTGGAGTTGTAGAGGCTCCTGTATCCTTTAAGTTTTCAGGAATAATGAGACAACTGAATAGAATCAAAATTTGTGGCTAATGCATTTTCCTTTCAGTTGTATTTGTTAATGGGCTTTCATTATAATCTTCACACCTCACCAGTTGGTAATTAGGGTTAAGTTTTATATTTGAATGGTTTGTATTAAACACAATTTCTTAATTTTATAAAGAATGAAACTTAATAATCTGCTTGTGTGCACACACGTAGCCCCATTGACTCTTTCAATTTGCTTCAGGGAGAGCACATGAAATGGTGTACTGATTTTTTTTATGATAGATACATAAAAATAAATGCTGTTGCAAGAGGTTTTGTTCTATTGCTATTAAATGCAATCAAATGCATCAGAAAGACTCGTGTTACCCGATTTAATACACACAGTGGATTCTTCAATGGCTAAGTTGTTAGCACGGTTGCCTCACAGTAGCAGGGATCCATGTTCAATTCCAGCCTTGGGTGATTGTGGAGAATTTGCACATTCTCCCCATGTCTGCTTGGATTTCCTCCGGGTGCTCCAGTTTCCTCTCTCACTCCAAAGATACGCAAGTTAGGTGGATTGGCCATGCTTTAGTGCAGGGTAAATGTGTAAAGTCACAGGGGTAGGGCCTGGGTGGGACTGTTGTCGGTAAAGACTCAATAGACCGAATGGTCCCCTTCTAACTGTAGTGATGCTATGATTCTTCTAATTGATCAATTAATGTACATTTCCCCTGGTATTCTCTGGAATTTTTCTAACTCATGCAGAAAGCAACATTAAAAATAGTCAGAGAAATACAAATGTCATTATATTCTTTAGTTCAAAATGTAAACTAAATTTGACAGATGAACTTGGATCATATATCTCAATGAATCTTTCTTAGCCGATATCTTCTCACCTCTCAAATGGAAGGCCAAGCATTCGAGCCTTCCTTTTGTGCATCACCTCAGCTAACATTTCAGGATTCTGTTCAGAGTGCTGTGGGCGTTGACTTTTGAGGAGAGAGATGCTAAGTGAAGGCCTTACCTTACTAGGTGGAACAAACAGATGCCATGGAATGGTCTGAATCTCAAGCGGGAATTTAGCTCAGAGTTTTACTCATTCTCCTCCTCCAATGAGCACCATGAAAAGGATACCCCCATGATCAGGTAATATGATTGGTATAAAGACAGAAGATGCTTGAAATATTCAGAAGGTTATGACCAGAACCCTACTCACTTGCCCACCACCAAATCGGGTGGGATAGAGTCCAACAATGGAAATCTCTACTGATCTCGGACGGTATTTCTGGTCTTGTCCAAGTGAGGCTGTAAAATCCCGAGCCATGTATAGAAAGAGCAATGGAATATAGTCTTCAGTTCTGGTTGCCATACTACCAGAACGATGTGGAGGCTTTGGAGAGAGTACTGAAAAGATTTACCAGAATGTTGTTGTCTGAAATGTAAGAATTAGTTATGAGGAGACATTGGAGAATCTTGGCTTGTTCTCACTGGAGCAATGGAGGTTGAGAGGCAACCCGATAGAAGTCTACAATATTATGAGAGGTGTGGATAGAACAGAGAGATAGAAGCTTTTTCCGAGGGTGGAAGAATCAATTACTAAGGGGCATAGGGTTAAGGTACAAGGAGCAAGGTTTAAAGGAGGTATGCAAGAGATTTTTTCACAGAGGGTGGTGAGTACCTGGAACTCGCTGCCGGGAGTGGAAGCAGATACAGTGGTCTGTGTTGGAATAGAGGGATATAGTCCCCAGAAGGGTAAAGGGTTTTAGTTCAGTTGAGCAGCATTGAGAGGAAGGGTCTGTTCCTGTGCTGTAAATTTCTTTATTGATTCAGGTCTGAGATTGTTCATCATAGATGGACATGCTGATCGGTTCAGATGAAACAGGGTGGGATCCAGTTCACATGCAGCAGGCACAATTGCCTTTAGACCATATGGTACATTCCGTACTGTCAATTCTATGTATCTCCGAATGTTTGCAGTGTCAGTTGCTCTTGCCATCTCTCTTCAGGATTAACAGTGGCTGGCCAAGGAGGCGATTGCTAAACAGAGCTCCTCTGTTGTTGAGCTCAGTGTGATATACAGCCAGTGACGTACATCGCCTGCGTTCTTGTACAAAACAGATACCAGTATCAGGCTGTAATCAGGAGCAAAACAGCCGCCTTAAGCGCTTTAATAATCAATACACAAACAGTTTCACATCTGGTGAGCCAAGAAATGATCTCTTATCTCAGCTGGAAGCTTCCAGCTCAATAATCTGACAATAGGAGATGAGAAAGTATCTACTCAAACATTTGTTAACTTACTCCTTAAAATAAATTTGGGGAATTCTAACCAGGCCAGTTTCATTAAAAAATGCATCTGATAAGGTCCTGTAATGAGTATGGTTTAATTGCCTATACTAAGGCTTTGGACTTATTGCCCCTTGCTTTCTTTCCATGTTCTACTGCAGTTTTCAATATGGGTTTAATAGGACTCTGCTTTTGGCTTTGTTATAGTTTGGATAGATACACAGGGGATGGTTTTCGGCAAAAAATACAATTTAGAAGAATAGTATTAGCCATCATTTCCTCACCCTAAGCCCTGGGAACCAAAAGAAAAGACTTTGTTCATAGCATGTTATTTATACGCCAGCATTTATTACTAATCAATACTTGCCCTTGAGAAGGTGGTGGTGAGTTACCTTTTTGAACTGATGTAGATACATTCCCAGCGCTGTTAGGACAGAAGTTCCAGCATTCTGACCCCACGACAGTAAAGGAACAGTTAAGATGGTATGTGACTTGGAGGGATACCAGCAGGTGATGGGCTTCCTATGCATCTTCTGCTCTTGTCCTTCTCAGTGGCAGAGGTGATGCAGTTTGAAGGGTCTGTCAAGGAGGCCTTGGCGAATTGCTGAAATACTCTTTTTATTTGTTCCATACATGATGTATTCATGGTGAGACAATGAATGTAGGTAAGGTGTCAATTAAGTAGACTTCTTTGTCCTGGAATTTCTTGCATTTCCATAACATTTTTCATGACCTCAGTATGATCGAAGCACTTTAAACCCAGTGAAGTACTTTTGGAGAATAGGCAATGATGTCATGTCGGAAATGCTGCAATTGATTTGCACACGGCGAGTTGTACAAGATGCAATATGATAATGATCAGATCCATTTTAAGGGATAAGTTTGGCGAGGACACCTCGAAGATTGTCCCTGCTCTTCTTCCAAATAGTCCCAGAGGGTCTTTTGCATGCACCAAAGAAGTAAAAAGATCTTATCCAGAAGACAAACACGTCTGATAGTGTAACATCTCATCAGCATTGCACTGGAATATCAATCCAAATTTTAAGATAAAGAATTTTCCCATTCTGCTCACCACTGGAATTGTAGGCTGAGGGACAGATCATGGAAAGGTCCGTTGATTTTGGGTGGAATTTCCCGATTGCAGGCTGAACACAGCCAGAAAATCCTGCTCCAAGTCTCTGGACTAACACATGTATTTGTGGTTCAGAGGTGAGAGTGCAAACAGCTAAGCCATGGGTAGCATTCAAAGCAGTTTATTAATTTTAATGCATCATGATGTTGACTTTAGCCATTGAAGAATAAAGAGCTATCATTAAACAAATACAGAATCCTCACGTTTTTACATACTTCCAATCATACGGAAAGTTAAACAGCTGCTAAAACCGGAACAATATCAATATCAATAAAATACTTGAAATGTTTAAACAGAAAATCCTTTGCCACATGAGATAAGATAGAGAGTATTGAATCTTTGAAGAGAAGATTGACTCAATGTGTGATATAGAGGAAGATAGAGGTCTACAGAAAGAGAACAGGTATGGGGTTTAGTTCAGACAAAACACGCAGACAGGATGGATGAAATGGCCTAATTCTAAAATAAAACATATCTGATACCTGTTCCGTCATCAGAATTTTCTATTTGCTTTGCATCAGTGAATTAGTTTGGAAGTGTAGTCACTCTTGTAGGCAAATGTGCTAATATTGGCAGTGGAGTTGATTGAGGGGTACGTGCTGGCCAGCCCAATTTCCTTCTGAGTTTTCAAAGAGATCTTTCAGAGAGAGTTGCATCTCTGTAACAAAGGGGCAGAAATTCAGGAGTGAAATCAGGAAGCAATTCATTGCACAAAGGTGACAGATATCTTGAACTCTTTCAGCATCCGCACCCACCCTCACACCTCCAAAGATGTGAATGCTTGGTCAATTGATTGAGATTGATAAGTTGTTGGTAGGTAAGGTTACCAAAGGCGGATAAATGGATTTGAGGTACAGATCATTCATGATCTGATTGGTGGAATACATTCTAAACAATTTTCCTCATGGGATGTAGGCATCACTGGCTGGGCTAGCAATTATTGCCCATTCCTAATTGCCCATGAGCTGAGTGGTTTGTTTAGCCATTTCAGAGAGTGCTTGAGAGTCAAGTACATTGCTCTGGGTCTGGAGTCACATGTAGACCAGCCCAGATAAGAACAGCTTTCCCTGCAGGACATTAATGAAGCAGATGAGTTCACATTTCTTCATCTGCTGTGCTGGGATTTGAACCTGGGACTTCAGAGCATTACCCTGATTCTGTGGATTACTAGTTAAGAGTGACAATACCACTATGCCACCACCTTCCCATTTAAGGAATGGGTTCCACCCATTCTATATTCATAGAACACTACAGCACAAACAGGCCCTTCGGCCCACAAGTTGTGCCGAACACATCAAAACCTACCCAGCCATAGATCTATCTATAACCCCCAATCCCATTGGATCCCATATACTCATCCAGAAGTCTTTTAAAAGACCCCAGCGAGTTCGCCTCGACCACCACCGACGGCAGCCGATTCCATTCATGTGAAAGACTTTGGCAATCCTTTGTGATTGTGCTGAAATACTAGCGATGATTATCTGCTATGTCCCGCAATGATCATCCAAAATGATTGTAAGAGTGATGAACAGCTGACCTTGGGCACTGAGTTTTTATGGTACCTGATTTGGGACAGAAGGAAGTGGAGTTTGCTTATTTGGCCATTCTCTTCAGTGATAAATGCAAGGTTTGGTATCCACAGCGTACACTTTCTATTCTTGATGTCTAAAGAAATGGCCTGAGGATGATTCAGAGTAATTCAAATCGATCAAATTACAGACATCAAAGGAATGGGCTGGGGTAGAAGTTGATGATACTGCATGTGGGCACTGCCTGAACCGAAGAGTACTGCATAAGTAAATCTGAGCCTAATTTTTAATCAAAAAACTGATGGAAAAATAAATATCAGTTCCTGCCTTCAAGAGTCACGTGTAATAAATTTAAAGCAGATGCCACTGTACAGAGCAAAAGAATTATTGCCACATTTTAAGGAGTAGGTTGCTGAATGTGCAGTGTAAATGAGTAATACAATTACTTGATTGAGATTAAAGTCTGAGCTTATAGAGACACATAGAAATGGAGATAAGAACCTTCCACTGCACCCAATGGGTTCAGGGGTGTTGTCTGAGAAGGACAACAGGCCAAGGTTAAGTAGTGAAGGTAAGTAAATCTTCAAATATTTGGTCTTATTGTGTTGGAAGATCTGGCAGTATTTACCTCAGGGGATTCATTTGTAGAGTCATAGAATGATCATTCTTTGCTGGATTTTTGAATGACTAATCCAGTTTGCCACACTGTTCCACTCTTTTCTCATCCAGCTCTGTTGATCTGCTCCCTTCAAGCCTTTTATCCAAGGTCTCTTTGAAATTTAGCATTCAATCAGCTTCAAACACCTTTCCAGATCTTGGCAACTCACTGCTGGTTCATCTCTCTGCTGGCTCTCTTATCAATGAACTTACAAATCTGACCCTCCTCCCACTGGAAGAATTTCCTCTGTATTCTGTCCAAACCACCGATGACATTGATGATGATATTCTTCACAGCTGGCAATCGTGGTAAGGTTTATCATGGTGGTAGTTGGCATGATCTTTGGTGACTGAATAGGCCAAATCTTGATTTTTCAGACATTTGTTTTGGAAAGGCTCTGAAATTAGTTGAGTGCTTTTGTTCCCTGCGTCTCTCCTCAGCAACCTCATGTCTGTTTGTTTTAAGCCAGTAGATTATTTTCCTGGTTGTTGTATGCCAGCTGTGTATGTTGGCAGCCTCCTATTCTCTCACCCAGTGGTCAAGGGCAGCCAGATAGAGCTGACTTTTTAGTTGGTCTTTGAAGCATTTGTGAGATGTCCCTGGAGTATAACCCACAGATTTTAGAATTCTGCAATCCTCTATATGTGATACATGTCCTGAACAGTACAACTGGCATTGCAAGAGAATGCCAAGCTTTGTTCAGGACTTCATTGTTTCTGATGGCATTCAGGTGTGTTGCAGGATTTATGCGTCATGGGAGCTGCCAGGGTACGTGGCATAGAATCTGGGTCTTATGGTACAAACTATCTGCTTGGTTATGGAAAGGTAATCCTTCCCACAAAATCCTTACAGTGCAGAAGGAGGCCATTTGCTGGAGTTTTACCACCTCGCCCACCAGAGGCTCATAAGATCCTATCTGAGGTCAATGGATAATGCTGTTCTGTGAATTTCACCCTTGCGAGGGTGAGCATGTTAGTAAAATTCTGCACGTTGAGTCTTCATCGACTCTCTAAAAGAGCATCTCACCCAGGCCAGCTCCTCCAGCCTATCCCTGTAACCCAGCACGTTTACCATGGCTAATCCTCCTAACCTACACATCTTGGCACAGTAAGGGGAAATTGAGCATGGCCAATCCACCTAACACGCAGACTGCAGGAAGAAACCAGGCAACCCAAAGGAAACCTACACAGACACAGGGAGAATGTGTAGACGCCATTCTACAGTGACCTAAGACTGGAATCAAATGGGGTCCCTGGTGCTGTGAAGCAGCAGCATTAACCACTGTGCCACCGTGGTTCTCATCACTCCCAAAAACAGTCAGCTGAATCTCTGGAGACTTTATGACCACATGAGTGCAGTTGATGGCATCCTGCATTCAAGGGAAGATAGTAGTAACTGCAAATCCTCTGGTTTGCTCAGTCTGGCTGGCTGCATCCAGCTGGAAATGAATGAATGTGCTGACCGATCTGAAGAGAGCATTAGTGACCAGCTTGACTGCTCGCTGGGGAACTCCACACAGATCCCGCACTGAACCTAGGAAAGACCCAGAATCAAAAAAATTCAGAGCTGCATTGACCTTCAGAGCCACAGTCATTGGGTGCCTATCCGCTCAGTTTAGAGGCGATCTCCAGTCTAATCATGTGGCATATTGGTGCCCTAAAGAGGCTGAGCTTCCTGTGGCACTGCACCCTCAGACATGTTGAGGTAGCTGGGTCACTGGCAGCGGTCGGCAACATCTTCTGTTGTCCCTCCTGCCTTACTCTCCCTGCTGGACCTGCATCCCCCGTTCCTCTCCTCCTCCTACAGATCTCCCCTGCTGCCTGCTGACCCCCAGCCTCCTCTCCCTTCAGCCCCTCTCTTCTGGTTTGGATTGCGTTATCATTGACAGCCATGCCTTCAGTTGCCTTGGCTGTAAGACCTGAATTTCCTTCTGAATCTCTCCACCCCGCTTTCCTCCTTTTAGATATTCCTCAAAACCAATGTCTGTGACCAACCTTTTGACTATTTCTCTTTATATCGCCACATGTGGCATGGTGTCACATTTTGCTTTATGACGCTGCTGTGAAAGGCTCTGGAATATTTTACTGCATTAAAAGACATTTTATGAATGGGAGTTGTTGTTGTGAACAAAGGGTCAAGGGTTGCCATGTACATTTAAATCATTCAACAGAAGAAATGGAATGAAACAAATCAGTAAGTAATGTCACGTGAAGCCAACCTTGGGCTTTTACAGCCTCAGGATTAAACGAGGAAGGAAGGTCCAAAAGGACTTCTGAGGGGAGATTGGAAAGGAGGTATTGTGAAAGATAAGAAACTTGGCAGTTTGATGCTTTGGGAAAAAAAGTATCAGCGATGACTCATGATTTTAACAGAATGGGCGTGATCTTCTGGCCACGCTCAGCCCAGGTCAGAACTTCTCGCCTGAGGTTAATGGACCTTTGCATGGTCCACCCCACCTGCTACAAGTTCCCATGGCAGATGGGATGGAAAATTTCCACCCAATGAATTGAAACTAGTGTTTACTAGATTGGTTTGGAGGTGACTGGGGAGGTTTTGTCACATGACCTGCCACATCCAATTCACCCACCAACACCCTCACCCTCCCCCCATCCCCAAAAGTCTGGCCATCTGACGCGCTGTAAAATGAACAATCTTCATTCTGTGGTGACTATCCCTTTAAAGGCAACACAGCAGAGTAAGGGTCATATTGGCTTGTGCGATCAATAGGGGCTCAGAGTTGGAATCACCAGCACAACGAGAGAGACTATTAGACAAAGAGACATTCTGGGAGCTAGTTACAGCCGTCGGGCTGCTGTACAATTCTTATGAATAAATATCTTTTGTGTTTCTGATAGAGTCTGTGAAAGTATATTTTCATAACTCCCAATTGGATAATTCTTGGTGACCTTTTAACCCCAGTCTCCACTATTTATATAACTAATAAACTAAAGTGTTGGAAGAAATTGAAGAAAACACCTATCTTTTGTCTTGCTCTATGATCTTACTCCTGGGTTGTTCACTTCAATGTCCAGGAGATCAAGGTGAATTGCTGGAGAACCCAGGTCACGAAGGGAATTGGCAACCTGAGCCACATGTTTTGTCCTCGTTCAATACTTCCTTATGTCAATCTTTATTTCATTGATTCCAAAAAAAAATTTGTGTCTGTGTGCAGTTTCTCCTGGAAAATTTTTCTACCAGCCTTCTGGGTGGAAAGTATATTCGATAGGTTCAATGTTTGGTTTTTATATTGATTGACCTCCTGTCGTTCAATACTTTAGCTGAAAAGACAAAATATTTCTATTTGAGTGAGCTGGTGAGCCCAATCCTTTGGAAACACTGGCAGGATCATTTCAGGAGGGCATTTCCCATTGCCCTGTATCTGCACAGTTTATTGCAATGTGTGCATCAAGTGCATATAAAACACATGAGTTAAATATATTATCCACACAATTCTTAACCAATTAATCAAGCCTAGAATAAGTAATTTGTTTTTAAAATCTTACATGGTAAGCTTCTAGAAACCCTTGCTCCTTGGTAAGGAATATCAAATTTCTTCAAAGCTATACCTTTCACATTCTAGAGGTGTAGCTGTCTTAACACAAGAGCTAGTGACTAGTTACTTGGTGATACAGTGGTTAGCACTGCTGCCTCTCAGCGCCAGGAACTCAGGTTGGTTCCTTGGTTAACTGTCTGTGTGGAGTTTGCATGTTCTCCTCATGTCTGTGAGGGTTTGCTCAGGATGCTCTGATTTCCGTCTACAGTCCAGACATGTGTGGGTCAGGTTGGTTGGCCATGATAAATTGACCATTACCATCAGATGGATTAGCAGAGTAAATACGTGGGATTAGAGGGTAGGATTGTTGTCAGTGGAGGCTCGATGGGCCAAATAGTCTCCTTCTGCCTGTAGGGATTCAACTGTAACTTTTAGGTCTGTAATCAATAGTAGCTATTTATTTAAGAAGCTTAGGGTTCCAGTTTCAGATTTGTTACCCCACTAGACATGGTGCTAAGGAAGCTGGGTGTCCACTACTGATGCGTTGTGACTTTATCATGAAATGTATTCATGCAGGCCTCCCCTGCGTACATCGGAAGCAGTTAAACACAGGCAAGCATTATGCTTCACAGCCTCCCAGCTGATGCAGCACATATTCCGCAAATTTGGACCAGACAGGTCCATCCAATCCATTCACACTTCGTTCACCACGCATTCAGCTGCAAGAGGGGCCCACCGTGTGTTACTTAAAGGAACAGGCATCTAACCTGCAAGGCAAGGTGATTTTGAATACTTTCGACCAACACAAAGTTTCTGTAAAGTTAAAAGCAAATTACTGCAACAGCTGAACAAAGAACAAAGAACAACACAGCACCGGAAACAGGCCCTTCGGCCCAATGAGCCCGCGCCGCCGTCCTAACGTCTTAATGACATATAGGGACCAAAGTCCTATTCTGACCTGAAGTCAGAAACAAAAACAGAAAATGCTGGAAAATCTCAGCAGGTCTAACAGCATTTATGGGGAGAGAATAGAGATAATGTTTTGAGTTTGGGTGACTTACCTGCAGCATTTTCTGTTTTAATTTCTGTGAAGTTTCTTTTCTGTGTCAGGAGGCTGAGTGGCTAGTTAAGCCAGGCACCCAGTTTCTAAGTGTAGATGCCCATCAGTGTACTCCTGTTTGTTGCCCTAGTGAGGTCCTCACCTGGATCTTTCTCAGCAGGAACTGTATTGTGACCTTGTCCTCCAAGTGGATGATGCGTTAATTATTTCTCTGTGTCTGGCTGCAGTCCCATTATGCCAGGTGAATCATTAACAACAGGGCCCAATTCTGGTACTAGCCTCCTAGGTTTAATTTTTTTAAGAAGTTTTATTTATTAGTGTCACAAATAGGCTTACATTAACACTGCAATGAAGTTACTGTGAAAATTCCCCAGTCGCCACACTGTTCAGGTACACAGAGAGAATGTAGCATGGTCAATGCATCTAACCAGCATGTCTTTTGGACTGTGGGAGGAAACCTGAGCACCCGGAGAAAACCCACGCAGTCGTGGAGAAAACATGCAGACTCCACATTGATGGCGACCCAAACCAGGAATTGAACTTGGGTCGCTGGTGCTGTGAGGCAGCAGTGTTGACCACGCAGCCACCATGCTGCTCTTGTGCTGTGTCTATATTTGAGCTGGTTGCTCTGAGGATCAGATCAGATGACAGACAGATTATTTACATCAGCACTGTCGTTCTCTCTCTGTCTCCTGGGTTTGCAGTTCTGGGCAGAAGGCACCAAGTCCTTCGGATCTGAAAGCAGGAAATCAGAAGGGGAAGTAGGGTGGAACACAGGAGATCCACAATCACATCTGTAGCAGCTTGCACATCCTGCTGGATAGCTGGGAAGGGATATATGTAGAAATATACCATCATCCTGAAAGTTCTCAATGATGTTGGATATCAGGGACTCTGTTGCTACCAGCCCATGATACATAGAATCATATATTCTGTCAATCTTGGGCAATGCATGGCTTTGTCACCAGTGGCTATGCTCTGCTCCCTTTTATTGTGTAGCTCCTTATCCTGCAAAAGAGAGTAAAAAGCATCAATGATTGTGTTTGAATGGTGCGCCTGCCACAGTTGATGTGGAGATGCCGGTGTTGGACTGGGGTGGGCACAGTAAGAAGTCTCACGACATCAGGTTAAAGTCCAACAGGTTTATTTGGTAACACAAAGCCACTAGCTTTCAGGGCACTGACCCTTCATCAGGTAAGTGGGAGTTCTGTTCACAAACAGGGCATATAAAGATACAAACTCAATTTACAGAATAATGATTGGAATGCGAGTCTTTACAGGTAATCAAGTCTTAAAGGTACAGACAATGTGAGTGGAGAGAGGGTTGAACACAAATTAAAGAGATGTGTAGTGTCTCCAGCCAGGGCAGTTAGTGAGATTTTGCAAGCCCAGGTTAAAGTGGGACAGACTGCCTTTAAGAACAAAAGGCTAGCTGCCCACCTTTCAATTCTACATCCTCTAAAAGGTAACCTCTCATCATCTTCACCTGCGTTGCCCTGGCGCCTGTTATCCGACCTCTGGCTTCAGGCTCCCCCTCCTCAGGTATGTGCCCCAATCTGTAGGCCACTTCTGTCCAGCTCCTCCTTTGCTTTTTCTCTTCTTTCACCTCGCTCATTTGTTGCTCACTTTTACCTCGTGACCTTCATCTGTTTGTTTTCATTTTATTTTCAACCACTTCCAGCTGCAATTGTAAATCTCGTTCGTTACATTTAATTTCCTGTGCCGGATACTGCCTGGAGAGGATGGGACCTGGATACAGAAGAGTTGAAGTCTGGTAAACAGAGGTGGATTTACAGCGAGGCACAGGGCTCCAACCAATAGTGGGTGGTGGACCTGTGCCGGCACGGTGTCTGTGGGCACCAATCAGAGCCTGATAACACTGCTAATAGCTCAACAAGCACATATGAGGCTATTTAAAGTGAAATCAGACTCTGGTTGGTCAACTCTGAGAGCAGATTGATCTGAAAGTTGAGCGTGCATGTGAGCAGAACAGGTTGTGGTTGGTGGACATTTCCCCTTCCCTGCTCTTTCTCCAGGCCAGTAGGATAGACAACAGGTCCTCCTTCAGGGTCTGTCAGCCAGTGCTCATCACTTGGCCAAGCACAGCATAGAAACAGAATGACTTAACCGTCTCATTCAGCAATGCACCCCTGGGCCAACCTCCACAAGAAACTGCTGAGAGAGGAGCTCAGGCTGATCCATTCCCCCATGCAGAAGAGAATCCACAGTTTCATAGTTAAAAGATCAATCCTATTTTTTCAGAGCTGGGACCTGATAAAAAACATGGGATTGACACCTGCTCTTTCAAACACTTCATTAAAATCAAAGGCCAAAATCTTCCCACCATTCATGCCGTTGGTACTTACCCATCCCATCGCAGTGATCGGATTTGGCTGGCCACCAAATTCTCCAATCTCGCTGCAGTGGGAGTGTGGTGTGAACGGCCAGTAGATTGCACGGCAAGATTGTTCTTTGGCATTATCAATATCAACCCAGCAGCCAAACAGTGCAGAAAACTATAAACACAAGGCAAGAGGCCAGCTTATCATTTTACTTTGAAAAGTAACTTTGAAATTAGAAACAAGAAAGGAGAGGTCACACTGTTGGGAGTTTTTTATAGGCCTCCAAAAAGTTCCAGAGAAGTAGAGGAAGGGATTGCAAAGTTGATCCTGGATAGGTGTGAAAGTAACAGGGTAGTTGTAATGGGGGACTTTAACTTTTCTAATATCGATTGGAAAAGCTATAGTTCAAGTACGTTAGAGGGGTCAGTTTTTGTTCAATGTGTGCAGGAAGGTTTCATGACTCAGTATGTAGATAGGCCAACAAGAGGTGAGGCTATATTGGATTTGGTATTGGGTAATGAACCAGACCAGGTGTTAGACTTGGAGGTGGGTGAGCACTTTGGAGATAGTGACCACAATTCGGTTACGTTTACCTTAGTGTTGGAAAGAGATGGGCACATACCGAATAACAGTAGTTATAGCTGGGGGAAAGGTAATTATGAGGCTATTAGGAGAGATTTAAGATGCATAGGGTGGAGCAGGATATTGCAGGGGCTGGGGACATCTGAAATGTGGAGCATATTTAAGGAACAGCTGCTGCATGTAATAAATATATACGTGCCAGGCAGGGAGGAAGTGGTTGAGTGAGGGAACCATGGTGTACTAGGGAAGTTGAATCTCTGGTGAAGAAGAAGAAGGAGGCTTATATAATGATGAGACGTGAAGGCTCAGTTAGGGCACTGGAGAGCTATTAATTAGCCAGGAAGGAGCTAAAGAGGGAGTTGAGAAGAGCTAGAAGAGGACACGAGAAGACTTTGGTGGATAGGATTAAGGAGAATCCGAAAGCTTTTTACAGGTATATAAATAATAAAAGATTAGTTAGGGCAAGATTAGGGCCAGTCAGAGATAGCAGTGGGAAGTTGTGCGTGGAGCCTGAGGAGATAGGAGAGACACTGAATGAGTATTTTTCGTCAGTATTCATGCAGGAGAAAGACAATGTTGTCGGGGAGAATACTGCGATACCAGGTTGTAGACTGGGCAGGATTGAGGTTCATAAGGAGGAGGTGTTAGCGAATCTTGAGGGTATGAAAATTGATAAGTCCCCTGGGCCAGATGGGATTTACCCTAGGATTCTCTGGGAGGCTAGAGAGGAGATTGCAGAGCCTTTGGCTTTGATCTTCATGTTGTCGTTGGCTACAGGTATAGTGCCGGAAGACTGGAGGATGGCAAATGTTGTCCCTTTGTTCAAAAAGGGAAGTAGGGACCATCCTGGAAATTATAGACCGGTGAGCCTGACTTCTGTTGTGGGCAAAGTCTTGGAAAGAATTATAAGGGATAGGATTTATAAGCATCTAGAGAGAAATAAATTGATTAGGGATAGTCAGCACGGTTTTGTGAAGGGTAGGTCGTGCCTCACAAACCTTATTGAGTTTTTTGAGGAGGTGACCAAAGAGGTAGATAAGGGTAAGGCAGTTGATGTAGTGTATATGGATTTTAGCAAAGCGTTTGATAAGGTTCCCCATGGTAGGCTACTGCAGAAAGTGCAGATGCATGGGATTGAAGGTGATTTAGCAGTTTGGATTAGGAATTGGCTAGCTGATAGAAGACAGAGGGTGGTGGTTGATGGGAAATATTCAACCTGGAGTGCAGTTACAAGTGGTGTACCTCAAGGATCTGTTTTAGGGCCACTGCTGTTTGTCATTTTTATAAATGACCTAGATGAGGGTGTAGAGGGTTGGATTAGTAAATTTGCTGACGATACCAAAGTGGGGGGAGTTGTAGACAGCGAGGATGGATGTTACAGTTTGCAGAGGGACATAGATAGGTTGCAGAGCTGGGCCGTGAGGTGGCAAATGGAATTCAATACGGATAAGTGTGAGGTGATTCACTTTGGTAGGAATAACAGGCATATGAAATATAGGGCTAATGGAAGGACCCTTAATAGTGTTGTCGAGCAGAGGGATCTTGGGGTACAAGTACATAGCTCTTTGAAAGTTGGCACCCAGGTTGATAAAGTTGTTAAGAAGGCGTACGGTGTGTTAGCTTTTATTGGTAGAGGGATTGAATTTAGGAGCCGTGAGGTTATGTTACAACTGTACAAAACTCTGGTGCGGCCGCACTTGGAGTATTGCGTACAGTTCTGGTCGCTGCATTATAAGAAAGATGTGGAAGCATTGGAAAGGGTGCAGAGGAGGTTTACCAGGATGTTGCCTGGTATGGTGGGAAGGCCTTATGAGGAAAGGCTGAGGGACCTGAGGTTATTTTCATTAGAGAGAAGAAGGTTACGCGGTGACCTAATTGAGGCATATAAGATGATCAAAGGACTGGATAGGGTAGATAGTGAGAGCCTTTTTCCTCGGATGGGGATGACCAACACGAGGAGACATAACTTTAAATTAAGAGCTGGTAGTTATAGGACGGATGTCAGAGGCAGGTTCTTTACACAGAGGGTGGTGAGGGCGTGGAATGCCCTGCCTGCAGCAGTTGTGGAGTCGCCTACTTTGGGGGCATTCAAATGGTCGGTGGATAGGCATATGGATGATATTGGAATAGTTTAGGTTAGAGGGTCCACTGGCCTGCACAACATCGAGGGCCGAAGGGCCTGTACTGTAATGTTCTAAGTTCTATGTTCAAAGTATTGAACAGTGTGCAGACATGTTTTTCCAAGTTAAAAAGTTGTGATCAATTGGTGTATCTCTGTAGCTTCCGCCTTTGCTTTCTGTGGGGCAAGGCTGGGTGAGGAGTGGGAGGGGTGTGAGGTTGGGGGAGGGGGTGGAAATGAAGATGAAAGCGGAGCCTCGTGAACTATGGATCCATCTCTGATGGCAAGGGGGAGACTGCTGGGCAAGTTGGAAATTCAGCATGTGTTACATTTGGAAGACTACTCAACAGCTATGTAATTTGGATCCAGATTGAATAGATTAAAATAAAATACTGTATACTAAAATATAATTTAGAAAGGTTAAAAGTACAGGATGAATTGGCGGCATGGTAGCACAGTGGTTAGGACTGCTGCTTCACAGCTCCAGGGTCCTGGGTTTGATTCCTGGCTTGGGTCACTGTCTGTGTGGAGTTTGCACATTCTCCCCGTGTCTGCATGGATTTCCTCCCACAATCCAAAGATGTGCGGGTTAGGTTGATTGGCCGCGCTACGAAATTGTCCTTTAGTGTTCAGGGATGTGTAGGTTAGAGGGATTAGTGGGCAAAATATATAGGGATATGGGGATGGGGCCTGGGTGGGATGTGTTCAGTGCAGACTTGATGGGCTGAAGGGCCCCTTTCTGTACTGTAGCATTCTATGAATTATATCCTTTGAATCCTGAAAGAGCAAACAATAGAAACATGAAAATATTTCCCTTTCGTCATTTAATGTTACTCTAAATGATTTACTCTTGAGTCTCTGGAAAAGGCCAGCTGTGAGGTAAATCTGCCCATTTATTTTTACCAATCAATTCAACATCCCCATGAATGGTTCATGATTTGCAACATCATTTTCACTATCAGTCAAAGAAAATAAAGATTTTACTCCTGTTAAATCAGTTCCATTTCTGGGCTGTACAGTGACACAGTGGTTAGCACACAGTGCATGGGACCTGGGTTCAATTCCAGCTTGGGTCACCTTCTGTGTGAAGTTTGCATGTTTTTCCCCATGTCTGCATGGGTTTCCCCCGGGTGCTCTGGTTTTCTCTACAGTCCACAGATGTGCAGGCTAGGTAGATTGACCATGCTAAATTATCCCTTGGTGTTGAAAGATGTGGAGGTTAAATGGATTAGCCATGGTAAATGTAGGCGTTTGCAGGAATAATGTGGGGGATTGGGCCTGAGTAAGATGCTCTATCAGGGAGTCAATACAGGCTCGATGGGCTGAATGGCCTCTTCTGCACTATAGGGATTCTATGATTTTAAACAACTGCACTCCAGACTTAATAGGAATCAGATGCTTGTTTACTTAATGAGTCAATAGCTTGGTTACAGTCAACATAGTACATCATGACACTGCAAAGGATGGCTTCCATAGAGGGATGAAAATAATTGCCCTTGGTAAATAAAGTTTACCTTTCTGCCTTGTTTCCTCACTGCCTCCTGATGTTATCTATCTATCCACACTGTGAGCAGACACGAAGGAGGGTAATTTTAATCTAACTCATCGGAAAGGAAGTTGTCAGCAGGTAGTGTAGTGAAGTGAGGCTCGAATTCTAGTTAGTGAGCTAACAATGGTTTGTTAACAGGATGACTATGAATATTACACAGCAAGAAAAAATCTCTCAAACTCTACAGGCCCAAGACTTTGAATCCTGGAATAAGCCCAGGCAAGTCTTGGCTCCTAATTGGACCAACAGATCACATGATCTTTTCTGAGAAATCATCACTATAATCTTCCCCTTTAGGGTTTGAAATATATGCACACGACCACATTACTGGCTATTTACAAAATTAATTTGAAAGTGCTAGGGCATCACATAGAATCCATTACAAGTCCAGTCTGGCCAGTGATTTCCAAACTCACTGGGAATGATGAAGCTCCAAGGCAAGCCTGTCTCTTGCTGGATCAATCGCTCCCTGTTCTCTGCTTCAAGACTTCCTGCCAGTGACCAACCACTTAGGCCAGTGCCCCTCCACTTGCCAAGGTAGTTCTCTTACTGCGTCATGCACTTCAACCTCACCGTTACTGGTGTCTCCCACAACACTCACAAGAGTCCACTCACCTGAGGAAAGAGCAGCATTCCAAAAGTTAGTGATTCCAAATAAACCTGTTGACTTTAATCTCTGTTGTGAGAGTTCTTATTTCGCAAGAGTGGTAGCAATTAAAAATCTGACACAAAGCCACAGAAAAAGGTGGTAGAGGACAAAGGAAACAAAGACTGCAATCTGTTATTCCCCCTGAAGAGATTAAAGAGAGTACACTTAAAAACATTCTGGAAGCCTTTCACCACTCTCTGGCTGAAGAAATTCGTCCTCATCTCTGTTTTAAAAGAAAGTCCATTTAGCCTGAGGTTGTGCCCACTGGTTCTAGTTGCTGCAGACTGGCACATTCCAAGGGCCAGGACTACATGCAGAGGGACGCACTGAAGCTTGGGGCAGTCGCCATAAAGACACAATGGGGAAAGGCCACACTGTAACGCCTTCCAATAGAGGCAGACTGAGGGCCCGGTAACTGCAGAATACCCTCAGCCTCCGTAACTGTGTGCCAATCTGAGAAATAACAGCACACGGTAAAATCTGAAGCATGTATATCGTTCTACATTTTGAAATGTAATGACTGTAATTTCATGTAAATAAGAGTATATAGGACTGTAAAAATGATTTTTTCTGCACTGTTTGTAATTTTTAGATATGTCCGTTTGCAATGGTTTATTTGAGATTTTTTTATGAATAAAATACACTTGTGAAATTAAAAAAAATACTGGAAGCGTCAGCTTTTTATTGTTTTTTGCTTGATGGGAATAAGTTAACTGCATCAATTTTCCACGCTCGTTATCAGCTACCTTACTGTAACCGATAAAGGACAAAACCATTCTTGCCTTTTTACAGGCAATAAAGTGCATTAGCATCCACTAATTGATAGATACAGAGCAAGTATTTTCATAGAGACATCACTGCGGTAAGTAAATCATAACTTTATTTGGTTATTATTAAATAAACAACATTAAAAATATGTGCATTGACATTGATTGGAAGCTTAAATCATTAAAGTAATCTACAGCAGCAGACTTCAGTCAAGTGATAGAGTTGCGTAAGGTTCGCCTAGTGAGCTCCTTAGTACAAATTGCCCTTCAGTAAAATATGTTATGAGTATGATGGAACAACCAGAGGACTGAAAGTTCTTCATTTTGAATTGTCCTCCGTGCAATGATAATAACCTTCAGTAAGTTACACTGAGGCAAGCCGCAATTAATAAAAGAACCAGCTAGGCGAAATAAGGAGATACTCTTTTTCCAACAACAGTTTATGATCCGTGTGGTGACTTGAGATCACAAATTAAAGTAGATAAAGGAACTTCTTCATATAAATAGTAACTCAGCAGAATTGTAATAACAGTAATAACTATGAAAACAGGGGCACTAGTGAAACAGCTCTTGCTTACACTCATCCTTTTAGTGTACATTTATTAGTGTCACAAGTAGGCTTACATTAACACTGCGATAAAGTTAATGTGAAAATCCCCTAGTCACCACACGCCTGTTCAGGTACACTAAGGGAGAATTCAGCATAGCCAATGCACCTAGCCAGCACTTCTTTCGGACTATGGGAGGAAACTCACGCAGACACAGGAAGAACATGCAAACTCCACACAGTGACCTAAAGTGGGAATCAAATCTGGGTCTTTGGTGCTGTGAAGCAGCAGCGCTAATCACTATGCCACCATGCCTCTTGCAAAAAAGACCACCAAAGCCCACATATGCTCAGAATCCTTAGCATTTATGTTATTTATTTAAATGGTTGTATGACAACTTTAAGAGTCAGTCATATGATAAAATGGTGACACTATTGGGATGTTTCATAGCCTCCTACTTTAATTTCACTTTTGTCCTGCCCTGGCAACAACTCTATAATAAATCTGTTCTTGTTATTTTGAATTCATGTGCGCAAACCATGAGGAGAGACTAAATGATTCTCACAAAAAAATCTAAGTGTTGAATTTGAGTATTGGGAGATTTAAGCAGGGGCTGGATTAATGTGAATGGCGCTGGGTGTCTGACCCCAAGCACGTCTCCCAGTGCTGGATTTCAGGCACTGTCAGTTCCGCGCTGGAAATGGGTGTGGAGCTGCATTACATATGCAGGAATTAATTTAAATATATTTTAAATATAACTAGCGGGCCTGGGACTGAAATCTCTGGGCCTTCTAGCCTTGCCCCCCCCCCCCCCCCCCCCCTACTCACCTTCCACCAGGAGTGGTTCACTTCAGAGGGGATTACTATAGCTTCCCACTTTGGGGGAACTGGCGGCCCAACACTGCTGGAGTGAAAGGGGGGTGTAACTGTGGCCGCTCAGGGAGTCGGATGTCATGGAGGTTGCCCATTGGGCATTGGCAACTTGCCAGTGCCAGTCTAGGCTCCCTGGCACTATGGAGGGTCAAAGTGCCAATGCCTAGAGGGCACCTTGGCACTGCCCACTGGGCATTGGGCATTGCCAAGGGGGAAGGATCTAATAAGGTGAGGCCTGATGGGACAGGGCCTGATGGAATGATTGGTGGGTGGGGTCCAGCTGCCACCCTGCAGTTGGCATCGGTGGTGGTGGTTGTCCTGCTGTGGGGGAGGGATGGTGGTCTGAACTGTTAGTGGGGGTGGGAAATTGGGGGGGGTGGAGAGAGCAGGAGATCAGGGCTGTAGGAGGGGAGATCAAGGTTTACCTTGGACGTGTCCAGGACGGGGCATGCTCGAGGAGACCAAGGATCAAGCCATAGGAAGTGAGAGGGCCAGAGTTTGGGTTTTGCAGGGCTCACCTATTCAAACCTGTTAGAATTTTATAATTTTCTATACGTCCCCTCTCACTCTTCTAAACTCTTGTAAATATAACCCTAACTGACTTAGTATACTGCAGACTTGCCATTCCTGGAATTAATCTGGTAAACTGAGTTGTCACTGAATCCCCCAGTGTCGACATCCTAGGACACCAGTGACCAGGAACTGAACTGCACTAGCCATATAAATATTGTAGCTACAAGAGCAGGTCAGGGGCTAGGAGTCCTGCGACAAGTAACTCACCTCCTGATCCACCTCAAAGCCTATCTACCAAGACTCAAGTCAGGATTGTGATGGAATACTCTTCACTTGTCAGAATGAGTGTCGCTCCAACAACGTTCAAGAAATTTGACACCATCCAGGAGAAAACTACCCGTTTGATACGTCTTCCCCAAATATTTGTTCCCTGCACCACCGACAAACTGTGCTAGCCATGAGTTCTATCTACTAAATCCACAGCAGGAACTCATCAAGGCTCATTAGGCAGCATCTCCCAAATCCATAAACACTACCATCTAGATAGACAAGAGCAACAAATACCTGGGAATGCCATCATCTGAAAATTCCCCTCCAAGTCACACTCACTCATTATCCTGACTTGGAAATATGTCGCTCTTCCTTCACTGTTGGTGGGTCAAAATCCTGGAACTCCGTCTTTGAATAGCATTGTGGGTGTACCTACATCTCAGGGACTGGAGCAGTTCAAGAAGGCAGCTCACCACTTTCTCAAGGGTAACTAGGGATGGGCAATAAACACTGGCCTAGCCAGAAATTGTCACATTCTGCAAAAATAAATGTTAAAAGATACAACACTCACTATTTTTAACCAAGATGTTCCTCTTAAATGGACTAACACTTGCATTAAAGTATTAGACACAGAGATGTCATAAAATGTGTTAAACATCCGTCTATTGAAAGGGCATCTTCTATTCTTTCATCTATTTTCTATCTAGATCTATATTAAGCACTCTGAATACCGCAGATCAGGTGGATGTTGACATACTAATGGAATATTGACCGAACTGAAGCATAATGTTTATTGACTGTACATCAGGGAATCTCTTATTATATTGAATGCATTGGCAGACACAAGGGTTTTTTTCCAGCACAAAGTGAACTAATTCCCAAAAGTAAAATTTATATGACAGCAACATCAATAGTTAAGGTGCCTCGGAAAAAGAAAACGGAGCAATCTGTTTGTTCATTGTAATTACAGCATTTTAAGTTACTGTCATACTCAAATATCACACGGCATGGTAAATTGCACAAGGTTGGCTGCTTCGTGCAGGACATACGTTTCATTTACAGTATACACTGTGCAAATACACTTTCTGTCTGCTCGTTCAATGCAAGGAGATTACACACACACTCTAAACACAACCACAGTAGACCTGCCACAAGACTCAGTACTAGGTCCTCTTCTATTTGTGGTCTACATAAACGACTTGGAAGTTGGGGTAGGTGGTGAGATCAGCAAATTTGCTGATGACACTAAGATGCTTGGATTGGCGGGTACAGAGAAGCAGTGCCAGGCAATACAACAGGACATAGACAGGTTGGTAGACTGGGCAGATAGATGGCAAATGGAATTTAATCCGGATAAATGCGAGGTGATGCATTTTGGCCGGAAAAATGTAGAAGAGAGTTATAGGATAAAAGGTAAAACTATTCGGAGTATAGAGACGCAGAGAGACTTGGGGGTGCAGGTTCACAAGTCTCTGAAGGTGTCTTCACAGGTGGAGAAGGTGATAAAGAAAGCGTATAGTATGTTAGCTTTCATAGAAAAGGGTATAGAATACAAGAGTAGGAGTTTGATGTTGCAATTGTATAGAACGTTGGTTAGGCCTCACTTGGAATACTGCGTCCAGTTCTGGTCGCCGTACTATCGGAAGGATGTGGAGCCCTTGGTGAGAGTGCAGAGGAGGTTTACCAGGATGCTGCCTGGTATGGAAGGACGGTCTTATGAGGAACGATTGAATAGACTGGGGTTGTTTTCCCTTGAAAGACGTCGGCTTAGAGGGGATCTAATAGAGGTGTATAAGATTATAAGGGGTATAGATAGAGTAAATGGTGGTAAACTTTTTCCACCTTCAGAAATGGATAGGACGAGGGGTCATGGCCTTAGGGTGAGGGGGGCTATGTATAAGACGAATATTAGAGGGCAGTTTTTCACACAAAGGGTAGTGGGGGTGTGGAATGCACTGCCGAGTAAGGTGGTGGGAGCAGGCACGCTAGGGCTGTTTAAGGGTCTCTTGGACAGCCACATGAGCATTATGCAGATAGAGGGATATAGTAGGACTGTTTAACTATGGCTTTTTCCACAGGTAATTCGGTCCATACTTGACCAACATTGAGCATGCATTCGGCAGGTGGTGCGGGTACAGCTCTTGGATGTTGATTCATGGGTTGCCTGGTACCTCATGTCGTAAATGAGTGCTTTATGTGGACCATCTGAAGGGCACCATGACAGCTCAGAGACTATCGATGTGGCTGTGCAGACACTTGGAATTGGGCCGGTGTCTGCGGGAGTTTGCGCGTTCTCCCCGTGGTTGCGTGGGTTTTCTCCGGGCGCTCCGGTTTCCTCCCACAACCCAAAAATTCGCTCTTAGGCTGATTGGGAAACAAATTGTCCCTATATTGAGATTCTTCCATATTAGGAATAACCTAAAATTAGAATAGGAAAATGGAATTGTTACTATAAAGTTATGACGGCGGCGCGGGCTCGTTGGGCCGAAGGGCCTGTTTCCCGTGCTGTGTTGTTCTTTGACTTTGAGAGGCACTGAACAAATATTTCTCTTTGACCTCCCAGGTACGGATTATTTCCTGTTGGAGCAGGGAACTGACATCGTGTAGTTTACATTCAAAATACATTCAACCTTCAACATGGGGTTTTCCAGTTGGGCTTCTGACATTGTACCTTCTTAGGTGGCAGCTCGGAAAGAATTAAAGACTTTTTTAAATTCTTTTTAATTGGGTGGGCAAGGCTGACTTTTATCTGCATGCCACTAGATCTTCTGAGAAGATAGAATCATAGAATCCAACAGTGCAGAAGGAGGCCATTCGGCCCAAGAAGCCTGCACTGACAACAATTCCATCCAGGCCCCATCCCCATAACCCCACATATTTACCCTGCTTATCCTCCAGACACTAAGGGACAATTTAACATGGTCAATTAACCTAACCCATACATTTTTGGAGTGTGGAAGCACTCAGAGGAAATCCCAGACACAGGGAGAACGTGCAGACTTCAGATAGATATGACCTGAGGCAGGAATTGAACCCGAGTCTCTGGCGTTGTGAGGCAGCTGTGCTAACCATAGTACCGCCATGCTGCCCAACCACCGCAACCTGAGATTTGAGACTGGTTAGCTAAGCTGCTTCAGAGAGTGAGTTAAGAGTTGGCCATTGAAGTGACATTTAAGTCAAATTGAGTAAGGGATACAGACTTCCTTCTCCAAAGACACATGCATGAACCATTTGAGGTTTTATGACCATCCGAAAGCTTCATGTTCACTTCTATTAGTGCCAGTTTTGCTTGCCAAAACACATTCAAACTCCCCCTTAGCTTGTGGGATATGAGCTTGTTTTTTCAGGAATAATGGTGCAGTGCTATAACCGCTACAATATACTAAACTACCTCCTGGGATTAAATAGTTGCCTTATGAAGAAAGATTGAACAGATAGGGCCAGTACTGTTGACTTTAGAAGAATGAGAGTGAAAGTGGGTGTCATGGTGGCATAGTGGTTAGCATCGCTGCTTCACAGTCCCAGGGACCTGGGTTCATTTCAGGCTTTGGGTGACTGTCTGTGTGGAGTTTACACATTCTCCCATATCTGTGTGGATTTCCTTTGGGTACTCCGGATTCCCCTCACAGTCCAAAAATGTGCTGGTTAGGTAGATTGGCCATGCTAAATTGCCCTTAGTGTCCAAAGAAGTATAGGTCAGGTGGCTTAGCCATGGGAAATGAGCAGGGTTATGTGAATGGGAGAGTTGGGGGGATGTGATCCTAGGTAAGATGATGTTTTGGAGATTCGATGCAGACTCGATGGGTCAAATGTGCTCCTTCTGCACTGTAGAGATTTGATGGATTCTAATTGAAACGTAAGATTCTGAGAGTAGATGCTGAGAGAATGTTCCTCACATGGGGGAGTCTAGACAAGGGAACACAATCTCAAAATAAGGATTCCCATATAAGACAGAGATGAGGAGGAATTTCTCCTCTTAGAGGATCAATAGTCTTTTGAATTCTTTTCCAACGAGAGCAGTGGAGGCCTGGGAATGTTGAATATGGACAAACTTTAAACTGAGCAGGGAGTCAAGGGTTACAGGACACAGTCAGAAAAGTGGAATAAGGCCACAATCAGACCCTATTAAATTAATGCAGATTTAAACATCCTTCTTCATTCCATCTTAGGTTCACCATTGTGATAACTTGTCGACAAAAAAGTTGTCAAATGCGTTATGATATTCAATCCTCTTCAGTATTAAAAATATCAAAATTCAGTACAGCATGGACTTGGAACTGGAGGAAGTGAGCTACACAAGTCCCTCGTGGTAAGACTAAACCCTGTGAAAGCTGGGCTACTGATGACATTGCTCAAACATGCTCCTACCCGCTAACGATATCAGTATATACATTCAAAAAGGAAGATGCTTACTATGTGGGCAGCAAGGTGGCACATTGGTTAGCACTGTTGCCTCACAGTGCCAGGCACCCAAGTTCAATTCGGGTCACTGCCTGTGTGAAGTCTGTATGTTCTCCCCATGTCTGCATGGGTTTCCTCCAGATACTCTGGTTTCTTCCCTCAGTCTCAAAGACGTGCTGGTTAGGTGAACCCGAACAGATGCCGGAGTGTGGCAACTAGGGGATTTTCACAATAGCTTCATTGCAGTGTTAATATAAGCCTACTTGTGACACTAATAAATAAATTTTAAAAACTTAAACTTAAAAAAACCTACAATAACCATACAGAATGCTTTACCCAATGAGAGAAATGTGTGTTTGATTTGGTTTGTGCTAAATATTCAAGTGAAATTGTCTCAAAACAAAAGGGTGGGATTCTCGCAAAGAAATTCTAAGTGTCGAAGTGTATAAAAACTGGAGTAAATCTCACTTATATTTTCAGCGAGAGACAAACAGAATCCCCAAACTTCTGTGCACTGCAGAGTGCATTAGCGTGAATCTAATTACAAATCAGTGGGCAGGGCCTATTCCCTCTGGAGAGGCAGGCAGCATAGCGCTGAACGGGCTATTGCGCATGTGCCAACCTGTGAGCACCAAGATTGACACACGCGCAGTAGCCTCGCACTCCCGGCCACCCAATCATTGGCCAGCTTGATCACTGGCCATCCCGGTGACTCTGCATTGCTGGCACACAGACCCTCCCTCCATGCCTTGTTTGCTGGCCCCCCAGACCCATCCAGACTTCCTACTTCCCAACTTCCCACTCCCCTCAGCCCACCACAATCTCCCCCGGCAGTCCTAATCTCCCAATCCTGTCTCCCCACCACAGCAGTTCTGACGTCCCCCCCACTGCACCCCTGACTCCACCCAGCAGACCAAACTTCTCCCCACCCCGATGGCCAGCCCCAATAACTGTGCTCCTTCTGCCACCGACTTCTTTCATTGTAATGAACTCCCTTCTACTGTAAACCTTACTGGAGTAAAACACTTCTGGTGAGGGAAGAGGAGTGGCTAATTGCACGGTAATACTCATTCTAATAAATTATACAGCTCTGCACCAATTTCTGGTGTGGAACTTGATAACACCGGAAATGTGGCGGCTGGAGGCTGTGGTGAAATGGCCTTTGCCAGAGTCTCCTGGCCCGCTGAGCTTTTTAATTTCAGAATTCAGAGAGAGGCCGTTCAGCCTATCGAATCTGTACCGACCACAATCCCACCCTGGAACTACCCCCATATCCCTACATATTTATCCACTAATCCCTCTCGCCGGCACCTTTCTGAGCTGTTTTAAGAACTTTCGAGATATATCTTTTAACAATATCTCATGATCCTGGACCTGAAAATGTTTAACGAGGGCTTCTGATTATCCTGCGTGTGATAATGCAGTATTTTTACACAATTATAAATGCCACACATTCAGCAAGTTGGCCCTAAACTTAGGAATTAACTTCCTTAAATCGTTTGGCTTTTCTCCTGCTTTCTCATGTCCTTCAAGATGCTGCTTAAATCCTAGGATTCTAACCAAGCTTCTGGTCACCTCCCCTAATGGGCTAGATTCACAGCCTGGTTTAGTACGATGGTCAAAGATAGAGGCAGCTTAGTTTGAGCTTTTAATGTATCTTATTCCTGGAATGAGAGTGGCAAGGAGACACAATGATTAGCATCACTGCCTCGCAGCATCAGGGACCCGGGTTTGATTCCCAGCTTGGGTCACTGTCTGTGTGGAGTCTGCACTTTCACCCCATGGGTTTCCTCCGAGATGTTCTGGTTTCCCCCACAGTCCAAAGATGTGCGGGTTAGGTGGATTGGCCATACTAAATTGCCCCTTAGTGTCAGGGGGACTAGCAGAACAAATACTTGGGGTTACAGGAATAAGACCTGGGTGTGATCATTATCGGTACAGACTTAATGGGCCAAGTAGCCTCCTTCTGCACTGTAGGGATTCTATTTTATTCTTATTAATGAGCACGAAGGGCTTAGCTACAATAAAGGAATGAGTAAGTGTGTTGAGACTGATGATCTTAGAGCAGCACTGCCTTGTTTGCAAAGAACAGTGAACTACTTATTAATTAATATCTTTTTAAACAGAAGGCCAAACCCCCATGAGTTAAGTAAATAATAACACAGCTTCTATCTCCTCTGTAATTAGGTTACAAATTGCTCTTTGTAAACCAGGCAGCATTGTAATAAATAAAACCATTACATGCTGCCTATTAAGTCACATATTTAACAGGATTATCTCCTAACAGTATCCATGGTGGATGTGCAGCAACATGTGGACAATCCAGGAACACACCAGAAGCTTCTTCACACAACTTCAGGTCTGAACTTAGTGTATTGCACAAATTCAATTGTTCATCCCACTGTTACAACGCAGAAAACATCAGGTCAGAACCCACTTTCAATCCCAGCCGAAAGCATTTGATGAAATGGGAGCATCATTGCTCTTTACTTGCCAGCACAGCAGCTGTGACCAAAAGTTTGCACAATTTTGCATGTGGCCATAGAAGTTTCAATGTGAATTGTGTCATTGCTGCCATATGGCCAAGTAACTTAAAAAGTTCTGTCAATGTTATCGGGAGAACTGGGGAACAATAAAAAGACAGCAGCAATCTGTCATTTTGGCTCAAAAGTTGTAGGTTCAAGCTCAATGCCTGAAATTGCAAGCAGAATCCTGGTGATCATTTCAAAAGATAATTCGTGTAAGACTGCAACACTCTCCCCAGTGCTGACCCTCTGACAGTGCAGCATTCCCCCAGTGCTGTGCAACACTCCCCCCAATGCTGACCCTCTGACAATGCAATACCCCCCCCACTGCTGACCCTCTAACAGTGCAGCACTCCCCCAGCGCTGACCCTCTGACAGTGCAGTGTAACTGGTTTAATTAGTAAGTTTGCCAACGACACAAATTTTGGTGGATTTGTGGATAGCAATGAGGACCATCAGAGGATACAGCAGGATATAGATCAATTGGAGACTTGGGCATAGAGATGGCAGATGGAGGTTAATCTGGACAAATGTGGGATAATGCATTTTAGAAAGTCTAATACAAATAGGAAATATACAATAAATGGCAGAACCCTTAAGAGTATTGATAGGCAAAGGGTGTACAGTGACAATGCAGGTAGAGAAGGTAGTCAAGAAGGCATATGGCATGTTTGCCTTCATTGGCTGGGGCATTGAGTTTAAAAATTGACAAATCATGTTGCAGCTATATAGAACCTTAGTTAGGCCACATTTGGAATATGATGTTTAATTCTGGTTGTCACACTACATGAAAGATGTGGAGGCTCTGGAGAGGGTACAGAAAAGATTTACCAGGATGTTGCCTGGTACGGAGGACATTAGATATGAAGAGAGATTGGAGAAACTTGGTTTGTTCTCACTGGAGTGACGGAGGTTGAGGGGCGACCTGATAGAAGTCTACAAGATTATGAGAGGCATGGACAGAATGGATAGTCAGAAGCTTTTTCCCAGGGTGGAAGAGACAAATACTAGTGGGCAGAGGTTTAGGTGCAAGATGCAAGGTTTAAACAAAATGTACGAGGCAGATTTTTTACACAGAGAGTAGAGGGTGCCTGGAACTTGTTGCTGGGAGGGGTAATGGAAGCGGATACGATAGTGATTTTTAAGGGGCGTCTTGACAAGTACATGAATAGGGTGGGAATAGAGGGATATGGTCCCCAGAAAGGTGGGAGTTTTAGTTAAATCAGCAGCATAGTCGATGCAGGCTTGGAGTGCTGAAGGGCCTATTCCTGAGCTATAATTTTCTTTGTTCTTTGTCCTCCTGACAGTGCAGCACTGTCTCAACACTGACCCTCTAAAACTACACCCTCTCCCAGTGCTGACCCTCTGACAGTGCATCACTCCCTCCGTGCCGACCCTCTGACAGTGCATCACTCCCCCCGTGCCGACCCTCTGACAGTGCAGCACTCCCTCAGTGCTGACCCTCTGACAGTGCAGCATCACTCCCCCCAGTGCTAACCCTCTGACAGTGCAGCACTGTCTCAACACTGACCCTCTAAAACTACATCCTCTCCCAGTGCCGACCCTCTGACAGTGCATCACTCCCCCAGTGCTAACCCTCTGACAGTGCAGCACTCCCTCAGTACTAACCCTCTGACAGTGCATCACTCCCCCAGTGCTAACCCTCTGACAGTGCAGCACTCCCTCAGTGCTGACCCTCTGACAGTGCACAGCACTCCCCCCAGTACCGACCCTGCGACAGCGCAGCACTCCCCCAGTGCCGGCCCTGCGACAGCGCAGCACTCCCCCAGTGCCGGCCCTGCGACAGCGCAGCACTCCCCCAGTGCCGACCCTGCGACAGCGCAGCACTCCCCCAGTGCCGGCCCGCGACAGTGCAGCACTCCCCCCAGTGCTGACCCTGACCCTGCGACAGTGCAGCACTCCCCCCAGTGCTGACCCTGACCCTGCGACAGCGCAGCACTCCCCCAGTGCCGACCCTGCGACAGTGCAGCACTCCCCAGTGCTGACCCTGACCCTGCGACAGCGCAGCACTCCCCCAGTGCTGACCCTGACCCTGCGACAGTGCAGCACTCCCCCAGTGCTGACCCTGACCCTGCGACAGTGCAGCAGTGAGCTGGGAAGGAGTGAGGGTGACAATGCATAGAATTCCATCATACCATCTGCATGAGTCAAACCAGCTGGTTGATTGGCATGTCTGTGGTTCTGGGTGTTCTGACCAATACCTAACCCTCAATCAATATCGGCAAAGCAGATTATCTGACATTATTACTTTGTTATGTCTGGGAGTTTATTGTGCACAAACTGGGTCTAACATTTCAGACACTCTAACAGTGATTACGTCCCTAAGTATTCCATTGTCAGTGAAGCACATTGGCACATTCTGGTTGCGAAAGGTTTCTGTAAATGCTCTTATTTTGATGAGATTTTGACATGAGGTCCCCTCTCTGAGCAAAGCCTCTTCCTCCTTTGGCTGCACCTTTTCAGCGGGTGTCAAAAGTCAGCAGCATTTACCTTTAACCTCAATCTTTCTGCCTTTCTCTTGTGTCTTCTTTGGTTGGTCTTTGCCTATTTCTTCAGTAGTGTACACTCTGAACTGTGGTATCATATCGCAGGAGTCATCTGTTATTGCTTTGTTAATTCAAAAACCCTTTCCTCATTATTTTTTTATGTTTATTCGTGGCCCATGCTAGCAAGTCCAGCATTTATTGCCCATCCCTAGTTGCCCTTGAACTGAGTGGCTAGGTAGTGGCCATTTTGGAGAGTCAACCACATTACTGTGTCTCTGGAGTCACGTGTAAGCCAGACCAGGTAAGGATAGCAGATTTCCTTCCCTAAAGGACATTAGTGAACAAGATGCATTTTTTTCTGACAATCGACAGTGGTTTCACGGTCATCAGCAGATTCTTAATTCCAGATATTTTTTATTGAATTCAAATTCCACCATCTGATGTGGCAGAATTTGAACCCGGGTCCCCAGAACACTAGCTGATTCTCTGGACTAATAGTCTTGCGATAATGCCACGAGGACAATCCCCTCTCCTCAACGTGCAACACAGAAGGAGGCCATTCGTGCCTGACAGAGGTGCTAGTCTATTCCCCTGTACTTCCCAGAAAATATACACCTCCCCCCAACTCCCCACCCTCTTGTTCATCCGACTGACTTTTGAAAGTTGTGATTGAATCCACTTCCTCCCATTCATGCATCGCATCCCCAGATTCTAACAGCTGTGAATGCAAAACACAACCTGATCTCCCTGCTACTTTTTAATCGATCAAACCACTCAGGATTTTGAACATCTCTCTTTAATCACTGCTCCTCTAAAGGGAGAAATCCCAGCCTCTCTCGTTTCTCTCATAACCAATGTTCTTCCATCCAGGTCCCATTGTAATAAATCACCTCTGCACCCTCTCTCAGGCTGTGATGTTTCCAGGAATTCCAGCTATCTGCTGCTATAATCTCCAGCCATTTCAAGATATTTAAAGACTGCGCCAATATCTTCCAGCCCGGCGCCTTGCTCCCACCTTATGAGTTTCTGATAGAAACACTGGTGGGTACTTAGGTTAGCCAAGCTCGCAGAGTATGAGAGACTCAGTGCTGTTGGCTTACAGCTCCCAGACTTATTCCCTACCTCCAAGTTGCGGCATCTACTTGAATGACTCCCACGTATCTGGGAAGATATTGGGTGTCAATGCCCCCCTTCTTATGTATCTTGCACAGTGTATAACGGTCATTTATTTATTTAGGCACAGCTATGGATGCCTGGTATCTAAAGGGGGCACATCTTGTGAAGGCCCTGCCCAGTACCTCCTAGGCTTTCACAAGGCTGCATATCTCACAGAAACCTATAAAATTCTATCAAGATTAGACACAGTAGATTCAGAAAAAATATTGCTGATGGTGGGGGAGTCCAGAACTAGATGTCAGAATTCGAGAATAAGGGGTAAACATTTTAGGACTGAATGAGGACAAATTTCTTCACCCAAAGGATGGTGAATGTAAGGAATTCACTACCACTGAATGTAGTCGAGGCCAAAACTTTGTCTGATTTCAAGAACTAATGAGATATAGCTCTTGGGGCTAAAGGGATCAAGTGATATTGGGAGAAAGCCGAATCAGGATATTGAATTTAGTGATCAGCCATGACCAAAATAAATGGTGAAGAAGGCTCGAAGGGCTGAATGGCTTCTGCTCCTGCTTCTTTTTTCTATAACAACTTACAGGAGGGGACCCCTTTTTATCTGCCACTTCCCATGAAGTGCTGAGGAATTCAGTCTCCCCCCTCCCACACCACTTCCCCTGCCTCCGCCCCCTCCCCCCTCCCCAATTCATTTGGGTTGAGATTGGAATCCCATCTCCTTGCTTAGGTTGGAACATGTCCACCTGACGATCCCTAAAAACATTCCTCAGTGTCTAGCTGTTTGCAATAACTTTTACTGAAGGAGATTACAGTGCTCCACCAAAGTCAGATCCTTCAAAGACAGGACTGAAACTGACAGGAATGTAATTGAAGTACTCTTTGACCTTCCAAAGGTGTGACAGGTGAACAATTTAATACATTCATTGAGCATGTTGATTGGACGTGCCGTTGAGGTACTGGGTGACAGGAGAATTGGAGGAAAAGCAAGCTGAAGTGACAATGATGATGGCTTCGTTCCTACGATGACAGATACATCCACCAGACTAGAAAATATTAGGCAAGGTGTAAAGAACACAGATTTTCAGGAGATGTTAACAGTGGATGTTTGAGTGTGCAGTCTGTGGAAGGTGTGATGAAATTAACTAATAAATGGGAACAGATAAGGTCAAAGCGAGAGACTTGTTGGAACTAAGGTATTAAAGTCACAAAACTCGGAGGTATTTGGAGAGTAGGAAATATTGCTTCTTACTGCTGGCTCACGATTGCAAAACACTCCCAGATGAAGGGTGCTTATTCAGGATCACCAGATGAATGGGGTGAGGTGATTCCTGTTGAGATGGGGGAGTGGAAAGTTCTGGAAATACTGGGGATGAAACGCAGCATTGGGGTGAGGGGCAGAAAGCATGATTGAGCGCCTGTTCCGTATACTGCTTAAAAACTGGGCGGCTGCTCTGCTCTCGTTGAATGTATGTCATTACCCTTGTAACATGCTTGCACCAGCGTTGTGCCCACCGATGTCCTTCAACTTGTTGACTTAGTCAGTAGATAGGAGACAGTGGGTGAATCCCAGACACCAGCCTGCTATCCATCTGAGAATGTCAGTACCTTCCTATGGGAGGGAGATGCTTTCTCCAATCTAATGAGTCCAAGGCTGCCAAGTTCCCCCTCCCACAATCATGCCCACTCTCCTAAGCCTTTATCCACTTGCACCTTCTATATAAATACAACATTTGTTCATGTAGCAGCTGTATCGATCTGTATCAGTTTCATGATCACTGTATACAGAATTTCCATTTGAGAATCCTTCTGGTCTTGAATACGTAGAAGAGAAATAAAACAGGGACAAACAGCTCAATAGCATACCACTGATGAAAAGAATGTATGGGTGGGAAGATTTCTGAATTAATAACTGTAATCATTTCTAACAATGATGTGACTGTGCTTGTCAGAAATTAGTACCAACAGCTAATACTTTTCATAATAGGCCGTTCAATAGAATAGAACTAAAAATTTAGGGTGGAACAGTAGCACAAAGGGTCACTGACTTGGGTCACTGTCTGTGTGGGGTTTGCACATTCTCCTCGTGTCTGCGTGGGTTTCTTCAAGGTGCTCTGATTTCCTCCAACACTCCAAAGATGTGCGGGTTATGTTATGCTAAAATTGCCCCTTAATGTTTTGAGATGTGTAGGTTAGAGAGATTAGCGGATAAATATGTAGGGATATGGGAGGAGGGAATAGGTGAGATTGTGGTTGGTGCAGACTCGATGGGCCAAATGGCCTCTTTCTGCACTGCAGGGCTTCTATAATTCTCTGAGGGTTGTTTCCTCCAACTCAGTGATGGGCAAGCCAGGCTAGTGCATGGGAACATGAGTGGCCCCTCCTTCATCTCTGTGGGCTGTAAGATTGAAATCAGGTTGTTCACTAAGCATGAGCCTGTGAATATGATTAGACACATTCAATACACTCTGAATATTTTGATTTTTGATTTGATTTATTATTGTCACATGTATTAGTATACAGTGAAAAGTATTGTTTCTTGCACACTACACAGACAAAGCATACTGTTCATACAGAAGGAAATGAGAGAGTGCAGAATGTAGTGTTATAATCACAGCTAGGATATAGAGAAACTTCAACTTAATGCAAGGTAGGTCCATTCAAAAGCCTGACAGCAGCAGGGAAGAAGCTGTTCTTGAGTCAGTTGATACATGGCGGCAGACTTCTGTATCTTTTTCTCGACAGAAGAAGGTAGAAGAGAGAATGTCCGGGGTACGTGGGATCCTTCATTATGCTGGCTGCTTTGCTGAGGCAGTGGGAAGAGTAGACAGAGTCAAGGGATGGGAGGCTGGTTTGCGTGATGGTTTAGGCTACATTCATGGCCTTTTCTAGTTCCTTGCAGTTTTGGGCAGAGCAGAAACTGTAATACCAGCAGAAAGAATACTTTCTATGGTGCATTTATAAAAGTTGGTGAAAGTCGTAACTGACATGCCAAATTTCTTTAGTCTTCTGAGAAAATAGAGGCATTGGTGGGCTTTCTT